>NC_069428.1:41629352-41686852 GCF_026875155.1 Cherax quadricarinatus | reverse complement strand
ACACACACACACACACACACACACACACACACACACACACATGTGGTATATGTTGTATGTGAGGAACTCAACAAGAGATTCAAAGAAGTGTTCACAGAGGTGACAGAAGGGGCTCCAGAAAGACGGAGAGGTGGGTCACACCACCATGTGCTGGACACAGTGCACACAACCGAGGAAGAAGTGAAGAGGCTTCTGAGTGAGCTAGATACCTCAAAGGCAATGGGGCCAGATAACATCTCCCCATGGTTATTGAGAGAGGGAGCAGAGGCGCTATGTGTGTGCCCCTAACAAGAATATTCAATACATCTATCGAAACAGGGAGATTGCCTGAAGCATGGAAGACAGCAAATGTAGTCCCAATCTTTAAAAAAGGAGACAGACATGAAGCATTAAACTACAGACCAGTGTCACTGACATGTATAGTATGCAAAATCATGGAGAAGATTATCAGGAGAAGAGTGGTGGAACACCTAGAAAGGAATGATCTCATCAACAGCAGCCAACATGGTTTCAGGGACGGGAAATCCTGTGTCCAAACCTACTGGAGTTCTATGACATGGTGACAGCAGTAAGACAAGAGAGAGGGGTGGGTGGATTGCATATTCTTGGACTGCAAGAAGGCGTTTGACACAGTTCCACACAAGAGATTGGTGCAAAAAACTGGAGGACCAAGCAGGGATAACAGGGAAGGCACTACAATGGATCTGGGAATACTTGTCAGGAAGACAGCAGCGAGTCATGGTACCTGGCGAGGTGTCAGAGTGGGCACCTGTGACCAGCGGGGTCCCACAGGGGTCAGTCCTAGGACCAGTGCGTTTCTGGTATTTGTGAACGAAAATGACAGAAGGAATAGACTCTGAGGTGTCCTGTTTGCAGATGACGTGAAGTTGATGAGAGAATTCACTCGATCGAAGACCAGGCAGAACTACAAAGGGATCTGGACAGGCTGTAGACCTGGTCCAGCAATTGGCTCCTGGAGTTCAATCCCATCAAGTGCAAAGTCATGAAGATTGGGGAAGGGCAAAGAAGACCGCAGACGGAGTACAGTCTAGGGGGCCAGAGACTACAAACCTCACTCAAGGAAAAAGATCTTGGGGTGAGTATAACACCAGGCACATCTCCTGAAGCGCACATCAACCAAATAACTGCTGCAGCATATGGGCGCCTAGCAAACCTCAGAACAGCATTCCGACATCTTAATAAGGAATCGTTCAATACCCTGTACACCGTGTACGTTAGGCCCATATTGGAGTATGCGGCACCAGTTTGGAACCCACACCTAGCCAAGCATGTAAAGAAACTAGAGGGAAAATGCAAAGGTTTGCAACAAGACTAGTCCCAGAGTTAAGAGGTATGTCCTATGATGAGAGGTTAAGGGAAATCAACCTGACGACACTGGAGGACAGGAGAGATAGGGGGGACATGATAACGACTTACAAAATACTGAGAGGAATTGACAAGGTGGACAAAGACAGGATGTTCCAGAGACTGGACACAGCAACACGGGGACACAGTTGGAAGCTGAAGACACAGTTGAATCAAAGGGATGTTAGGAAGTATTTCTTCAGCCACAGAGTAGTCAGGAAGTGGAATAGTTTGGGAAGCGATGTAGTGGAGGCAGGATCCATACATAGCTTTAAGCAGAGGTACGATAAAGCTCATGGTTCAGGGAGAGTGACCTAGTAGCGACCAGTGAAGAGGCGGGGCCAGGAGCTTGGACTCGACCCCTGCAACCTCAACTAGGTGAGTACAACTAGGTGAGTACACAAACACGCACACACACACACACACACACACACACACACACACACACACACACACACACACACACACACACACACACACACACACACACACACACACACACACACACGTTTGCAACAAGACTAGTCCCAGAGCTAAGAGGTATGTCCTACGAGGAGAGGTTAAGGGAAATGAACCTGACGACACTGGAGGACGGAGAGATAGGGGGGACATGATAACGACATACAAAATACTGAGAGGAATTGACAAGGTGGACAAAGACAGGATGTTCCAGAGATTGGACACAGTAACAAGGGACACAGTTGGAAGCTGAAGACACAGATGAATCACAGGGATGTTAGGAAGTATTTCTTCAGCCACAGAGTAGTCAGTAAGTGGAATAGTTTTGGGAAGCGATGTAGTGGAGGCAGGATCCATACATAGCTTTAAGCAGAGTGTATGATAAAGCTCACGGCTCAGGGAGAGTGACCTAGTAGCGATCAGTGAAGAGGCGGGGCCAGGAGCTCGGACTCGACCCCCGCAACCTCAACTAGGTGAGTACAACTAGGTGAGTACACACACACACACACACACACACACACACACACACACACACACACACACACACACACACATACACACACACACACACACACAGACACACACACACACACACACACACACACACACACACACACACACACATACACACACACGCACACGCACACACACACACACACACACACACACACACACACACACAACACACACACACACACACACACACAACACACCACACGCACACACACACACATACATATGCACACATACACACATGCACACATACACACATGCACACACACACACACACACACACACAAACACACACATACAACAGGCCTAGTGTCTAATCGACATGTTCCTAGGACAAAATGGTAACTAACACACACACACACACACATGAATGGGAAAAGCCAAACTGTAAAAGTGGGGACTACACAGGTATGAGGAACTTCCTGCAGGAGGTTCAGTGGGACAGAGAACTCGTAGGAAAATCAGTAAACGAGATGATGACATTTGTGTAACAACAAAGTGCAAGGAGGCAGAGGAAAGGTTTGTTCCCAAGGGAAATAGAAATAACAGGAAGACCAAAGCGAGTTCTTGGTTTACCCAAAGGTGTTGGGAGGCAAAAACTAAGTGCAACAGAGAATGGAAAATGTACAGTAGGCAAAGGACCCAGGAAAATAAGGAGATTAGTAGAAGAGCCAGAAACGAGTATGCACAGATAAGGAGGGAGGCCCAGCGACAGTATGAGAACGACATAGTATCGAAAGTCAAGTCTGACCCGAAACTGCTGTATAGCCACATTAGGAGGAAGACAACAGTCTAAGACCAGGTGATAAGGCTGAGAAAAGAAGGTGGAGAACTCACAAGAAACAATCAAGAGGTATGTGAGGAGCTCAACATGATATTTAAGGACTTAATGACTGGACACCTGGTCCAGCAACTGGCTTCTCGAATTTAACCCCTCCAAATGCAAAGTCATGAAGATAGGGGAAGGGCACAGAAGACCGTAGACGGAGTATAGGCAAGATGGCCAAAGACTGCGAACCTCGCTCAAGGAACTAACCTTGGGGTGAGTATAACACCGAGCACGTCTCCGGAAGCACACATCAGCCAGATAACTGCTGCAGCATATGAGAACAGCATTCCGATACCTTAGCAAGGAATCGTTCAAGACACTGTACACCGTGTACGTCAGGCCCAAACTGGAGTATGCAGCACCTGTTTTGAACCCGCACTTGATCAAGCACGTCAAGAAATTAGAGAAAGTGCAAAGATTTGCGACAAGGTTAGTTCCAGAGCTAAGGGGAATGTCCTATGAATAAAGGTTAAGGAAAATCGGCCTGACGACACTGGAGGACAGGAGGGTCAGGGGAGACATGATAACGACATATAAAACACTGCGCGGAATAGACAAGGTGGACAAAGACAGGATGTTCCAGGGAGGGGACACAGAAACAAGAGGTCATAATTGAAAGTTGAAGTGTCAGATGAGTCAAAGGGATAATATGAAGTATTTCTTCAGTCATAGAGTTGTCAGGCAGTGGAATAGCCTAGAAAGTGACGTAGTGGAGGCAGGAACCATACATAGTTTTAAGAGGAGTTTGATAAAGCTCATGGAGCAGGGAGAGAGAGGACCCAGTAGGAACCAGTGAAGAGGCGGGGCCAGGAGCTAAGACTCGACCCCTGCAACCACAAATAGGTGAGTAAATAGGTGAGTACACCGCCTTCACGTTTTCCAAGTTACACAGTCAGGAGTCAGCAGCAAGCCACAACTACAGTTATTAACACACTGACGTCACTCTAGGACATAAAATATACTTAATTACTACTAACTTATGCAGGCGTTGTACTTGGTAGTGAGAGAAACTACCGCTACGTACGTTGGTACGTTGGTTAATGAAGTTTGAAGACTATCGACTCCAATAGGTGTATTAAGGCTGATGGATATACATGTCTTCGTGTCGCTCTCGTAGGACACGTAGAGTGATAGAGACGCTGTCGCAACTTTACCTTAAAATTAAGTTTTCTCAAGTTGTTAAGACTCTTTTTCCGACTTTGAGAATCTCTCCCAGGCGTGCCCATGCGGATTTACCCCTTTGTGTTTTTTTTAAATAAAAGAATAATCGCCAGCGTAAGACTAGAGATAGGCGAGGCTGGGTCGTCACGAGGTCGGCGAGGCTGGGTCGTCAGGAGGTCGGCGAGGCTGGGTCGTCACGAGGTCGGTGAGGCTGGGTAGTCACGAGGTCGGCGAGGCTGGGTAGTCACGAGGTCTGCGAGGCTGGGTCGTCACGAGGTCGGCGAGGCTGGGTCGTCACGAGGTCGGTGAGGCTGGGTCGTCACGAGGTCTGCGAGGCTGGGTCGTCACAAGGTCGGTGAGGCTTGGTCGTCACGAGGTCTGCGAGGCCTGGTCGTCACGAGGTCTGCGAGGCTGGGTCGTCACGAGGTCTGCGAGGCTGGGTCGTCACAAGGTCGGTGAGGCTGGGGTCGTCACGAGGTCTGCGAGGCCTGGTCGTCACGAGGTCTGCGAGGCTGGGTCGTCACGAGGTCTGCGAGGCCTGGTCGTCACGAGGTCTGCGAGGCTGGGTCGTCACGAGGTCTGCGAGGCCTGGTCGTCACGAGGTCTGCGAGGCTGGGTCGTCACGGTGACGCGCAGCCACAAGTGATAACTAATAACAAGTAATTAACAAATTAACCACAAATATTCCAGAGCTAAAAACTTGACTCAACAATACGCTAAAAAAAAGAATATAGAAAATGCCGTAGTAGCTAGTAACATATCTTAGAAATTCAACCAGCATTATAATTAACATTATAGCTTATAATACGGCAGTAACAACAACAGCAGCAGCAACAACAACTATAGTAGCAGCAACAACAACTACAGCAGCAGCAACAACAACTACAGCAGCAGCAACAACAACTACAGCAGCAGCAACAACAACTACAGCAGCAGCAACAACAACTACAGCAGCAGCAACAACAACTACAGCATGCAGCAAACAACAACTACAGCAGCAGCAACAACAACTACAGCAGCAGCAACAACAACTATAGTAGCAGCAACAACAACTACAGCAGCAGCAACAACAACTACAAACAGCAGCAACAACAACTACAGCAGCAGCAACAACAACTACAGCAGCAGCAACAACAACTATAGTAGCAGCAACAACAACTACAGCAGCAGCAACAACAACTACAGCAGCAGCAACAACAACTACAGCAGCAGCAACAACAACTACAGCAGCAGCAACAACAACTACAGCAGCAGCAACAACAACTACAGCAGCAGCAACAACAACTACAGCAGCAGCAACAACAACTACAGCAGCAGCAACAACAACTACAGCAGCAGCAACAACAACTACACAGCAGCAGCAACAACAACTACACAGCAGCAGCAACAACAACTACAGCAGCAGCAACAACAACTATAGTAGCAGCAACAACAACTACAGCAGCAGCAACAACAACTATAGTAGCAGCAACAACAACTACAGCAGCAGCAACAACAACTATAGTAGCAGCAACAACAACTACAGCAGCAGCAACAACAACTATAGCAGCAGCAACAACAACTACAGCAGCAGCAACAACAACTATAGTAGCAGCAACAACAACTACAGCAGCAGCAACAACAACTATAGTAGCAGCAACAACAACTACAGCAGCAGCAACAAACAACTATAGTAGCAGCAACAACAACTACAGCAGCAGCAACAACAACTATAGCAGCAGCAACAACAACTACAGCAGCAGCAACAACAACTATAGTAGCAGCAACAACAACTACAGCAGCAGCAACAACAACTACAGCAGCAGCAGCAACAACAAAACAGCAATAACAACAGCAACAATAACTGCAGCAACAGCAATAACAACTACAACAGCAACAACAACACTAAAAACAACAACATTCTACCACCTGTATCAGGTTAAGATATTCTCTTTTTCCTTCATTTGCTTATCTTCTGAATTATTCAGTAGTCCTTGGAGAGAGAGAGAGAGAGAGAGAGAGAGAGAGAGAGAGAGAGAGAGAAACAGACAGACAGACAGATAGACAGACAGACAGACAGACAGACAGACAGACAGACAGACAGACAGACAGACAGACAGACAGACAGACAGACAGACAGAGATAAAGACATTCATCCGTACGTACAGAAAAATATAGTTAAATATAAAGGCATAAAGATACGGCGACAGAGAAAAGAAACAGAACTACAAACAAGTACACAGTAACAGGCACACACACGCACACACGAACAGATAACATGCAAACAATCAGACAGACGACAGACAGACAGACATAACACTCTCCTCCTCCTCCTCTCTTTACTCTCCCAAAAGTCAGGTTAAATAATTGAAACCTCGACCTTAGCGTAAAACCCGGCAGTGGCGCCTAGACAACCCAGGCGAGCCTTGGAACAGCCTCCCTGGAATGGGAATGAGGCCAGGAATGGAAGCTGGAACGGGAATGAGGACGGAAATAAGACCGGGAAGCAGGAATTGGAATTGGAGAGAATCGGGTCTCAGTAATGGGGACGTAAACAGAAGTGGGGAACGAGACTAGGAATGGGGATTAGAAATGGAATGGAAGCTGGCAATGGGAATGGGATCAGCTATGGGAATTATAGGTGGGAGCGAGATTTTTGGGATTAAGGCGAGAATTGTGATACAATGTTTTTCTTTGGAGTGGCAGAGCATTCTGAAGCTAAGGAGGAATACCTGAAAGGATAGCTGAAGGATTTCTGGAGAATGCCTGAAGTATTCCTGAAAAGATATCTGAAGGATTCCTGAAGTATACCTGAACGATACCTGAATTCCTGAAAGGATACCTGAAAGATACCTGAAAGGATACTCGAAGGATCCCTCAAAGGATACCTGAAAGATACCTAAATGATACCTGAAGGATACCTGAAGGATCTCTGAAAGAATACCTGAAGGATCTCTGAATAAAGTACTTAAAGGGTCCCTGAAAGAAACGCTGATAAAGTACCACACAAAAACTTAAAGAAATCTGAGAGGGAAATCATCACAGGTGGCGTTTCACAAGGATCACTTTTAGACCCACTGTTGTTCATAATATACATTAATAACCTTGACGAGGGAATAACAAGTGATATAAGCAAATTCGCTGACAACACGAAAATAGCAGGATAATTGATTCAGTGGAAGATGTCCCTGAACTTCAGGAGGGTGAGATAAATCAAGAGAGGGGTAAGATAAAGTAAGAAAGGCACCATGATGGTAATGCCGGTGCAGTAGTAAGGATGAATGGGAGGGTGTTGGTACCTGGGGAAGAAGTTGATATCCTTGGGGTGAAATTTGACTCCACACTGACGATGAAGAAGCACGTTGTAAATTTTGCAAATAAGGCAGTAAGGAAGCTTACAGCACTTCGCCGTATCTCGCATCTGCTTGACAGTAGGGGTTGCAAGATTCTGTACGAGGTACAAGTACGCTCACACCTTGAGTATGCTCCACTTTCTTGGTTTGCCTGCCCCTCCTCCTCTCATCTACGATTGCTGGACAGAGTAGAGAACAGAGCAAGACGTCTAATCTCTCGCCTGGACTAATCCTGGATAGATCTGTCATTTCAGCAGAGCCTGCAACATAGAAGGGATGTGGGGTGGGTGGCCTTACTGTTATGTACAAGGCCAATATTGTAAAAGTACCACACTTGGATCCACATCGAGGACAACGTGAAGCAAGCTTCTGTACCACAAGATAGGTTGAAAGCAGCAACTTCACTCTGGCTGTACCCTTCTCCAGAACATCACTTCATCTGAGATCATTTATCCCTAGGATGACTCGAGTATGGAACACATTCGTACAGCATTATGATGTCAACGAGATAAAGTCAGTTGATCAAATGAAAATGCTGGCCCACAGATGGCTCCAACTTCATCCTGTTCCCTACTTGTATATTTCATAACAACAAAAAATGCTTTCAAATCAGCTGATGTAGGTAACAACTCTTAGCTTGTCAATAAAGTTAGGAATCCTTAACCTGTAAATAGCTTGTCAATAAAGCTAGGGATCCTTAATCTAACCTTGTCAAGCCCTGTGTAAAACAAATGAGTAAGATTAAGCAAGAAAGGATAAGATAAAGAAAGAGAGGTAAGATAAAATTAGAGAGTGTAAGATATAGTTAGAAGGGGTAAGATAAAGGAACAGAGGGTAAGATAACGGAACAGAGCATAAGATAAAGAAAGAGAGGGTAAGATAAAGTAAGAGAGGGTAAGGAAAAGAAAGATAGGGTAAGATTAAGTAAGAGAGAGTAAGATAAGGAAAGAGTGGGTAAGGTAAAGAAAGTGAGGGTGAGATAAAGAAAGAAAGAGGAAGAGAAAGAGAACGCAGCGAATAGAAAGGGATGTGAAGGAGATGAGAGATGAAGAGAAAGAAAAGCGAAGAGAAAGAGCGACGAAGAGAAAAAAAAGCCGATGACAGAGGAGGAGACAAAGAGAAAGGAGGAGAACGAGAGGCAAAGAGAAAGGAGGAGAACGAGAGGCAAAGAGAAAGATGAGACTATCGAGGCCAGGTGGCTGCTTCTACCAAGAGCAAGACCTGATCTGAAGAAAGTAAACGAAGAATCCTTCTACCGTACCTCCGTCAGGAGACTCCACGGACCAGTGTCTCAAGAGATGAAATTCAAAACTGGTCCATCTCTAGATGGGAGGCTGACACAAAAAGAAAAGAGGTAGCAGTAAGAGTGAGCTCTAAAACCTTTGGTCCTTTGTCAAGGACCAACAGGATCTTTGTCAAGGACCAACAGGTCCTTTGTCAAGAATCAACTAGGATATTCACCAGATGAAATTATTCCACCTCTAAGTCGATAGGCTGGGACTGTACTAGGACTCCAGAAAAGTGATGTCAGTGGTTTAGAAAACAGACAAGTTGAAGAATGTGTTACTTGTGCTTTATTTGAGAATTATTGTTGTGGTCACCTCAGTTAACTTTAGGTCATCTCTAAAACAGGTCACCTCAGGTCTCCCCAGGATATCTCAGATCACCTCACTCACCCCAAGTCACCTCTGATCACTCCAGGTTATCTCCCATGTCATCCCGAGTGACAACAATCTCTCTCTCTCTCTCTCTCTCTCTCTCTCTCTCTCTCTCTCTCTTTCTCTCAGAATTCACTAGCAGAACACTGGAGCCTCAAGCCAACTGCCAATATTTTCTGCCTTCCGACTTGTCTCCAAGAACGAAACAGTTTTCAGCCAGTATCTTGAGTGCTCTCAGTAAGTCCTGTGTCCCGCCCATCCAAAGTTGCTATTGCCTTCCCTCCCCCCCGCTCCCTCTCTCTCTCTGTCTCTCTCTTTCACTCTTTCTCTCTGAAGATATAACATATTAGTTAGCTAATAACTAAACTGTTCTTTTCAATGACACTTCCTTACACGTTAATCGAAATTACTCAGCTATTTTCCACCTCCAAAAATGGGGCCTTATGTCCCCACGTTTTACTGAGAATATGTTTCGCCCACCAGGGACGTTATAAACAGATGAAGCCCTTGGTGAACGAAACTCTTCTCAATAATATGACACAAACCGCATATCGTAATAATGTTGGTAGAATTACCGAGAATATTTTGGATAACAGGACAAGTGTGCAACTAATGCGACATTTTGAGGGAATGTTTCACATATCATTCCTTATTAACATGTCCGTATATCCTACTTCTGCTATACATAGATCCTATTGTCTTCTTCGTCAGCTGAAATCAAAGGCAACCAGAGCCATCTAGCGGTGGTAGGCAGTTACAAACACACTGCGATACACTAATTCCATTCCTTTTCTACTCCTTCATACGATTCTTACGTTTTTTCTGCATTTTCAAATATTTCACATATTTTTTTTTAAATCATATGAGAAGTCCATAAAAATATGCATTAATCTTAAATATTTTGACGTTAGATATTCTGGTGGACGTTACTTGGGCTGTGGCATTCTGCCTTGTCAGGAGAAAGGGGAAGGAGGGGTTGGGGTATTTGGCTCGATTACATCTTTTTGGAAATCGTTCTAGTTAAGCCATCAGGCTAGTGAAGAGCTCTTGATCCATGGAAGTGAAGCTATCCTACTCTTTCTCCTTTGAATATAAATTCCTTTCTCCTACCCCTCAACACCTTCAGCAAGGTGTCTAGAGGCTGATTAATGGCTGTTAATCGAAGGAAATGAACCTATCCTCCCATTGCCTGTACTCTGGATGGCCCTTTCTGATTTAGGGCTTCCCATGACCATGGTAATAATAATAAAAATTATAATAATAATTAAAGAAAAAATGAGAAAATTAATAATAATAATAATAATAATAATAATAATAATAATAATATTAATAATAATAATAATAATAATAATAATAATAATAATAATAAGAAGAAGAAGAAGAAGAATAGATAATAATAAAAATACCAATAATAATAATAACATTATTATTATTATTATTATTATTATTATTATTATTATTATATAACAATAATAAAAATAGGAAAAATATCACCGTGACTGGAACAATACACAAATAACCAGTACATAGGAGAGAGAAGCTTACGACGACGTTGATGTTAGTACAGGAAGACATCAATTATGACACACGACAAAGAAACATCAACAGAGACCAGCTGTGGTGGTCACGTAACTCAGGCTTGACAGGCCTGTCAACCCTCCAAGATGGACCGTAACTCCGAACTCTCACCCTGCTAGGTAACTACCTCAGAAGAAACACATTTGAATACCTCCCTGGAGCTTAAAATACAAAGAAGTTACGTTTATAGCGCAATAAAGACAGTAAGGAAAACAAAACCATGTTACTATGTCAGCGGTGAAGGTGGCACCCCTCAGTGCTGAGCCTTCACCGGGGCCGAGTGAAAAACATCCGAGTGAATTTTGCTTTCTGGAAGGGCAAATGGAGAAGACAATATATGACAGGGTTTACGAGGTGGGTTAACAGCGGAGAAAATGTCGCCTCTGCAACACTTTTTTTTTTTTACGAGGACTGCTGTTTGTTGAGCTGTGAAGGTGTTGAGGCACTCCGAGGTCCAATTACCGCAGCCCATTAAGTCAAGAATACAGACGTATACATACAGTGACACCTACTCTTCCAGACTCCTTGCCTGAATACACACACATACACACACACACACACACACACACACACACACACACACACACACACACACACACACACACACACACACACACACATACACACATACACACATACACACACAACACACACACATACACACAACACACACATACACACATACACACACATACACACACTACACACACACACACATACACATACACACACGCACACACACACACACACATCACATACACACACATACACACAACCACACACACACACACATCACACAACAATATCACACCACACACACACACACACACACAATACACACAACATACACCACACAGACACACAACATCACACACACGCACACAAACCCCACACATACACAGCACCAACCACGACACGCATACACCCACCACACAAGACACACATACACAACAAACCACACTACACACACACACAACACAACACACACACATCAAACACAACACATAAACACACACACATGTGTGTTATGTTACGATAAAGCTCATGGAGCAGGAAGAGTTGTCGACCTACTTGCGACCAGCCAAGAGGCGAAGTTTTGATCGACCCCTGCAACCACAAATTAGGTGAGTACAAATAGGTGAGTATGCTCACATACACACACACACACACACCACACACACACACACACACACACACCAAAGCACACCACAACCACACACACACACATACACATACACATACACACACTAACCACTAACCAAAATCTTCAACACTTCCCTTGAAACTGGGCAACTACATGAAGTATGGAAGAAGGCAAATGTAGTCCCCATCTTTAAGAAGGGAGACAGAAATGAACCACTAAATTATAGACCAGTGTCACTGACATGTATAGTATGCGAAGTCTTGGAAAAGATTATCAGGAGAAGAGTGGTGGAGCACCTGGAGCGGAACAAGATTATAAACGACAGCCAGCACGGATTCATGGAAGGCAAATCCTGTGTCACAAACCTACTAGTTTTATGACAAAGTAACTGAAGTAAGAAATGAGAGGGAGGGGTCGGTTGATTTCATTTTCTTGGACTGCAAGAAGGCCTTCGACACAGTTCCTCACAAGAGATTAGTACAGAAGCTAGAGGAACAGGCACGTACAACAGGAAGGGCAGTGCAATGGATCAGAAAATACCTAACAGGGAGGCAACAGCGAGTCATGGTCCGTGATGAGGTATAACAGTGGGCGCCAGTGACGAGTGGGGTCCCACAGGGGTCAGTCCTGGGACCAGTGCTATTCTTGGTATATGTGAACGACTTGACGGAAGGGATAGACTCAGAAGTGTCCCTGTTTGCAGATGACTTGAAGTTAATGAGGAGAATTAAATCAGACGCGGACCAGACAGGTCTACAAAGAGACCTGGACAGGCTGGATGTGTGGTCCAGAAACTGGCTCCTAGAATTTAACCTCGCCAAATGCAGTCATGAAGATCGGAGGAGGGCAAAGAAAACCGCAGACAGAGTATAGGCTAGGAGGCCAAAGGCTGCAAACCTCACTCAAGGAGAAAGACCTAGGAGTGAGTATAATACCGAGTACATAGCCAGAAGCACACATTAACCAGATAACTGCTGCGGCATATGGGCGCTTGGCAAACCTGAGAATAGCGGAATAGCGGTCCGGTACCTCAGTAAGGAATCGTTCAAGATTCCCATATGTTGCATAAGTGTCTCAATCTTCAATTTGTCAGTTTTTCAAACCATTCATCACAACTGTCAGACACTGCAGCATAATGGGATCTTGTTACAAAGAATTCTTCAACACTTGTCCAACCTTTGGACGAAGACCTACTTCGACTAGTGGATGGTACCACTATGACCCCGCCTCCTTCTGCTTCGCCTCACCTGACTACAGTATATAAGCCACGTCTACGGCCCTATGCTGTACATTCTACAAAATTGCAGGGCTAGCTCTAGGCTACTTCGTTCTAGGTGCAGGGGCCTAGAGCCAGTTTTTTTCCTTTTCCTTGTGGTTTGCCGAACTCCGCCGAACAGATCCCTTCCCTCTACTGTCTTCATGTTCCTGAGGCCCTCCTGAGCCAAGCAATTGAAATTGCTCTTCCCCTTCCTGGATCGAACCTGACTGGCTCGCATTTCCCGGGAAATGTATAACCCCGATTGGTTTAGAGCATTCCCATGATTTTTTAAATAATATTTAGATTTCAGAAAATTGTTGTTGATGAACTGCACGTTCCAAGACTGCCTGGTGTATCAAGATCCACTAGTTTACGCTCGTCATATATTTGTATCCTAATTACTTCCAAGAGAATTTTTGTATGACGTTATTATATTACGTATGAAAATGTAAACCAAAATAACAAGTTTCTCTCATAATCTAAAGGACAAGTAGACACAGGCGACCAAGTGGACTAGACCATCACCTGCCTGGCTGGGGCCTGGTTGGGACCTGGCTGGGGCCTGGTTGGGACCTGGCTGGGGCCTGGTTGGGACCTAACTGGAACTTGGTTTCTCCTGGGGTTAGCGCCTCCGCGGTCCGTTTCTCGACCAGGCCTCCCGGTGGATCAGTGTCTGTCTATATCAAATATGAGGATGAGGAACAGGATGGGGGTGAGACTGTACGTTTTGGAACAGAGCTAATCACTGTGGCAGCTCATGTCTGTTTTACCAATTAGGCGTTGTGGTTAACAGGATGGGGTTAAGTACCCACTTTTCCAGTCATTCTTGCAGCACGCCCTTTTTTTTTTTTTTTTTTTTTTTTTTTTTTTTTTTTTTTTTTTTTTTTTTTTTTTTTTTTTTTTTTTTTTTTTTTTTTGGTGTTCGTTTTTTTTTCGTTATTACACCATGATCGCTCTTCTCGAAGGCTTTTGCAAAGTCTGTGTATAATGTATTTGCATTTTATTTGTCCTTCAGCGCATTCAAGACCATGCCATAGTGGTTTAGAAGTTGCGAGTGACATGACCGTCTTACTCAAAACTCATGTTGCCCTGGGTTGCTCATTCGTTGGGAATTCAAGTGGTTGGCGATCATGTTGCTTAGAACTCTTTCGAAGATTTTAATTATGTGGGACGTTAGAGCTATTGCTCTCTAATTCTTTGTATTGCTTTTCTGCCACCTTTATGAAATGGGGCTATATCCACTGTTTTTAGTCACTGTCGGATGACATCCCTGTCCAGGATCCCTCTCCATGAGTCTGGGCCTGGGACAGAGTGTATAAGCACGTTGTCAATGACTTTTTTTAAATTCCAGTAGAGTCGGGGTTATGCTAGAAATTTGGCATATACTGACAAGGTATTCAGACTACTCGTTCATGAAAAAAATCATTTGGAGTGTCGATCTTTGGTCTGTTTAATGGCTCACTAAACGCAGAGTCACACTGAGACTTCAGTGTCTCACTCATGTCATTTATGTAAGTCTCATCTATTTGAGCAAGGGCCCGATACTGAATGTATTTTTTGGCTCTCTTTTTGCATATGAAAAGAGATATTTCGGATTTCTTTAAATTCCATTAATTGCTTTTAATTCCTTGTGTTCTCCTGGATTCTGTATGAATCATTTAATTTATGCTTTGTATTTTATACTTCCCTAGTCACTGCGCTCTTTCCTATTTCAGATAGTCTAGCCTCACTAAAAAGTTCAGTAATTCTTTACCTTCGCCTGTAGAGGAAGCGTCTCTCTCTTTCCAGTCTACATCTACTCTCCTTTTTTCTTAGGAGAATATGCCTTCAACATACTTCAGCTACCTTAGTGTTGACCCTTTCAAGACACTGGCTCGGATCCATGTTATTTAAGGCATCTTTCCAACATACTTCATTAAGGAAATGATTTATTTGATCCCAGTTGAAGTTCATGTGTTAAAGTTGAATTAGGTGAAGGAACCCTCGTACCTGTATGCATTTTGCTAGTTTGGACTACAATTAAGTTTTGATCTGAATTAACTGTCTGTGATATTGTTACATTTCGTACCAGGTCACCATTATTCGTGAAAATAAGGTCAAGTGTATTTGTTGGCTCCACTATTTGCTGACTTATGGTTAATTTATTGCACAGATTCAGCAGCTCACATGTGTGTGACTTCATATGAGCTGCCTCCACGGGTTACCTCAGCTACAACATTATTTGCAAAATTCTTTCATTCTGTATATCTTAAATTGAAATCACCAAGCAGCAATATATTTGGGACTGGAGTTGGAAGATTTTCGAGACAGTAATCAATTTTAAGTAACTGTTCCTTGAACTGTTGGGAAGCTGCATCTGGTGGCTTATATACGACCACGATGACTGGGTTTTGGTTCTGTCTTTATCGTCAAAACTTTTCACTACATTATTTGTGGTGTTAAGTAACCGTGCAAATAAACGACTCTGACATACAGGTCAACCCATCCTTGATGCCTCTTCTTTCTGTCGCATCTGGCGCCTGGCTGGCACAGTGCCTGGGGCCTGGCTGGAACTTTGCAGGGACCTGGCTGGGGTCTGGCTGGCGTCTAGTTGGCGCTTGGCTGGGGTCTGGCTGGCGTCTAGTTGGTGCTTGGCTGAGGTCTGGCTGGCGCTTATCTACGACCTGGCTGGGGCCCGGCTATGGCCTGTCAAGGGAATGACGGGGCGAGACAGGGCTCTGGCTGGGGCCTGGCTGGAACCTGGCTGGGGCATGGTTAGGACCTGTCTGAAATCTGGCTGGGTCCTGGCTAGGGCCCAGCTGGGGCTAGCAGAGGCATGGCTAGCTGGGTCCTGGCTAGGGCCCAGCTGGGGCTAGCAGAGGCATGGCTAGTATACAAAATTGTTTCATTAACTCAATTTTTACTTGTCACAAGTTACGATGGTTAACTCAGTTAACTGCGATGAACAACGACTACAAGCGAGTGAACAGTTCACAGCTGAACAAAAATGTCATTAATTACTTATGCATGAATGTTGCGAGCAGGATGACGTCTGTTTTGCTCTCTCTCTCTCTCTCTCTCTCTCTCTCTCTCTCTCTCTCTCTCTCTCTCTCTCTCTCTCTCTCTCTCTCTCTCTCTCTCTCTCTCTCTCTCTCTCTCTCTCTCTCTCTCTCTCTCGCTCGCTCGCTCTTAAAAGCATAATCTGTGAAGCGTTACCATGCGCTGGTGCTGCCCACCACGGGACATGTGCTGGTGTTGCCCACCATGGGTTATATGCTAGTGCTGCCCACCATGGGTTATGTGTTAGTGCTGCCCACCATGGGTCATGTGCTGGTGCTGCCCACCATGGGTTATGTGTTAGTGCTGCCCAGCATGGGTCATGTGCTGGTGCTGCCCACCATGGGTTATGTGTTAGTGCTGCCCACCATGGGTCATGTGCTGGTGCTGCCCACCATGGGTTATGTGTTAGTGCTGCCCACCATGGGTCATGTGCTGGTGCTGCCCACCATGGGTCATGTGCTAGTATTGCCCACCATGGGTCATGTGCTGGTGCTGCCCATCATGGGTCATGTGCAAGTGCTGTTTACTCTAATACCTGTGGCCATCATGGTGGGATGCTGCCTTGATGATGGCGAAGGGCTTGTGGATAAAATTCTCCAGTAAAGCGGGTATCTCTCAGCCCCTCAGCCCTCTGAGGGACTTAGCCCTCTCACAAAGGGCTAGTGCACTCTTCCTTCCTCCCACAGGAGTTGATGAGGAAACAGATGTTTGTACCACAGCGTCTCCAGGCACGCCCTCTCCTTGCTCGAATTTCTGATCAACTACACAGTGAGGATTAAACGAAAGTAATTACTCTTTTCCCCATAGCAGGAAAATTAAGAGAAAATCTGCACCCCATTTAGTCTACAAGTCAGGAACATCATGACTTCTAGCCTGCAGCTAAATAACAAGAATCCCACCCTCTTGTGTTAATTCTGATTGCACAGAGTGGATATAAAGCTGAAGTCAGCAATTTTTTTTTGTGCTGACGATGAACTGGTAGGGTGGCAAGCTAGGCTGAATTCAGACATCAGAGCATGAATACGTCACAAATCTCCCGCTGAGAACACATAAAATAATGACTGTGTGCGGTAAAGTCTGAAATACTGTTAATCTCTACTAGGAAAACTGGTGTTAAAAGGAAACACGAGTGTACTAATCCGCGGTATAATCCCGATAAAATACAAAAAGTTTGTGTAACTATCAACGATTGAGGGCAATATAACTACGCATCTGTAGCAGCCTACTCAAGACAACAATATCGGGGTCACACCTATTACAACCCAGGGACAATAAGGCCTGTTATCCTGGGTATAAAGGGGAACAAGGAGCAAAACAAACACAGCTGAATGACTTTGAAATATATTTTCCTTCACCAAGAGCAATAGTGATTATTTACACTTATGTACAGTTAGAAATGTATGTGTACAACATGGTTTAGGCAAGGTCAAGACACAGCCTGGAGACAGAATGGACAACTGTGCTCAACCAGCTCTAGTATGGAAATGACAAGGGTGGACATGTGGGTGGTGACCACAACACCTCCACGATTGTCAGACCCACCTTCTCATTGGCTGAACCTGGATACTGATCGAACGATGGGGCCCCATCATTCGACCCTATTACTGGTTCGCTGGTTAGGGAGATACCCTTTCAGTTAGGGTGTATACATGCGCCGAATATTGGTTACATACTCTTTGCATGCCACACCTCCCCTAAAACAAACTAGAGGAAATTGGTCAATTACAATACCCAAGTAAGTCCAGACATACCCACATTGTCTTATTTTAGCTGCAGCTAGTAGATAAATGTGAGATTTGTCTGGAGTTACCAACAGATCTCGTGACGCAAGGGTGCTCTTCCCAAAGCAAGTGAGTATTCATCAGCATCACAGTTATTTGCGAAATGTTGGATATACGCTCCTTTGGGGCAAATTGTAATATCTAACTCACTACTCAACAGCTTATGTGGTCACAGCTACAGCAACCAGAAGGCGTTTCCAGGGAGAGACTGCTGGAAATATATTTGTTTCATTTAGGAAATTGTACTCACGTAACGGGATCCTCAACAGGGCTCTCGATGCGAGGAACTGGCACAACCCTCCTCTTGCTCAAAGCAAACCAAATTACTTCCCTTTCCACAGGCACTGGCTGACCCCAACTAACTTAGCGTTTATACTTGAATATAATAATAATAATAATAATAATAATAATAATAATAATAATAATAATAATAATAATAATAATAATATATATAATAATAATAATTGTAATAAAATTATTATAATAATAATAATAATAATAATAATAATAATAATAATAATAATAATAATAATAATAATAATAATAATAATAATAATAATAATAATAATAATAATAATAATAATAATAATAAAATTGATAATGATACCTAATAATAATAATAATAATAATAATAATAATAATAATAATAATAATAATAATACCTGGAGTATACCTGGAGAGGGTTTCGGGAGTCAACGTCCCAGCGGCCCGGCATGTGACCGGGCCTCGTGGTGGATCAGGGCCTGATCAACGAGACTGTTACTCTTGGCAGCACGCAAACCGATGTACAAACCACAGCCCTGCTGATCAAGGATTGACTTTAGGTGCCTGTCCAGGATACATAAGGGGTCTATTGGTTATCCCCCTTATGTATGCTGGGAGGCAATTGAACAGTCTTGGGCCCCTGACGTTTTTTGTGTTGTCTCTTACCGTACTTGTGAACCTCCTGCTTTTCATTGGAGGAATGCTGCACAGCCTGCCAAGTCTTTTACTTTCGTAGGGAGTGATTTTCGTGTGCAAATTTGGTACTAATCCTTCTAGGATTTTCCAAGTGAATATTATTGTGTATCTTCCTCGCTAGCGTTCCAGGAAATACAAGTCAAGGAACTTCAACCGTTCACAGTAATCTAGGTATTTTACTGTAATAATAATAATAATAATAATAATAATAATAATTTAATTATAATATAATTATTATTTTATTATTATTTTTAAAATATAAATTATTAAAAATTTAAAAATTAATATATAATAAAATAATAATAATTAATAATAATAATAATAATAATAATAATAATGAACCTTCCGGTGTTATGAGGTTCAATTCTTAAGTTCAACCCCGTCTTCTGACACTTGAAATCCCTTCTGTCCAAATTGTTATTTCCATTGTAGTTCTTCCCTTATTCTGCAGTTCCAGCAAGCTGCCTGTCTGCGTACGACTGAGACTTGAGCCTTCATGTAGCTTATCCTGCCTTACCCATTTTAAAACTCCTCATGAGCTTGTTGAAGCTGTCCTCTCGGGAGTAAAGCTCAATCTCCTGGTTCGTCCTGGCAACCTATGGGCTCGTAGAGTAGGATCATAGCATCTTGGGCTCATTTTATGTGAATCCGTGAATGGAGACTATCCGGAATACCTAGAGGGAATTTCGAGGGCCAACGCCCCCGCGGCCCGGTCTCGCTTCACATATTCGGTCTCACATCGTGAGTGTGCTTCCTGGCCTGCGTCTGACTCGGCTGTAGTTATCTTGGTTGTGTTGTTCCAACAAATAGCTTATCACACTCTTGTTATCTCACTTAAATTGCCCCGTGGTTCACCTGTGATCGCGAAGGTTGTTTGTGTGTGTTGTGTTTGTATGTTGTGTATGTGTGTGTGTGTGTGTGTGAATGTGTGTACTCACCTAGCACTCACCTAGTTGTGGTTGCGAGGGTCGATTCACAGCTCCTGGCCCCGCCTCTTCAACTTGCCGCTACCTGGTCACTCTTCCCGTTCCGTGAGCTTTATCATACCTCTTCTTAAAGCTATGTATGGATCCTGCCTCCACTTCATCACTACCTGACAACCTCGTTCATATTTGCTAATATACAGGGCCTTAAGCCATCCACCAACAACAAAATACCTTTTATCAGTGGGCTTCTAGAAGAGTCTAATGCAATGTTTGCAGCCTTCACAGAGACTCACACAAAAGATCACTTTGACAGTGAAATATGGATAAGTGGTTACAACCTTTTTAGATGCGACAGAATGAACAGGCAACAAGGGGGGGTTGGCCAGTATGTCAAAGATTCCCTCATCTGCATGGAGTTGCTGAACACCACAAATGAGGTAGTTGAAGTTCTATCAATAAAAATCGAGAACCAAAACCTAGTCATTGTGGTTGTATATAAGCCACCAGATGCAACCTCACAACAGTTCAAGGAACAGCTACTGAAAATTTATTACTGCCTGTAAAACCTTCCAGCTCCATCCCCAAACATCTTACTGTTTGGTAATTTCAACCTAAGGCATACAAAATGGAAGAATGTAGCAAATAATGTTATAGCTGAAACAATCCCCGGAGGTAGCGCAGATGAAAGGTCACACACACATGAGCTACTAAGTCTCTGCGAAAAACACACCTTAAGCCAGCAGATAGTGGAGCCAACATGACTAGAAAACACACTTGACATTATCTTCACAAATAATGAGGACCTGATAAGAGACATAAGAATATCAAAAACAACTAACTCCGATCACAACCTAATCGAAGTCCAGACGTACATGCATAGGGGTCCTGATCAGCAGAATGCAGAATGCATTTTGTGAAGGTGTCTTCACAAAATACAACTTCAACAACAAGAACATCAACTGGGACCAGGTAAACCATGTTCTAAACGAAACATGTTGGGAAGATATCTCAAATGACATGGATCCAAACCAGTGCCTTGAAAGGATCAACTTCCTGGCAGCTGAAGCATGTTCTAGGCATATTCCCCTAAGAAAGAAGAAGAGCAGGAGTAAACTTAAAGCTATTAGTGAAATTGAAAGAAATTCAAAATATTTCTTTTCATATGCCAAAAACAAGGCAAATACCTCATCTAGTATCGGGCCATTACTCAGACAGGATGGGACTTACACAGATGACAACAAGAAAATGAGTCAAATATTGAAATCCCAGTACGACTCTGTGTTTAGTGAACCACTAATCAGTCTGAGGATCGACGACCCAAATGATTTCTTCATAAATGAGCCTCAAAACTCCATAAATGTATGCCAGATTTCCGACATTACCCTAACTCTGATAGATTTCGAAAAAGCCATTGACAACATGCCCATGCACTCAGCCTCGGGCCCAGACTCGTGGAACTCTGTTTTCATTAAGAACTGCAAGAAACCCCTCTCACGTGCCCTAAGTACACTATGGAGGAGGAGCTTGGACATGCGTGAAATTCCACAGCCACTTAAAACAACGGATATAGCCCCACTCCATAAAGGTGGCAGCAAAGCATTAGCTATGAACTATAGACCAATAGCTCTGACGTCCCACATCATAAAAATCTTTGAAAGAGTGCTAAGAAGCAGGATTGCAAATCACCTGGATTCCCAAAATCTGCACAATCCAGGGCAACATGGGCTCAGGGCAGGTCGCTCCTGCCTCTCACAACTACTGGATCACTGTGATATAGCCTTTGATGCACTGGAAGAAAATCAGAAAGCAGATGTAATATACACAGACTTTGCAAAAGCATTTGACAAATGCGATCGTGGCGTAATAGCCCATAAAAAACGTGCTAAAGGAATATCTGGGAAAGTGGGGAGATAGATCTTCAACTTCCTAACAAATCGAACACAAAGAGTAGTAGTCAACAGAGTTAAATCGGAGTCTGCCATAGTGAAGAGCTCTGTTCCACAAGGCACAGTACTCGCTCCCATCTTATTCCTCATCTTCATATCAGACATAGACAGAGATATACACCACAGCACCGTATCATCCTTTGTGGATGATACTAGGATCTGCATGAGGCTGTCTTCTGCTGAGGATGCGGTTAACCTCCAAGAAGATATAAACAAAGTTTTCCAGTGGGCAACGGCAAACAATATGATGTTCAATGAGGACAAATTCCAACTACTCCGTTATGGAAAACTGGAGGAGATAATAACTAGAACAGAGTATACTACAGACTCTGACCATACAATAGAACGGAAAAATAATGTAAGGGACCTGGGAGTAGTAATGTCTGAGGATCTCACTTTAAAGGATCACAACAGTGTCACGACCGCACGTGCAAAGAAAATGATAGGATGGATAATGAGAACGTTCCAAACGAAAGATGCCAAGCCAGTGATGATCCTTTTCAAATCACTTGTTCTCTCTAGGCTGGAATACTGCTGTACATAAACATCTCCATTCAAAGCAGGTGAAATCGCAGATCTAGAGAGTGTACAGAGATCCTTTACTGCACGTATAAGTTCTGTCAAGCACCTTAACTACTGGGAACGCTTGGAAGCACTTGACTTGTACTCGTTGGAACGCAGGAAGGAGAGACATATCATAATCTACACTTGGAAAATCCTGGAAGGAATGGTCCCAAATCTGCACACAGAAATCACTCCCTAAGAAAGTAAAAGACTGGGCAGGCGATGCAAAATGCCCCCATTTAAAAGTAGGGGCGCCATTGGTACACTAAGGGAAAACATCATAAGTGTCCGGGGCCCAAGACTGTTCAACAGCCTCCCATCAAGCATTCGGGGAATTGCCAATAAACCCCTGGCTGCCTTCAAGAGCTGGACAGATACCTAAAGTCAGCGCCGGATCAGCCGGGCTGTGGCTCGTACGTTGGACTGCGTGCGGCCAGCAGTAACAGCCTAGTTGATCAGGCCCTGATCCATCGGGAGGCCTGGTCATTGACCGGGCCGCGGGGGCGTTGACCCCCGGAATAACCTCCAGGTAATCCAGGACAATTCTGTGACTGAAGAAATACTTCCTAACATCACTGTGGTTCATCTGAGTCTTCAGCTTCCAACTGTGACCCCTCGTTGCTGTGTCCCATTTCTGGAACATCCTGTCTGTCCACCTTTTCTATACCTCTCAGTATTTTATATGTCGTTATCATATCCCCCCTAACTCTCCTGTCTTCCAGTGTCGTCAGGTCGATTTTCCTTAACCTCTCCTCGTAGGACATACCCCTTAGCTCCGGGACTAGTCTTGTAGCAAACCCTTGCACTTTCTCTAGTTTCCTTACATGCTTGGTTAGGTGAGGGTTCCAAACTGGTGCTGTATATTCCAATATGGACCTAACGTACACAGTGTACAGGGTCATGAATGACTCCTTATTTAGATGTCGGAATGCTGTTGTTAGGTTTGCCAGGCGCCTGTATGTTGCAGCAATTATTTGGTCGATGTGCGCCTCAGATGTTCCCGGTGTTATACTCACATCAAGATCCTTTTCTTTGAGTGAGGCTTGTAGGCTCTGTCCCTCCTAGACTGTACTCCGTCTGTGGTCTTCTTTGCCCTGCCCCAATCTTCATGACTTTGCACTTGGTGGGGTTGAACTCCAGGAGCCAATTGCTGGACCAGGTCTGCAGCCTGTCCAGATCCCTCTGTAGTTCTGCCTGGTCTTCGTCTGATTTATTTCTTCTCATCAACTTTACATGATCTACAAACAGGGACACTTTGGAGTCTATTCCTTCCGTCATGTCGTTCACAAATACCAGATACAGCACCGGTCCTAGGGCTGATTCCTGTGGCACCCCGCTCGTTACCAGCTCCCACTCTGACACCTCACCACGTACCATGACTCACTGTTGTCTTCCTGACAGGTATTCCCTGATTCAATGTAGTGCCTTCCCTGTTATCCCTGCTTGGTCCTCGAGCTTCTGAGCTAATCTCTTGAGTGGAGCTGTGTCAGACGCCTTCTTACTGTCCAAGAAAATGCAATCTAGTCACCCCTCTCTCTCCAGTAGGTTTGTGACACAAGATTTCCCGTCCCTGAAACCGTGGTGGCTGTCGTTGATAAGCTCATTCCTTTCTAGATGCTCCACCACTCTTCTGATAATTTTCTCCACATCAGTGACACTGGTCTGTAGTTTACTGCTTTATGTCTGTCTCCTTTTTTAAAAATTGGGAATACATTTGCTGTCTTCCATACTTCCGTAAGTCTTCCTGTTTCAGTAGATGTGTAGAAGATAGTTGTTAGTGGTACACAAAGCGTCTCTGCTCCCTCTCTCAGGACCCATGGAGAGATATTATCCGGCCCTATTGCCTTTGAGGTATCTCCCTCTTTTAACAGCCTCTGAGGTATCTTCCTCATTTAACAGCCTCTTCATTTCTTCCTCAGTAGTATGTATTGTGTCCAACACTTGATGGTGTACCCTACCTCTCTGCCTATCTGGAGGCCCTTCTGTCTCCTCTGTGAACACTTCTTTGAATCTCACCTTGAGCACCTCACATACTTTGCGATCGTTTTTGTGACCTCCCCTTCTTCCTTCCTCAGCCTGATTACCTGGTCCTTGACAGTTGTTTTCCTCCTGATGTGGCTGTACAACAACTTTGGGTCAGATTTGGCTTTCGCTGCTATGTCATTCTCATACTGGGCCTCCCGTCTCACCTGTGCATAGTCATTTCTGGCTCTACGACTGATCTCCTTATTCTCCTAGGTCCTTTGCCTTCTATACTTCTTCCATTCCTTAGCACACCTGGTTTTGGCCTCCCAGCACCTTTGGGTGAACCACGGGCTCACCCTGGCTTTTTGATTATTCCTGTTACCCTTGGGTACAAACCTCTCCTCAGCTTCCTTGCATTTTGTTGTTACATATTCCATCATCTCGTCTACTGACTTCCCTGCCAGTTCTCTGTCGCACTGAACCCTGTTCAGGAAGTTCTTCATTCCTGTGTAGTCAACCTTCTTGTAGTTTGGCTTTATTCGTCGTGCCCTTCCTGCTTCCCCCTCCACTTGTAACTCTATGTATCCGAAGCTTAAAACCACATGATCACTGGCCCCCAGGGGTCCTCCATATGTGATGAACTCAAAATCTGCACTATTCAAGGTGAGTACTAGGTCCAGTCTCGCTGGTTCATCCTCTCTCTCTCTCTCTCTCTCTCTTCTCTCTCTCTCTCTCTCTGGTAGTGTCCCTTACGTGTTGGTATATAAGGTTTTCCAGTACCACCTCCATCATCATAGCCCTCCAAATTTCTTGGCCCCCATGTGGCTCCAATCGATTTCCTTGTGGTTGAAGTCACCCATGATCAGTAGCTTTGCCCTGCTCGCATGAGCCCTTCTGGCCACCTCAGCCAGTTGTCAACCATCGCTCTATTACTCTCATCATACTCTTGCCTTGGCCTCCTGCTGTTCTTTGGTGGGTTATACATCACTGCAATCACCACCTTGGGACCACCAGACCGAAGCATTAGTACTATGTAATCTCGTGCTTCTCCTCTATCTCTTCTCTCCAGCTCATCAAAATCCCATCAGTTTTTGATGAGCAGTGCCACTTCTCTACCCCCTCAGTTCCCTCTGTCTTTCCTCAGGATCTGATATCCTGTTGGAAAGATGGCATCTTTGACTCTTTCGTGCCACTCCTCCCACTTATTTGCTATTCCATCAGCATTAGTGTATCATACCTTCAGTTTCCTCTCCAACACTGTGTTTTGTGGGGTCTGTGAAGGTGGGGGACCTGGCAGTGTACTGAAGGGTTCTACAGCACAGTGTGGGGTGGGGGCTGTGAGTGTGTAATCTTGGGGCAGCATGATTGGTTGTGGGGTTCTAGGGGTGTTTCTGTGTGTGCTTGCACTTGTTGCTCTTCCCTGCTCTGGTTGGCCTTCACTGATTCTGTCCTTGCTACTCCTCCTAGCTCCTTTTGCTTTTGTGTCCTCTACCTTAGCTGCTGTTCTGTCTTGGTCTGGGAACACCCTCTTGTATTCTGCTGAGTCCTTCAACCATGGTTTCTCTTGGAGGATCCTGTTTCACATTGTTTCTGCCCTGAAAATCAGCTTGATCAGTCGTTTTCTCCCCTTCAAGTACCCCCCTATTCTCTGAAAATTTACAGTCTCAGACATTTCCTCTTCATCTATTTCTTTGATGATGTTCTCAATCTCTTGTCTTCCTGTCTGCCATCTTTCAGAGTGTGTCCTTCCCTCACTCTCCTGAAGCCCATGAAGAAACACTGACTTCGCCCTCTCCTCCCATTGCCTTTTCCTCTGTGTCTCTGGTTCCTGTCTGTACATGCCCATTTTCTCCCTTATTTCTTTCTCCTCTAACTCATGGTGGTATGGTCGGGCCTCTGCATATGACCTGTCTCCCTCACCACCTGCATCCAGCTGCTCTCCCCCTTCATACCTTGGCCCTGCTTGGTGGGCTGATACGGCTGATTGGGCCTTATTGTAAGTTATGTCTCCTTCCTTCCTCTTGAGCCCCTCGTTCAGTAGGGATGTAGCAGCTTCAGTTGCTATGCCTCCTCTGGTTAATACCCCTGTAGCTTCCATCAGCCTATTTACCTCATCTTCTAGGACCCTTATCTAGGCTACTGCAGCTTCAACTTGGGACTCCCAATTCTTCTTCTCCTCCTCCATCCTCTTTTCCAATTCTCAGGAAGTCCTGTCTCCATTTTTGCAGAGAGCTTTCCTAGTTTTCTCTCAAACTCTTGTTCCATCCTTTTGCATTGCTCTTCCATCCATTCTTAATTACTAGAACCATTCCCCTCTAATCCCTGGGATCTTTGAGAACCCTCTGAGCTACCATTTTTTTTCCTAGAGGAAAAAGGGGGTAGAAGGGAGAAAGGAATAGAGATGTGGGATGGGGGGAAAGAGAAGGGAGAGATAGAGGGTGTACTCACCTAATTGTACTCACCTAATTGTGGTTGCAGGGGTCGAGACTCAGCTCCTGGCCCTGCTTCTTCACAGAGTGCTACTAGGTCCTCTCGCTCCCTGATCCATGAGCTTTATTATACCTCATCTTAAAGCTATGTATGGTTCTTGCCTCCCCTACCTCACTTGCTAGGCTATTCCACTTCCTGACTACTCTATGACTGAAGAAATACTTCTTAACATCCCTTTGACTCATCTCGGTCTTCAACTTCCAATTGTGGCCCCTTGTTTCTGTGTTCCCTCTCTGGAACATCCTGTCTCTGTCCACCTTGTCTGTTCCAAGCAGTATTTTGTATATTGTTATCATGGCTTCCCTAACCCTCCTGTCGTCCAGTGTCGAAAGGCCGATTTCCCTCAATTTTTCTTTGTAGGACATTTCCCTTAGCTCTGGAACTAACCTTTTCGCAAACTTCTGCACCTTCTCTAATTTCTTGACGTGCTTGATCAAGTGTGGGTTCCAAACAGGTGCTGCATACTCCAAAATGGGCCTGACGTACACAGTGTAGTGTCTTGAATGATTCCTTACTAAGGTATCGGAACACTATTCTCAGGTTTGCCAGTCGCCCGTATGCTGCAGCAGTTATCTGGTTAATGTGTGCTTCCGGAGACGTGCTCGGTGTTATACTCACCCCAAGATCTTTCTCCTTGAGTGAGGTTTGCAGTCTTTGGCCACCTAGCCTATACTCCACCTGCGGTCTTCTTTGCCTTTCCCCGATCTTCATGATTTGCATTTAGCGGGGTTAAATTCGAGAAGCCAGTTGCTGGACTAGGTGTCCAGTCTGTCCAGGTCTCTTTGAAGTCCTGCCTGATCCTCATCTGATTTAATTCTCTTCATTAACTTCACATCATCTGCGAACAAGGACACTTCTGAGTCTAACCCTTCCATCATGTCATTCACATATACCAGAAATAGCATTGGTCCTTGGTCCGATCCCTGTGGGCCCCCTCTCGTCACAGGTGCCCACTGTGATACCTTGTCACGTACTATGATTTGTTGTTGCCTCCCTGTCAGGTATTCTCTGATCCATTGCAGAACCCTTCCTGTTATGTGTGTGTGATCCTCTAGCTTCTGCACCAATCTCCTTCAAGGAACTGTGTCGAAGGCCTTCTTACAGTCCAAAAAGATACAATCAACCCACCCCTCTCTCTTGTGTCTTACTTCTGTTACTTTATCATAAAACTCCAGTAGGTTTGTGACATAGTATTTGCCTTCCATAAAACCATGCTGGTTGGTGTTTATACTCTTGTTCCACTCCAGGTGCTCCACCACTCTCCTCCTGATAATCTTCTCCATCACTTTGCATACTATGCACGTCAGTGACACTGGTCTATAGTTTAGTGCCTCTTTTCTGTCTCCTTTTTTTAAATATGGGTACTACATTTGCCGTCTTCCATACCTCAGGTAGTTGCCCAGTTTCAATAGATGCATTGAAGATTGTTGTTAGTGGCACACACAGTATTTCTGCTACCTCTCTGAGGACCCACGGGGAGATGTTGTCTGGTTCCATTGCCTTTGAGGTATCAAGGTCCCTTAGCAGCTTCTTCACCTCCTCCTGAGTTGTATGAATGTCATCTAACACTTGTTGGTATATTCCTAGTTGGCATTCCCCTCTGTTCTGTCCACCCAGAGTCCTTCCTGTCTCCACTGCAAATATTTCCTTAAATCTCTTGTTGAGTTCCTCACATTCCTCTTGATCACTTCTGGTGAATTCCCCACCTTCTTTCCTCAGCCTGATCACCTGGTCTTTGACTGCTGTCTTCCCATTATTTCTGTTGCCCTTGGGAACAAACCTTTCCTCTGCCTCCCTGCATTTTGTTGTTACCTATTTCATCATTTCATTTACTGACTTTCCTACCAATTCTCTGTCCCACTGAACCTCCTGCAGGAAATTCCTCATACCTGTGTAGCCCCCCTTTTTATAGTTTGGCTTTTCCCATCCAACTCCTGTTACCCTCTCCACTTGTAATTCTATTATGTATTCAAAACACAGAACCATATGATCACTAGCTCCAAGGGGCCTCTCATATGTGATGTCCTCAATGTCTGAACTGCTCAGGGTGAACAAAAGGTCCAATCTTGCTGGTTCATCCTCCCCTCTCTCTCTAGTAGTGTCCTCAACATGTTGATGCATAAGGTTTTCCAGTACCACATCCATCATCTTGGCTTTCCATGTTTTGGGACCCCCATGTGGCTCTATGTTTTCCCAGTCGATCTCCGTGTTGTTGAAATCGCCCATAACCAGTAACTTTGCTCTGCTCGAGTGAGCCCTTCTTGCCACCTCGGCCAGTGTGCCCACTATTGCTCTGTTGCTCTCTTCGTATTCCTCTCTTGGCCTCCTGCAGTTCTGTGGTGGATTATACATCACTGTGTGTGTGTGTGTGTGTGTTGGTGTGTGTGTGTGTTGGTGTGTGTGTGTGTGTTGGTGTGTGTGTGTGTGTACTCACCTAGTTGTACTCACCTAGTTGAGGTTGCGGGGGTCGAGTCCGAGCTCCTGGCCCCGCCTCTTCACTGATCGCTACTAGGTCACTCTCCCTGAGCCGTGAGCTTTATCATACCTCTGCTTAAAGCTATGTATGGATCCTGCCTCCACTACATCGCTTCCCAAACTATTCCACTTACTGACTACTCTGTGTGTGTGTGTGTGTGTGTATGTGTGTGTGTGTGTGTGTGTGTGTGTGTGTGTGTGTATGTGTGTGTGTGTGTGTGTGTGTGTGTGTGGTGTGTGTGTGTGTGTGTGTGGTGTGTGTGTGTGTGTTTTGTGTGTGTTGTGTGTGTGTGTGTGTGTGTGTGCGTGTTGGTGTGTTGGTGTGTGTGTGTGTGTGAGGTGTGTGTGTGTGTGTGTTGTGTGTGTGTGTGTGTGTGTGTGTGTGGTGTGTGTGTATGTGTGTGTGTGTGTGTGTGTGTGTGTGTGTGTGTACTCACCTATTTGTATTCACCTGTTTGTGGTAACAGAGGTCGATTCATAGCTCCTCGTCCCGCCTCTTCTTTGATTGCTACTATATGCTCTCTGTCCCTGCTCCATGAGCTTTATCAAACCTCGTCTTAAAACTATGTATGGTTCCTGCCTCCACTGAGTCACTTTGTAGGCTATTCCACTGAATAGACTGAATGACTGAAGAAATACTTCCTAACATCCCTTTGACTCATATGAGTCTTCAACTTCCAATTGTGACCCCTTGTTTCTGTGTCCCTTCTCTGGAATCCTGTCTTTGTCCACATTGTCTATTCCACACAGTATTTTATATGTTGTTATCATGTTTCCCTTGACCTTCCTGTCCTCCAGTGTCGTCAGGCCAATTTCCATTAACCTTTCATCGTAGGACAATCCCCTTAGCTCTGGGACTAGTCTTGTTGCAAATCTTAGCATTTTCTTTAATATCTTGACATGCTTGACCAGGTGTGGATTCCAAACTGGTGCTGTATACTCCAGTATGGGCCTGACGTATATGGTATACAGAGTCTTGACCAATTCCTTGCTGAGGTATCGGAACGCTATCCTTAGGTTTGCCAGATGTCCGTATTCTGCAGCAGTTATCCGATTGATGCGCGCCTCAGGCGATGTGCGCTGTATTATACTCACCCTCAGATCTTTTTCCTTGAGTGAGGTATGCAGTCTTTGGCCACCTATACTATACTCTGTCTGTGGTCTTCTTTGCAATTTCCCGATCTTCATGACTTTGCATTTGGCAGGGTTAAATTCAAGGATCCATTTGTAGGACCAGGCTTGTAGCCTGTCCAGGACTCTTTGTAGTCCTGCCTGATCCTAGACCGATTTGATTCTCCTCATTAACTTCACATCATCTGCAAACAAGGACACTTCTGAGTCTATGCCTTCCGTTATGTCGTTCACGTACATAAAAAACAGCACAGGTCCTAGGACTGACCCCTGTGGACTCTGCTTGTTACAGGCGCCCACTCTGACACCTAGTCACGTACCATGACTCGTTGTTGCCTCCCTGTCAGGTATTCTCTGTTCCATTGCAGTGCCTTTCCTGTTATGTGTGCCTGACCCTCTAACTTTTGCATTAACCTCTTGTGAGATACTGTGTCGAAGGCCTTCTTGCAGTCCAAGAAAATGCAGTCTATCCACCCCCTCTCTCTCTTGCCTTCTGTCACCTTGTCATAAAACTTCAGTAGGTTTGTGACACAGGATTTTCGTTTCATGAAACCGTGCTGGTTGTCCATTATAGGCTTGTTTCTTTCCAGGTGCTCCACCACTCTCCTCCTGATGATCTCCATGACTTTGCATACTATACACGTTAGTGACACAAGTCTGTAGTTTAATGCCTCATGTCTGTCTTCTTTTTTGAAAATTGAGACTACATTTGCTATCTTCCATACCTCAGGTAGTTGCCCAGTTGCAATGGATATGATGAAGATCTTTGTTAGTGGCACACACAGCATCTCTGCTCCCTCTCTAAGACCCGTGGAGAGATGTGTGGTCCCACTGCCTTTGGGGTATCAAGCTCACATAGCAGCTTCTTCACCTCCTCCTCGGTTATGTGTACCTCATCCAGCATTTGTTGGTGTACCTCACTGTTCTGAATTCCTGGAGTCCTACCTGTTTCTACTATAAATACTTCTTTAAATCTCATGTTGAGCTCCTCACATACCTCTTGGTCGTTTCTTGTGAACTCCCTACCATCCTTCCTCAGCCTGATTACCTGGTCCTTGACTGTTGTTTTCCCCCTGATGCGGCTCTACAACAGCTTCGGGTCAGGTTTGACTTTCGATGCTATGTCATTTTCGTATTGTCGCTGAGCCTCCCTTCTTATCTGTGCACATTCGTTTCTGGCTCTGCGGCTGATCTCTTTAATTTCCTGGGTCCTTTGTCTTCTGTACCTTTTCCATTATCTAGTGCACCTAGTTTTTGCCTCCCTACACCTTTGTGTAAAGCAAGGACTCGTTCTGGTCTTTCCATTATTTCTGTTTCCTTTGGGAACCAACCTCTCCTCTGCCTCCTTGCATTTTGTTGTCACATAGTCCATCATTTCTTTCGAAATTTAAGACACATGTGCAACATCTGGTTATCTTTATAGTAGACGTTTCGCCATCCAGTGGCTTTGTCAATACAAATTCAAGGACATAATTAGAAGACAGTAGAACTATATATAAAAGATGAGGTAATCAGTCCCTCAGTCTTGGAGATGGTGTGAAGAGCACCGTGGTTGTAGAGATTCTGGAGCAAAGGTAAGGAGACTGCGTTTATATAGGATAGGGACGTGCAGCAGACGAGGGCATAGTCACTGGTAGGCGGGATTCCCCAGTGGAAGTAGGTCCTACCCAAAGGGATGGGTTAGTTGTAGTAGCTGTGAAGAAGGTCATGTAGATGTCCTCTGAACGTCTACAATAAAGATAACCAGATGTTGCACATGTGTCTTAACTTTCGTCTTGTCGGTATTGTATACCTTTCTTGCACATCATTTATTTTACTGGCTTCCCTGCCAGTTCTCTCTCCCACTGTACGTCTTGTAGGAAGTTCTTCATGCCTGTGGAGTCACCCCTTTTGTAGTTTGGTTTTTCCCGTCCTATTCCTGCTACTCTCTTCACTTGTAGAGCATAGAACTACATGATCACTAGCTCCAAGGGGCCTTTCATACGTAATACCCATCCATTCTTTCCATTTCCTCAATTCCCAACCGGTTTTAATGAGCAGTGCAACTTCTCCCCCTCTCCTCCCTCTATCTTTCCTGAGGATTTGATATCCGAGTGGAAAGATTGCATCTGTTATCATCCTGGTGAATTTCGTTTCTGTGAGTGATATTTTGTCTGGAGATATCTCAGTGATTCTTTCATGCCACTCATCACACTTATTTGTTATTCCGTCTGCATTTGTAAACCAAGCGTTAAACTTCTTTTCTAAAACTGTGATCTGGGGGAGTACGTTGGGGTTGGGAAAGTGGGAGACCTGCTATGGAACTCTGGGTGGTTGCTGTTGGGATGGCGTTTGTAATGAGGTGGGTGGGGGCATGTGTGCTTTGGGTTGTCCTGGTGTGTGTGTGTGTGTGTGTGTTTGTGTGTGTGTGTGTGTGTATTGTGTAGGTATGCTATATGAGTGTGTGTTATGTATGTATGGTGTATGTATATCTCATAGTTATCTTTTCTATCGCTTGTTAACTCACACATACACTCGAAACGATGAATTTGCAAATTTAGCTTTTAACGGTACAAAGTTTGGCTTTGTTTGGAGCTTTCATCAAGTCATAACCAGACCTGATAAAGCTCTACACTAATCCATACATTATTCTCCCTCTCTCCATCCCCCCCCCCCGGCCTAAAAAAAATTATTTTCACCATTTGCCTTTATCTTCATAACTTTCGGCAATACACCATTTCGTCCACTGGAAACAGTGCATGACAAATTCATCACCATCATCGTTTGAAGCCACCCAGGAAGAATTACTGAGTAGTGCCTTCTCTTCCTGCCCCGGCGATGGCTCAGCAATCAACGTGCATCATAGAGGAGCACTGCAGGGAAATGAATCATCAGTATGGGAGAGTATAATTACTGGTGATGAAGGGAAGACCGCAGCGCCACTCAATCACTGCCAGTATGTAATCAGAACGTATAACACCTGCAGCCATCGCTCATTAGCATACAGGGAGGTGTGATTGTTATTTATGGTGATTAGGGTGTGTATTCTCCTATATGTGGTTGCAGGGGTCGAGTCACAGCTCATGTGTGTGTGTGTGTGTGTGTGTGTGTGTGTGTGTGTGTGTGTGTGTGTGTGTGTGTGTGTGTGTCTGTGTGTGTGTGTGTGTGTGTGTGTTAGTGTGTGTGTGTGTGTGTGTGTGTGTGTGTGTGTGTGTGTGTGTGTGTCTGTGTGTCTGTGTGTGTGTGTGTGTGTGTGTGTGTGTGTGTTTAGTGTGTGTGTTAGTGTGTGTTGTGTGTGTGTGTGTGTGTGTGTGTGTGTCTGTGTGTGTGTGTGTGTGTGTGTGTATGTGTGTGTGTGTGTGTGTGTGTGTGTTTGTGTGTGTGTGTGTGTGTGTGTGTGTGTGTGTGTGTGTGTGTGTGGTGTGTGTTAGTGTGTGTGTTAGTGTGTGTGTGTGTGTGTGTGTGTGTGTGTGTGTGTGTGTGTGTGTGTGTGTGTGTGTGTGTGTGTGTGTGTGTGTGTGTGTTTGTGTGTGTGTGTGTGTGTGTGTGTGTATGTGTGTGTGTGTGTGTGTTTGTGTGTGTGTAGGTAGAGACCCAAGCAACTTCTAAACGCTTCACTTCTCACTCTATCCATAATATTATCCTAGATAACAGTACACACCTGAGACAATATTTACGCTAAAGTTCTCATAAACAACTCTAGGGAAACGACCACTACCTAGGAACGATAACGAAGTGGGAGGAAGAGAATATTAGTGGATAAATATACAGTCAGGAAGCAGGAGTTCCGCTCATACGAGTGAGGGAGGAGCACTCATCCACACTGGAAGACAAAGGTGAGGGAGGAGCACTCACCCACACTGGAAGACAGAGGTGAAGGAGGAGCACTCACCCACACTGGAAGACAAAGGTGAGGGAGGAGCACTCACTCACACTGGAAGACAGGGTGAGGGAGGAGCACTCACCCACACTGGAAGACAGATGTTTTGCTAGGAACTGGGCAGGAGATTTAAGGTTTTCACGTCTTAATTACAATGACGAGCTAATCCCACGAGGGTTTTACAACTCTTGAGGAATGCAAAGTAACCAAGTTTGATCCGAAGACTGGAAAGATAACACCAATAACTAATATCAGCAGCCCTCAGCCAGCATATGAAGGGTATTGAATTAGACACATTAGTGTTGGTGAAACACTGTGGCCTTAAACATTCACTCTGCTTCACTCACCTCACTAGCATCACTCATTCTAGAAGAAGCTTTGTCTCTTTACCTCACTCGCCTCACTGAGAGAGGTTCACAAAATCTCATAACAGTAATCATACAGTTGGGAGCGAGACAGAGAAGACAGTGTGTTTACGAGACTACAACAGCCCTCGTGAGAGAGCACCTTCCGTCCCATCTCCAGCCTCACTGATCAAATCCGACCCAACCGAACAGTGACTAACGGAAGTAAAATCAAACCATCAGTACTCTTTGCCTTTAGTGGACCACATGGTTTTAACTCATCGTGACGTATCACCAACAATCCAGTTATATGAACTTATACCAGCAAGTATTATTTATCTCCAATAGATTCAGTTCGTGTGTGACCCCCTTTTATAATTTTTTGGCAGTAAATTTGTTTAATAGCCTTACTGACGAGGTTACGAGAAAATGCGAACACTAAAGTGTTAGAGATAGATAATGTTTTGAAAGATAATGACTCTTATAAAGTGGGAAATGTTAATGTCGTGTTTTGCTAGTGATACAATGCTTTCGGGAGATAATGAAAGAGAAGTTGCTAAACATCAGGGAAGAGTTTGGAATGACGTATTATTGTAAGAAATTAAATGTGACTAAAAAATATCTTAGGTGATGAAGGTAGAAATTTAGGGAATGAAAAACAGAAGTCAATTTGGACGGAAAGATTATAGTTGAAGCGAATGTATCTAGATATTTGGGAGCAAACTCGTCGTCAGATATGTCTCTAAGAAGTGAAATGAATCTCAGAATTTATATATACAAGGGCAAGAAAGTACCATGATCGTTGAGGAATCTGCAGAAAAATACATGGTTGTAAATGAAAAAAATAAAATTATTTTTAAGAGTATAGTGGTGCAGACATGTTTCTAGTTATGTTGCTGGCAGGATATATTGTCTGAGGTCAACGTGTTGTGGAACTGAGGGATTGATGAACAAACGCTCGATCAAGATAACATGCCTGATGATAGGGTGAGAGGAGGATGTGCAGGAGGTTTTAAGAGCTAGGGGGCTTGAGCATTTGCAGGCAGGCATGAGTGAGTTAGATCGGAACGACTTGAGGCGAGTAGTGAGATCTGACACACTGCAGCAGTGTAAAAAAAACAAGAATGATGTGGAGAAATTTTCTCCAGGAGGGGGGTATCAGCCCCCTTCAGCCCTTTCAGCCCTGAGGGGCCAAGCCCTCTCAGCCCTGAGGGGCCACTCAGAAGGGGCGAGCGTCTTGTTTACTGCTAGAGTGAGTAATTGATCACAGATGCTATGCCACGTAGTCAAGTGACCTCTGCTCCTTGCAGCGGTGTTGCAAAGTGTATTTTTATAAGAGACAATACATTCTTACTTTAGCAGGACAATTAAGGAAAATCCTGCTCCCACTTTATTACCATAGTAAAGATAGTGTACATTGTTGTCTATGATTAAGACAGCAAGAAACAAACATTCTGCTTTGCTTCATCGAGGAGGTGACAAGGATGCAAGGTACTAGGTCAGCGTTTTTTTTGTGCTGGGGGCAGTGACGGCATGGAGCGCTGTGGCGTCTGCCAGACTATCTTTGACTCTAGGGAGAGTGACACTGACGCCAGGAGATCTGTGCGTTAGTGTGAACAAAGTGTCTCTAGCACAAACACTTAAGAGAAGTGTGATCAGCTTCTCTTGTGATACATTGTGGAACATAGTGTACCAGTGTGCGTTTCCTAGACAATGGAAGACGTGGACATCCAAGGACACTTTAGCTTCTATCAAGTCACCGATACCTGTCGAAGGTGTTGAGAACACCATAGCTCACGTTACAAAGAGCAAGGTATGTTACGAATTTCTTGTAGATCGGGGGATTGCGCAATTCTTGAGTCACAAGGAGTTTGTAATCAACCTATAATCGGCAGTAAGGTGTGGACTTTTGAGTCCAAACAAGTAGGTATTTCGTCAGCCATCATCGAATGAAATATGCTGACATAACACCCCCTAGGGGTAATTTTATACTTACAAATTGTATCTCTTGACAGCCCAAGTTGTGATGGTTTCTGACAGCATCTAGACCTCGTCTGGCAGGGGCGGCTGTGTAGAACGTTTGCTGTCCAATATCAGCTTAAGTAGTCATTATATATAGTTATAATAAACACAGCATTAAGGAGGCCAAAATCTCAATCAAATGACGTCTATGAGAGAATCAGGTATCTTTAATGGGTTACCCGGCGTTAATGTTTAGAGCGGTAACCAAAGTGGGCCAGCATTATGAGAAGACCACCGATAGAATGGGCGCAAGTTTGGTTTGTGCCACGACGGTGTAACCAAACAGAAACAACTGTTTAGGCACTATACGATGCTGTGAGGGGTTTGTTTGCTGGTCACATTGCACCATACCTTTCAGAGGAACAAAAACTGGTCATTGTGCGATTAAAAAAAATTAGGTAATTACGTACATACATACTAAGATAAATCATCCCTCGCAACTTAGCCGCGGCAATGAAGGTCGGAGAAATACAGGGAAAGAAAAACATTTAAATGGTGCAACGGGGAGCAAGGTTTTGAACACGGACCCGCGCCCCCCCCCCCTGATGCCCTGGGAAGAGCAAGAGTGAAGAGGGTGCGAGGCTAGATAGAGAGGCATCACAGTGACAGAGAAAAACAAGGTAGGGTTGGACGGGGGGAGAGAGAAAGAGAGAAGAGAGAGAGAGAGAGGAGAGAGAGAGATAGAGAGAGAGGAGGAGAGAGGAGAGAGATAGAGAGATAGAGATGAGAGAGAGAGAGAGCGAGAGACAGACACAACAGTACAGAGAAGAGAGGACAGAGAGAGACAGAGACAGATAGAGGACAGATAGAGACAGATAGAGCCTTCCCCCCCTCTCATCTGCGACGCTTGACAGAGTAGAAACAGAGCAAGATACTGTCACAACTCTCGCCTGGACCCATCCTTGATAGATCCTGTCATTTCATCAGACCCTTCAACACAGGGAGGGTGTGGGTGGACTAACTGTTACGTAGCAAGGCCAATATTTGTCAAAAACCACACTTGGATCGCATCTTCGAGGACAGCGTGAACCAAGCTTTTATTCCACAAGACGGGCAGAAAGCAGCAACTTCACAACTTCAACCCTGGCTCTACCCATCACACCCTTCTCCAGAACATCACTCCATCTAGATCATAATATACCCAGATGACTCGAGTATGGAAGCACATTCGTAACATGGCTTCATGCTGTCATTCAGAACTGATGGAAGGATAAAGTCAGTTGATCAAATGAAAATGCGGCCCATAGATGGCTTCAAACTTTAATCCTATCTTACCCTACTTGTATGTCCTTATACCAATAAAATGCATTCAAATGAGCTGATGGTAGGTATCATATCCTTCTTATGCTTGCAATAAAAGTTAGGAATCCCTTAACCTTGTAAAAAGCTTGTCCAATAAAGTTAGGGATCCTTAACCTTGTCCAAACCCTGTGAAAAAAAAAAAAAAAAGAGAGAGAGAAGAGAGAGAGAGACAGACAGACAGAACAGACAGGTACAGACAGACAGACAGACAAAGAGGGAAAAAAGTTGTCCATTAAGGAAGGTCCCTCGTTAATACTTTCCGGAGAAAAATCCAATAAAAACCAGTGCGATTTTGTCTACAAACAAGCATTATGCTGAGAAACTGTACCTTATGTAGATAAACATGGTTTATATATGGGAAAGGAGTGCGTTTATTGATAACCAACTACTTCGCTAATGTGATAAACACTTCGGATTTGATAAACACTGCGTTTATGTAGAGTGAAACATGCATTATGTTGACAAACACTGCGGTTGTTGAGAAACACGCGCCTATGTTGAGAAACAACTGCGTTATTTGGAGAAACACTGCGTATGTTTGAAAACACTGATTATGTTGAGAAACAAGTTGTCGCTATGCTGCGAGAAACACACTCTCGTTATGCCGAAAAACACTGCGTTATCGTTGAGATCCACTGCAAATGTTGACAAACACTTCCGTTTGTTGAGAAAAACACTACGGCAATGTTGAGAAACACTGCGTTTATGTGAGAAACACTTCGTGAATGTAGAGAAAACCTTGCGGCTATGTTGATAAACACTGCGTTATTGCAGAGAAACGAGTGCGTTATGTAGAGAAACACTGCGTTAATGCAGATAACACTGCTTATGTTGAGAAACCTTCGTGATGTTGAGAAACACTGCGTATGTTGAAGAAACAGTGCGTTTATGTAGAGAAACACGTGCGCTATGTTGGTTGCGAAACGAACTTGCGCTTATGTTGATGAAACACTTCGTGATGATTTGAGGAAACACTGCGTTATTGTTTGAGAAACACTGCTTCTGTTGAGAATCACAGCAGACTATGTTGAGAAACACTGCGTTATGGGGTTGAGAAACAACTGCGTTAATGTTCTGCAAGAAAAACTGCGTTCTATTGATTAGAAACCACTGCATTATGTTGACCACACGACGCGTTATGTGAGGAAACAACTTGCGCTATGGTTGAGAAACACTGCGTAATTTTGAGATACACTGCGTTATGTTCACGAGAAACACAGCGCTAAGCTGAGAAACAAGCTGCGTTATGCATGAGGAAAAAACACTGCGTTATTTTTAGAAACCCTGCATTATGTGACGCAAGCACTGCGTTATGATGAAAACACTACGACCTATGATGAGGAAACACTGAGCGCGTTTATGTATTAGAAACACACTTCGTGATGTTAGAAACACTACTGCGCTACGTTGAGCAACACTGCTATGCTGAGAAACAGTGCGTATTTGATAAGAATAACACTGCGTTAGCTGAGAAACCTAGCGTTATCTTGAAAACACTTCGTGATGTTGAGAACACTGCGATATGTCTGAAGAAACAGTGCGTTATGTAGAGAAACGACTGCGCTAAGTTGAAAACACGCGTTATGTTTATAAACCTTCGTGATGTTGAGAAACAACTGCGATATGTTGAGAAAACACTGCGTAATGTTTAGAAACACTGCGCTATGTTGAGTACAAAACTGCGATATGTTTGAAAACCTGCTGTTATTAAGAGAAACACTGCGTTATGTTGAGAAACACTGCGGCGTATGTTGAGAACTGACGCGTTATGTAGAGAACACCTGCGCAATGTTGATAAACATCTGCGTTATGTTGAGAACACTGTGTTCTGTAGAGAAATACACTGCGTTATGTTGAGTGAAACACATTGGTTAAGTTGAGAAACACTGTGCGTTACATGTTGACAAATACTGCTGTTATGTTTGACAAACACTGCGTTATTTGCAGAACCACTGCGCTATGTTGAGAAACACTGTGTGTATCTAGAGAAACACTGCGTTATAGAGAAATCACTGCGAATATGTTGAAAACACTGCGTTTATCTGAGAAACACTGCGTTATGTTGAGAGACATACATAGCTTATGTATGAGAAACTCTGCGCGTTGTTTGAAACCACTGCCGTTATGTTGAAACAACTGTGTTATGTTGAGAAAACCAACTGCGTTTATGTTATACAAACACTGCTTTATGTTTTGATCAAACACTGACGTTTGATGTTATGAAACACTGCGTTATTTGAGAAACACTACTGTGTTATCTAGAGAAAACACGAGGATTCAAGAAACACTGCGTTTATGTTGATAAACACTGACTGCGTTATCTTGAGAAACACTGCGTTATTTGATAAACACTGCGTTATCTTGAGTAAACCCTGCGTTTATGTTGAGAAACACTGTGGGGCGTTAATGTTGAGAAACACTGCGTTATCATTAGAAACACTACTGCCGTTAATTTGATAAACACTGCGTTAGTGAGAAACTCTGCGTTATGTTGAGAACACTTCGTTTTTATCCTTGAGAAACACTTGCGTTATGTTGAAAACCACAGCGTTATGTTGAGGAAACACTGCGTTTTATCATTTGGAAACACTGCGTTATGTTGAGAACACTGCGATATGTTTTAGAACCACTGCGTTACTGGTATAGAGAAAACACTGGTTATTATTTGAGAAACATTGTGGTAAAGTTGAGAAACAAAACACTGCGTTAATGTTTGAGAAACACTGCGTTATCGTTGGAGGAAACCAGTGAGCGCTATGGTTGAGAAACAACTGCGTAATGTTGAGAAACAGCTGTGTTATTGTTGAGAAAGGCACTGTTGTATGATGAGGGGGAAACACTGTGTAATGTTGAGAAACACTGTGTGTAAGTTGAGAAAACACTGCGTTATGTTTTATGAGAAAACACTGTGTTATGTTGACACACACTGCGTTATGTTGAGAAACACTGCGTTATGTTTGAGAAACACTGCGTTATTTTGAAAACGACTGCGTTTTATGATAGAGAAACAACGTGGTATATGTTGATAACACTGTGTTATGTTTAGAAACAGTCTGCGTTAATGTGGAAACACTGTGTTTATGTTTAGAAACACTGCGTTTATGTTGAGAAACGAACTGCGTTAAGTAGATAAACACTGTTATGTACAGAGAAAAACACTTTGTATGTTTTTGACAAACACAGCGTTATTGTTGATAAACAACTGCGTTATGGTTGACAAACACTGGTGGGGGGGGGGGGGGGGGGGGGGGGGGGGGGGGGGGGGGGGGCTTATGTAGAGAAAACACTGTGTTGTGTAGAGAACACACTGCTTATTAGAGAAACACTGAGTTAAGTAGAGAAACACTGCGTTATGTACAGAGAAACACTGTGTTAAGTAGAGAAAAACTGGCGCTATCGTATGACAAACACTGGGTTTATGTTGAGAAACACTGCGTTTATGTTGCGAAACCTGCGTTACAGTAGAGAAACACTTGCGTTATGTAGAGAAAACACTGCGCTATGTTGTAAAAACCACTGGGTTATGTAGAGAAACACTGCGCTATGTTGAGAAACACTGTGTTTAAGTTTGAGAAACACTGCGTTATGTAGAGAAACACTGCGCAATGTTGAGACACACTGCGTTATGTCTGAAACCCTGCTGTTATTTTGGGTTTAGAGAACACTGCGTTAATGTTGAGAAACACTGCGTGTTATAAGAGAAACACTCTGTTACAAGAGAAAACACTGACGTTATGTTTGAGAAACTCACTGCGTTAATGTTGATAAAACAGCTGCGTTATTTTGATAAACACTGGTAAGTTGAAGAAACACTGCGTTATGTTGAGAGAAACACTCGCGTTATGGTTTGAGAAACACTGCGTAAATGTATGAGAAACACTGGCGTTTATTTTTAGGAACCACGTGCGTTAAACTTGAGAAACACTGCTTTATCTTGAGTAAAACACTTCGTTATGTTGATGACACAACTGTCGTTATGTGAGAAACACGTGCGTTATTTTGAGATACACTAAGTCTCTAAGTAGAGCAACACTGCGTTAAGTTGAGAAACACTTTTTTATGTTGAGAAACACTGGCGTTATGACTTGCAATAAACACTGCGCACAATGTTCGAGAAACACTGTGACTTACAGAACGCATTGAGAAACACTGCGTTCATGTTAGAGAAACATCTGCGTTATCATAGAGAAAAGACACTATATGTGTTATGGTTGAAGAAACACTGCGTTATGTTGAGAAACACTGCGTTTATGTTCTGAGAAAACACTGCGCTATGTTTAGGAAAAAACACTGGCGATTATGAAGCGAGAATCACTGTGTTTTGGTTGAGAAACACCTGTGATAGATTGAGAAACAACTGCGTTTTATGTATGAGAAACACTGTTTATATTGACAAACACCTGCGTTATGTTAGACTACAAAACACACTGCGTTTAAACGTTGAGAAACACTGCGTAATGTTGAAAACACTGCGTTATGTAGAGAAACACTGAGTTGATGTTTTAGAAACACTGTGTTATGTTGAGAAAACACAGCGCTAATGTTGAAACACTTGAGTTATCTTGAGAAACACGTGCGTTATGTTTGAGAAAGCACTGCGTATGTAGAGAAACCAACTGTGAGATGTTAGAAACACTGCGTTAGATGAAGAAACACTGTGTTTATGTAGAGAAACACTGTGTTTATGTTGACACCACTGCGTTTATGATTGAGAAACACTGTCGTATTATGTATGGGAAACACGCGTTTAATTTTCAGAAACACCTGTGTTTATGATAGAAACACCTGCGTTATGTAGAGAAACACTGCTTATGTATGAGAAACACTTAACTGCGTTATGTAAGAGAAACACTGTGTTATGTAGAGAAACACTGCGCTATGTTGAAAAAAACACTGGGTATTAGAGAAACACTGCGCTATGTATATGAAACACTTGTTACTGTTGAGAAACACTGCGTAATGTTAGAGAAACACTGCGCTATTTGATAAACACTGCGTTATGTTTGAGAAAACACTGAGTATGTAGAGAAACACTGCGATATGTTGAAGAAACCACTGCGTTAGGTAGAGAAACTGCTGTGATTAATCTAGAGAAACACTGCGTTAGTTGAGAAAGGACTGCGTTAAGTTGAAAACACTGTGTTCTTTGAGAAACACTGCTTTATGTTTAGAAACACCTCGTGATGTTGAAGAAACACTGCGTATTAATGTTGAGGAAACACTGCTAATGTTTAGAAATCACATGCGCTATGTTGAGAAACACTGCGTTAGTGTTGAGATACCACTCGCCCGTTATGTTGAGAAACACTGCGTTTATGTTGAGAAACGACTGCGCTAATGTTGAGGAAACCTACTTTGCGTATGTTTGAGAAACACTGCGCTATGTTGAGAAACACTGCGTTATGTTGAGAAACACTGTGTTATGTTGAGAAACACTGCGTTATGTAGAGAAACACAGTGTTATGTAAGAGGAACACTGCGTATGTTTGAGCAACACATGCGGGGTTTGTTGAGAAACACTGCGTTATGTTGAGAAAGTCAACTGCGTTATGTTGAGAAACACTAGCGTTATGAGAACACTGCGTTATGTTTGAGAAACAATAGCGGTGTATGTTGAAAAACAACCGTGTTATGTTGAGAAACACAGCGTTATGTTTGACAAACAATGCGTTATGTTGACAAACACTGCGTTATGTTGAGAAACACTGCACAGAGCCGTTATGTGAAAACACTGTGTTATCTAGAAACACTGCTATGCAGCAGAGAAACACTGCGTTTATGTTGAGAAACACTGCTTATCTTGAGAAACAATGCGTTATGTTGTAGAAACACTGCGTTATATCTTGAAAACGACTACAGCGTTTAATTTGTGATAAACACTTGCTTATGTTGAGAAAACACTGCGTTATCTTGAGAAACACTGCGTTATGTTTGAGAAACAACCTGCTTATCTATGATAAAACACTGCGTTATGTTGAGAAACACTGCGTTATCTTGAGAAACACTGCGTTATGTTGAGAAACACAGCGTTATGTTGAGAAACACTGCGTTATCTTGAGAAACACTGCGTTATGTTTGAAAACACTGCGTTATTGATTTGAGAAACACTGCGTTATGTTGAGAAACACTGCGTTATCTTGAGAAACATTGTGTTATGTTGAGAAACACTGCGTTATGTTGAGAAACACTGCGTTATGTTGAGAAACACTGCGCAATGTTGATAAACACAGCCGTAATTTGATAAACCTTTGTTATGTCGAGAAACTCCACTGTGTTATGTTGAGAACAACAGTGGTTATGTTTGAGAAACACTTTGTGATGGTTGAGAAACACTGCGTTATGTTGAGAAACACTGTGTTATGTTTGACAATACTCTGCGTTTAATGTTGAGAAACACTGCGTTTTGTTGAGAAAACACTGCGATAAGTTTTAGTAAACACTGCGGTTAGTAGAGAAACACATTTTAGTGAGTTATGATAGAAACACTGTGTTATGTAGAGAAACACTGCATTTATGTGTTATAAACAACGAGACGTGTATATGTTATAAGACACTGGCTTAATGTTGAGACAAACACTGCGTTATGTAGAGAAACACGTGTGGTTAATGATTGAGAAACACTGCGTTATTTAGAAACACTGTTGTATATGTAGAGAAACACTGCAGCTATGTTGACAAACACTGGGTTATTTAGAGAAACACGCTTTATGTTTAGAAACACTGCTTAAGTGTCAGAGAAACTCTCTTCGTATGTTGGGAAACAACTGCGTTATGTAGAGAAACACTGTGTTATGTAGAGAAACAACTTGCGTCATGTAGAGAAACACAGCGTTATGTAGAGAAAACCACTGCGCTATGTTGAGAAACACTGTGTTATGTATGAGAAAACACTGGCGTTATTTTAGAAACACTGTTGTTATGTTTAACAAACACTGTGTTATGGTTGAGAAACACTTGTGTTATGTTAGAGAAGCACTGAGTTTATATGTTGAGAAACACGATGCGTGATGTTGAGAAACACAGTGTTAATGTTGACAAACTCTGCGTTATGTGTGAGAAACACATGCGTTATGTTTGATAAACACAGCCCTATATTTTTAGAAACACGCGTTATTGAGAGAAAAACTGTTGTGTATGTTGAGAAACACTGTGGAATGTTGAGAAAAGCACTGCATTATGTTGAATAAACACTGTGTTATGTTTGAGAACACTGCGTTTTGTTGATAGAAACACTGCGTTATGTAAGAGAAACACTGTAGTTATGTTCAAAAACCTGCGTTATGTGAGAAACACTGTGTTTTATGTTAGAGAAACACTGCGCTATGTTGACAAACTCTGGTTATGTATGGAGAAACAAACTGCGTTATGTTTAGAAAACAATGCGTTATGTAGAGAAACCCTGCCGTTATGTTGGGAAACACTGCGTTATGTTGAGAAACACTGTGTTATGTAGAGAAACACTGCGTTATGTAGAGAAACACTGTCTTTATGTAGAGAAACACTGGCGCTGATGATTGAGAAACGACTGTTGTTAATGTTGGAAGAAACCACTGCGTTATGCTAGAGACATTCGGACTTGGGCGCTCGGTGGGTGTGGTTGAAAAACACTGCGTTAAGGTATATAGGTTTGGAGAAACACTACGTAATGTAGAGAAACACTGCGTTGAGTGATATGAGAAACAGCTGGCGTTATTTATAGAAACACTACTGCGTTAATGTTGAAGAACACGGCGTTTTTATGTTGAGAGAAACATTGGCGTTTAAGTTGGAGAAACCACTGCGATTGTTGAGAAACACACTGCGTTATCTTGATGAGAAACACTGCGATATCTTGAGAAACACTGCTTTTGTTGGATAGAAAACACTTCTATAAGTATGACACACGGGAGCTTTAGGGTATTGAGAAACCACTGCGCTATGGTTGGAGAAACCCTGCGTTATGTTGAGAAACACTGTTGTTAGTTGAGATAACAGCTGCGTGAAGGTTGAGAAACACTCGCGCAATGTTGAGAAAACTACGCATTTTGGGAGAAACACTGCGTTTATTTGAGAAACAACGCGTTATCTTGAAAACATTGTGTTATGTTGAGAAACACTGCGTTAGTGAGAAAACACTCTGCGAATGTTAGAAACAACTTTCGCTGATAGTGACAAACCTCTGCGTTATGGTTGAGAACAGCACGTTGGTATGTTGAGAAACACAGTGTTAATGTTAGAAACTCATTGAGTTAAGTTGAGTAAACACTGCGTTATTGTATAGAGAAACACTGTGTTAGTTGACAAACACTGCGTTATGTTGAGTAAACATGCTTGTGTTTAGAAACACTGCGTTATGCGTTGAGAGAAACACTGCGTTTTGTAGAGAAACACGTGGGCTTTATGTGAGAAACAACAGTGTGTATGTTGAGAAACACTGTGTTATGTTGAGAAACACTGCGATTTAAGTTGAGAAACACTGCGTTATGAAGCGAGAAACCTGAGTGTTATGATGAGAAACATGCTCAATGCTGAAATTATGTTATTTTGTTTTTTTTTAAATTTTATTATGTAGAGAAACACTGTGTGAATGTAGCAGAAACACTGTGATATGTTGACAAACACTGCGTTATGTTGAGAAACACTGCGTTATGTTGGGAAACACTGCGTTATGTTGAGAAACACTGAGTGTATGTAGAGAAACACAGTCGATATGTAGAGAAACACTGCGTATGCTAGAGGAAACACTGCGTTATGTAGAGAAACACTGTGTTATGTAGAGAAACACTGCGCTATGTTGACAAACACTGGGTTATGTTGAGAAACACTGCGATATGTGTGTAGAACACTGCGATAGTATAGAAACACTGCGCTATGATTGAACAAACACTGGGTTATGTAGAGAACACAACTGCGCTATGTAGAAAAACACTGTGTGTTATGTTGAGGAAAACACAGCGTTATATGTAGAGAACACTGCGCTATGTTGAGAAACACTTCGATGTTGAGAAACACTGCGTTATGTATAGGAAACTCAGCGAGAATGTTATGAGAACACTTGCGTTTATGTCGAGAAACACTGTGCTTATCTAGATAAAACACAGCGTTATGTTCTGACGGTAAACACAGCGCTTATAACTTGAGCATTGAGAAACACTGCGTTATCTTTAAAACATTGCGATTATGCTGAGAAATCACTGCGTTAATGCTTGAGAAACACAAGCGTTATGTTGCGAGAAACACTGGCGTTTCATGAGAAACACTTGGTTTAAGATTGATGAAAACACAGCGTTATGTTTGAGATACAATGCGTAATGTGAGAAACACTGCGCACTGTTGAGAAACACTGCGTTTAAGTTGAGAAAACCACGTGTTATGTTAGAAACACTGTAGTTTATTTTTGAGCAACACTGTGTAGTTGAGAAACACTGCGTTACTGTTGAGAAACACTGTGTTAGATGAACAAACACTTCTGCGAGGCGTAATGATTGAGAAACAGATGCGTTATGTTAGAGAAACACTGCGTATGTTGAAGAAACACATTGCGTAATGTAGAGAAACACTGTTTATGTTGAGATGAAACACTGTGGTTATGTCGAGAACACTGTTGTTACTGTTGAGAACACAGCGTTATGTTGCAGAAACACAGAGGCGTTATTTAAAGAAACACTGTGTTAGTGTTGATAACAATGCGTTCATTGTGAGAAACAACAGTTTAGGTGTATGATAAAACACTGTATTATTTGGACAAACACTTGCCGTTATGTTTGAGAACCACTGCCGTTAAGTGTGAAACACTGCGTTATGTTTGAGAAACACCGTGTTATGTAAGAAACACTGCGTCATTGATGTAAGAAACACTGCGTTATGTAGAGAAACACTGCGTTATGTAAGACAGAAACACTGTGATATGTAAGAACACTGCAGCTATGTGACAAACACTGGGTTATGTTGAGAAAACACTGCGTTATGTTGAGAAACAGCTCACTGCCGTTCTGTATAAGCGAGAAACAGCAGCGCTATGTTGACAAACACTGGGTTATGTAGAGAAACACTGCGCTAATGTTGCAAACACACAGTGTTTTATGTGAGAAACGACTGCTTTATGTAGAGAAACACTGCGCTATTTTAGAAACAACTGCGTTATGTTGAGAAACACTGCGTTAAGTAGAGAAACACTGCTTTATGTTTGAGAAACACTGCGTGTATGTATAGAAACACTGTTTTATCTAGAGAAACACTGCGTTATGGTTGAGAAACACTTGCTTATGTTGAGAAACACTGCGTTCTGAGAAACCAGTGCGTTAATCTGAGAATACACAGAGTTTATGTTGAGAAACACATCGTTATGTTGAGTAAACACTGCGTTATGTTGAAGAAACACATGCTTATGTTGAGAAACACTGCATTATCTTGAGAAACACACACTGCGTTAATCTGAGAAACACTTGCGTTATCTTGAGAAACTAACACTGCGTTATGTTGAGAAACCAGACACTGCGTTAGTTGAGAAACACTGCGGCTATGTTGATAAAACACTAGCGTATGTTGATAAACACTGTTTTTGTTTGAGAAACACAGCGTTATGTTGAAAGGCACTGCGCAATTTGAAAACACCTGTGTTATGTTGATAAACCACTTGACACTGCGTTATGTTATGAGAAACACTGCGCAATGTTGCAGAAACACTGCGTTATGTTTGAGAAACACTGCTTATGTTAGAAAACACTGGCGTTTGTTTGAAAACACTGCGCAATGTTAAAACACTGCGTTATGTTGAGAAACACTGTGTTATGTTGAGAAACACTGCGTTATGTTGAGAAACACTCCGTTATCTTGAGAAACACTGCGTTATGTTGAGAAACCACTAAGAACACTGTCGTTATTTGAGAAACACTGCGCAATGTTGAGAAACACTGCGAAATGTTGAGAAACACTGCGCAATGTTGAGAAACACTGCGCAATGTTGAGAAACACTGCGTTATGTTGAGAAACACTGCGCTATGTTGAGAAACACTGTGTTATGTTGAGAAACACTGTGTTATGTTGAGAAACACTGCGTTATGCTGAGAAACACTGCGCTATGTTGAGAAACACTGCGTTATGTTTCGAAACACTGGTGTTAAGTTGAGAAACACCGCGTTATGTTTGAAACACTGCGTTATGTTGTGAAACACTGCGTTATGTTGAGAAACACTGCGTTATGTTGAGAAACACTGCGTTATGTTGAGAAACACTGTGTTATGTTGAGAAACACTGCGTTATGTTGAGAAACACTGCGTTATGTTGAGAAACACTGCGCAATGTTGAGAAACACTGTGTTATGTTGAGAAACACTGCGCTATGTTGAGAAACACTGTGTTATCTTGAGAAACACTGCGTTATGTTGAGAAACACTGCGTTATGTTGAAAACACTGTCGCCAATGTTGAGAAACACTGCCTTATGTTGAGAAACACTGTGCTATGTTGAGTAACACTGCGTTATGTTGAGAAACACTGCGTTATGTTGAGAAACACTGCGTTATGTTGAGAAACACTGTGTTATGTTGAGAAACACTGCGTTATGTTGAGAAACACTGCGTTATGTTGAGAAACACTGCGTTATGTTGAGAAACACTGCGTTATGTTGAGAAACACTGCGTTATGTTGAGAAACACTGCGTTATGTTGAGAAACACTGTGTTATGTTGAGAAACACTGCGTTATGTTGAGAAACACTGCGTTATGTAAAGAAACACTGTGTTATCTAGAGAAACACTGCGTTATGTTGAGAAACACTGCGTTATGTTGAGAAACACTGCGTTATCTTGAGAAACAGTGCGTTATGCTGAAGAAACACTACTGCGTTTTTTAATGTGTGAGAAACACAGCGTTATGTTGAGAAACACTGCGATATCTTGAGAAACATTTGTGTTAATGTTGGAAAACAACGTGCGTTATGTTGAGAAACACAAGCGTAATGTTGAGAAACCTGCTGCGGACTAAATGTTGAGAAACACTGCGTTACAGATGAGAAACACTTTGTTATGTATTAGAAAACACTTTGTTAATGTTTGAAGGAAACAACGTGGTATGTTGAGAAAACAAACACTGCGTTATGTGTGAGAAACACTGTTATGTTGACAAACACTGCGTTATGTTGAGGAAACAATGCGTTATGATTGAGGGAAACACAGCGTTATGGTTGGAGAAACACTGCGTTATGTAGAGAAAACACAGTGATATGTTGAGAAACACTGTGTTATGTTGAGAAACACATTTGTGTTTACGTTGGAGAAAAACACAGCGATATGTTGAGAAACACTGCGTTATGTAGAGAAACAACTGTGTTATGTTGAGGAAACACTGCGTTAGTTTGAGAAACACGTGTTTGTAGATAAACACTGTATTAATGATTGACCCAGGCACATGTCTATATGTAGAGAAACACATGCGTTAGTTGGGAAACACGCGTATGTGAGAAACACTGTGTTATGTAGAGAAACCCTGCGTAGTAAAGAAAACACTGGACTGCTTATTAGAGAAACACTGCTGTATGTAAGAAAACACTGTGTTTATGAAGAGAAACAACGGCGCTATGATGACAAACACTGGTTATGTTGAGAAACACTGCGTTATGTAGAGAAACACTGCGTTATGTAGAGAAACACTGCGCTATGTTGACAAACACTGGGTTATGTAGAGAAACACTGCGCTATGTTGAAAAACACTGTGTTATGTTGAGAAACACTGCGTTATGTAGAGAAACACTGCGCTATGTTGAGAAACACTGCGTTATGTTGAGAAACACTGCGTTATGTAGAGAAACACTGCGTTATGTTGAGAAACACTGCGTTATGTAGAGAAACACTGTGTTATCTAGAGAAACACTGCGTTATGTTGAGAAACACTGCGTTATGTTGAGAAACACTGCGTTATCTTGAGAAACAGTGCGTTATGCTGAGAAACACTGCGTTATGATTGAGAAACACAGCGTATTTTGAGAGAAACAAACGTGGCGTTATGATGAGAAACACTGGACTGCGTTATGTGAGAAAACACTGATTTATCTTGAGAAAAAACAAACTTGCGTTATCTTGAGATAACCACTCGTTCTCTGAGAAACTCTGCGTTTATGCTTGAGAAACACTGCGTAGGTGATAAACACTGCGCTATGGTTGAAAACACTTACCGATATGTTGCGAGAACACTGTGTTTTGTTGAGAAACACTGCGTATTATGTTTTGAGAAACTCTGCGCAATGTTGAGAAACACTTGTGTTTAATTGAGAAACACTGCGTTATGTTGAGAACCACTGCGCAATGTTGAGAACACTGCGTTAGTTGAAAACACTGCTTTATGATAGAGAAACACTGCGTTAATGTTGGAGAAACACTGCGCAATGTTGAGAACATACTGCTTATAGTGTTGAGAAACCAACTGTGTTTATGTTGAAACACTCGTTATGTTGAAAACACACCGTTATCTTGAGAAACACTGCGGTTATGTTGAGAACCACTGCGTTTATATTGAAAAACACTGCCGCAATGTAGTGAAACACGGCGAAATGCTGAAAACACTGCGCAATGTTGAGAAACAACTGCGCAATGTTGGAGAACACTGCGAATATGTTGAAAACAGCTGCGCAATGGTTGAGAAACACTGTGGTTATGTTGAGGAAACACAGTGTTATGTTGAGAAACACTGGCTTATGCTGATAAACTCTGTCGCTATGATGAGAACCACTGCGTTATGTTTAGAAACACTTTGTTTATGTTGAGAAACACTGCGTTATGTGAGAAACACTGCGTTATGTTGTGAAACAATGTGCGTATTTGATAACACTGGTCGTTAATGTTGAGAAACACTGCGTTATTTTGAGAAACAACTGTGTTATGTTGAGAAACACACTGCGAGAATGTTTAAAAACACGCGTTATGTTGAGAAACACTGACGACAATGTTGAATACACTGTGATCATGTTGGAGCAACACAGCGCAATGTATGATGAAACAACTGTGTTATCTTGAGAAACACTGCGTTTATGTTGAGAAACACTAGCTTTAAGTAGGAGAAACACTGCGCAATGTTGAGAAACACTGTGCCTTATTTTGATAAACACTGTGCTATTGTTGAGTAACACTGGCGTTATGTTTGAGAAACACTGCGTTATGTTGAAGAAACACTGCGTTTATGTTGAGAAACACTGTGTTAAAATGGGGGTTGAGGAAACACTGCGTTAGTGTTGAGAAACACTGCGTTATTTGAATAAACACTGCGTTATTGAGAAACACTGCGTTATGTTTGAGAAACACTGCGTATTTTGGATATACACTGCGTTATGTTGAGAAAACACTAGTGTTATGTTGAGAAACACAGCGTTAATGATTGAGACACTGCGTTATGTTGAGAAAACCCTTGGCGCGCATAAGTTGAGAAACACACGGTGTTATGATGAGAAACAACTGCGGCTATGTTGAGAAACACTGTGTTATGTTAAGAAACACTGCGCTATGTTGAGAAACACTGCGCTATGTTGAGAACACTGCTTTATTGAGAAACCTTGCATTATGGTGGAAATGACGGCATTGAGCGCTGTGGCGTCTGCCAGACTATCTTTTGACCTCTAGGGAGAGTGACACTGACGCGCCAGGAGATCTGTGCGTTAGTGTGAACAAAGTGTCCTAGCCAAACACTTAAGAGAATTGATCAAGCTTCTACTGTGATAACAATGGTGGAACATAGTGTACCCAGTGTGCGTTTCCTAACAAAGGAGGGAGACGTGGACACCAAGGACACTTCAGCTTCTATCAAGTCACCGATACGCTGTCGAAGAGGTGTTGAGAACACCAAAGCTCAACTTTTACAAAGAGCAAGGATATGTAGCGAATTTCTTGTAGAATCGGGGGATTGCGCAATTCTTGAGTCCACAAGAGTTTTAATCAACCTATAATTCGGCAGTAATGGTGTGGACTTTTAGTCCAAACAAAGTATGGTATTTCGTCAGCCATACATCGAATGAAATATGCTGAAATAACACCCCCTAGGGGTAATTTTATACTTACAAATTGTATCTCTTGACAGCCCAAGTTGTGATGGTTTCTGACAGCATCTAGACCTCGTCTGGCAGGGGCGGCTGTGTAGAACGTTTGCTGTCCAATATCAGCTTAAGTAGTCATTATATATAGTTATAATAAACACAGCATTAAGGAGGCCAAAATCTCAATCAAATGACGTCTATGAGAGAATCAGGTATCTTTAATGGGTTACCCGGCGTTAATGTTTAGAGCGGTAACCAAAGTGGGCCAGCATTATGAGAAGACCACCGATAGAATGGGCGCAAGTTTGGTTTGTGCCACGACGGTGTAACCAAACAGAAACAACTGTTTAGGCACTATACGATGCTGTGAGGGGTTTGTTTGCTGGTCACATTGCACCATACCTTTCAGAGGAACAAAAACTGGTCATTGTGCGATTAAAAAAAATTAGGTAATTACGTACATACATACTAAGATAAATCATCCCTCGCAACTTAGCCGCGGCAATGAAGGTCGGAGAAATACAGGGAAAGAAAAACATTTAAATGGTGCAACGGGGAGCAAGGTTTTGAACACGGACCCGCGCCCCCCCCCCCTGATGCCCTGGGAAGAGCAAGAGTGAAGAGGGTGCGAGGCTAGATAGAGAGGCATCACAGTGACAGAGAAAAACAAGGTAGGGTTGGACGGGGGGAGAGAGAAAGAGAGAAGAGAGAGAGAGAGAGGAGAGAGAGAGATAGAGAGAGAGGAGGAGAGAGGAGAGAGATAGAGAGATAGAGATGAGAGAGAGAGAGAGCGAGAGACAGACACAACAGTACAGAGAAGAGAGGACAGAGAGAGACAGAGACAGATAGAGGACAGATAGAGACAGATAGAGCCTTCCCCCCCTCTCATCTGCGACGCTTGACAGAGTAGAAACAGAGCAAGATACTGTCACAACTCTCGCCTGGACCCATCCTTGATAGATCCTGTCATTTCATCAGACCCTTCAACACAGGGAGGGTGTGGGTGGACTAACTGTTACGTAGCAAGGCCAATATTTGTCAAAAACCACACTTGGATCGCATCTTCGAGGACAGCGTGAACCAAGCTTTTATTCCACAAGACGGGCAGAAAGCAGCAACTTCACAACTTCAACCCTGGCTCTACCCATCACACCCTTCTCCAGAACATCACTCCATCTAGATCATAATATACCCAGATGACTCGAGTATGGAAGCACATTCGTAACATGGCTTCATGCTGTCATTCAGAACTGATGGAAGGATAAAGTCAGTTGATCAAATGAAAATGCGGCCCATAGATGGCTTCAAACTTTAATCCTATCTTACCCTACTTGTATGTCCTTATACCAATAAAATGCATTCAAATGAGCTGATGGTAGGTATCATATCCTTCTTATGCTTGCAATAAAAGTTAGGAATCCCTTAACCTTGTAAAAAGCTTGTCCAATAAAGTTAGGGATCCTTAACCTTGTCCAAACCCTGTGAAAAAAAAAAAAAAAAGAGAGAGAGAAGAGAGAGAGAGACAGACAGACAGAACAGACAGGTACAGACAGACAGACAGACAAAGAGGGAAAAAAGTTGTCCATTAAGGAAGGTCCCTCGTTAATACTTTCCGGAGAAAAATCCAATAAAAACCAGTGCGATTTTGTCTACAAACAAGCATTATGCTGAGAAACTGTACCTTATGTAGATAAACATGGTTTATATATGGGAAAGGAGTGCGTTTATTGATAACCAACTACTTCGCTAATGTGATAAACACTTCGGATTTGATAAACACTGCGTTTATGTAGAGTGAAACATGCATTATGTTGACAAACACTGCGGTTGTTGAGAAACACGCGCCTATGTTGAGAAACAACTGCGTTATTTGGAGAAACACTGCGTATGTTTGAAAACACTGATTATGTTGAGAAACAAGTTGTCGCTATGCTGCGAGAAACACACTCTCGTTATGCCGAAAAACACTGCGTTATCGTTGAGATCCACTGCAAATGTTGACAAACACTTCCGTTTGTTGAGAAAAACACTACGGCAATGTTGAGAAACACTGCGTTTATGTGAGAAACACTTCGTGAATGTAGAGAAAACCTTGCGGCTATGTTGATAAACACTGCGTTATTGCAGAGAAACGAGTGCGTTATGTAGAGAAACACTGCGTTAATGCAGATAACACTGCTTATGTTGAGAAACCTTCGTGATGTTGAGAAACACTGCGTATGTTGAAGAAACAGTGCGTTTATGTAGAGAAACACGTGCGCTATGTTGGTTGCGAAACGAACTTGCGCTTATGTTGATGAAACACTTCGTGATGATTTGAGGAAACACTGCGTTATTGTTTGAGAAACACTGCTTCTGTTGAGAATCACAGCAGACTATGTTGAGAAACACTGCGTTATGGGGTTGAGAAACAACTGCGTTAATGTTCTGCAAGAAAAACTGCGTTCTATTGATTAGAAACCACTGCATTATGTTGACCACACGACGCGTTATGTGAGGAAACAACTTGCGCTATGGTTGAGAAACACTGCGTAATTTTGAGATACACTGCGTTATGTTCACGAGAAACACAGCGCTAAGCTGAGAAACAAGCTGCGTTATGCATGAGGAAAAAACACTGCGTTATTTTTAGAAACCCTGCATTATGTGACGCAAGCACTGCGTTATGATGAAAACACTACGACCTATGATGAGGAAACACTGAGCGCGTTTATGTATTAGAAACACACTTCGTGATGTTAGAAACACTACTGCGCTACGTTGAGCAACACTGCTATGCTGAGAAACAGTGCGTATTTGATAAGAATAACACTGCGTTAGCTGAGAAACCTAGCGTTATCTTGAAAACACTTCGTGATGTTGAGAACACTGCGATATGTCTGAAGAAACAGTGCGTTATGTAGAGAAACGACTGCGCTAAGTTGAAAACACGCGTTATGTTTATAAACCTTCGTGATGTTGAGAAACAACTGCGATATGTTGAGAAAACACTGCGTAATGTTTAGAAACACTGCGCTATGTTGAGTACAAAACTGCGATATGTTTGAAAACCTGCTGTTATTAAGAGAAACACTGCGTTATGTTGAGAAACACTGCGGCGTATGTTGAGAACTGACGCGTTATGTAGAGAACACCTGCGCAATGTTGATAAACATCTGCGTTATGTTGAGAACACTGTGTTCTGTAGAGAAATACACTGCGTTATGTTGAGTGAAACACATTGGTTAAGTTGAGAAACACTGTGCGTTACATGTTGACAAATACTGCTGTTATGTTTGACAAACACTGCGTTATTTGCAGAACCACTGCGCTATGTTGAGAAACACTGTGTGTATCTAGAGAAACACTGCGTTATAGAGAAATCACTGCGAATATGTTGAAAACACTGCGTTTATCTGAGAAACACTGCGTTATGTTGAGAGACATACATAGCTTATGTATGAGAAACTCTGCGCGTTGTTTGAAACCACTGCCGTTATGTTGAAACAACTGTGTTATGTTGAGAAAACCAACTGCGTTTATGTTATACAAACACTGCTTTATGTTTTGATCAAACACTGACGTTTGATGTTATGAAACACTGCGTTATTTGAGAAACACTACTGTGTTATCTAGAGAAAACACGAGGATTCAAGAAACACTGCGTTTATGTTGATAAACACTGACTGCGTTATCTTGAGAAACACTGCGTTATTTGATAAACACTGCGTTATCTTGAGTAAACCCTGCGTTTATGTTGAGAAACACTGTGGGGCGTTAATGTTGAGAAACACTGCGTTATCATTAGAAACACTACTGCCGTTAATTTGATAAACACTGCGTTAGTGAGAAACTCTGCGTTATGTTGAGAACACTTCGTTTTTATCCTTGAGAAACACTTGCGTTATGTTGAAAACCACAGCGTTATGTTGAGGAAACACTGCGTTTTATCATTTGGAAACACTGCGTTATGTTGAGAACACTGCGATATGTTTTAGAACCACTGCGTTACTGGTATAGAGAAAACACTGGTTATTATTTGAGAAACATTGTGGTAAAGTTGAGAAACAAAACACTGCGTTAATGTTTGAGAAACACTGCGTTATCGTTGGAGGAAACCAGTGAGCGCTATGGTTGAGAAACAACTGCGTAATGTTGAGAAACAGCTGTGTTATTGTTGAGAAAGGCACTGTTGTATGATGAGGGGGAAACACTGTGTAATGTTGAGAAACACTGTGTGTAAGTTGAGAAAACACTGCGTTATGTTTTATGAGAAAACACTGTGTTATGTTGACACACACTGCGTTATGTTGAGAAACACTGCGTTATGTTTGAGAAACACTGCGTTATTTTGAAAACGACTGCGTTTTATGATAGAGAAACAACGTGGTATATGTTGATAACACTGTGTTATGTTTAGAAACA
>NC_069428.1:41475818-41628852 GCF_026875155.1 Cherax quadricarinatus | reverse complement strand
ATAATCGTCTTCCTGCGAGTTTAATTTCTTACCTAGAGTAATATTGGTGATAATAATAAAAGTTAAGCTATATTGGTAACAATAAAACGAAAATAATATTGATGATAATAAAATTATATAATATTGATGGTAATAAAATTTAAGAAATATTGATGATACAATAAATTTAAAGTAGTACTGATAATAATAATAATAATAATAATAATAATAATAATAATAATAATAATAATAATAATAATAATAATAATAATAATAATAATAATAATTAAAATAAAGAATTGTGATCTTGCTTCAGGGTTCGTGCTCCGTGTATTAGCATATCTCCCACCATCCAACTACATTTTCAGAATTTCTCAGACCTAAATTTTCCTAAGCATGAAATTTCCCATCCACCGTAATGGTCGGTGGCGGCGGCGGCGGCGGCGGCGGCGACGGGGCGGGCGGCGGCGGCGACGTTCCTCTGAAACCTGTGTCACATTCTTGAGATGATCTGCCTCTCTGATCCTGTTGTTAATGCAATGTATTTTGTATTTAACACTTTCTGCTGTGTAATGTAGAAACATGTGTTGTGCTTTTGGAAGTCTGGGTTTAATTTTTGCTTTATGATTACATATGTACTGTATATATATATATATATATATATATAATATATATATATATATTATATATATATATATATTTTATATATATATATAAATATATATATATATATGTATATATATATATATATGCAATAAGATCACAGTAAACAGGTGATTTCAAAATATGCAAAACAACCACTCTGAAAGAATAGAGAAATTCCAAGCGCTTTCGTGACTACTCACATTATCAAGGAACTATGTTCCTTGATAATGTAGTAGTCACGAAAGCGCTTGGAATTTCTCTATTCTTTCAGAGTGGTTTTTTGCATATATATATATATATATATATATATATATAATATATATATATATAGACAGTGATGGAGTGAATGATGGTGAAAGTTTTTCTTTTTCGGGCCACCCTGCCTGGTGGGAATCGCCAGTGTGATAATAAAAAAAAAAAAATATATATATATATATATAATATAATATATAAAATATATATATAATATATATATATATATATATATATATATATATATGTATATATATATATATATACATATATATGTATATATATATATATATAATATATATATATTGTGTGTGTGTGTGTGTGTGTGTGTGTGTGTGTGTGTGTGTGTGTGTGTGTGTGTGTGTATGTGTGTGTGTGTGTGTGTGTGTGTGTGTGTGTGTGTTGTGTGTGTGTGTGTGTGTACTCACCTAGTTGTACTCACCTAGTTGAGGTTGCAGGGGTTGTGAGACCTTTACCCACTCTGCCTGAGGTATCCCAGCAAGTGAGCACGTCTCCTGTGTTATCCCAGTGCTTAACAGAATACGGAATAGCATATGGAGGTACAAATAAGAATGGGAACTATAGCTATAGTTTACTTAATAACATAAAAGGGCTAGAATACCACATATACTGATGGACATTTACATAATATAACAATTGACCTATGAGACTTATTACCAGGGGGAAAGGTAGATGTTTTCAGTAACACGGACTAGTACTCACTCTTAATTCACCGACCAGCTGACCCGAGATTCTCAATGCGTGGCCCACTACACACGCGGCTGTCCAGAGCTCTCGCTCCCCGGACCTGTCACCAAAAACCTCCTTGCACAGCTGTTCCCTGGGCTTATATGGTGGTCAAAGTACCCCCTCCACAATGGGGTGTGCACCACGTCTTACGACCTGACGCCGAAGTCTGACGCCGTCAAGAACAAAAGACCTCAGATGTGGGCGTGACTACCCGACATTTGCCAAGGCAGGTGTGACCATATAATTATGTCTCCCTAGAGACCTCACAAGCCCATCTGAACTGCATCACAGGGTCGAGTCCAAGCTCCTGGCCCCGCCTCTTCACTGGTCGCTACAAGGTCACTCTCCCTGAACCGTGAGCTTTATCATACCTCTGCTTAAAGCTATGTATGGATCCTGCCTCCACTACATCGCTTCCCAAACTATTCCACTTCCTGACTACTCTGTGGCTGAAGAAATACTTCCTAACATCCCTGTGATTCATCTGTGTCTTCAACTTCCAACTGTGTCCCCATGTTGCTGTGTCCCATCTCTGGAACATCCTGTCTTTGTCCACCTTGTCAATTCCTCTCAGTATTTTGTATGTGTGTGTGTGTGTGTGTGTGTGTGTGTGTGTGTTTCTAAATTGTGCTTATTTGTAATGGTATGAGCAATACCTCCACGTGAGTGGTCTACCGTGGAAAGTGGGGGGGGGGGATGACCCATACTGATTTATCGCCTTTCCCATGGATATAATAATAATAAGTATTTCATAGGCTCTACGTTCACGTAAAACTCTCGTTGTGGGTCGAGGGCGGTCAATACCCATTTTCCCTGTTGCTCATCATTATCTACTCATATAATAAAGACGATCGGGGAACAATAGCGGTGTGAGCAGACCTAGCAAGCGAGGACAGACTCATCCTCAGCTGCTGCTATGACTAGACTCAGGAATCAAGGTTCATCCTCAGCTGCTGCTATGACCAGGCCCAGGATGGGAGTAAAGGCTCGTCCTCAGCTGCTATGACCAGGCCCAGGAAGCAAGTAAAGGCTCATCCTCAGCTGCTATGACCAAGCCCAGGAAGCGAGTTCAGGCTCGTCCTCAGCCGCTATGACCAGGTAACATTATGACCGTCATTACCGCCGTTGTTACCCGCCAAAATTTCAACCGTTATTTTTCGCTGGAAATAACCGCCACTGGAGATGCAAATCGTAAGCAAATTAATTCTCCCTCGGTACACACCTTGAATGCCAGAGAATATGTGGCACCTGGCCTGACGGTAATGACCGAGTCCCTTTTATACGCGAGGAATGTATGAATACCAAGACAGGCGTTGTGAAACAAGCTCTTGCCAAGACAACATTTCGCTGTGTTTAGAGCTTTCCTGAAGCTTTACACAGAAAAAAAAGTTGTCCCAGTGAAAAGCTTGTTCTTGCAGATTTAAGTGTTTTCGTCTTTGTAATTGTGTTTTTGTTTTTCATAGTTATAAGCAATGCTCCATTTTATCCACGATTGGGGTGTAATGATGTCTTTCCCAGTGGATAAGAACACCAGACTATGACCTAAAGGTTAATTTAGTAATAGCCTCGGGGAAATATGTGAGAATAAGAGTGATAATGAAAGACAAGGGTCAAGATTACTATACAGGTCCAGTGAGGAAGCTTTCAACCAACTGAGGCCACACAACACCAGGAGAAGAGGAGGTTACCGGGTTCAAGTCGAAAAAGGAGAGTGGCTGAGACCTTAATCAATATCATGGCATTAATCCCTTTACAGAGATACTGGTGAAGAAATAACTTGTTCAACATGTTGGTGTACTCCCTGAAGGAGGGTTTCTAAGACACCCGTCACAGAAAGATACCCTTCAGAAAGATACCCTTCTCTATCTCATCACGAGAACTTCCTTTCAGGAGGACTTCCGAAACACCAGTAACAGAAACAAACACACTACGCCACTCCCAGGACAACTTCCCTGCCGCAGGATTTCCAAGACACCAGTAATAGCAACACACTAGTCCTCTCTTTACAACCACCGTCACTAACACCAGTAACTACAGCATTTCAGCTATTTATTGAGGAAGAAATGTTGTTCTCACGCATGAAAGTGTTAGAAGAGGTCTACAACTGCAGGTTTTCGGCTACTGTCCTTTCTCAATCCCTCCTTCCCTTCAGTTCACTTTCATTCATCCCTTACTTCCCTTTTCCTCTCATTTCTTCCCTCCTTCTAGCCAGTCTTCTCAGGTTGTAGATTAGTGTTTAAGCACAGACTGTGTAACAAAGCTGTCGTTGTCTTGGCCCAACCTTTTTTGTCTCAAAGAAAAAGTGCCTCATATTTGTCTCTTTTCTTTCTTAAATGCTCTTTATTCTCTCTCTATCTCTCTCTCTCTCTCTCTTCTCTCTCTCTCTCTCTCTCTCTCTCTCTCTCCTCCTCTCTCTCTCTTCTCTCTCCTCTCTCTCTCTCTCTCTCTCTCTCTCTCTCTCTCTCTCCTCTCTCTCTCCTCTCTCTCTCTCTCTCTCTCTCTCTCTCTCTCTCTCTCTCTCTCTCTCTCTCTCTCTCTCTCTCTCTCTCTCTCTCTCTCTCTCTCTCCTCTCTCCTCTCTCTCACTCTCTCTCTCCTCTCTCCCTCTCTCTCTCCTCGTCCGATAGTGAGGAAAGGAGTGTCAGATAATGTTGGAAGAGGTGTCCTCAGACTCCTCTCAAGTGGCCTTTAGTCTAGGCTGAGGGTGTGTTCTAGTACGTCTGGTTCCAAACTCTCTAGATAACGTCCATAACTCTGGCGGCGTACGCTGAGTATGTTAAAATATTCGGCGTACGTCACACAACCATTGGCATGTCCTCTCGACCAGCGAACTGGCAGTTCAGACTATATCAGTTCAGGGTCCCCACTGTTGAATTTATTGTCCAGTTCAATTCACCAGTCACCTGTGGAGGCAGACTTTCTCTAGTTCTGGTCGAAAACTCTTTGCTTTGAGTGGTTTTTGGTCATCCCATAAATATTCTGCTAACTTGAGATATTAGCATCGTAATTATTGTAAATAAATCATGAAGGACTACTTGGGTTAAGAAATATACCCTCTGTCCGTGTGTGTCTTACCCTTGTCTTACCTGGATTACCGCTATATATTGCTGACTTTATTTACGGACAGGTGCTACTGGCCTTGGATTGATACCCGTGTCCGTAATAGTAATCATTTTTTCAGAGCGTCTAGCCTACTACAGTATTTTTCTTTCCTGATGCTCTATACCTATTCAGAGTTTTGTTTTTGTAGAGTTTCCAGTGTGAGTCATTATTTACGTTAAATTCGAGACGCTCTAGTTCCCTCTGTAGTTATTTATGGACTATATGTCCACTTCCGTTTATTTCCGGTCGCTCTAAGATCTTTCAATATGTCAGTATTTGTGCACGCAAACGCTGGAGCACCTTGTCTTGTGGAGGATCCTGTCCTTCACTTCAGTACGTACAGTGCTATATTGAAGATCACCACTAGACAGCTGAGTATCAAAGTACCGTATTTTCCGGCATATAAAGCGGGTTTTTCCCCCCAAGAAAAATCTTGGAAAAATCACCGTGCCTTGTACGCTCAAGGTCAGGGTCAAGGGTAGGCTTTCGGTTACTTGCAAGTGGTGCTTTATGAAATGACATGCAGTTCATTTTAGCAATAAAGCTGTAAAACTTGTAATGCTCGTGCGCCTTATATGCCGAACAACACGGTATAAATCATCCCTTCTGAGGGGTCGATATTAAAAGAAAACCTCTATGACCATTTCATATTGTTTATCCATCGCCGATTGTTTTTGTGTTTCCCGGGAGATCTAACTACACCACTATAACCCCGTTATTTCCCTTACAAAATAGCTTTTCCCTCAGCCTCAAAAGGTGAAGCTTCCCCATCGTTTGGTAGCAACTTTTTCGAAGCTCCGCTGCAGCTTCGGGTCGTTTACTACCACGAGGCTGCTCCAGGATGTGAAATATACAAGTGCTCCAAGTCCCTGCATTTATGATTACGGCAAATGGTCTAAAATTCTGACACGTTGAGATGCGATTCTTTATGGTAACGTTTCGCCTACACAGTGGGATTAATAAAGTCAAACAGATGTGTTTGTGACCTGATAAACCTCACTATGTAGGCGAAACGTTGTCAATATAGGATCACATAATACTGATTTTGTCACTATTCTTCCGCTTGCAATTGAATTTTCAGAGCACCAGATACACTGCACTTAAACGGAAATGCAGGTGTAACTCCAAAGTGATGACTTATTCTGGTAGAGTGTTCAGTTCGCAACCGACTGGGACTGGGTTGACGGTCTGGGAGGAGGCAAAACTACTTACTCTTCCTGCCCCTGCTCACCTAGCAGTTATTAGATACCCATATGTTAGTCTGCTCCTGCTGCCCCTGCTCACCTAGCAGTTAATATGTACCTGAGTATTAGTGGGCTATTGTGGGTACCATCATAGGAAAGGATGGAAGGACTCAAACGGAATTATCCCGCACCGCATAGCTGTCATGGACTATCTTACATAGCTGTCATGGACTATCTTACATAGCTGTCATGGACTATCTTACATAGCTGTCATGGACTAGCCTGGTTTAATAACATTCCGGAGTATAAAATCCAGTGAAAATATTTTTCATCTTGAGCACTCCGAGTCTTGATGTCATGTTTACGTCGTGACATCAGTCATGATTCTCTTGATATGAGGAGTCTTCCTCCTTCCTGAAAAGGTTAATTTTAGTATGCTTTTATTTTTTTTATTTTATATTTTTTTTTTTTTTGCACCTCAGGTCTAGGATGCTCTTTAGTTTTCTTTGCACTGAATATTATGTATTCCCTTAGTGAAAATGATCCGATCAGTGGTACCTCACTACTCGTGATGTATCAGATGTGGGAAACAAGAGAGTTGGCTTCAACATTTCCATAAGGGTTGGGGAGCAAGTGAATAGGTAAGTCCTCAGTATAGTTGTTTTTCTATATGACAGATACCATTCCAGCTGGCAACTAACTGCCCTTTCTTGCAGACTCCTATGACTGAAAAGATTTCTATGACTGGAAAGCAGACTCCTATGACTGGAAAGACTCCTATGACTGGAAAGATTCCTATGACTGGAAAGATTCCTATTACTGGAAAGCAGACATCTATAACTGGAAAGACTTTGAGAAGTCTTTTTTCCACGACCTCTTTCTACTAATGGCCGTCTCCCACCGAGGCAGGGTGACCCCTCCCCCCCCCACAAAACAAAAGACAGGCTTTCTTTTACATATAGTAATTTATACTAGCCCATTGCTCCGGGAATTATAGTCCTCTTACGACATTCATGGTTTACGGAGGAATGATTCTTCTCCACTTCCCATAGAGAACTTATCTTTATCTTCATAACCCTAAAATTGACGATGGATAAAATCCATAATTCCTGTAGGAAAATATTGCTCGTGCAATACATTATCAAATTAATATGTTACTATAAATTGCAATGAACCATGTCTTGCAATATTATGTTGATAGGGAAAGTTTTGTTGCAAGAAGAGTTTGTTTATTAGCGAGTGAAGGATCGAGCCTCTAACAATCTCTGCCCTAATTGACGTACACGTATCTGGCGCTTCATGTAAATAATAATAGTGATAATGACAATAATAAAAATTATAATGTCAATAAATAATAATAATAATAATAATAATAATAATAATAATAATAATAATAATAATAATAATAATAATAATAATAATAATAATAATAATAATAATAATATCAATAATAATATTAAGAGTTCAATATCATCTTGATTTTTTTTCATTTAGCAGGTTGAGAGCAAGTTAGGTTAGGTAAGATTCGTCAGGAAACAGGACAAGTGTTTCCTGACGCGGGTCTTAGTTAGATGATGACCCGCCATTGGAGCTTTTTGACATGTGACCGAGGCCTTCCGCTGGCTTACTGGTCTACCCCTTTAAAAATTCTGGTCCTAGTTATAACCATCTGTTTATTTGGTGAACAAGTGTTCAGCATTCATCATGGAGGATCATGGAAATACAGCCTAACAAATCCAGCATTGTCCGATTACAATAATGGAAGTTCATCCAGCCTTCCTTGTGTACTCGTCAGTGTTACATTACGACTTTATAAAGCACTCAATGGAGGCTGATAAATCCCTTTCAAAGTGGATGCTGGCAGTGATGCGGGAAAGCCTCTATCCCTCACACTGCTGAGGGTGTGGGTGTCCCTCATACTGGTGAAAGTGTGGGTATCCCTGTATCCTTTACAGACTAAGGAGGGGGTGGGGATAGCCCGGAAGGGAAAGCTCTCTGTCCCTTGTATAACGGAGGAAGGAGTGGCGTTGTATTCTTTACAGCGTGTATGTGTGTAGCATACACATACACGCTGTGTACTCACCTATTTCACGGCTCCTGGCCCCGCTTCTTTGCTGGTCGCTAATAGGTCCACTCTCTCCCTGCTCCGTGAGCTTTATCGAGCCTGTTCTTAACGCTATGTATGGATGCTGCCTCCACTATTACCTCAGTCTCCAAATTGCTCCATTTCCTGACAACTCTATGACTGAAGAAATACTTCCTAATATCCTCGTTACTCATCGGAGTTTTCAACTTAGCTGTGACCCCTTGTGGGTGCGTGTGTGTGTGTGTGTATGTGTGTGTGTGTAATCACCTAATTGCACTCACTTAATTGTAGTTGCAGGGGTCGAGACTCAGCTCCTGGCCCCGCCTCTTCACTGATCGCTAATAGGTCCTCAGTCTCTCTCTCCCTCTGCTTCCTGAGCTCTGTCATACCTCGTCTTAAAGATATGTATGGTTCCTGCCTCCACTACGTCACTTGCTAGGCTATTCCACTTCCTGACTACTCTATGACTGAAGAAATACTTCCTAACATCCCTATGACTCGTCTGAGTCTTCAGCTTCCAATTATGACCCCTTGTTTCTGTGTCCCCTCTCTGGAACATCCTGTCTCTGTCCACCTTGCCTATTCCCCGCAGTATCTTGTATGTCGTTATCACGTTTTTCCTGACCCTTCTGTCCTCCAGTGTCGTCAGTCCGATTTCCCTCAACCTTTCATCGTAGGACATTCCCCTGAGCTCTGGAGCTAGCCTTGTTGCAAACCTTTTTACTTTCTTTAACTTCTTGACGTGCTTGACCAGGTGTGGGTTCCAAACTGAACACCAGTTTGGAACCCACACCTGTTGCATACTCCAGTATGGGCCTAACGTACACAGTGTACAATGTCTTGAACGATTCCTTATTAAGGTATCGGAAAGCTATTCTCAGGTTTGCCTGGCGCCCGTATGCTGCAGCAGTTATCTGGTTGATGTGTGCCTCTGGATACGTGCTCGGTGTTATGGTCACCCCAAGATCTTTCTCCATGAGTGAGGTCTGTAGTCTTTGTCCATCTAGCCTATACTCTGTCTGCGGTCTTCTTTGCCCTTCCCCAATCTTCATGACTTTGCATTTGACAGGGTGTGTGTGTGTGTGTTAGTTAGTTAGTTACCATTGTGTCCTAGGCACATGTCGATTAGACACTAGGCCTGTTGTGTGTGTGTGAGTGTGTGTGTGTGTGTACTCACCTAGTTGTACTCACCTAGTTGAGGTTGCGGGGGTCGAGTCCGAGCTCCTGGCCCCGCCCCTTCACTGATCGCCACTAGGTCACTCTCCCTGAGCCGTGAGCTTTATCATACCTCTGCTTAAAGCTATGTATGGATCCTGCCTCCACTACATCGCTTCCCAAACTATTCCACTTACTGACTACTCTGTGGCTGAAGAAATACTTCCTAACATCCCTGTGATTCATCTGTGTCTTAGCTTCCAACTGTGTCCCCTTTTACTGTGTCCAATCTCTGGAACACCTGTCTTTGTCCACCTTGTCAATTCCTCTCAGTATTTTGTATGTTTTATCATGTCCCCCCTATCTCTCCGTCCCTCCAGTGTCGTCAGGTTGAAATTTTCCCTTTAAACCCCTCCTCGTAGGACATACCTCTTAGCTCTGGGACTAGTCTTGTTGCAAACCTTTGCACTTTCTCTAGTTTCTTTTCGTGCTTGGGTAGGTGTGGGTTTTCCCAAAATGGTGCCGCATACTCCAATATGGGCCTAACGATACGTGTACGGGGTCCTGAACGATTCCTTATTAAGGGGTGGGGAATGCTTTCTGAGGTTTGCTAGGCCCCCAATGCTGCAGCAGTTATTTTGGTTGATGTGCGTTTCAGAGATGTGCCGGTGTTTTCTCACCCCAAGATCTTTTCCCTTGGTGGGGTTGTATCTCGCCCCCCTAAAACTGTCTCCGTCGCCCCTTCTTTGCCCTTCCCCAATCTTCATGACTTTGCACTTGGTGGGGGTTTAACTCCAGGGCCAAATTTCTGGGCCAGTTCGCAGCCGCCAATCCTTTTAATTCTGCCTGGTCTTCGACGAGTGTATCTTCTCATCAAATTCACGCATCGCAAACAGGGACACCTCAGAGTCTATTCCTTCCCTCATTTTTTCACAAATACCCGAAAACACACTGGTCCTAGGACTGACCCCCCGCGGGGCCCCGCTGGCACAGGGGCCCACCTGACCCTCGCCAGTACCCAAAACTCCTGCTGTCTTCCACAAGTATTCCCCCGTCCATTGATGCCTTCCCGTTATCCCGCTTGGGCCTCCAGTTTTTGCCCAATCTCTTGTGTGGAACGTGTCAAAAAGCCTTTTTGCAGTCCAAGAAAACAATCCCCCCACCCCCCTCTCTTGTCTTATGCTGTCCCATGTCAAGAAAACCGTAGGGTTTTGACACAGGGTTTCCCGCCCTGAAACCATGCTGGCTGCTGTTGATAATCATTCCTTTCTAGGGTTCCACCCCCCTTTTCCTGATAATCTCTCCATGATTTTTCATACTATACATTTAGGACACGGGCTGAGTTTTTAAAAAAGCTTTTATGTCTGTCCCCCTTTTTTAAAGATTGGGACACATTTGCTGTCTTCCATGCCTAGCAAAACTCCCGTTTGATAGATGTTGAATATTTTGTTAGGGGTACACAAGCGCCTCGCTCCCTCTCTCAACCCTGGGGGATTTATCTGGCCCATTGCCTTTGAGGATCTACTCCCCAGAAGCCTCTTCACTTCTTCCTCATTGTGTGCACGTGTCCAGCACTTGGTGGGTGCCCCACCTCTCCTCTTTTCTGGAGTCCCCTTCTGTCTCCTCGTGAACACTTTTTTGAATCTCTTGTTGAGTTTTTCACATATTTCCCGGGTCTTTTTCCTGTTTCTCTCCTCCTTCCTTTTAGCCTGATTACCTGCCTTGACTGTTTTTTTCCCCCTATTGGCTGTACAACATTTTTTGGGGCAGATTTGGCTTTCGCTCTATGTCTTTTTCTTTTGCTTTGGGGCCCCCCTTTCTTATCGTGCATATTCTTTTCGGGCTCTACGACTGTTCTCCTATTCTCCGGGGCCCTTTGCCTTCAAATTTTTCTTCCATTCCTAGCCCTTGGTTTTTGCCCCCTGCCCTTTGGGTAAACCAGGGGCTCCCCGGGCTTTTTCATTATCCTGTTCCCCTTTTGGGTACAAACCTCTCCTCACCTCCTTGCTTTTATTGCTACATATTCCATCACTCATAACGGCTTCCCTGCCAGTTCTCGTCCCACAAAACCCCGTTCAGGAGTTCCTCTTTCCGTGTACCCCCTTTTCTGTATTTTGGGGCTTCATTCGTCCTGGCCTTCCTGCTTCTCCTCCACTTGTACCTACGGTATTCGAAGCTTAAACCACATGTCCTGCCCCAAGGGGTTTTTCATATTGAGTCCTCGAACTGCACACTGAAGGTAAATACAGTCCACCTTGCGGTTCATCCTCTCCCTCTCTCTTGTAGTGCCCTTTTACGTTTTGGTACATGAACTCCAGTACCACCTCCATCACTTACCCCTCCAAGTATTTTGGGGCCCCCGGGGGCCAAGTTCTCCCAATCTACTCCTTTGTGGTTAAAGTCCCCCCTGATCGGGAGTTTTCCCCTGCATGCATGAGCTTCGGGCCCACTCACCATGTGTCAACCATCGCCTATTGCCTCGTCGACCTTGCCTTGGCCTCCTGCTTTTTTTGGGTGGGTTAACTCACTGCAAATTACCACCTGGGACCCCGAGGAAGTGTTCCACAGAATCATTTTTTTCTTCTCCCTACTCCTCTCTCCCCATAAAAATTCCAGCGATTTTGATCAGCAACCCCATCCCCCCACCCCCCCTGTTCCCTCTGTCTTTCCTCAGATTGGTATCCCTTTGGAAAGAGGGCATCTTTTATCATACCGGGAAGCTTGGTTTCTGTGAGAGCTATGATGTCCGTGAGCTTCTTTGACTCTTTCTTGCCCCTCCCCCACTTATTTGTTATTCCACACGTTTGGTCCCATCCCTTCTTTTCCCTTTTCCCAAACACTGGGGGTTTGGGGGGCCTGTGGGGGTGGGAGACCGGGTGGCACACGGGGGATTCAAAGCTTTGTGTTGGTGGAGCGGGGGGTATGGATTTGGGGTGTTTTGGGGGATGGTTGATGGGTTGGGGTTCTAGAGTATTTGGTGTGTGCTTCCCTTGCTGTTCTGTCCTGCTCGATGCCCTCTGCTGGTTCCCCTCCTTGTCCTTTTCCTAGCTCCTTTCGTTTTTTTTTTTGGGCCTCCCCCCCTCAGCTGCTGTCTTTGATTTTGTTCTGTCTCTGTCTAGGAACACCCCTGTACCTTCCATATTTCAATCGGGTTTCTTTGGAGATCCGTTCCGCACTTTTTTCCGTCCGAGAACAGCTTGTTTGGGTCGTTTCTCTCCTTCGAAAACCCCCCTATTCTTTTAAAATTTACAATCCGCCCCCTCTCTTCACCATTTCTGTGATGATTTTCTCAATCTCCTTCCTTTTCCTGCTTCCTTCAGGGGTCCTTTCCTCTCTCCCTGAAGCCCATGGATAAACACTGATTTTTTCCCTTTCTTCCTCGCATTCCTCACCCTCTGTGACCGGACCTGCCTTAAGGGTCAGTTTTTTCCCTTGATTTTTCCAGTGGCCTTTTAACCTTTTTGTGCCTCAGCATTCGAAACCCATCACCCCTCCACTGCAAACCCGTTTATCTTCCCTTTCACTCCTTGGCCCCCTGGGAATTGAGTAACCTTACAAATTCAAATTCCTTTCCCTTTCCTTTCAGCCCGCAGCTCTATGCGTGCTTCTCTGGGCACTGCCCCTTAACTCGCTCCAGCCTATTTATCCAACTTTTTAGGGCCCTTACTTGGCTACTGCATTTTTGACTTGTGCCTCCCAATTCTTTTTCTCCTTCCCAACCCCCTTCCAATTTCACAGAGAGCTCTTTCTTTCCCCTTTTTTAAAAGTCTCCAATTTCTCTCCCCCTCTTTTTCCATCCTTTTTTCCCCTGGTCCCCATCCACTCCTCCCACCCCAAAACCCTTCTCATCTGACCTTGGGTCCTGCGAGGTGTGTTGTGTGGTGTGTTTGTTGTGTGTGTGTGTTGGGGTTGGTGTGTGTGTGGTGAGGTGTGTCTGTGTGAGTGTGTTCGTGTTCTTTTTGCGTCTGTTCACCGAGCACAGCATGCGCACCACGGGGGCACCAAGCGCGACACTGCGCACCACTGGGGCACCAAGCACAACACTGCGCACCACGGTCACCCAAACACAGACCGCGCACCACGGGGGCACCAAAGCCGACACTGCCACCACGGGGTCACCAAGCACAGACACTGGGGGACCACGAGGTCACCAAGCCAGACCTGCGAACCACGGGCCCAACACAACACTGCGCACCACGGGGTCACCAAGCACAGCACTGCGCACCCCGGTCCCAAACACAACACTGGCACCACGGGCACCAACAAACACTGCGAACCACTGGGGCACCCCAAACACAACACTGCGCACCACGGGGCACCAGCACAGACACGTGCCCACGGGGTACCAACACCAAAAACCTGCGCACCACGGGTCACCAAGCACAACATGCGCAACACGGGTCCCCAAGCACAACATTTTCGCAACACGGGGCACCAGCAAGCCAACGGCACCAGGGGGCACCCAAAACAGACACTGCGCCCACGGGGCACCCAAACACAGACATTGCGCAACACGGGGTCACCCCCACAGACATTGCGCAAAAACGGGGTCCCCAAGCACAGACATTGCGCAACACGGGGGCCCAAGCACAGACCTGCGCAAGACGGGGTCACGTACGTGACTTCACCTAAAAGGGCCCACCCACTTTTTCCCGCCATAATATTTCCCCCTAAAAACACAACTAATATTCAAATAATTTGGGGATGCGAGGGGCCCTTTTACGTATTTTTTAAAAATAACTCAAAAAAAAACAACCCTCGGAGGGTTACAAGACAGAAACCCCCCTAAACCATTTGTAGTCACAGTGGGGCCCATACTAACCTTCCTAGTGTACATGAAAATATACCTAGGTGGGTGAATTTTAATTTGGCCGGCGTGATACGGTGGTTAACGCACTGGCCGCCTACCACTTTTAGCACTAACTTACCGTGAGTTCGAACCCTCAGGTCAGAGAGTCATTGGGAACGAATCACTCAGTTCTGCAAGACACACTGCTTGAGTACCCTGCAACATTTCTTCAGTGCACAGATTACAGAAAGATTATTTCCTACTTCAGAAGAGAGATCTGCGAAGATAAATCTATGTACTGAAGTATATATAGATTTGGTGCCTCATGTTTGAGAGTGAAGAAGTTAGCTTCGAGAATCTATGAAGAAAGACACGCTCCGGAGGTTCAGAAAACCAATTGATGGACTGATTACCTCAAACTCCTTCTGATTTCTACCATGCTTCTTTGTATAAAACTGATGAAGCCAATGCGTGGCGAAACATTTCCTTAATTTAAATACCCAAATGTTACACATGTATCTAATTCATCAACTTACGATGTGTCGTCTCGATCGTACTCATCCGCCGCGTCACAGTCATGTTGATGACTGGACTACCACCTGTCCATCATAATTAGTTGACATTCTTCACTGTTATCTGGTATAATAATCTCTGACCTTGGGGGTAATATCTTTTTAAAGCCGGGAATTGTGTAATTTATGTAATTACTTATTTGCAGTTACAGGAGCAAATGTAAGCTCGGGGTGTCCCTCTTCACCACTGTTTAGTCTGCTACCTACTGTATTTGTTTTTTTATTCGGTATTTGTAACAAATACTATTTCTTCTAAGTGTCACATTCCCGTGGAACACCTCTGCTTGTGCAGGCAGGTCAGCTGCGTTTTCCGAGAAATAGTAATTCAATGGGACTATACGACGTTTCACCCTTCACTACGGGCGAAATGTTGCAAAATAATTTCTCCCCTCTGCTTAAAATGTATTTAAATTACAATCTGAGAAGAAAAACTTCCAGTATCCTTTTGGAGCCACCTTTCTTCTCACAATTTTCAACTTGCATTCCCCTGTTTTTCCCGCTGTGTGTAACGGAGGAGGATCGATCCTCCGACCTCCGACAAGGAAGCAGAGACTGTCTCGACCCGGCTACGACAGAGGGTAGAAATCTTCTTTAATCATTTTTTCATGCCTCCTCCTCTCCTCACTTTGTAAACAAAGGCATATGTCGAGATAGACACTTCCTGGTATATTTACACTGAGAGATACGTACTTCTCGGTGTATATACACGGAGAGATACGTACTTCTCGGTGTATATACACGGAGAGATACGTACTTCTCGGTGCATATACACGGAGAGATACGTACTTCTCGGTGTATATACACGGAGAGATACGTACTTCTCGGTGTATTTACACGGAGAGATAAACATAACTTGCTGTATACATAGACAGATGAACATCCTTCTGTGTGCATATATTAAGATACCCGCCTCGTGGTGTATGTTGTTATGGTCCTTTTAGTCTTCTGCAGTCACATTCCTGTAGCGTAAACGCTCCCTGGGTTATGGAGTTCTTGTTTTGTATTTAAAAAATGTGATTTTCGTTCCCCGTGACAAGCTGACTGTGAGAACTTGGCTGTGTAATTTTACTGATGGGTTGTTGGCATAATTTGCAAATCCCTCTTGATTTTATAAATTTCATTCCTCGCATTTTTCAAGTAAATAAAGAAGATATATTTGATAATAAACCAAAATATTTTTTGTCGTTAGTTTAAACGTGCTACGGACTGGCTTATTTTATAACCTGGCAGAGGCTTATTATAAACAGTTTATACTACCTTCACGTTGATGAGTAAGACATATGTGCAGCACTAAGTAACTTTTTTGATGAAACGTATCGCCCGCTGATCATCTTACACCAAGACTGAGGGACTGATTACCTCAAACTGCCACTCCACGTTGCCTACTGTCCCTAGGACTATAAATTATGTATTCGACTAATGAAGCTTGCAGCGCAAACGAAGCAATTCGTCAATAAAAATTCTTAGCTGTAATAATGTTGGTGGAATTACCGGCAATATGACAACGTTTCTCTCTCCAGGAGCTTTGTCAAGTCGTTGCAAAAATACAGACACAGAGGGTGTGTATAGTTAACAACATGTGATGTAAAAGCAGTAGGCTAACTGGTCCATGCAGTTGGTAGTATTAGCAGTAGTAGTTGCAGTAGTAATATAGTAGTAGTAGTAGTAGTAGTCGTAGTAGTAGTACCAGTAGAGATAGTAGTAATAGCAGTTGTAGTAGCAGTAGTACTAGAGCAGTAATAACAGCAGCAGTAGTAGTAGTACTGTAGTAGTAGTAGTAGTAGTAGTAGTCGAGATAACTCTTTTTTTCTCCATGAAACCACCAGTTCTAAGACGGGTTGACGTTTCTCTCCAAGATAAGATATAAATTAGTTAATTTTAACACTTATTGGCTTGATACAAATTTGGCTGAATAAATTTAGAGTAGGGAACATTATTTTTTTTTATTGCCGTAATGTGTTAGTATAATATTTACATTAAAACACTGGAATAAATGTTTTCATGATTTTTTTATGTATTTTGCTTAAATTCTCATTTTTTCCTAATCATTCATTTAATTTGGCTCACTGGGAGATACATACTTAACAGTGTATGTGCGCTGAGAGATATACACATCTCGGTATTTATACACTGATACATACCCCTCAGTATCTATACACAGAGATACACATCTCTCGGTGTATATAGATGCAGAAACGTGGTGAAACGCGCAGTGTAGTAATGCTCTCAAAACACAAACTTTATTTCTATGACAGTTGATAAATAAAAGTCAATAAAATGGGTAAAATGGTTTATTTTTATCGCGTCACGTTCACAAACCTGTATTGTGGAGAGAGAGAGAATATTGGTAAGACAGAGGAATTTCAAGACCACACCCACGCAATGTGCTGAAGATTATCTACATCTGTCTAGATTATAGACTGTCATGTATAATCCTATGGTGTTTGAGGCAGGGATATTAAAGCAGAAGGATTTCTTCCCTTCTCTCCACTCCCTCCGGCCTCTGCTGGCATAAATTTGAGAAAAAATGTGCCATACCTTATTGGAAAAACATCATGGAATGGGCAGGAGAAATAAAAATGGATGGAAGGTATTTGGCTACAAAACTAGTGTTAGGTTTCAGTACTGGTGTGTTTCTGCAGAAACTACTCTCGTTACTGCCACCGACACTGCTGTGTGTACCAGTATACCTGGAGGGTGTTTCAGAGGTCAACGCCACCGCGACCCGGTCCACGACCAGGCCTTGCGGTGGATCCTGGCCTGATCCACCGCAAGGCCCTGGGTCGTACCGACGTAAGAACCACAGCTCGACTGGCCAGAAACTGACTTTAGGTGCCTGTCCAGCTTCCTCTTAAAGACAGCCAGGGGTTCGATTTCTAGTTTCCATTATTCCTAATTCTGGGTAGTGTGGCGCAGGTGGACGAGCACCACTCCTATAACTACCACGTCCATCACTGATATCACACTACTGTTACTAACTTGGGTTGATCAGTCTTGAGTGTAGGTCCTGATGTAGTTGCTGTATCAACAGTAGGAGTCCAGTGATTTCAGAGTGCCCCATCATTGTATTTAACAGAGTCCTATGGTTGCAGAGTGCTGGTTCAGATGGTTATTAAAGATTAGGTTAAGTAAGATTTGTCAATAAACAGGACAAGTGTTTCCTGGACTTTTTGGTCATCCGACCGAGACCATCCGCCGGCTTACCGGTCCACCCTTTATAAATTATGGTTAAGATGGACGGCATTTTCTTTGCATTTGCAATTTAGGGAAGGAGTCTGCCATCATTCTATCTGCCAAAAAGAAAATTCCTTTGCGCATTCTCTTGCTTCTTTTCTTGTCTCGAAGTTACATTCTATTGTTTAGTAAAATTATTAACTCGTTCTGCAGTTCAAATCGTTCTTCGTGTTTGAGTGTAACAAAATCATTCACTATCTTAATTAAAGGTTAGAATATGATCTCGCTGTCATCGTTTTCCGGGAGAGAAAAGGTAGAGTGCCTTTAGTCTTTGTTTATACTGTTAGTTTCTGCGTGAAGGTATGAGCTGGGCGGCTCTCCTGTCTCCACTCCAGTAATCTTTGCCTTTCATGTAATTTGGTGACTAAAACTGGACAGTATATTCAAGAAGTGGTCTGACAGATGCTTCATATAGAGCTGATATGGATTCCGATGCTTTGTTCTCTAAATTTCTAGCTGTGGAGAGAGAGAGAGAGAGAGAGAGAGAGAGAGAGAGAGAGAGAGAGAGAGAGAGAGAGAGAGAGAGAGAGAGAGAGAGAGAGAGAGAGAGAGAGAGAGAGCGAGGGAGAGAGGGAGAGAATGCTACTTAGTGTATGAGAGGGGGACTTGCAAGTCCACACAGAGGCTATCAGCTAAGACGAACTATCTGCTTCCTTCTAGATTGAAGACTATCGTGTATTATGTATAGGTGCACGAGTTAAGAATAGAGGATCGAAAGGTCTCTCCCCATCCTCCATTTCCTCCGGCATGAAAACAGGAGGGAAAGGAGGCAGAAGAATACAACACAAAGTATTGAAAAATAGTTTGGAATTTACAGTGGAGATCGATATGGATGGAAAATATGGACTACAACAACCTCTACTAAATTTAAACTATGTCTGTGTTAACTACTGGTGCTATTCCACTGACAGTCACAGAGCTGTGTGTATCAGTGGTTCTACTTCTGGTTAACACCAGCTCTGCAATGACTAACACGACCAACAACTTCTGCCACAGCTTATTTACCTGGTTGGCTAGTTGTCAACTAATCGTCCTGATGCAGTTGCTAAACAATCAGAAGTTCGTTTTCCTCAGATTGTCTGGCTGAACACTGCATTTACAAGGTGCTTATTCAGCTATTACAATTTTAGCGAGCAATTCCTCCAGTCTGCTCTGATTATGCTCGTCAGACATCTTTCTACTCGTTCATCCTGAATCTTCTGCCTTGCAGTTTCATTTCAGATTTAAGGAATTGTCTTGCGTCTACAAGCATGTCAAAGCCATTCAATACAGTTTGTTTCTGAGTGATGCTGCGGGTTCGGTAGCTTCTCTCCTCACCCTCTCCGGTATTCGTCGTTTCATGTGTAATATGGAGACCAGGTTTAGACGGTACATTAAAGTTGCTGTCTAGCAAGCGCTTTATAGAGCACTGATGTGGTATCTGTTGTCAAATTGTACTCAAAGTTTGACTATGAAACTTAACTTTCTGTCCTCTTTGCTGCTCGTAAATAAGCTTTACTTGGTACTTTTGAGATAGACATTACTTGGTACTTTTGAGATCGTTCATTATAGTTACTCCTTGGCACTTTTCCTCTTTCGTTTCTGTGAGTTTGCTGCCAAACATTTTGCATTCATGGTTGAAACTATCATCCAGGCGCATCTACTTTGTACTTGCCAACGTTGAAAGTGATCCTCCACGTGTCCGACCACAGCTCTGATCTCTTCACGACACTCACAGTACTCACACGGTATTTTTTTGAAGCTGGCATTTCCCGATCTGGTGCATCTGAGTTTTTTTATATACGGATCAGCGTTACCTCACGATTATTTTAAACAGATGTAGCACTATGAAAGTAGTTTTTTAGTTTATGTTTGGGGAAAAAAAAGGTTGATGGGTGGGCCCCAGGATGTACATGTTTAAGAGGGGCAACTGATATATGGATCATTATTTGTTGTAGCTACATTAGGTAAGAGGAAAGGGGGAAAAGGGGAAGGTGGAAACAACAAGTAAGAGGGGGGTGAAAGTGTATAAACTAAGGAGGAGGAATTCGGGCGAGTATAAGCGACTTTTGGCAGAAAGGTGGGCTAGTGAAAAGTGAGTAGTGGGGGGGTTTGAAGAGGGTTGGAATATTTAAAAATGCAGTATTAGAATGGGGGCAGAAGTTTGGGGTTATAGGGGGGTGGGGGGAGGAGGGAAAAGAGGAGTGATTGGGGAAAAGATGAATAAAGGGTTGAAAAAAAGAAAAAAGGTCTTATGAGAGGTTTTTACAAAGCGAAGTGTTATAAGAAGAGCAAGGGATTTGGGAAATAAAAAAAAGGTGAAGAAGTGGGGAGAGAGTGCAAAAGGAGAGGAGTGATAGAGTGGGAGAGGCACTGTCAAGAATTTTAAAGAAAACAAGAAAAAAATTTTGGAGTGAGTTAAAAAAGTTTAAAAAAGCCAGGGAAAGTAAAGGGTTGTCAGTTAAAAACAAGTAGGGAGTTAGTAGATGGGGGGCTGGGGATTAGGTAATGGCGAGAATATTTTGGGAACTTTTTAAAAGTTTGGGGAAAAAAGGGGGGGCGGTAAATTTTTTGCACGGCCAAGGAGGTATACATCTTTTAGGAGTGAAGAAAGGGAGAATGAAAGGGGGTGGAGGTAGTGGGCATTACGAGAATGAAAGGGGGTAAAAACAGCTGGAACTGATGGGATCATGACAGAAGTTAAAAGCAGGGGGGATATAGTGTTGGAGTGGTTGGTACTTTTGTTTAATAAATGTATGAAAGAGGGAAGGTACCTAGGGATTGGCGGAGAGCATGTATAGTCCCTTTATATAAAGGGAAAGGGGACAAAAGAGATTGTAAAAATTATAGAGGAATAAGTTTATTGAGTATACCAGGAAAAGTATAGGGTAGGGTTATAATTGAAAAAAATTAGAGGTAAGACAGAATGTAGGATTGCGGAGAGCAAGGAGGTTTTAGAGTGGGTGGGGGAAATGTGTAGATCAAGTGTTTACTTTTAAGCATATATGTGAACAGTATTTAGATAAAGGTAGGGAAGTTTTTTTTGCATTTATGGATTTAGAAAAGGCATATGATAGAGTGGATAGGGGAGCAATGTGGCAGATGTTGCAAGTATATGGAATAGGTGGTAAGTTACTAAATGCTGTAAAGAGGGGTGGGATTAAATTATGGGGAATCAAATTCAAAATGGGAATTGACACAGTTACTTTTTGCTGATGATACTGTGCTTATGGGAGATTCTAAAAAAAAATTGCAAAGGTTAGGGGGATGAGTTTGAGAATGTGTGTAAAGGTAGAAAGTTGAAAGTGAACATAGAAAAGAGTAAGGTGATGAGGGTATCAAATGATTTAAAGAAAAATTGGGGAGGAGGAGTATGGAAGAAGTGAATGTTTCAAATACTTGGGAGTTGACGTGTCGGCGGATGGATTTATGAAGGATGAGGTTATCATAAAAATTGATGAGGAAAAAAGGTAAGTGGTTCGTTGAGGTACATGTAGAGTCAAAAAACGTTATCTATGGAGGAAAAGAAGGGAATGTATGAAAGTAAAAGTAGTACCAACACTCTTATATGGGTGTGAAGCTTGGGTTGAAAATGCAACAGCGAGGAGACGGTTGGAGGCAGTGGAGATGTCCTGTCAAAGGGGCAATGTGTGGTGTAAATATATGCAGAAAAATTCGGAGTGTGGAAATTAGGAGAAGGTGGGGAGTTAATAAAAGTATTAGTCAGAGGCTGAAGGGGGGTTGTTGAGATGGTTTGGTCATTAGAGAGAATGGATCAAAGTAGAAATGACATGGAAAGCATATAAAAAATCTATAGGGGAAGGAAGGAGGGGTAGGGGTCGTCCTCAAAAGGGTTGGAAAGAGGGGGTAAAGGAGGTTTTGTGGGCGAGGGGCTTGGCTTCCAGCAAGCGTGCATGAGCAGTTAGATAGGAGTGAATGGAGACGAATGATACTTGGGACCTGACGATCTGTTGGAGTGTGAGCAGGGTAATATTTAGTGAAGGGATTCAGGGAAACCGGTTATTTTCATATAGTCGGACTTTAGTCTTGGAAATGGGAAGTAAAAATGCCTCCCACTTTAAAGGAGGGGTTTGGGATATTGGCAGTTTGGGGGATATGTTGTGTATCTTTATACGTATATGCTTCTAAATGTTGTATTCTGAGCACCTCTGCAAAAGCAGTGATAATGTGTGAGTGTGGTGAAAGTGTTGAATGATGATGAGAGTGTTTTTTTTTTTTTGAGGATTTTCTTTTTTTTTTTGGGTCACCCTGCCTCGGTGGGAGACGGCCCGATTTTGTTGAAAATGTATATATATATATATATATATATATATATATATATATATATATATATATATATATATTATATAAATATATATATATATGTGTGGTGTGTGTGTGTGTGTGTGTGTGTGTGTGTTGTATGTGTGTGTGTGTGTGTACTCACCTAGTTGTACTCACCTAGTTGTTGCTGCAGGGGTCGATTCACAGCTCCTGGCCCCACCTCTTCACTGGTCGCTACTAGGCCATTCTTCCTGCTCCATGAGCTTCATCACACCTCTTCTTAAAGCTATGTATGGATCCTGCCTCCACTACATCACTTCCTAGACTATTCCAATTCCTGACAACTCTGTGACTGAAGCAATACTTCCTAACATCCCTGTGATTCATCTGAGTCATCAACTTCCAACTGTGACTCCTTGTTGCTGTGTCCCATCTCTGGAACATCCTTTCTCTGTCCAGCTTGTCGATTCCTCTCATTATTTTATATGTCGTTATCATATCCCCCCTGTCACTCCTGTCCTCCAGTGTCGTCAGGTCGATTTCCCTTAACCTCTCCTCGTAGGACATACCCGTTAGCTCCGGGACTAGTCTTGTTGCAAACCTTTGTGTGTGTGTTTGTGTGTGTGTGCATTTGTGTGTGTTTGTCTACCTGGAGTCTACCTGGAGGGCATTCCGGGGATCAACGCCCCCGCGGCCCGGCCTCCCGGTGGATCAGGGCCTGATCAACGAGGCTGTTACTGCTGGCCGCACGCAATCCAACGTACGAACCACAGCCCGGCTGATCCGGCACCGTCTTTAGGTATCTGTCCAGCTCCCTCTTGAAGACAATCAGGGGTCTTCCCGTAATGCCCCTTATTGCTGGTGGGAGGCTGTTGAACAGTCTTGGGCCCCGGACACTAATTGCGTTTTCTCTTAGTGTACCAGTGACTTTTCACTGGGGGTATGTTGCATCGCCTGCCAAGTCTTTTGCTTTTTTATTGAGTGATTTCTGTGTGCATATTAGGGACCAGTCCCTCCAGAATCTTCCAGGTGTAGATTATGATATATCTCTCTCGCCTGTGCTCTAGCGAGTACAAGTCAAGTGCTTCCAGGCGCTCCCAGTAGTTAAGGTGTTTGATGGAACTTATCCGTGCAGTAATTGTTCTTTGTACATTCTCTAGTTCTGCAATTTCACCTGCCTTGAATGGGGATGTTAATGTACAGCAGTATTCCAGCCTAGAGAGAATAAGTGATTTAAAAAGGATCATCATTGGCTTAGCATCTCTTGTCTTGAATGTTCTCATTATCCATCTTATCAGTTTCCTCGCAGATGTGATAGTGACATTGTTGTGGTCCTTGAAGGTGAGGTCTTCTGACATTACCACACCTCGGTCCTTCACATTACTTTTCCGCTCTATTGTGTGATTGGAGTTTGTAGTATATTCTGTCCTAGTTATTATTTCCTCCAGTTTTCCATAAAGGAGTAGTTGGAATTTGTCTTCACTGAACATCATATTGTTCTCTGTTGTCCATTGGAAAACTTGGTTTATATCTTCTTGAAGCTTTGCCGTGTCCTCAATGGATGACACTCTCATGCAGATCCTAGTATCGTCTGCAGAAGATGATACAGTGCTGTGGTTTACATCTCTGTCTGTGTCTGATATAAGAATAAAGAACAGGATAGTTGCGAATACTGTGCCTTGTGGGACAGAGCTCTTCACTATGGCAGCATCTGATTTAACTCTGTTTACCACTACTCTTTGTGTGCGATTGGTTAGAAAGTTGAAGATCCATCTCCCTACTTTGCCAGTTATCCCTTTATCACGCATTTTGTGTGCTATTACACTATGGTCGCACTAGTCAAAGGCTTTTGCAAAGTCTTTGTATACTACATCTGCATTCTGTTTGTTTTCCAGTGCATGTAGGACCATATCATAGTCGTCTAGCAGTTGCGAGAGGCAGGAGCGACCTGCTCTGAAACCATGTTGCCCTGAGTTGTGCAATTTTTGGGAGTCCAGGTGGTTTGCTATCCTGCTTCTTAGAACTCTTTCAAAGATTTTTATGATGTGGGACGTTAAAGCTATTGGTCTATAGTTCTTAGCTACTGCTTTGCTGCCACCTTTATGGAGTGGGGCTATATCTGTTGTTTTTAGTGACTGTGGAATCTCGCCTGTGTCTAAGCTCCTTCTCCATAGCATACTTAGGGCCCGTGAGAGGGGTTTCTTGCAGTTTTTAATGAACACCTAGTTCCACGAGTTTGGGTCTGGGGCTGAGTGCATGGGCATGTCGTCGATGGCTTTCTCAAAGTCTAGTGGAGTTAGGGTTATGTCATAAATCTGGCCTACATTGGCAGGGTTTTGAGGCTCATTCATGCTAAAGTTGTTTGGATTGTCTATCTTTAAGCTGGTTAGTGGCTCGCTGAACACTGAGTCATACTGCGATTTCAGTATCTCACTCATTTCTTTGTTGTCGCCTGTGTAAGATCCGTCTTGTCTGAGCAGGGGCCCTATACTAGAAGTGGTTTTTGACTTGTTTTTGGTATATGAAAAGAAATATTTCGAATTTCTTTCAATTTCATTAATCGCTTTTAGCTCCTCTTGTCTTTCCTGGATCCTGTATGAGTCCTTTAACTTCAGTTGAATATTTTCCACTTCCCTGGTTAGCACTTCCTTCCGTGTACCAGATAATCTGGCATTCTTGAGGAGCTCAATGATTCTTCGTCTTCTCCTGTAGAAGGAGCGTCTCTCTCTCCCTCCAGTTTACTTCTTCTTTTCTTTTGTCTTATAGGAATATACCTTGAACATACTTCAGCTACCAGGAGGGTGATCTTTTCGAGGCATTGGTTAGGGTCCATGTAATTTAAGATATCCTCCCAGCATGTTTCATTTAGGGCATAGTTTACCTGATCCCAGATGATGTTCTTGTTGTTGAAGTTGAATTGGTAAAGGTACTCTCATAACTATATGCATCTTGCCGATCAGGACTCCTGTGCATGCAAGTTTGGACATCGATTAGATTGTGATCAGAATTTGTTGTTTTTGATATTGTTATATTCCTTACCAGGTCCTCATTATTTGTGAAAATAAGGTCCAGAGTGTTCTCCAGTCTTGTTGGCTCCACTATTTGCTGACTTAGGTTGTGTTTGTTGCAGAAACTCAGCAGCTCCTGTGTGTGTGGCTTTTCATCTGAGCTGCCTCCAGGGATTATTTCTGCTACAACATTATTTGCTATATTCTTCCATTTTGTGTAACTTAGATTGAAGTCACCAAGCAGCAAGATGTTTGGGGATGGGACTGGAAAGTTATCCAGACAGGAGTCAATTTTTGACAGTTGTTTTTTGAACTGTTGGGAAGTTGCATCCGGTGGCTTATATACAAGTACAATGACTAAGTTTTGGTTCTCGATTTTTACTGTCAGAAATCAAAATACATCATTCGTGGTGTTCAGTATCTCTGTGCAAATGAGAGACTCTTTCACATACAGGCCAACCCTCCCTTGTTGCCTGTTCTTTCTGTCGCATCTGAAGAGGTTGTATCCAGGTATCCATAGTTCATTGTCAAAGTAATCTTTTGCGTGGGTCTCTGTGAAGGTGCAAACAGTGCATTTGACTCCCCCAGAAGTCCCCTAATGAAAAGGTATTTTGTTGTTGGTGGATGGCTTAAGGACCTGTATATTAGCAAATATAAATGAGGTTGTGTTGCGTGTTTGTTGGGGGGATTTTGTTGTTGGCATCAGTAGCTGTGAGTCCGGAGGTGCCACTGGCTGTGCCTCCAGTCCAACAAGGCTCCAAGGTGGTGGACAATTTTGGTTATCTCTTTCCATTTTCTTTCTTCGTTTCCTACCACTAAAAAATCACTTGGGGTGTTGTCATAGCTACCATAGCTACTATGATATGTTGTACTGGGTGTGTGCCTCCTGGTCCCTTTTAATGGTATGCAGTGCAATTGGTATTGTAACATTGTTTTTCAAGGACTGAAGACTGACACATCTCAGGGTGGAAGTATATGCAAGAGGTAGAACGACACACTCCCTTAGACAGGAGGTCACGGCATTTTTTGGGATGCTCAAAGTTGCATGCTCCATTCGTTTTCCCTGATATTCCGTGTTTACAGATACCCCAAACAAAGAATTTGCAGCATTTTGTTTTTGGCTGGGTACAGTTCATGCTGGATGTATTCCTAATCTGTGCCGGCTCTAGAGCTGCACTACAGTCCTCCATAGCCAAACCATAGACACCTCTATCTGTTGTCATGGCACCAACATTTTTCTTGGGAGGGGACTCCCCGACTACATCTGTACTAGAGGCTATGGCTGTGATGGCTGCAGAAGAGTCTACCCCAGAGGAGGTCTCCTCTACCACATCTGTACTAGGGGCTATGGCAGAATATGGGGAAAACATTTTTGCTAATTTTACTGTAAAAAACCTTAAGACGCCTATAACAATCGGTGCCATTTACCGGATACCCCATACAAACATCCCAAATTTAAATGAGAAATTAAGGCACTAATAACAAACAGACAAATGAACAAGCACCACCTTCTCTTAGCTCGAGACTTCATTATCAATCTTGGCCTACTAGATGATCAGCCTGTAACTGATTTCATCAACAATATGAACAGCACACTTCTCATACCAACAATAACTAAACCAACCAGGCTCACTGAAACAAGTGCAACTATAATAGACCACATATGGACCAATATACTAGCCACCCTTAAATCAGGGATAATCACAGACAGCACTACTGACCACTACCCAACCTTCCTCTTAACAAACATTAGTAAACCACCACTGGAATACAACAAAGTTTCAATTAGACTGACTCACGAAATCGTAATGACACGATTGCAAACAAACCATACCACAGGTGGGGTTTGAGACTCCCTGACTGCGGGATCAAACCCCACCCGTGGTATGGTTTCATTTAGACTCCATGACGAGGCCTCAATAAGGAAGTTCACAGCAGACCTAGAGACTGTTGACTGGCCTACAGAATTCTCCAAGGCCAATGGTATTGACGATTGGACAGACATTTTTCTTAACAAATTACTTAGACTATACAACAAACATTGTCCTATAAAAACGAAACAGATCACGAATAAACGGCTCGGTTGCCCATGGCTAACCAGCAGCATTCTGAAATCCATTGATAAGAAGCACCAATATGAAAAGCAATATAGACAGGGCTTAATATACAAAGATATTCTCAAACACTATTCATCAGTTCTCAGCAAAGTAATAAAGAAAGCCAAACATCTGTACTACTCCAGCAGATTCACTGACACAAGAGGAGATATAAAAAAAGACCTGGAAAACACTCAGATTCTGGGCACCCACAAACTGAAAAAAACAAGAATATTGTCCTAACTAAACCTAACGAAACACCACTGCTTCCCACTGATACAGCTAACAAGATAAATGACTTCTTCTCAACCATAGGATCTAATCTTGACAGTAAAATCCCACGTACCAACGCCCATGCCGGAGACTATCTAGATGGGAATTTCCCAAATTCCTTCTATCTTGCACCAACTGGGCCCACGGAAGTCACTGAGATTATAAAGTCACTTAAAAATAACTCAGGTAACCTGTCTCATGTCCCACCATTATTGTACAAGCGAGCGGCCCATGTCCTTTCGCATGCTAATTCATTATTTTTTAACAAGTCACTAGAAACTAGCACCTTCCCGAAACTACTCAAAACAGCAAGAGTTACACCAATACATAAAGGTGGTGACCCTACAGATGTAAACAACTATAGGCCAATATCAAACTTACCATTGCTATCCAAAATCTTTGAGAAACTCGTGCACAGGAGACTGTATTAATTTATAACGGCACAATACATACTTAACCCTTGCCAGTTTGGTTTCAGGAAAAATAAAAGCACTAATGATGCAATTGTAAAAATGCTAGATCTGCTTTACACAGCATTGGAAAATAAGGAATATCCACTAGGAATTTTTATTGACCTAAGAAGAGCTTTTGACACAGTAGACCACGGCATCCTACTCCACAAACTTGACCATTATGGTAAAAGAGGCCATGCGCTTGCATATTTCAAATCCTACCTTACTAATAGGTATCAGTATGTCACCATTAAAGACACAGCATCAACAACACGGCCACTTGATACTGGAGTTCCGCAGGGAACTGTCCTTGGTCCCCTGCTCTTCCTCATTTACATCAATGATCTTCCAAACGTATCCCAACACCTGAAACCCATTCTCTTTGCTGATGACACGACTTATGTCATCTCTCACCCTAATCTTGCCGCCCTCAACACCATTGTTAATCAGGAGCTGCTCAAAATATCAACTTGGATGAATGACAGCCAATAAACTTACACTTAACACAGACAAAACCTACTATATTATGTTTGGTAGCAGAGCAGGTGCTGCACAACTAAACATTAAGATTGACAGCACTCTAATTGCCAGACATAATGAGGGCAAATTCCTAGGCCTATTCCTCGACAACAACCTGAATTTCAGCACCCATATCCAAAACATATCAAAAATGTATCCAAAACAGTTGGGATCCTCTCCAAGATACGATACTACGTGCCGCAAAATGCCCTTCTCACACTATACCATTCACTCATTTATCCATACCTCACCTATGCTATTTGTGCTTGGGGTTCAACTGCAGCAATACACCTAAAGCCAATAATAACTCAACAAAAAGCTGCAGTAAGAATAATCACTAAATCCCATCCCTGGCAACACCCTCCCCCCCACTCTTCATAGATCTAAACTTACTCCCTGTTCAGAACATCCACACTTACTACTGTGCAATCTACATATACAGGATCTTAAATTCCAATATTAACCTTGACCTAAAATGCTTTCTTGATAGTTGTGACAGGACCCACAAGCATAACACCAGGCACAAACATCTCTACGACATTCCCCGGGTCCGACTAAATCTATACAAAAATTCACTGTATGTCAATGGCCCTAAAATCTGGAACACCCTACCTGAAAACTCTAGAACTGCAGACACATTCATCACCTTCAAAACTACCATTAGAAAACATCTTATCTCCCTGATACACCCTGTCAACTAACTACATAAAAACCACCTGGTGGTTTACACTCACAGTCACTCACCCATTTGACTATAAGCACAGAAATATGTATCTTAATCTTAAAATAATGATTCCTAACTAGTCACAAGTTTACCTGTGATACTCCAATATAGAAACTATGTATTGTGCCAAAACAAAATCATTCACTTTGCTAAACTCACACACTAGTATTTAGTCACTTAGTAATTAGACACTTAGTATTTAGTCAACTTACTCCACAATTTGTAATAATTTAGGGTTAAGAATTAATCTAAATTTGCCCAAGATGCCTAGCCTTGCTAGGTGTTCTAGTGGCCCCCTCTGTAATTAGTATTTTATTACATGTAAACCACACAATAACCAAAATCTGTAAACCCAGCATTGTAATCCTTATAGAGAATAAACTTTGATTGAATCCGTATTTTCACAATGGGTGGGGGTTGGGTCTGGATCAGCTCTAAGGCTGGGGACTGAGCGTGCTGTTGTGTTTGTTTCCTGTGTTTTTTCCAGTGTGTATCTGCTTATTTTTGGGTCAGTTTTTGTAGACTGGGCATTCTGTGTGTTAGACTTTACTCCTCTCTTATCTTCCCATGCTCTATATATTCCAGGTAGACTATTCAATAGCTCCTCTTTTTTTTGTGTTTATTGTTTATTAACCTCCTGAGTGCTTTCCTGATATCTGTCCATAGTTCCAAATCCTTGATGCAGATCCAGAAACACTTATATAGATAGATGTCATTTTTGGTTGCAATGTTTATTCTTGCACAGGTAACATGATGTTTTGAAAAGCAAAGGTTGCATGTGATTCTAGATTTTTTCCCAAGAGCCTTTTCACATGTCCCACAGGTATACTGTACTGCCATCCTGCTTGTATCCTATTTGCATCTGGGTCCCACAAGAACCTGATCTTCACTTTTCCTTTCAGCTCTGCACGCAGGTGTGGGTGTTATAGGTCAATGCATGAGTATGTGGGATCTAATTAGTATGGAGACTTATTACACATTAAAAACTTGTTGTATAACATCATATATCATACATCCTACAGCATCTGATTCCTGTCATGATCACTACTATTCATTTTATCCTGGGCTTCACTTTACCTTTCAGCTCTGCACTCAGGTGTGGTGTTATGTGGTTAATACATGGATATGTGGGATGTAATTAGTATGGGGACTTATTACACATTAAAAAAAAAACTTTTATGATGTATGACATCATACATCATACATCCCACGGCATCTTATTTCTGTCATGATCACTGTTCTTTAGCTTGTCCTGGGCAGTTATATGTAGTGGTGGTGGCTGGGTTTAGGCGATGAAAGGTAGTTCCGTGGTCAGGGGTATGGGTGCCATGGGGGATGAGGACCAACCCCGCTGGTTGGGGTGTCAGAGGGGGAGGGCGGCGAGAGGATTGGTGGTGGTTTATCCTTTTCCACTATCCAGTCACTGCATGTTCACTGTCTCCCTGCACATTGATCCACTATCTCTTATTTTATTACTTCTACTATGGCTTAATACTCATCCAGTTTGTATCCCCACGTCTCCACTTTGCTTGGTTTGGTGATGTGGGTCCGTGGTATGGGTGCCAGCAGGGGTGATGAGGTGGGTCCGTGGTATAGGTGCCAGCAGGGGTGATGAGGTGGGTCCGTGGTATGAGTGCCAGCAGGGGTGATGAGGTGGGTCCGTGGTATAGGTGCCAGCAGGGGTGATGAGGTGGGTCCGTGGTATGAGTGCCAGCAGGGGTGATGAGGTGGGTCTGTGGTATGAGTGACAGCAGGGGTGATGAGGTGGGTCCGTGGTATGGGTGCCAGCAGGGGTGATGAGGTGGTCCGTGTATGGGTGCCGGCAGGGGTGATGAGGTGGGTCCGTGGTATAGGTGCCAGCAGGGGTGATGAGGTGGGTCCGTGGTATAGGTGCCAGCAGGGGTGATGAGGTGGGTCCGTGGTATGGGTGCCGGCAGGGGTGATGAGGTGGGTCCGTGTATGGGTGCCGGCAGGGGTGATGAGGTGGGTCCGTGGTATAGGTGCCAGCAGGGGTGATGAGGTGGGTCCGTGGTATAGGTGCCAGCAGGGGTGATGAGGTGGGTCCGTGGTATGGGTGCCGGCAGGGGTGATGAGGTGGGTCCGTGGTATAGGTGCCAGCAGGGGTGATGAGGTGGGTCCGTGGTATGGGTGCCAGCAGGGGTGATGAGGTGGGTCCGTGGTATGGGTGCCAGCAAGGGTGATGAGGTGGGTCCGTGGTATGGGTGCCAGCAGGGGTGATGAGGTGGGTCCGTGGTATGGGTGCCAGCAGGGGTGATGAGGTGGGTCCGTGGTATGGGTGCCAGCAGGGGTGATGAGGTGGGTCCGTGTATGGGTGCCAGCAGGGGTGATGAGGTGGGTCCGTGGTATGGGTGCCAGCAGGGGTGATGAGGTGGGTCCGTGTATGGGTGCCAGCAGGGGTGATGAGGTGAGTCAGTGGAATGAGTGCCAGCAGGGGGGGAACCACCCCCGCTGGTTGGGGTACGAAGGGGCGGGGGGAGAGGTGGGGGTTTCAGTGGGGTGCGCGTAAACTTGCACAGTACCCATATAATTACACCATAGCTAACACTAGCACTCGGATTTAAAAGGATTACTCTCATCCACAATTCAGTATACTATATCACTGCCTATTCAAAACATTTTTCCTCGTTATAACACCTGTGCGATAGTATACATTTCTCTGTCGCCTCTGGCAATAATTTTCCTGGTGGTGGTCGACCCATATATATATTCCATATACTATACACTATGTATTGGGCATTTGACAAATTGCTGTAATCTACAATTTCAGATCACTATATCACTGAACATCAATACCTCACCATTCGCTATATTCCTTATATGGTATGAGAAACAATCCTTCAAGCTCAGATACCCCACCAAATGACTACCTCACCGGCAACTACCCGAACACACTGTTCCTAGCTCCGACTAACCCATACGAAGTCTCCCTTATTATCAACGCACTGAAAAACAAGGCAGGAGATTTAAATACCTTACCACCCTTTATATACAAAAAAGTGTCACAAGTGCTATCACCAATCATTGCAACACTCTTTAACAAATCCATTGAATCCTCCACCTTCCCTACAGTACTCAAAATAGCAAGGGTCACCCCGATCCACAAAGGAGGAGACCAAACAGAGTTGAATAACTATAGGCCAATATCCAACTTACACCCTCTCTCAAAAATCTTCGAAAAATTAATTCATAAACGAATCTACTCCTACCTTATCTCCCAAAACATTCTAAACCCCTGCCAATTTGGATTCAGGCCTAATAAAAATACTAATGATGCTATTATACACATGCTAGAACATATATATACTGCAATAGAGAAAAAAGAAGTCCCACTGGGGATCTTCATTGACTTACGTAAAGCTTTTGATACAGTTGACCATGACTTGCTCCACGTAAAATTGTCACACTATGGTATAAGAGGGCACTCCCTCAACTACCTCAAGTCATACCTCAGCAACAGAAGCCAATATGTGTACACAAATGGGGCAAACTCTTCTGCGCAACCAATTACGGTTGGTGTCCCACAGGGAAGTGTCCTTGGCCCTCTTCTCTTTCTCCTATACATAAATGACCTTCCAAATGCTTCGCAATTACTCAAACCCACACTATTTGCAGATGACACTACATACGTCTTCTCTCACCCGAGCCCAGTCACGCTAGCCAATACTGTAAATACCGAACTACAGAAAATATCTACCTGGATGAGGACTAACAAACTTACACTAAACATTGACAAAACCTACTTCATTCAGTTTGGTAACAGAGCTACAGACGTCCCTCTTACCATAATGATAAACGGATCACCTATCACAAAGCTAACAGAGGGAAAATTCTTAGGAATCCACCTTGATAATAGACTCAAATTTCATACACATATACAACAAATTTCTAAGAAAATTTCCAAGACTGTAGGCATACTATCGAAGATACGGTACTAATGTTCCACAGTCAGCCCTCCTGGCCCTATATCACTCTCTTATTTACCCCTATCTCACCTATGGAATTTGTGCATGGGGCTCAACAACAATTAACCATCTCAGACCACTAATTACCCAACAAAAGGCTGCAGTTAGAATGATAACAAATTCTCACTACAGGCAGCACACTCCACCAATATTCAATACATTAAACCTACTCACCATACAAAACATCCATACTTATTACTGCACCTATTACATACATAGAACACTTAACTCTGATATTAACCCTCCCCTCAAACATCTCCTTGCCAACCTCAACAGAACACATGACCATAACACAAGGCACAGATCACTCTTTGATGTTCCTCGTGTCCATCTCACACTAGGCAAAAACTCAATGCACATAAAAGCCCTAAATCTGGAATTCATTACCTGTAAATATAAAGAAACACTAAAACCTGTTTATAATAAATTCAAGTCCTCCTTCTTCAAAGATCACACTTACACTCACGCGCAAAACCAATAATACTGAATAACTGAACCCTATAAATTGTATATCTTAAATGTTTCTCGACAATAATATCAACAATAAAATGTTAAAACCTAAAACCGAATCTATCTAACCTTTTATTATTTTTAAAATACACTACCTAACAAATCTTCATATGACTGATGCAACCATATGACTCTGTCTTTGTAATACTCAACTTGTGCTTTATAGTAATCTGTTTACAAATTAATGTTTATCACTGATTTCAAACATCATTGCTTAGTTAATCTTAAGTTAATTTTAAAAAAGCCAGCCCGTAATATGCAATGCATGTATAAGTGGCTTTTTGGCCAATGCTGCTCTTATCTTTTATTTTTTTGTACCTCTGTATGTGGCTCAAATTGGAAATAAATAATAAATAAATAAATAAAAACACGACCCACTGGTATGGTATCATCTGTAGGCCTACACACTGCTCTCGCTCTCCTCACTTTTTTAAATAATAATAATCTTATATTCTCCATACCGTGTTTTATTTTATATTTTTTTTTATTTATTTATTTATTTATTTTATAAAATTTTAGCAATATACATACAAGAGGTACAAAAAAATACAGGTAAGAGCAGCATGCCAAAGCCACTTATATGCATAGCATTAACGGGCTGGCATAAAAATAACTTAGATTAACTAAGCAAAGATGAAATCAGTGATAAGACAATTGTAAACAGATAACAATAAAATACAAATGAGTATTACAAAACAGGTCATAGGGTTTGTATGCTTGTGATCATCAGATATAATGGAGTATTCTGTTAGGTAGTGTATTTAAAAAAAAAAATAACAAAGTTAGGTTTAACATTGTGTGATAATAATAGAGTAACATAAGATTATACAATTTATATGGTCCAGTTATTCCAGTATTTATTTGGTTTTGAGTGAGTAAGTGAACTTTGGAAGAGACTTGCATTTATAACAGGTTAGTGTTTCTTACTATTTACAGGTATTAATGAATTCCAGATTTTTAGGGGCCTTTTATGTGCATTGAGTTTTGCATAGCGTGGAGATTGGACACGATAACATCAAAGAGTGATTTGTGCCTTGTATTATGTTTCATGTGTTCTGTTGAGGTTGGCAAGGAGATGTTTGAGGGGAGGGTTAATAATCAAGTTAAGTGTCTAATGTATGTAATTAAAGCAATTAGTAAGTATGGATGTTTGTTATGGTGAGTAGTTTGAGTGCTTTGAATATTGGTGGAGTGTAGCTGCCTGTAGTGGAGAGGATTTGTTATCATTCTAACTGCAAGAGGGCAAGCCTTTGTTGGTAATTAGTGGTCCTGAATGGTGTTGTTGTAGAGCCCGCATGCCAAATTCCATAGGTGAGATAGGGGTAATAAGAGAGTGAAAAAGGCCAGGAGGCTGACTGTGGAACATAGTACCGTTATCTTCGATAGTATGCCCTTAAACAAAACTTTTTCCTTCTGTTACTTTTTGTGATAGGTGATCCGTTTTATCGTTATTTAAGAGGACATCTGTAGCTTCTGCTACCAACGAATGAAGTAGGTTTTTGTCACTGTTTAGTGTAAGTTTGTTAGTCCTCCATCCAGTAGAATTTTCTCGTATTCGCGTGTTACAGTATGGCCTAGCGGACTGGGCTTCGGGTGAAGAAGACGTATGTGGTGTCATTCCGCAAAAAGTGGTGGGTTGAATAATTTGCGAAGCATTTGGTAGGTAGGTCATTTATTATAGGAGAAAAGAGAAGGAGGGCCAAGGAACACTTCCCTTGTGAACACCAACTGTAATTGGTTGTGCGTAAGAGCTTGTCCCATTTGCGTTACACATATTGGGCTTCGTGTTATGCTGAGGTAAGACTTGAGTAGTTTGAGGAGTGCCCCTCTAATACCATAGGTGACAATTTTACCATGGAGCAATATCATGGGCAACTGTATCAAAGCTTTACGTAACGTCAATGAAGATTCCCCAGTGGGACTTCTTAATTTCTCTATTGGCCGTGGTATATATGTTCTAGCATGTGTATAATAGCATCATTAGTATTTTTATTAGGCTGAATCCACATTGGCAGGGGTTTGAGATGTAATGGGAGATGAGGTAGGAGAGATTCGTTATGAATTAATTTTCGAAGATTTTTGAGAGAGGTGTATTTGGATATTGCCTAAAGTTATTCAACTCTGTTTGGTTCTCCTCTTTGTGGATCGGGGTGACCTTGCTATATTGAGAAACTGAAGGGAAGGTGGAGGATTCAATGGATTTGTTAGAGTGTTGCAATGATTGTGATAGTACTTGTGACGCTATTTTTGTATATAAAGAGGGTGGTAAGGTATTAAATCTCCTGCCTTGTTTTTCAGTGCGTTGATAATAAGGGAGACGTCGAATGCGTTAGTTGGAGCTACGGAACATGTGTTTCGGGTAGTCCAAGTGAGGTAGTCATTGTGGGGTGTCTGAGTTCTTAGGGATATTAATGGCAAGGTTTTGGACCTATAGTGGAGAAGAAATCATTGAGTCTGTTTTTGCTGTTTCTGTTTGGTTGGAGTTGGGGATCATCTGATTTGGGCTAATTTTATTTCGGCTATGGTCGAGATAGTCTTTTTGTTCCCTTCCCAGAATTTTTTTCTGATAGGTTGTTCCCAGGTCTTTTTTTATATCACCTCGTAAAGTTGGATAATCTGTTCTCATAATACAATTTTTTGTGCCTTCCTTATCAGGGCTGGTTAGGAAATGACGAGTAACGTTTTGTTTGGTCTCTGGTTATGTGACCCATTCTGTAACTGTTTTTTTCATATCGGTGTTTTTGGTTATTTAAATTTATAATGGATTTGAGAATGCTGGGGTGTTACCAGGGACTGTTCCAGTCTCTTCTAGCGTCATATGTTTAGTTTTTTTAAGGGCAGTTGCTTGTTATAAAGGTATTGGGTCTTTTTTAGAAAATTATTAAAACATCGTCAATATCTGTGTAGATTTTCTAGCTCAGTGGTGCCAGATCAATGTTTGTTATACTGCGTGTGAAATTATTAATGCTGCCTCATTGTGAAGTATGAAGGTGACTTTTAGTAGGTCTTGGGGTATTTTAAACCAAGAGTTGTTTATGAGGAAAGTAGGGTAGTGGTCCTGTGGTATTATCTGTAATTGATGGCCTGATTTTAAAAGGGGATATTGGTGTTGGTCCAGATTTTGGTCAAGTAAGGGAAACACAATCTCTGTAACTCTGTAGGTTTGTTACTGTTGGTAGCAACTTGCAGTTACTCATTGTGTTTGGATTCCAGTAACGGGTGGGGTCCTGGTCTTCAGGAGATTTATATTGAAGTCACCTGAGAGTAGTAAGTATCTTTTGTTCATGCGTCATCAGTTATCCAGACTTCCCTAGTTTTTGACTAACTTGGCTAAGTTTTGATTGTGAATTCTGTTCTGAGATGTTTATTCACTGTGAAGTTTTTGTAGGTATTTGGATTTGAAATTTAGGCTTATTAAATATTCCCCAATGTTTCATCCCTTGTAGCAATTATTATGATACATTCTAAGTTGGTCTGATGTTATAAAGCTGGTGGTCCACCCCCTTGTTGGTCTGGCCTACAGTTGTGTATGGCTGTGTAACCAGGATGCATAGACATCTGTAGATATCAAGGCTTTAGCCAGGTTTCAGGTTAGTGTAATGAGGAGCTTATTGGCCGTAGCAAGGAATTTAGTAAAATGCTAGGAGTAGGTCATCATAATGCTTGCTTAAAGAACTGATATTGTAGTTAAAGATAGTTATGTGTTTGTTGGCTCTGAGAAAGTGCCTTGATTTTCTGCTGTGTAGTAAGTACAGTAACGTGTTTGAATCATTTAAGTCATTAAATAAGAGGTTGGTATCAGGATCAATGCTTGTAATCATAAGATTTTTATAGTGAATCTATACTTAGAATTAAGGTAAAAAAATAAGTAAATATTCTAAAAGCTAAAAAAAAAAAAATAGCACCTGAATTATCTAACAAAATGTAAAAAATAATGAAGCTAAGGTAAGTTTTTTATTTTAAAGCTCAATAAAAAGAGACAATAAAAAGGGACTAAAATAATGGTGGTGGAACAAATAAAAGTGATTGATCAATAAGGAGCTTGGGAATATGATAGTAACGTAGTACTTTAAAGGTAATTCTTTAAAGGTAGAATTATAATATAAATTATAATATAAAAGGGACTAATATAAGTGTGTGAACAATAAAGTGGTAATCACAAAATAAAATGAGCTTTTGGAGTATAATGGCCAAATATAACTTATTAACTTTAGCACCTGAGAAGCAACCTTTATTATTTTTAACCAAACAATTGTGAATATATGATCTTAAGGTAGTTATATCAAGCTAAAATAAAGGACAAAAAAATATATAAGGGACTACAATTAATAAATGGTAAACAACAATTAAATGGACAGATAGTCCACAATGAGATAATATTGGTTTAGGAGTAGATCTGATTTGTTTATTTAAATAAGTTGAGCAGTTTATTGCACAATAAAAAGTAAAATAAAAAATTGAGGTTAGTTGGTAACTAGTCTAGAAAGATAGGTTTGTACTTGCAAAAAAGTAATTGGAACACACAATAAAAAGTGACTAAAAGAAAACATGTAGTGGTAAACAAACTTAAATGGACAGGTAAGAACGAATGAAGAATTGTAATGTCATTGGTTATAATAATGTTAGAAAGATGGTAGACAGGTACAAAGGAAATATAAAGGTTGGAGTTGAATTACAAAAACTTGAAAATTGCAACAAAATGTTATGGGAAGTTAAAAATAAATGTTTAATGTACAAAAGTAAAGTTTTGACTGGTATAAATATGGTGTTTAAATAAAATTTTATAAGTAAAATGATTACAACAAAAAAAGTGAAAAAGTAATGTTTATTTCATCAAATATGCACTGGTAAGTTTATACTAGAGATATATGGCAGTATCAAAGTAATTAAGAGTACTTTAAGATAGTAAATGTGGTATAAACAAGTAAAAGGGTAATAGACAAGTATGATATTAAAATGTCAAAAATGTTTAAGAGAAAATTGAAATTATAGTAAGAATGATAATTATTAATTTAGTAGGTGAATATCAATGATAGTATTTAAAAAAATATGAGGTAGTAAATATGACAAGAAAGTAACAAATTCAGCTAATGTTTAAGCACACAATAGTAAATAAGAAAATTACATAAGGTGACTTATGCTTACAGTAAAATCACAAAATGAGGTAGTTGATTATTAAATACTAAGAAGGATTGTACAATGAAAATTTGGGAACAATAATGGAGCCAAAAAACATACAACTCCATACGTAGCTTTTTTAAAGTTTGACAATTGTTATTATTCTCTGTAAGATTAGTACCCTGAAAATCGTGATAGATCATTTTTCCTCGTTCGTGATTGTGTACAGTTGACCTACATTTGTCTTTTCCAACAAGAATTTTCTATTTCCCCCATCCGTGAGAAGCATTGGTATTGTGTCATATTCTCTCCGCCTTAAGTTTTCTTTCCTGCTCTATAACCAGAGGTTCCTGAAACGTTTCTTGGTAAGACACACTCGTTTTATTATAAAAAAAGACCTCTTGTCCTTACTTTAATAGATGCAATAATTAAAGGAGTGGTGTGAGGGAGTCCTTTTTTTTTCTGCATTTGAGTAGGAATATAAAGCATGGAAATAAAAAACCAAGGAACACCTTTTTTTTTGTTTTTCTTTTCTTCTTTTTTCTCTATTCATTCCTATTTCTTTCTCCCTTTTATTTATTTTCTTCTTTCTTCTCTACCATGTGATCCACGTCCTCCCCGCACCTGCTTCTTTTATTATATTCAGACTCTGGTACAATAACACATGATTGGTCCTTTATGAACTGCAGAGTAATTTCTTTCACTCTGTTTGTTTTGTTTGGTTCATAATCACTGGGAAAAAGTGGACTGTTAACTTTTACTTAACTCGGCGTCCGATAGTTTTATCTTGTCATTTTATCTTCTTGGAGAGCAAAGTATCGCGAGAACTGGTTATCTAAGTTGTTCTTACCATTCTTTTTAAAAACTGCTTTCTACAAATTTCTTCAACAACCTTTTGTATTAAGAGCATAATATTTGTTGGGTATGGCTATCTATGACTGTCTGGATGGTCCTTGTTTGCCACAGTTTGTCATTCCTGGTGTTGTTAACTTTTTGTTCAAGACTGAGGATTTTGTTATCTCGAGTTGGTGGTCATCCTGGTGTCATCTTTGATTTGTTAGCGTCTCTCGAAGATTCATATTTTCAATAACTAAGTTGGGGGTGCATGACTTAGGGTAATCTGGATTCGTTGGTCCAACCTGAGAGACCTACTGGTAGGTTGAATCCGGGGAAGAGAGGGGAGGATGGCTGGTGGCAGCCATGTTTTTGTTGTTATGTTGTGGTGTCGCCTTGAGTGGGGTGGTTGCTGGGGCGGCGTCCTCCTGACTACACACTTGTTGAATAGTTGATTTTTTCGGCGTTTTCCCTTCCCCCCCCCCCTTGCTGGCCTTGGTGCTGTTTTCTCTTAGATTGCGCCTCATAATACTACAGGAAATGTTGTAGTTAAGAAAAAGGTGTAGTTATTCAAGTTTTTAGGGTTACCGGTTTTGTTCGGCTGGGCAGCGGGTGTTTTGCTTTCGTTTGTGGGCAGTCTTCCTTTGATCTCTATTTATGTTCGACACTTGTAGTTTCACTGTTGGTAATCTTTGGTCATTTCTGGGTGCTACGTGGTAGGATGCAGTTTTGCAAGTTAACAAGTCATCAAAGGAGCATGGTAGCTCTGATAGTGGAGAAAAGTACGGACTTGGAGGTCGCTGCTGCCGCTGCCGCTGCCGACTGGCAGGTGGAGCACTAATCCTTTTCCATTTCTTAACTTTTCTGCTCTCTGCGTTTATGCTAATCCCTGATCTTCAGGTTACGAATTTAATCTCCTCACTGATCTACGTTCACAGCTAGTCACAAATCATTTCATATATGGCACCTTCCATAACCTTTATACTGAGCCAGGCACACTACACATAGCACTATAAAAATTATTGTGTACTCACCTATTTGTGGTTGCAGGGGACGAGTCACAGCTCCCTTGGCCCGCCTCTCTTCGCTGATTTTGCTACTAGTCCTCTCTCCCTCTCTCACCTCCCCTCTCTCCTCTCCCTGCCCCATTTGAGCTCTAGATCACATAACTCGCCTTAAAACAATGTATGGGTTCCTTGCCTCCACCACAATCACTTCAAAGCTATTCCAAGGCCTGACTACTCTATGACTGAAGAAATTACTTCCTAACAATCCTTTGATTCAGTCTGAGTCTCAACTTCCAATTGTGAACCGTCCGTTGTTTCTGTGTCCCATCTCTGGGAACACTACACATACCCAACAGCCTCACCCCACCCAAACCGACCTTGTGTGGTCCACTCACACCAAACACATCCGTCTAATCCGGCATAATATATCGCCGCTGATGTCTTATCAGTCTCCCCTGACCCTCCTGGGCCTCCATGTCGTCAGGCCGATTCCCTCAACCCTTTCTTTCAATCGGAGACAATCCCCGTAGCTCTGGGACTAGCCTTGTTGCAAACCTTGCACTTCTCCCTCTAATTTCTTGCGTGCTTGACTAGTGTGGAATTCCAAACTCGGTGCCCGCATCCTCCAGTATGGGCCTGACGTAGATGGTGTACATAGTCCTTAAAAAACAGAATATATCCTTACGAGTATCGGAACGCTATCCGTAGTTTGCCAGGCGCACCGTATGCTGCGCAGTTATCTGGATTGGATGTGGCGCCTCAGAGATTATGCTCGTTTATAACATCCACTCCCTCATGATCTTTTTTTTTTTTTTCCTTGAGTGAGGTTTGTGCAGTCTTTGTTTGGGGCCATCTAACCTATATTGTGTCCTTCCTGCGGTCTTCTTTGCCCATCCCGTCAATCTTCATGACTTTGCATTTGGCAGGGTTAAATTCAAGGAGCCAGTTGCTGGACCAGGCTTGTAGTCCTGGTCCAATTCTCTTTGTTGTCCTGCTGAACCTCGTCCCGATCGATTCTTCTCATTAACTTCACACATTTCACATCGTCCTGCAACAAGGACACTTCTGAGTCTATCCCTTCCGTTATGTCGTTCACGTATACCCAAGAACAGCACAGTCCTAGGACTGACCCCTGTGGAACCCGCTTGTCACAGGCGCCCACTTCTGACACATTTCGTCCGCGTACCATGACTCGATTGTTGCCTCCCTGTCAGATATTTCCCGCTCCATTGCAGGTGCCTTTTTTCCTGTTATGTGTGCCTGGTCCCACTAGCTTTTGCAGTAACCTCTTGTGAGGAACAGTGTGTCGAAAGGCCTTCCTTGCAGTCCAAAATACGCAGTCGATCCACCCCTCTCTCTCTTGTCTTACTTTTTTTATCACCTTGGTCATAAAAACTCTTAGCAGGGTTTGTGACACAGGATTTCCTTCCCTGAAACCGTGCCTGGTTGTCAATTATACACTGCTTTCGTTCCAGTGCCCACCCACTGCCCACTCTCCTCCTGATGATCTTCTTTCTCATGCCCTTTCATACTAAACACGTTAGTGATACAGGTCTGTAGTTTGTTTAGTGCCTTCATGTCCCTTCTGTTCTCCCTTTTTAAAAATAGGGAACTACATTTGCATTTTTTCCATATACCTCAGGGAGTTGCCCAGTTTCAAATGATGGTTGTTGAAGCTCTTTGTTATGGCTCACACAGTATCTCTGGCTTCCCTCTTTAAAGGACCCATGGAGAGAATGATGTCTGGTCTCCCACCGCCTTTGAGGTGTCCAAGTTCGCATAGGCAGCTTCTTTTCACCTCCTCCTTGGTTATAGTACCTCATCCACACTTGCTGGTTGACCCCCTATTCTGATTTCTGGAGTCCTTCTGGTTTCCACTGGTAAAATACCATCTTTAAATCTTGTGTCTTGAGCTCTGACATACCTCTCGGGTCGTTTCTGTGAATTCCCCATCATCACCCTTCCTCAGTCTGATTACCTGGTCCTTTGACTGTTGTTTTCCTCTCTGATGTGGCGTACAAACAGCTTATTCGGGTCAGTCTTTTAACTTTTGATGCTATGTCCATTTTTCATATTGTCTCTGAGCCTCCCTTCTTATCTGTGCATATCCGTTTCCTCGCTGGCTCTTTTACGGCTGATTCTTTATTTTTCCTGAGTTCTCTGTCTTCTGTACCTTTTTCCATTCTCTAGTAACAACCTAGTTTTGCCTCCTCCCTACAACCTTTGGTGAACCAAGGACTGTTCTCGTTCTGTTCTCCCATTATTTCTGTTTTTCCCTTGGAACAACCTCTTCCTCTGCCTCCTTGCATTTGTTGCTACATAAGTCCATCATTTCTTGTACTGGTTTTACCCTGTCAGTTCCTCATCCCACTGAATGTCTTGAAGGAAAGTTCCTCATGCTGAGTATTTCGCCCCCATTTTGTAGTTTGGTTTTTCCTCCTTTTTCCAGCTATTCCTGCCACTCTCTCCACTTGGAGCTCAACTATGTAGTCAAGCAGCAGAACCACATGATCCACAAGCACCCCAGGGGCCTTACATACATGATACCCTCGATGGTCCGAACTACTCATGGTGAAATACACCAGTTCCAACCTTGCTGTTCATCCTCTTTCCTCTCGTCCTCTCTCTGGTAGTGTCTTAACATGTTTGGTGCAATGAGGTTTCTCAGACCACATCCATCATCTTGGCTCTCCATGTTTTCGGGACCCCCACGGGGCCTCCAGGTTTTTCCCCAGTCAAGCTCCTTGTGATTGAAATCACCCCTAACTAGTAACTTTGCTCCCCCCATGTGTGCTCTTCCTCCCCCTGGTCACCCTCGCTAGTGTGTTGATCATTGCTCTGTTGATCTCATCGTATTCTTCTCTTGGCCTCTTCCCCCCCCACCCCCCTGCAGTTCTGTGGTGGTTGTACATACACTGCAATTATCACCTTATGGAATATCCCTCAAGACTGGAATTGTTCCTACTAAGTTAGTGTCCCCTTTCTATAGGCCCATGCCATCCATTCCTTTCCAATTTTCCTCAAAACCCCACTGGTTTTTAATGAGCAGTGCAACTCCTCCTCCCCCACTCTCTCCCTCTGTCTTTCCTGAAGATTTGATAACCGGATGGAAAGATTGAATCTGTTATTATTCTGGTGAGTTTGGTTTCTGTGAGTGCTATTTATGTCTGGGGATGTCTCTTTGATTCTTTCGTGGCCACTCCGTCAACTTGTTTGTTATTCCACTGCATTTGTATACCACACCATCAACTTCTTTTCAAAGACTTGGTCTGGATGTATATTGGGTGGGGAAGTGGGAGACCTGGTAAGGAACTATGGGTTGTTGCTGTGGGGTGAAGTTTGTAATATAGTGGGTTGGGGCTAGTGGATGTGGCATGGGTGTTTAGATTTAGATTGTTTGGGGTTGCGCAACTGGGTTGACCTGGTTGGGAGCTTCTATAGAAAGTTGTGAGGGAGGCTGTTATTGATCTTCTCCTGGGTCTGGGGTGTGGACTGGAGCGAGAGCATACTACCTGTACTGTCTTCTCCATCCCCTCTCTTTATCCTTCCCCTTATCCTCCTGTGTGTGTGTGTGGTGTGTGTGTGTGTGTGTGTTGTGTAGTGATGTGTGTGCGGTGTGTGTGTGTGTGGTGTGTGTGTGTGTGTGTAATGTGTTCGTGTTGTGTAACTTATTACCTAAAGTTGTACTCACACTAGTTGAGGTTGCAAGGGGGTCGAGTCCTAGCCCTGGCCCCGCCTCGTCCCACTACTGATCGCAACTAGGACACTCTCACTCTCCCTGAACCGATGAAGCTTTATCATACCTCTGTACTAAAGTTAGTATAGATCCTGCCTCCACTACATCGTTTCCCAAACATTCCACTACTGACTCCTCTGTGGCTGAGAAATACTTCCTAACATCCCTGTGATTCATCTGTGTTTTTCAACTTCCAACCTGTGTCCCCTTGTTACTATACTGGTGGTCCAATCTCGAACATCCGTCTTTGTCCACCTTTGGTCAATTACCTCTCGGTATTTTTTTTGTATGTCCCGTATCATCCATGTCCCCTTAAGGTATGTGTGTGTACTCACCTAGTTGTAACTCACCTAGTTGAGTTGCGGGGGTCGAGTCACGAGCTCGCTGCCTGGCCCGCCTCTCTCTTCACTGATCGCTACTAGGTCACTCTCCTGAGCTGAGCTTTAATCGTACACTCTGCTCAAAAGCTATGTATGGATCCTGCCTCCACTACATTTACATCGCCTTCCCAAACATTTACCAACTTCCTGACTACTCTGTGCGAAGAAATACTTCCTAACACATCCCTGTGATTCATCATCTGTGTCCTTCAACTTTCCAACTGTGTCCCCTTTGTGCTGTGTCCCAGTCCTTCTGGAACATCCGTCTTTGCCCACCATGTCAATGTCCTCTCAGTATTTTTATGTCGTATCATGCCCCCCTATACTCTCCTGTCCCTCGCAGTGTCGTCCAGGTTGATTTCCCTTAACCTCTCCACGTAGGAACATACCTCTCTAGCTTTGGGAACTAGTCTTGTTTGCAAACCTTTGCACTTTCTCCTAGATTCTTTTACGTGCTTGTGACTAGGTGTGGGTTCCAAACTGTTCCGCATACACCAATATGGGCCTACGTACACGGTCACAGGGTCCTGAAGGAATCCTTATAAGATGTAGAATGTTGTACGAGGTTTGCTATGTGCGCCCATAATCTGCAGCAGTTATTTTTTGTTGATGTGCGCTTCAGGAGAAGTTGCCAGGTGTTTATATTCGTCCCAAGGATCTTTTCTCCTTCACTTGAGTAGGTTTGTAGTCTCTGCCCCCTAACTGTACTCCTGTCTGCGGTCTTCTTTGCCCTGTCACCCAATCATCATGACTTTGCACATTGGTGGGTTGAACTCCAGGACCAATTGCTGGACCAGGTACTTTAGCCTGCCAGAATCCCCTTTGTGGTCTGCGCTGGTCTTCGAGAATCGAAATGAATTCTTCTCATCAACATTCACGTCGTCTGCAAACAGGGTACAACTTCGGAGTCTATTCATTCCGTCCATGGGTCGTTCACAAATAACCAGAAAACAGCACTGGTTCCTAGACTGACACCCTGTGGACCCCGCAGGTCACAGTGCCCACTCTGGGTCTGACAACCTCGCCCACGTAACCAATGACTCGCTGCTGTCTTCCCTACAGTATTCCCTTGATCCATTGTATGCCTTCCCTGTTATCCCTGCTGTCCTCCAGTTTTTGCACTAATCTCCTTGTGTGGTACTGTTGTGTTTGTTGTGTGTGTGTGTACTCAACCCTAGTTGTACTCACCTAGTTGAGGTTGCGGGGGTCGAGTCCGAGCTCCTGGCCCCGCTCTTTCACTGATATCGCTACTATAGGTCAACTCTCACCTGAGGCCGTAGCTTTAAATCATACCTCTGCTTAAAGCTATGTATGTCCTCCTGCCTCCACTACTCGCTTCCTCCCAAACTATTCCACTTACTGACTGACTTCTGGAGGCTGAAGAAATACTTCTCCAAACATCCTGTGATTCATCTGTGTCCTTCAGCTTCCAACTGTGTCCCCTTGTTAACTGTGTCCAATCTCTGGAACATCCTGTCTTTTGTCCACCTTGTCAATTCCTCTCAATTATTTTTGTATGTCGTTACAATGTCCCCCTATCTCTCCTGTCCTCCAGTGTCGTCAGGTTGATTTCCCTTCACCTCTCCTCGTGGACATACCTCTTAGCTCTGGGACAGTCCTTGTTGCAAAAACCCATTTCACTTTCTCTAGTTTCTTTACGGGTGCATGGCTAGGTGTGGGTTCCAACGGGTGCCGCATACTTACAATATGGGCCTAACTTATACGGTGTAACAGGGTCCGAACTGATTCCTTTATTAAGATGTTCGGAATGCCTGTTCTGATGTTTGCTAGGAGCGCCCCATCATGGCTGCAGCAGTTATTATGGGTGATGTGCGCCTTCATGAGATGGCCTGGTGTTAGACTCAACCCCAAGATCTTTTTTTTCCTTGAGTGAGGTTTGTAGTCTTCTGACCACCCCTAGACTGTACGACCTTTCCGTCTGCAGCCTTCCTTTGCCCTTCCCCAATCTTCATGACTTTGGCACTTGGTGGGATTGAACTCCAGGAAGCCAATATTGCTGGACCAGGTCTGCAGCCTGTCCAGAACCCTTTGTAGTTCTGCCTGGTCTTCGATCGAGTTTATTCTCTCATCAACGTCACGGTCATCTGCAAACGAGGGACACCTCATAAGTTCTATTTCTCCCTTCCGTTCATTTCGTTTCCCTCAGAAACAACAAATACCAGAAAACGCATGGTCCTAGGACTGACCCCTGGGACCACCCCGCTGGTCACAGGTGCCCACTCGACACCCTTCGCCACGTACCATGACTCGCTGCTGTCCCCCCCCCCCCCATCCTGACAAGTATTCCTGATCCATTGTAGTGCCTTCCCCTGTTATCCCTGCCTTGTCCTCCAGTTTTTGCACCAATCTCCTTGTGTGACCCTGTGTCAAACGCCTTCTTGGCATCCAAGAAAATGCATTCCACCCACACCCCTCTCTCTCTTGTCCTTACCTGCTGTCGAAAACCATGTCATAGACCATCCAGTAGGTTTGGTGACACAGGATTTCCTCGTCCCTGAAAACCATGCTGGCTGCTGTTGATGAGATCATTCCTTTCTATCTATGTGTTTTTTCCACCACTTCTTCTCCCCTCTGATAATCTTCTCCATGATTTTGGCATTACTATACACGTCAGTGGACACTGTCTTGTAGTTTAATAATGCTTTCATGTCTTGTCCCTTCCTTTTTTTACAGGATTGGGACCTACATTTGCTGTCTCGCCATCTCAGGCAATCTCCCTGTTTTCGATAGATGTATGAATATTGTTGTAGGGGTACACATGCGCCTCTGCTTCCCTCTCTCTCATAATAACCCATGGGGAGATGTTCTCCCTGGCCCATTGCCTTTGAGGTATCATAGCTCACTCTGAGCCACTTTCACAACTTCTTTCCTCGGTTGTGTGCACTGTGTCCAGCCCTTGGCGGTGTGCCCCCACCCCTCTCCGTCTTTCTGGAGCCCTTCTGTCATCCTCATGTGAACCACTTCTTTGAATCTCTTGATGAGTTCTTCACATACTACACGGTCAGTTCCTGGGTTGTCTCTCCTCCTTCCTTCCTTAGCCTGCTTACCTGGTCCTTGATGTTGTTTTCCTCCTGATGTGGCTGTACAACAGTTTCGGGTCAGATTTGGCTTTCCGCTGCTATGTCCCATTTTCATATTGTCTTTGGGCCTCCTTCTTATCTGTGCATATGTCGTTCTGGCTCTACGACTGTTCTCCTTAATCTCCTGTTCCTTTGCCTTCTATATATCTTCTCCATTCACTAGCACGACACCTGGTTTGTTTGGGCATCCCTCCACCTTTGTAAACCATGGGCTCATCACTGGGTTTTTCATTACAACTCCTGTTAACCCTTGCGTACAAACCTCCCTCGCCACCCGTTGCTTTTGTTGCTACATATTCCATCATTCTCATTAACTGGCTTTCCCTGCCAGTTCTCTGTCCTCATCTTGAAACCTCCCGTTCAGGTAGTCCTCATTCCTGTGTATTCCCCATTCTTGTAGTTTGGCTTCATTCCCGTCCTGGCCTTTCCCTGCTCTTAAATCCTTCTTCTCCTCCACTTGTAGCTCTCTTTGAGATTTCCGAATGCTTTAAAACCACAGGGTCCACTGCCCCAAGGGGTCTTTCATATTGTGAGTCCTCGATATCTGCACTACTGAAAGGTGAATACAAAAGTCCACACTTTGCCTGGTTCATCCACTCCTCCTCTCCCTTGTAGTGTCCCTTACGTGTTGGTACATGAAGTTCTTCCAGTACCACCATCATCATCTTAGCCCTCCATTTATCTTGCCCTACCATGTGGGTCCAAGTTCTCCCCAAACGATCTCCTTGTGGTTAAAGTCACCCCATGATCAGGAGCTTTGCCCTTCATGCATGAGCTCTTCTTGGCAACTCTAGCCAGTGTGTCAAACCATCGCTCTATTGCTCACGTCGCCTCTTGCCTTGCCTCCTGCTGTTCTGTGTGTGGTTATACTAACTGCTGCTATAAACCACTCGTTGGGACTAATCAGAGTGAAGTGTTTCCCACTATGTAATCACTTTCTTCTTTCCGCTATCTCCTCTCTCGTCCAGCTCATCAAAATTCCAGCGATTTTTGATCAGCAACTAAGCCACTTTCTCCTCCACCCCCCCTGTTCCCTCTGTCTTTCTCCTCAGGATTGGTATCCCATTGGAAAGATGCATCTGTTATCATAACCTGGTAAGCTTGGTTTCCTGTGAGAGCTATGATGTCCGGTTATGCTTCTTTGACTCTTTGCGGTGCACTCCTTCCACTTATTTGTTAATCCATCAGCGTTTGTGTACCATACCTTCATTTCCTTTCACAAAGTAGTTTTGGGGTGGCCTGTGAGGGTGGGAGACCTGGTGGCATACTGTGGGATTCTATAGCTCGGGTGTTGGGTGAGGCAGTGGGTATGGATTGTAAGTTGTGTTGGGATGGTGTGTAGTTGAATAGTTCTGAGAGTAGTTGTGTGTGTGCTTGCACTTGCTGTTCGTGACCTGCTCTGACTGACCTCTGCTGATTCCCTCCGTCACTTTTCCTAGCTCCTTTCGCTTTTCTGGTCCTCTCCCTCAGCTGCTTGTCGTTCCTATTTTGTTCTGTCACTGTCTAGAACACCCTCGTTGTGGAAACAGAGGGAAAATTCCTAGGAATCCACCTTGATAAATAGACTCAAATTTCATACACATATACAACAAATTTCTAAGAAAAAATTTCCAAGACTGTAGGCATACATCGAAGATACGGTACTAATGTTCCACAGTCAGCCCTCCCTGGCCCTATAAATCATCTTCTCTTATTTACCCCTATCTCACTCTATGGAATTTGGCATGGGGCTCAAACAACAATTAAAACCATCTCAGAACAACTAATTTACCCAACACAAGCTTGCAGTTTAGAATGATAACAAATTCTCTCGTCTCCCAACAGGCAGCACACTCCAACCAATATTCAATAACATTAAACAATCTCACCATACAAAACAATCCATACATATTACTGGCACCTATTACATACAAAGAAAGAACACTTAACTCTGAATTAACCCTCCCTTCAAACATCTCCTTGCCAACCTCAACAAACACATGACCATAACACAAAGGCACAGATCACCTCCTTTGATGTTCCTCGTTTCCATCTCACACTAGGCAAAAACTCAATGCACATAAAAGCCCTAAATCTGGAATTCATTACCTGTAAATATAAAGAAACACTAAAACCTGTTTATAATAAATTCAAGTCCTCCTTCTTCAAAGATCACACTTACACTCACGCGCAAAACCAATAATACTGAATAACTGAACCCTATAAATTGTATATCTTAAATGTTTCTCGACAATAATATCAACAATAAAATGTTAAAACCTAAAACCGAATCTATCTAACCTTTTATTATTTTTAAAATACACTACCTAACAAATCTTCATATGACTGATGCAACCATATGACTCTGTCTTTGTAATACTCAACTTGTGCTTTATAGTAATCTGTTTACAAATTAATGTTTATCACTGATTTCAAACATCATTGCTTAGTTAATCTTAAGTTAATTTTAAAAAAGCCAGCCCGTAATATGCAATGCATGTATAAGTGGCTTTTTGGCCAATGCTGCTCTTATCTTTTATTTTTTTGTACCTCTGTATGTGGCTCAAATTGGAAATAAATAATAAATAAATAAATAAAAACACGACCCACTGGTATGGTATCATCTGTAGGCCTACACACTGCTCTCGCTCTCCTCACTTTTTTAAATAATAATAATCTTATATTCTCCATACCGTGTTTTATTTTATATTTTTTTTTATTTATTTATTTATTTATTTTATAAAATTTTAGCAATATACATACAAGAGGTACAAAAAAATACAGGTAAGAGCAGCATGCCAAAGCCACTTATATGCATAGCATTAACGGGCTGGCATAAAAATAACTTAGATTAACTAAGCAAAGATGAAATCAGTGATAAGACAATTGTAAACAGATAACAATAAAATACAAATGAGTATTACAAAACAGGTCATAGGGTTTGTATGCTTGTGATCATCAGATATAATGGAGTATTCTGTTAGGTAGTGTATTTAAAAAAAAAAATAACAAAGTTAGGTTTAACATTGTGTGATAATAATAGAGTAACATAAGATTATACAATTTATATGGTCCAGTTATTCCAGTATTTATTTGGTTTTGAGTGAGTAAGTGAACTTTGGAAGAGACTTGCATTTATAACAGGTTAGTGTTTCTTACTATTTACAGGTATTAATGAATTCCAGATTTTTAGGGGCCTTTTATGTGCATTGAGTTTTGCATAGCGTGGAGATTGGACACGATAACATCAAAGAGTGATTTGTGCCTTGTATTATGTTTCATGTGTTCTGTTGAGGTTGGCAAGGAGATGTTTGAGGGGAGGGTTAATAATCAAGTTAAGTGTCTAATGTATGTAATTAAAGCAATTAGTAAGTATGGATGTTTGTTATGGTGAGTAGTTTGAGTGCTTTGAATATTGGTGGAGTGTAGCTGCCTGTAGTGGAGAGGATTTGTTATCATTCTAACTGCAAGAGGGCAAGCCTTTGTTGGTAATTAGTGGTCCTGAATGGTGTTGTTGTAGAGCCCGCATGCCAAATTCCATAGGTGAGATAGGGGTAATAAGAGAGTGAAAAAGGCCAGGAGGCTGACTGTGGAACATAGTACCGTTATCTTCGATAGTATGCCCTTAAACAAAACTTTTTCCTTCTGTTACTTTTTGTGATAGGTGATCCGTTTTATCGTTATTTAAGAGGACATCTGTAGCTTCTGCTACCAACGAATGAAGTAGGTTTTTGTCACTGTTTAGTGTAAGTTTGTTAGTCCTCCATCCAGTAGAATTTTCTCGTATTCGCGTGTTACAGTATGGCCTAGCGGACTGGGCTTCGGGTGAAGAAGACGTATGTGGTGTCATTCCGCAAAAAGTGGTGGGTTGAATAATTTGCGAAGCATTTGGTAGGTAGGTCATTTATTATAGGAGAAAAGAGAAGGAGGGCCAAGGAACACTTCCCTTGTGAACACCAACTGTAATTGGTTGTGCGTAAGAGCTTGTCCCATTTGCGTTACACATATTGGGCTTCGTGTTATGCTGAGGTAAGACTTGAGTAGTTTGAGGAGTGCCCCTCTAATACCATAGGTGACAATTTTACCATGGAGCAATATCATGGGCAACTGTATCAAAGCTTTACGTAACGTCAATGAAGATTCCCCAGTGGGACTTCTTAATTTCTCTATTGGCCGTGGTATATATGTTCTAGCATGTGTATAATAGCATCATTAGTATTTTTATTAGGCTGAATCCACATTGGCAGGGGTTTGAGATGTAATGGGAGATGAGGTAGGAGAGATTCGTTATGAATTAATTTTCGAAGATTTTTGAGAGAGGTGTATTTGGATATTGCCTAAAGTTATTCAACTCTGTTTGGTTCTCCTCTTTGTGGATCGGGGTGACCTTGCTATATTGAGAAACTGAAGGGAAGGTGGAGGATTCAATGGATTTGTTAGAGTGTTGCAATGATTGTGATAGTACTTGTGACGCTATTTTTGTATATAAAGAGGGTGGTAAGGTATTAAATCTCCTGCCTTGTTTTTCAGTGCGTTGATAATAAGGGAGACGTCGAATGCGTTAGTTGGAGCTACGGAACATGTGTTTCGGGTAGTCCAAGTGAGGTAGTCATTGTGGGGTGTCTGAGTTCTTAGGGATATTAATGGCAAGGTTTTGGACCTATAGTGGAGAAGAAATCATTGAGTCTGTTTTTGCTGTTTCTGTTTGGTTGGAGTTGGGGATCATCTGATTTGGGCTAATTTTATTTCGGCTATGGTCGAGATAGTCTTTTTGTTCCCTTCCCAGAATTTTTTTCTGATAGGTTGTTCCCAGGTCTTTTTTTATATCACCTCGTAAAGTTGGATAATCTGTTCTCATAATACAATTTTTTGTGCCTTCCTTATCAGGGCTGGTTAGGAAATGACGAGTAACGTTTTGTTTGGTCTCTGGTTATGTGACCCATTCTGTAACTGTTTTTTTCATATCGGTGTTTTTGGTTATTTAAATTTATAATGGATTTGAGAATGCTGGGGTGTTACCAGGGACTGTTCCAGTCTCTTCTAGCGTCATATGTTTAGTTTTTTTAAGGGCAGTTGCTTGTTATAAAGGTATTGGGTCTTTTTTAGAAAATTATTAAAACATCGTCAATATCTGTGTAGATTTTCTAGCTCAGTGGTGCCAGATCAATGTTTGTTATACTGCGTGTGAAATTATTAATGCTGCCTCATTGTGAAGTATGAAGGTGACTTTTAGTAGGTCTTGGGGTATTTTAAACCAAGAGTTGTTTATGAGGAAAGTAGGGTAGTGGTCCTGTGGTATTATCTGTAATTGATGGCCTGATTTTAAAAGGGGATATTGGTGTTGGTCCAGATTTTGGTCAAGTAAGGGAAACACAATCTCTGTAACTCTGTAGGTTTGTTACTGTTGGTAGCAACTTGCAGTTACTCATTGTGTTTGGATTCCAGTAACGGGTGGGGTCCTGGTCTTCAGGAGATTTATATTGAAGTCACCTGAGAGTAGTAAGTATCTTTTGTTCATGCGTCATCAGTTATCCAGACTTCCCTAGTTTTTGACTAACTTGGCTAAGTTTTGATTGTGAATTCTGTTCTGAGATGTTTATTCACTGTGAAGTTTTTGTAGGTATTTGGATTTGAAATTTAGGCTTATTAAATATTCCCCAATGTTTCATCCCTTGTAGCAATTATTATGATACATTCTAAGTTGGTCTGATGTTATAAAGCTGGTGGTCCACCCCCTTGTTGGTCTGGCCTACAGTTGTGTATGGCTGTGTAACCAGGATGCATAGACATCTGTAGATATCAAGGCTTTAGCCAGGTTTCAGGTTAGTGTAATGAGGAGCTTATTGGCCGTAGCAAGGAATTTAGTAAAATGCTAGGAGTAGGTCATCATAATGCTTGCTTAAAGAACTGATATTGTAGTTAAAGATAGTTATGTGTTTGTTGGCTCTGAGAAAGTGCCTTGATTTTCTGCTGTGTAGTAAGTACAGTAACGTGTTTGAATCATTTAAGTCATTAAATAAGAGGTTGGTATCAGGATCAATGCTTGTAATCATAAGATTTTTATAGTGAATCTATACTTAGAATTAAGGTAAAAAAATAAGTAAATATTCTAAAAGCTAAAAAAAAAAAAATAGCACCTGAATTATCTAACAAAATGTAAAAAATAATGAAGCTAAGGTAAGTTTTTTATTTTAAAGCTCAATAAAAAGAGACAATAAAAAGGGACTAAAATAATGGTGGTGGAACAAATAAAAGTGATTGATCAATAAGGAGCTTGGGAATATGATAGTAACGTAGTACTTTAAAGGTAATTCTTTAAAGGTAGAATTATAATATAAATTATAATATAAAAGGGACTAATATAAGTGTGTGAACAATAAAGTGGTAATCACAAAATAAAATGAGGATGACAAAGATGATCCCATGTATCAGAAATCTTCCCTATGAGGATAGACTGAAGGCCCTGAATCTGCACTCTCTCGAAAGGCGTAGAATTAGGGGGGATATGATCGAGGTGTATAAATGGAAAACAGGAATAAATAAAGGGGATGTAAATAGCGTGCTGAAAATTTCCAGCCAAGACAGGACTCGCAGCAATGGTTTCAAGTTGGAAAAATTCAGATTCAGGAAGGATATAGGAAAGCGCTGGTTTGGTAATAGAGTTGTGGATGAGTGGAACAAACTCCCGAGTACAGTTATTGAGGCTAAAACGTTGTGTAGTTTTAAAATTCGGTTAGATAAATACATGAGTGGGTGTGGGTGGGTATGAGTTGGACCTGACTAGCTTGTGCTGTTGGGTCTGGTACAATGCTCCATCCTTGAGTGGGGATGACCAGACTGGGTGGGTCATTGGTCTAATCCGGGGGGGGACATGGACCTGCACCGCATGGGTCAGTAGGCCTGTTGCAGTGTTCCTTCTTTCTTATGTTCTTATGTTCTTATATATTTTTACAATATTTTAATAAAAAACTCAGTGAAACATATATTTTTTGTGATGTTCAGAAAGATTTTTCCGATATTGTTGCATACACAAATTTTCGATTTCCTTATTCGGCAAGAAGAGCGTTGCTGTTTAAGCCAAAATCGCTAGATTTACCTATTCTGCACAATATATATATCCAGTAACTCGTAATAATATCTCCTCTAAATCGTCTCCCTGATGCCTCCAGGAACGTCTAGCAGTGTTCCTCTTATCTCTGCTCACAGTTAATGCCTCTCACCTCAGTAACAGCGAGGCCGAGCAAATATTGAAACACGCTTAACGAGGAGACGAGACCTAGCAAAACAAGGATAATTAACCGGAAAATAAAATTATTTTTGGTACAATGGAACAAAGAACGAAATGCAGATAACGGAGGTAAACAGGAAGGGATAATGTGGGTACACAGGGAGATATAATGTGGGTTACCTGGAGGTTTCCTGGAGGTTATTCCGGGGATCAACGCCCCCGCGGCCCGGTCCATGACCAGGCCTCCCGATGGATCAGGGCCTGATCAACTAGGCTGTTACTGCTGGCCGCACGCAGTCCAATGTACGAGCCACAGACAGGCTGATCCGGCACTGACTTTAGGTATCTGTCCAGCTCTCTCTTGAAGGCAGCCAGGGGTTTATTGGCAATTCCCCTAATGCTTGATGGGAGGATGTTGAACAGTCTTGGGCCCCGGACACTTATGGTGTTTTCCCTTAGTGTACCAATGGCGCCCCTACTTTTTATTGGGGGCATTTTGCATCGCCTGCCCAGTCTTTTACTTTCGTAGGGAGTGATTTCTGTGTGCAGATTTGGGACCATTCCTTCCAGGATTTTCCAAGTGTAGATTATGATATATCTCTCCCTCCTGCGTTCCAGCGAGTGCAAGTCAAGTGCTTCCAAGCGTTCCCAGTAGTTAAGGTGCTTGACAGAACTTATACGTGCAGTAAAGGATCTCTGTACACTCTCTAAATCTGCGATTTCACCTGCTTTGAATGGAGATGTTAATGTACAGCAGTATTCCCACTAGGGGAACAAGTGATTAAAAAGACATCATTGCTTGGCATCTCCGTTTTGAACGTTCTCATTATTCATCCTATCATTTTCTTTGCACGTGCGATCGTGGCACTGTTGTGATCAGACATTACTACTCCCAGGTCCCTTACATTATTTGTCCGCTCTATTGTATGGCCAGAGTCGTAGTTTACTCTGTTCTAGTTATTATCTCCCCCAGTTTTCCATAACGGATTTTTTTGGGAAATTTTTGGGTCCTCATGAACATCATATTGTTGACCGTTTGCCCACTGGAAATTTGTTTATATTTTCTTGGGGGTTAACCGCGCCCTCCGCAGATGACAGCATCATGCGGACCCTAGTATCATCCGCAAAGGATGAATACGTGCTGTGATGTATAAACTCTGCCTATGTCTGATATGAGGATGAGGAATAAGATGGGGGCGAGTACTGTGCCTTGTGGAACAGAGCTCTTCACTATGGCAGCCTCCGATTTAACTCTGTTGACCACTACTCTTTGTGTTCGATTTGTTAGGAAGTTGAAGATCCATCTCCCCACTTTCCCAGTTATTCCATTAGCACGTATTTTATGGGCTATTACGCCATGATCGCATTTGTCAAATGCTTTTGCAAAGTCTGTGTATATTACATCTGCGTTCTGATTTTCTTCCAGTGCATCCAAGGCCATATCATATTGATCCAGTAGTTGTGAGAGGCAGGAGCGACCTGCCCTGAACCCATGCTGCCCTGGATTGTGCAGATTTTGGGAATCCAGGTGATTTGCAATCCTGCTTCTTAGAACTCTTTCAAAGATTTTTATGATGTGGGACGTCAGAGGTATTGCTCTATAGTTCATAGCTAATGCTTTGCTGCCACCTTTATGCAGTGGGGCTATATCCGTTGTTTTAAATGACTGTGGAATTTCACCCATGTCCAAGCTCCTCCTCCATAGTGTACTTAGGGCACGTGAGAGGGGTTTCTTGCAGTTCTTAATGAAAACAGAGTTCCACGAGTCTGGGCCCGGGGCTGAGTGCATGGGCATGTTGTCAATGGCTTTTTCGAAATCTATCAGAGTTACGGTAATGTCGGAAATCTGGCATACATTTATGGAGTTTTGAGACTCACTCATGAAGAAATCATTTGGGTCGTCGATCCTCAGACCGATTGGTGGTTCACTAAACACAGAGTCGTACTGGGATTTCAATATTTCACTCATTTCCTTGTTGTCATCTGTGTAAGTCCCATCCTGTCTGAGTAAGGGTCTGATACTAGATGTGGTATTTGCCTTGTTTTTGGCATATGAAAAGAAATATTTTGAATTTCTTTCAATTTCATTAATAGCTTTAAGCACCTCCTGTCTCTCCTGGTTCCTGTAAGAGTCATTTAACTTAAGTTCGATAGTTTCCACTTCCCTGATCAGCGCCTCCTTTCGTGTATCAGATATTCTAGCAGTAATGAGGAGCTCAGTGACTCTTCGTCGTCTTCTGTAGAGGGAGCGTTTTTCTCTCTCCAGTTTACTCCTGCTATTCTTCTTCTTAGGGGAATATGCCTAGAACATGCTTCAGCTGCCAGGAAGTTGATCCTTTCAAGGCACTGGTTTGGATCCATGTCATTTAAGATATCTTACCAACATGTTTCGTTTAAGACATGGTTTACCTGGTCCCAGTTGATGTTCTTGTTGTTGAAGTTGTATTTTGTGAAGACACCTTCACAGGTACATGCATTCTGCTGATCAGGACCCCTATGCATGTACGTCTGGTCTTTGATTAGGTTGTGATCGGAATTAGTTCTTTTTGATATTCTTATGTCTCTTATCAGGTCCTCATTATTTGTGAAGATAAGGTCAAGTGTGTTTTCTAGTCATGTTGGCTCCACTATCTGCTGGCTTAAGGTGTGTTTTTCGCAGAGACTTAGTAGCTCATGTGTGTGTGACCTTTCATCTGTGTTACCTCCCGGGATTGTTTCAGCTATAACATTATTTGCTACATTCTTCCATTTTGTATGCCATAGGTTGAAATCACCAAGCAGTAAGATGTTTGGGGATAGAGCTGGAAGGTTTTCCAGACAGTAATAAATTTTCAGTAGCTGTTCCTTGAACTGTTGTGAGGTTGCATATGGTGGCTTATATACAACCACAATGACTAGATTTTGGTTCTCGATCTTTATTGATAGAACTTCAACTACCTCATTTGTGGTGTTCAGCAACTCCATGCAGATGAGGGAATCTTTGACATACAGGCTAACCCTCCCTTGTTGCCTGTTCATTCTGTCGCATCTAAAAAGGTTGTAACAGCTTATCCATATTTCACTGTCAAAGTGATCTTTTGTGTGAGTCTCTGTGAAGGCTGCAAACATTGCATTAGACTCCTCTAGAAGTCCAATGATGAAAGATATTTTGTTCTTGGTGGATGGCTTAAGGCCCTGTATATTAGCAAATATGAACGAGGTTGTATTCTGTGTTGGTTGGGGGGATTTTGTTATTGGCGTCAGTAGTTGTAATTCTGCAGGGCCATGGGTGGCCACTGGCTGTGCCTCCAGTCCAACAAGGCTCCAAGGTGGTGGACTATTTTTGTTATTTCCTTCCATTTTCTTTTTCCGTTTCCTGCCACTAAAAAATCACCTGGAGTTGGGTTGTCGTAGCTACTATTGTTTGTCTTGTGGGGTCTGTGCTTCCTGGTCCCTTTTAGATGGTATGCAGGGCAGTCGATGTTGTAACACTGCTTCTGGAAGACCGGTACAGAGAAAGATATAATGTAGGTGCACAGGAAGATATAATGTGGGTACACAGGATACAACGTGGGTACACATGTAGATATAATGAGGGTACACATGTAGATACAATGAAGGTACAGAGGAAGATATAATGTGGCTACACAGGAAGATATAATGTGGGTACACAGGAAGATATAATGTGTGTACACAGGAAGATATAATGTGGGTACACAGGATCATATAATGTGGGTACACAGGATGATATAATGTGGATACACAGGAAGATATAATGTGGGTACACAGGATCATATAATGTGGGTACACAGGAAGATATAATGTGGGTACACAGGAAGATATAATGTGGGTACACAGGATACAACGTGGGTAGACATGTAGATATAATGAGGGTACACATGTAGATACAATGAAGGTACAGAGGAAGATATACTGTGGAAACAAAAGAAGATATAATATGGGTACACAGGAAGGGATAATGTGGGTACACAGGAAGGGATAATGTGGGTACACAGGAAAATATAATGTGGATACACAAGAAAGGATAATGTGCATACACAGGATGCTATAATGTGGGTACACAGGAAGATATAATGTGGGTACACAGGAATATATAATGTGGGTACACAGGAAGATATAATGTGGGTACACAGGAAGATATAATGTGGGTACACAGCAAGGGATAATGTGGGTACACAGGAAGAAATAATATGGGTACACAGGAGGATATAATGTGGGTACACATGTAGAGATAATGAAGGTACAGAGGAAGATATGATGTGGGCACACAGGAATACATAATGTGGGTACACAGGAAGGGGAAATGTGGGTACACAGGAAGATAAAATGTGGGTACACAGGAAGATATAATGTGGGTACTCAGGAAGATATAATGTGGGTACACAGGAAGGGGTAATGTGGGTACACAGGAAGATATAATGTGGGTGCACAGGAAGATATAATGTGGGTATACAGGAAGATATAATATGGGTACACAGGAATACATAATGTGGGTACACAGGAAGGGGTAATGTGGGTACACAGGAAGATAAAATGTGGGTACACAGGAAGATATAATGTGGGTACTCAGGAAGATATAATGTGGGTAACAGGAAGGGGTAATGTGGGTACACAGGAAGATATAATGTGGGTACACAGGAAGATATAATGTGGGTACTCAGGAAGATATAATGTGGGTACACAGGAAGGGGTAATGTGGGTACACAGGAAGATATAATGTGGGTACACAGGAAGATATAATGTGGGTACACAGGAAGGGATAATGTGGGTACAGAGGAAGATACAATGTGGGTACACAGGAAGATATAATTTGGGTACACAGGAAGGGGTAATGTGGGTACACAGGAAGATATAATGTGGGTACACAGGAAGATATAATGTGGGTACACAGAAAGGGATAATGTGGGTACAGAGGAAGATATAATGTGGGTACAGAGGAAGATTTAATGAGGGTACACAGAATGATATAATGTGGATACACATGTAGATATAATGAGGGTACAGAGGAAGATATAATGTGGGTACACAGGAAGATATAATGTGGGTACACAGGAAGGGATAATGTGGATACACAGGAAGATATAATGTGGGTACACAGGAATGGATAATGTGAGTACACAGGAAGGGATAATGTGGGTACACAGGAAGATATACTTAGGGTACAGACGAAGATTTAATGTGAGTACACAGGAAGGGATAATGTGGGTACACAGGAAGATATAATGTGGGTACACAGGAAGATATAATGTGGGTACACAGGAAGGGATAATGTGGGTATACAGGAAGATATAATGTGAGTACACAGGAAGATATAATGTGAGTACACAGGAAGATATAATGTGGGTACACAGGAAGGGATAATGTGGGTATACAGGAAGATATAATGTGAGTACACAGGAAGATATAATGTGGGTATACAGGAAGATATAATGTGGGTACATAGGAAGATATAATGTGGGTATACAGGAAGATATAATGTGGGTATACAGGAAGATATAATGTGGGTACACAGGAAGATATAATGTGGGTATACAGGAAGATATAATGTGGGTACACAGGAAGATATAATGTGGGTATACAGGAAGATATAATGTGGGTACACAGGAAGATATAATGTGGGTATACAGGAAGATATAATGTGAGTACACAGGAAGATATAATGTGGGTATACAGGAAGATATAATGTGGGTACACAGGAAGATATAATGTGGGTACACATGTAGATATAATGAGGGTACAGAGGAAGATATAATGTGGGTACACAGGAAGATATAATGTGGGTACACAGGAAGATATAATGTGGGTACACAGGAAGATATAATGTGGATACACAGGAAGATATAATGTGGGTACACAGGAAGATATAATGTGGGTACACAGGAAGATATAATGTGGGTACACAGGAAGATATAATGTGGGTACACAGGAAGATATAATGTGGGTACACATGTAGATATAATGAGGGTACAGAGGAAGATATAATGTGGGTACACAGGAAGATATAATGTGGGTACACAGGAAGATATAATGTGGGTACACAGGAAGATATAATGTGGGTACACAGGAAGATATAATGTGGTACACAGGAAGATATAATGTGGGTACACAGGAAGATATAATGTGGGTACACATGTAGATATAATGAGAGTACAGAGGAAGATATAATGTGGGTACACAGGAAGATATAATGTGGGTACACAGGAAGATATAATGTGGGTACACAGGAAGATATAATGTGGGTACACAGGAAGGGATAATGTTGGTACACATGTAGATATAATGAGGGTACAGAGGAAGATATAATGTGAGCACAAAGGAAGATATAATGTGGGTACACAGGAAGATATAATGTGGGTACACAGGAAGATATAATGTGGGTACACAGGAAGATATAATGTGGGTACACATGTAGATATAATGAGGGTACAGAGGAAGATATAATGTGGGTACACAGGAAGATATAATGTGGGTACACAGGAAGATATAATGTGAGCACACAGGAAGATATAATGTGGGTACACAGGAAGATATAATGTGGGTACACAGGAAGATATAATGTGGGTACACAGGAAGATATAATGTGGGTACACAGGAAGATATAATGTGGGTACACAGGAAGATATAATGTGGGTACACAGGAAGATATAATGTGAGCACACAGGAAGATATAATGTGGGTACACAGGAAGATATAATGTGGGTACACAGGAAGATATAATGTGGGTACACAGGAAGATATAATGTGGGTACACAGGAAGATATAATGTGGGTACACAGGAAGATATAATGTGGGTACACAGGAAGATATAATGTGGGTACACATGTAGATATAATGAGGGTACAGAGGAAGATATAATGTGGGTACACAGGAAGATATAATGTGGGTACACAGGAAGATATAATGTGGGTACACAGGAAGATATAATGTGGGTACACAGGAACTGATAATGTTGGTACACATGTAGATATAATGAGGGTACAGAGGAAGATATAATGTGAGAACAAAGGAACATATAATGTGGGTACACAGGAAGATATAATGTGGGTACACAGGAAGATATAATGTGGGTACACAGGAAGATATAATGTGGGTACACATGTAGATATAATGAGGGTACAGAGGAAGATATAATGTGGGTACACAAGAAGATATAATGAGGGTACACAGTGAGATATAACGTGGGCACACATGTAGATATAATGAGGGTACTGAGGAATATATAATGTGGGTACACAGGAAGATATAATGTGGGTACACAGGAAGATATAATGTGGGTACACAGGAAGATATAATGTGGGTACACAGGAAGGGATAATGTGGGTACAAAGGAAGATATAATGTGGGTATACAGGAAGATATAATGTGGGTACACAGGAAGGGAAAATGTGGGTACAGAGGAAGATATAATGTGGGTATACAGGAAGATATAATGTGGGTATAGAGGATGATATAACGAGTGTACACAGGAAGATATAATGTGGGTACACAGGAAGATATAATGTGGGTACAGAGGAAGATATAATGTGGGTACACATGTAGATATAATGAGGGTACAGAGGAAGATATAATGTGGGTGCACAGGGAGATATAATGTGGGTATACACGAAGATATGATGTGGGTACACAGGAAGACATATTGTGAGTACACAGGAAGGGATAATGTTGGTACACAGGAAGATATAATGTGGGAACACAAGAAGATACAATGTGGGTGCCCAGGAAGATATAATGTGGGTACACACGATGATATAATGTTAGTATACAGGAAGATATAATGTGTGTACACAGGAAGATATAATGTGGGTACACAGGAAAGGATAATGTGGGTACACAGGAAGATATAATGTGGGTACACAGGAAGGGAAAATGTGGGTACAGAGGAAGATATAATGTTGATACACAGGGAGATATAATGAGGGTACACATGAATGAGATGAAAATAAAAATGAGATAAGAAAAAGAGAGGAAAGAGGTAAAGATGTGAGAGAGAGAACCAGAGATACGAGAAGTGAAAACTATGAAAATGATGAAAGAGAAATAAGAGAAGAGTGTGAGGAGAGACAGTGGTGGAGGAGGAAGATAGACAGTGGAGGAGGAGGAAGATAGACAGTGGAGGAGGAGGAAGATAGACAGTGGTGGAGGAGGAAGATAGACAGTGGTGGAGGAGGAAGATAGACAGTGGAGGAGGAGGAAGATAGACAGTGGTGGAGGAGGAAGATAGACAGTGGTGGAGGAGGAAGATAGACAGTGGTGGAGGAGGAAGATAGACAGTGGTGGAGGAGGAAGATAGACAGTGGTGGAGGACGAAGATAGACAGTGGTGGAGGAGGAAGATAGACAGTGGTGGAGGAGGTAGATAGACAGTGGTGGAGGAGGAAGATAGACAGTGGTGGAGGAGGAAGATAGACAGTGGTGAAGGAGGAAGATAGACAGTGGTGGAGGAGGAAGATAGACAGTGGTGGAGGAGGAAGATAGACAGTGGAGGAGGAGGAAGATAGACAGTGGTGGAGGAGGAAGATAGAGAGTGGTGAAGGAGGAAGATAGACAGTGGTGGAGGAGGAAGATAGACAGTGGTGGAGGAGGAAAATAGACAGTGTTGGAAGAGGAAGATAGACAGTGGTGGAGGAGGAAGATAGACAGTGGTAGAGGAGGAAGATAGACAGTGGTGGAGGAGGAAGATAGACAGTGGTGACGGAGGACTATATACAGTGATGGAGGAGGAAGATAGACAGTGGTGGAGGAGGAAGATAGACAGTGGTGACGGAGGACTATATACAGTGATGGAGGAGGAAGATAGACAGTGGTGGAGGAGGAAGATTGACAGTGGTGGAGGAGGAAGATAGACAGTGGAGGAGAAGGAAAATAGACAGTGGTGGAGGAGGAAGATAGACAGTGGAGGAGAAGGAAAATAGACAGTGGTGGAGGAGGAAGATAGACAGTGGAGGAGGAGAATGTAGACAGTGGTGTAGGGGGAAGATAGGCAGTGGTGGAGGAGGAAGATAGACAGTGGTGGAGGAAGAAGATAGGCAGTGGTGGAGGAGGAAGATAGACAGTGGTGAAGGAGGAAGATAGACAGTGGTGGAGGAGGAAGATAGACAGTGGTGGAGGAGGAAGATAGACAGTGGTGGAGGAGGAAGATAGACAGTGGTGAAGGAGGAAGATAGACAGTGGTGGAGGAGGAAGATAGACAGTGGTGGAGGAGGAATGTAGACAGTGGTGTAGGGGGAAGATAGGCAGTGGTGGAGGAGGAAGATAGACAGTGGTGGAGGAAGAAGATAGGCAGTGGTGGAGGAGGAAGATAGACAGTGGTGAAGGAGGAAGATAGACAGTGGTGGAGGAGGAAGATAGACAGTGGTGGAGGAGGAAGATAGACAGTGGTGGAGGAGGAAGATAGACAGTGGTGAAGGAGGAAGATAGACAGTGGTGGAGGAGGAAGATAGACAGTGGTGGAGGAGGAAGATAGACAGTGGTGGAGGAGGAAGATAGACAGTGGTGGAGGAGGTAGATAGACAGTGGTGAAGGAGGAAGATAGACAGTGGTGGAGGAAGAAGATAGGCAGTGGTGGAGGAGGAAGATAGACAGTGGTGAAGGAGGAAGATAGACAGTGGTGGAGGAGGAAGATAGACAGTGGTGGAGGAGGAAGATAGACAGTGGTGGAGGAGGAAGATAGACAGTGGTGGAGGAGGAAGATAGACAGTGGTGGAGGAGGAAGATAGACAGTGGGGGAGGAGGAAGATAGACAGTGGTGAAGGAGGAAGATAGACAGTGGGGGAGGAGGAAGATAGACAGTGGTGGAGGAGGAAGATAGACAGTGGTGGAGGAGGAAGATAGACAGTGGTGAAGGAGGAAGATAGACAGTGGTGGAGGAGGAAGATAGACCCGTGGTGAAGGAGGAAGATAGCCAGTGGTGAAGGAGGAAGATAGACAGTGGTGGAGGAGGAAGATAGACAGTGGTGGAGGAGGAAGATAGACAGTGGTGGAGGAGGTAGATAGACAGTGGTGAAGGAGGAAGATAGACAGTGGTGGAGGAGGAAGATAGACAGTGGTGAAGGAGGAAGATAGACAATGGTGAAGGAGGAAGATAGCCAGTGGTGGAGGACGAAGATTGACAGTGGTGGAGGAGGAAGATAGACAGTAGTGGAGGAGGAAGACAGACAGTGGTGGAGGAGTAAGATAGACAGTGGTGAAGTAGGAAGATAGACAGTGTTGGTGGAGGAAGATAGACAGTGGTGGAGGACGAAGATAGACAGTGGTGGGGGAGGAAGGTAGACAGTGGTGGAGGAAGAAGATAGACAGTGGTGAAGGAGGAAGATAGACAGTGGTGGAGGAGGAAGATAGACAGTGGAGGAGGAGGAAGATAGACAGTGGTGGAGGAGTAAGATAGACAGTGGTGAAGGAGGAAGGTAGACAGTGGTGGAGGGGAAAGATAGATAGTGGTGGAGGAGGAAAATAGGCAGTGGTGGAGGATGAAGATAGACAGTGGTGGAGGAGGAAGATAGACAGTGGAGGAAGAGGAAGATAGACAGTGGTGGAGGAGGAAGATAGACAGTGGTGGAGGAGGAAGATAGACAGTGGTGGACGAGGAAAATAGACAGTAGAGGAGGAGGAAGATAGACAGTGGTGGAGGAGGAAGGTAGACAGTGGAGGAGGAGGTGGAGGAGGAAGATAGACAGTGGTGGAGGAGTAAGATAGACAGTGGAGGAGGAGGAGGAAGATAGACAGTGGTGGAGGAGTAAGATAGACAGTGGAGGAGGAGGAGGAAGATAGACAGTGGTGGAGGAGGAAGATTGACAGTGGTGGAGGTGGAAGATAGAGAGTGGTGAAGGAGGAAGATAGACAGTGGTGAAGGAGGAAGATAGACAGTGGTGGAGGAGGAAGATAGACAGTGGTGGAGGAAGAAGATAGACAGTGGTGGAGGAAGATAGACAGTGGTGAAGGAGGAAGATAGGCAGTGGTGGAGGAGGAAGATAGACAGTGGTGGAGGAGAAAGATAGACAGTGGTGGGGGAGGAAGATAGACAGTAGTGAAGGAGGAAGATAGACAGTGGTGGAGGAGGAAGATAGACAGTGGTGGAGGAGGAAGATAGACAGTGGTGGAGGAGGAAGATAGACAGTGGTGGAGGAGGAAGATAGACAGTGGTGGAGGAAGATAGACAGTGGTTTAGGAGGAAGATAGACAGTGGTGAAGGAATAAGATAGACAGTGGTGAAGGAGGAAGTTAGCCAGTGGTGGAGGAGGAAGATTGACAGTGGTGGAGGAGGAAGATAGACAGTGGTGGAGGAGGAAGACAGACAGTGGTGTAGGAGTAAAATAGACAGTGGTGAAGAAGGAAGATAGACAGTGGTGGTGGAGGAAGATAGACAGTGGCGAAGGAGGAAGATAGACAGTTGTGGAGGAGGAAGATAGACAGTGGTGAGGGAGGAAGATAGACAGTGGTGGAGGAGGAAGATAGACAGTGGTGAAGGAGGAAGATAGACAGTTGTGATGGAGGAAGGTAGACAGTGGTGGAGGAGGAAGATAGACAGTGGTGAAGGAGGAAGATAGACAGTGGTGGAGGAGGAAGATAGACAGTGGTGGAGGAGGAAGATAGACAGTGGTGAAGGAGGAAGATAGACAGTGGTGGAGGGGGAAAATAGACAGTGGTGGAGGAGGAAGATTGACAGTGGTGGAGGAGGAAGATAGACAGTGGTGGAGGAGGAAGATAGACAGTGGTGGTGGTGGATGATAGACAGTGGTGGTAGTGGAAGATAGACAGTGGTGGGTAGTTTAAGATAGACAGTGGTGGTGGGGAAGATAGGCAGTGGAGGTAGTGAAGATTGACAGTGGTGGTGGTGGTGGAAGATAGACATTGGTGGTGCTGGTAAGAAGTAGGCAGTGGTTGTGGTGTTAGATAGATAGTGGTGGCGGTGAAAGATAGAAAGATGTGGGTAGTGAAGACAGGCAGTTGTGGTGGTGGAAGATAGACAGTGGTGGTGGTGGAAGATAGACAGTGGTGGAGGTGGAAGATAGACAGTGGTGGTGGTGAAGATAGACAGTGGTGGTGGTGGAAGATAGACAGTGGTGAAGTGGAGAAGATAGACAGTGGTGGTAGTGGAAGATAGACAGTGGTGGTGGTGTAAGATAGACAGTGGTGGTGGTAGTGGAAGATAGACAGTGGTGGTGGTGGAAGATAGACAGTGGCGAAGGTAGTGGAAGATAGACAGTTGTGGTGTTGTAAGTTAGACAGTGGTTGTAGTGGAAGATAGACAGTGGTGGTGTAAGATAGACAGTGGTGGTGGTAGTGGAAGATAGACAGTGGTGGTGGTAGTGGAAGATAGACAGTGGTGGTGGTGGTAGATAGACAGTGGTGGTGGTGGTGGTAGATAGACAGTGGTGGTGGTGGTAGATAGACAGTGGTAGTGGTGGTAGATAGACAGTGGTGGTGGTGGTAGATAGACAGTGGTGGTGGTGGTAGATAGACAATGGTGGTGGTGGTAGATAGACAGTGGTGGTGGTGGTAGATAGGCAGTGGTGGTGGTGGTAGATAGACAATGGTGGTGGTGGTAGATAGACAGTGGTGGTGGTGGTAGATAGGCAGTGGTGGTGGTGGTAGATAGGCAGTGGTAGTGGTGGTAGATAGGCAGTGGTGGTGGTGGTGGTAGATAGATAGTGGTGGATGATTGACCAAGGCTTCAATTGCCATCCTCCCTATTCTTCCCCATCCTTCCCAACCTCTCTATTCTCCCTGTCCTCATCCTCCACATCCTGCTCAACTTCCCCTTCTTCCCCACCTTCCCCATCCTTCCCTTCTTCCCCATCCTCTCCATTCTTCCCTTGTTTTCCCATCGTCCCTATCTTCTCCATCCATCCCATCCTTCCCCATCTTCCCCATTTCTCCTATCCTCCCCATCCTCTTCATCCTCCTCATTCTTCAAATCCTCTCCACAATCCTCATCTGCACACTTTTCCTTCCCCTCGTCTTCGTCTCTCTTCCCCTCGCCCCTTAACTCGACCATCTACCCTCTCCTCTGCTCCTTCCCTCTCCCCTCCTTTCTCCCTTCCCCTCCCCCCTCCTTCATTCCCTCCCCTCTCTCTTCTCACTATTTTTTTGGCACCGGACTCCAGTGACAAGAGTATAAATCTGAAGTTCGAGTGAGCACCATTTACCCCCCTGATCCACAAGGGAAGGGTGAGGGAAGGGAGTAGGAGGTAGGGGAGAAGGAAGGAGGTACGAGGTAGGGGAGAGTAGGAAGGGAAGGGTGAGGGAAAGTAGGAGGAGGAGGTAGGGGTGAGGGTGAGGAGAAGGGAGAGAAAAAGTGGGAGAAATAGATAATAGAAATAGTTAAAAGAGATAAAGGAGGGGAGAAGAAAGAAGGAGGGATGGAGGGAGGGAGTGGAAAGGGAGAGACGAAAGGGTGATGGAGTAGAGCCAGAGGAATTTTGACAGTCCTATACGGTCAGTGGAGTGATGGAGAACAACTGGAGTGATGGAGAACAACAGGAGTGATGGAGAACAACAGAAGTGATGGAGAACAACTGGAGTGATGGAGAACAGCAGGAGTGATGGAGAACAACAGGAGTGATGGAGAACAACAGAAGTGATGGAGAACAACAGGAGTGATGGAGAACAGCAGGAGTGATGGAGAACAACAGGAGTGATGGAGAACAACAGAAGTGATGGAGAACAACTGGAGTGATGGAGAACATGCAGGAGTGATGGAGAACAACAGGAGTGATGAGAAACAACAGAAGTGATGGAGAACAGAAGGAGTGATGGAGAACAACAGGAGTGAAGGAGAACAACAGAAGTGATGGAGAACAACAGGAGTGATGGAGAACAGCAGGAGTGATGGAGAACAACTGGAGTGATGGAGAACAGCAGGAGTGATGGAGAACAACAGGAGTGATGGAGAACAACAGAAGTGATGGAGAACAACAGGAGTGATGGAGAACAACAGGAGTGAAGGAGAACAACAGGAGTGAAGGAGAACAACAGAAGTGATGGAGAACAACAGGAGTGATGGAGAACAACAGGAGTGAAGGAGAACAACAGGAGTGATGGAGAACAACAGGAGTGATGGAGAACAACAGGAGTGAAGGAGAACAACAGGAGTGATAGAGAACAACAGAAGTGATGGAAAACAACAAGAGTGATTGAGAATAACAGGAGTGAAGGAGAACAACAGGAGTGATGGAGAACAACAGGAGTGAAAGCCTTCGACAAGTGAGATCATGGAGTAATAACACATACAACGAACAGATGTATCTTAACTTCATAACAAACAGAAGACAGAGTAAAGTCAGAGGCGGCTACTGTAAAAATCTCTATTCCACAAGTTACAGTACTGACTCCCATCCTTCTCCTCCTCCTCCTTTCTGACATACACAGAGATGTTAATAGAATTTTCATAAGCCACAGAAAACAAATTAATGTTCCATGAGGACATATTTCAATGACTCAGCTATAAAAACTTTAGGAAATAAATGCTAGATCGGAGTATAAAACAAACTCTAACCACACAATGGAGCGGAAAACTAATGTGGTCCTGGAAGTGATAATGTCAGATGATATTATTTTCAAAGATCACAACAATGTCCTTATTACATCAGCTAGGAAAGTGATAGGATGAATAATGAGAACTTTCAAGCTAATCCTGATTCTCTTTAAATCACTTGTTCTCTCTAAGCTAGAATATTGCTGTATACTAACGGCCCCTTTCAAGGCAGACGAAATTGCAGACCTGGAAATATACAGAGAATTTTCACTGTACGTATAAGTACAGTCAATGTCTCAATTGATGAGACCGTTTGAAGTCTTTTAACCTGTACCTCTCGGAACTCAGGCGAGAAAGATGCATCATAATTTAAACCTGGAAAATCCTAGAGGGACAAGTTTCAAATCTACACACAGAAATCACTCCCTATGAAAGCAGAAGACTCGGCAGCCGATGCAACACATTCACAGTGAAAAGCAGGTTTGCCGTGAGTACAGTATGAGGTAATACAAAGTGTCAGATGCCAGTACAGTCACTGCGTCCAATACATAAGGAGGAGCTGGACAGGCGCTGTGTAGTACCCGACCGCCGGGCTCTGGTTCGTACGTTAGCATTGCGTGCGTCCAGCAGTAACGCTGAGTTGATCAGTCCCTGATCCCTCGGACCTGGTATGGACCTGGCACGGGGCGTTGACCCCTGAACACCCACCATATTGACTACGTTTTTGATCACATGATCCTCTTCCCATTCTGCATCTCCACATTCTCGCATCTTCCACATGCTCGCATCTTCACATTCTCGCATCTTCCACATGCTCACATCTTCCACATTCTCGATCTTCCACATTCTCGCATCTTCCACATGCTCGCATCTCCAATTCTGCATTCCACATGCTCACATCTTCCACATTCTCAGCATCTTCCACATGCTCGACATCTTCCACATCTCAGCATCTTCCACATGCTCGCATCTTTCCACATGCTCGCATCTTCCACATGCTCACATCTTCCACATTCTCGCATCTTCCACATTCTCGCATCTTCCACATTCTCGCATCTTCCACATTCTCGCATCTTCCACATGCTCGCATCTTCCACATGCTCACATCTTCCACATTCTCGCATCTTCCACATGCTCGCATCTTCCACATTCTCGCATCTTCCACATTCTCGCATCTTCCACATGCTCGCATCTTCCACATGCTCCATCTTCACATTCTCGCATCTTCCACATGCTCGCTCTTCACATTCTCGCATCTTCCACATGCTCACATCTTCCACATTCTCGCATCTTCCACATGCTCGCATCTTCCACATTCTCGCATCTTCCACATTCTCGCATCTTCCACATGCTTCGCATCTTCCACATTCTCGCATCTTCCACATGCTCGACATCTTCCACATTCTCGCATCTTCACATGCTCGCATTTCACATTCTGCATCTTCCACATTCTCGCATCTTCCACATTCTCGCATCTTCACATGCTCGCATCTTCCACATCTCGCATCTTCCACATGCTCGCATCTTCCACATCTCGCATCTTCCACATTCTCGCATCTTCCACATGCTCCAATCTTCCACATTCTCGCATCTTCCACATGCTCGCATCTTCCACATGCTCACATCTTCCACATGCTCGCATCTTCCACATTCTCACATCTTCCACATTCTCGCATCTTCCACATGCTCACATCTTCCACATTCTCGCATCTTCCACATTCTCGCATCTTCCACATGCTCGCATCTTCCACATGCTCACATCTTCCACATGCTCACATCTTCCACATGCTCGCATCTTCCACATGCTCACATCTTCCACATGCTCGCATCTTCCACATGCTCGCATCTTCCACATGCTCACATCTTCCACATGCTCACATCTTCCACATGCTCGCATCTTCCACATGCTCACATCTTCCACATGCTCACATCTTCCACATGCTCACATCTTCCACATGCTCACATCTTCCACATTCTCGCATCTTCCACATGCTCGCATCTTCCACATGCTCGCATCTTCCACATGCTCGATCTTCCACATGCTCACATCTTCCACATACATCTTCCACATACTCACATCTTCCACATACTCACATCTTCCACATACTCACATCTTCCACATACTCACATCTTCCACATACTCACATCTTCCACATACTCACATCTTCCACATACATCTTCCACATACTCACATCTTCCACATACTCACATCTTCCACATACTCACATCTTCCACATACTCACATCTTCCACATCTCAATCTTCCACATACTCACATCTTCCACATACTCACATCTTCCACATGCTCGCATCTTCCACATACTCACATCTTCCACATGCTCGTGTCATTGCTCTACATACTCATGGGTACAGATCAACACAGATTCACTCCGGAGATAACGCAGGTGTCTCGTTCTGAGATCATTACTTCCAACAGTGTCATACTCCTAATTAATCACCCAGTAATTTTAAAAATTAAGGCTTCCCGAAATGCTTCGCTTCATAAGCCTGAACTTTCTATAAAGTAGGTCAGTAAAGTCGATAATTTGTGAATCAGTTGTGAATTGATTCGGGAGTAAAGTTTATCGACTGTGCTTTAGCATTTATCGTTTGTTTTTGCAATAACCCGCATGACTTGAGCTTTGGCTTACGTAGTGTCTAGAAGTTTCTTCAACTAGATGCTTCTAGAAGAAAACTACAACTAGAAATATAGTACGGCACCTAGAAACTTTGAAAACTAGAAATATGCTATGGCAATTTGTAGTATACTACGGCAACTTGAAGTATGCTATGGCAACTTGTAGTGTGCTATGGCAGCTTGACGTATGCTATGGCAACTTATAGTGTGCTATGGCAGCTTGACGTATGCTATGGCAACTTATAGTGTGCTATGGCAGCTTGACGTATGCTATGGCAACTTATAGTGTGCTATGGCAGCTTGACGTATGCTATGGCAACTTGAAGTATGCTATAGCATCTTAATGTATGCTATGCAACTTGAAGTTGTTCTATGGCAACTAGAAGTATACTATGGCAACTTGAAGTATACTATTGCAACTTGATGTATACTATGGTAACTTGAAGTAAACTACGGTAAATTGCATTATGGCAGATTGTATTGTGGCAACTTGGAGTATGGTATGGCAACTTGAAGTATGCTATGTAAGTTGAAGTATGCTACGGTAACTTGAAGCATACTATGCCAACTTGAATTATGCTATGGCAACTTGTAGTATATTATGGCAACTTAAAGTATACTATGGTAACCTGAAGTATGCTATGGCAACTCGAAGTATTCTATGGCAACAAGAAGTATACTATGGCAACTTTAAGTAAACTCTGGCAACTTGAAGCATGTTATGGCAACTTGAAGCTATAGCATCATAATAGATTAAACTAATGTGCAGTAATAATTCAACATGGCATCTCTGAAACGTTTCACGTGATACGTGTATACTCACCTAGCTGAAGCGCCACCTATCTTGTCTCAGCATTACCTGTCTTGCCCATGTATCACCTGTCTAACCACAGCACCACCTGTCTAGCTCCAGCACCAACAGTGTAGTTCCAGCACCACCTGTCTAGCTCCAGCACCAACAGTGTAGTTCCAGCACCACCTGTCTAGCTCCAGCACCAACAGAGTAGTTCCACCACCAACAATCTAGCTCCAGCACCAACAGAGTAGTTCCACCACCAACAATCTAGCTCCAGCACCAACAGAGTTGTTCCACCACCAACAATCTAGCCCCAGCACCACAAGTCAATCTCAAGCACCAACAATCTAGCCCCAGCACCACCTCTCCAGCTCCAGCACCACCTGTCTACCTCCAGCACCACCTGCTAGGTTCAGCACCACCTGTGAGGAGAGTTTTGTCCCTCTGGTTCATACCCTTTAACAGAGACCACCAACAAGGGCTCCGACAGGCCAGAATAGATCAGTTCGTGAAATAGTAATGAGTTGAGCAGGAAGTAGGAAGTAGGGGAAGAGCAGTAGGTGAGCAGGGGCCGGAGAGTAGGTGAGCAGTCATAGGGAAGTAGGTAAACAGGACAAGAGCAGTAGGTGAGCAATCATAGGGCAGTAGGTAAACAGTAGCAGGGCAGTAGGTGAGCAGTAGAGCAGTAGGTGAGCAGTAGCAGGGCAGTAGGTGAGCAGTAGCAGGGCAGTAGGTGAGCAGTAGCAGGGCAGTAGGTGAGCAGTAGCATGGCAATAGGTGAGCAGTAGCATGGCAATAGGTGAGCAGTAGCATGGCAATAGGTGAGCAGTAGCAGGGCAGTAGGTGAGCAGTAGCAGAGCAGTAGGTGAGCAGTAAAAGGGCAGTAAGTAAGCAGCATCAGGGCAGTAGGTGAGCAGTAGCATGGCAATAGGTGAGCAGTAGCAGGGCAATAGGTGAGCAGTAGCAGGGCAGTAGGTGAGCAGTAGCAGAGCAGTAGGTGAGCAGTAGCATGGCAATAGGTGAGCAGTAGCATGGCAATAGGTGAGCGGTAGCAGGGCAGTAGGTGAGCAGTAGCAGAGCAGTAGGTGAGCAGTAGCATGGCAATAGGTGAGCAGTAGCAGAGCAGTAGGTGAGCAGTAGCATGGCAATAGGTGAGCAGTAGCATGGCAATAGGTGAGCAGTAGCAGGGCAGTAGGTGAGCAGTAGCAGAGCAGTAAGGTGATCATAACAAACGGCTTGCTCACCCTGGTGAGTTAGCAAGTTACAACCAGTATTCAGAACACAGTCAACTACATCACCACGACGTGTAGGAACTAAGATAATCGGAACTAAGCAGTGCTCATTTACCCTGAAAATTAGTCTATTGGCTTCTTGATCTCCTGTTAGGTTGTCGCAATTAACATTATAATTAATTAGCCTATTATAATTGCATATTGTTACCGGACCTAAATTTGTCATACAAGACAATGTCACGTTCCTCTAGTTAGGCAGGAGGATGACTGTGATACAAACCTTGGTAATTGATTCACACAAAGTGCTTTAAAAAGACACGTGAGCAAACACTAGAACATATCTTTTTCAGGTCACTGTGACAAACACCTCACTGCCACCTGTGTGTGTGTGTATATATATATATATATATATATATATATATATATATATAATATATATATATATATATATATATATATATATATATATATATATATATATATATATATATATATATATATATATATATATATATTATTAGCACACTGGCCGATTCCCACCAAGGCAGGGTGGCCCGAAAAAGAAAAACTTTCACCATTATTCACTCCATCACTGTCTTGCCAGAAGGGTGCTTTACACTACATTTTTAAACTGCAACATTAACACCCCTCCTTCAGAGTGCAGGCACTGTACTTTCGATCTCCAGGACTCAAGGCCGGCCTGCCGGTTTCCCTGAATCCCATCATAAATGTTACTTTGCTCATACTCCAACAGCACGTCAAGTATTAAAAACCATTTGTCTCCATTCACTCCTATCAAACACGCTCACGCATGCCTGCTGGAAGTCCAAGCCCCTCGCACACAAAACCTCCTTTTCCCCCTCCCTCCAACTTTTCCTAGACCGACCCCTACCCCGCCTTCCTCCCACTACAGACTGATACACTCTTGAAGTCATTCTGTTTCTCTCCATTCTCTCTACATGTCCGAACCACCTCAACAACCCTTCTTCATCCCTCTGGACAACAGTTTTGGTAATCCTGCACCTCCTCCCAACTTCCAAACTACGAATTCTCTGCATTATATTCACACCACACATTGCCCTCAGACATGACATCTTCACTGCCTCCAGCCTTCTCCTCGCTGCAACATTCATCACCCATGCTTCACACCCATATAAGAGCGTTGGTAAAACTATACTCTCATACATTCCCCTTTTTGCCTCCAAGGACAAAGTTCTTTGTCTCAAGAGACTCCTAAGTGCACCGCTCACCCTTTTCCCCTCATCAATTCTTCGATTCACCTCATCTTCCATAGACCCATCCGCTGACACGTCCACTCCCAAATATCTGAATACATTTACCTCCTCCATACTCTCTCCCTCCAATCTGATATCCAATCTTGCATTACCTAATCTTTTTGTTATCCTAATAACCTTACTCTTCCCTGTATTCACTTTTAATTTTTTTCTTTTACATACCCTACCAAATTCATCCACCAACCTCTCCAACTTCTCTTCAGAATCTCTCAAGAGCACAGTGTCATCGGCAAAGAGCAACTGTGACAACTCCCACGTTATGTGTGATTCTTTATCTTTTAACTTCACGCCTCTTGCAAAGACCCTCGCATTTACTTCTCTTACTTCCCCATCTATAAATATATTAAACAACCACGTTGACATCACACATCCCTGTCTAAGGCCTAATTTTACTGGGAAATAATCTCCCTCTTTTTTACATACTCTAACTTGAGCCTCACAATACCTTCACACTTCTCAGTGCAGTAATCGATTATTTATACCCCTTGTAATGACTGCACTAAATTATACGTGGGTGAAACATCCAGAGAACTCTAAACACATATTTCAGAACACCAGTACGCAGGCAGATCGGACGATAAGGAATGCCTGTGTTCAACACCGAAATTCACACAACCATTTAATCAACTACAGAAACGCAAGACTTATCGCCAGAGAGGAAAACACTCAATACCGCAGAACCCTGGAATCATCACTTCAACCAAAACAACGGCTTCTATAACATAGCTGAACCTCTTGCCAAGAAACTTCTTCATCGTTATCCCACAAAACTACATACACACCCGCCAGTTCCGTGCAGGTCTTTATCAGATCTAACCTACCCAGCATTCTCCACCTGACTCCATCCTATAAATACTCACGTACCTTTCACCCAGGTAGATCTGTTTGTGACTTGTTGGCGCAACTTTGTCAATAATGGATCATATTATACTGCTTACGTATTTATTTCTCAACTGTGTAGGTAATTTATACCATTTATTTCCATCATATCAAGAGTCATATACATCCATCTCACTCTTGTTCATCTTGATTGCATTTAGTATTCTTTCCTGAACAGGGCGAGCCTTCCATCATTTATAAATATTCAATCTTTAATGAACAAATTGCATTCAGAAACTGCCGGTTCAAATAAAAAGTTACAGCTGTCTGTGTTCGTCAATGTTTCACTCACAGCTACAGGATATGTTAGGTAAGATTTGCCAGGAAATAGGACAAGTGTTTCCTGAAGTGGGTCTTAGTCATATGATGACCCCCTGGTGGAGCTTTTGGTCATTTGACTGTGGCCTTCCACTGGCTTACCGGTTCACCCATTTAAAAATTAAGGCTATGTTGAGTACTCAGACTGGACATCCCTCTGCAATTGTTCTAATTTGACCTAACATTGATTATCAGTACAGAAAACATTTAGAATAAATGATAGGTATTTTAGATGGATCCTTGACAATAGCTGTTTGAGTCGACTGAAGGAGTTCCTGACCTCATTAACAGAAGATTTAAGGTGGCTCTTCCTGCCTGCTAACTTGGTGATTTCCATGTTCACCCATCAGCAAAATGGGTATCTGGGTGTTAGTCGACTGGTGTGGGTCGCATCCTGGGACAAAACTGACCTAATTTGCCCGAAATGCTCAGCATGACAAGCGACTTTCTATATAGTAGTATGTTTTTGATGTCAGCTATGGTCTGTATACCTTGTACATGTACAATGGACCTTGTACATGTACAGTATCCCCACGTGTGTCACATGTACAGTGATGTTGAGGAACTTTTTTTTTGTAAGGTCTACTATTATGTTAGTGATTTCATGAATCTTCGGTCCAGGTAGCATATCCTCCTCCTCCTCCTCCTCCTCCTTTACAAAATTTTATGGGCTAGTGTTTGATGATAGCGTAGCCAACAAGTAGAGTCTCGGTGGTAAAAAGAAGCTTGATACAGTGAAGTCTGTATTGCTAAAACGTTTCACTCACGAGTGCCCTTTGTCATGTACATATCTAGCAACAATGAGAAAAATTACAGGATATGTAGGATATGTCTGAGCAGTAGTTAGACGCACTCTACGAGCCCTACTGGATCACTTTGGGTTTCGTTTGTTGCACGATGGTGTGCTATGAGTCACCAAAGTAAGCATATTACAGTTTTTTTTCTTGGTGTTATTTAGTTTGACTCTAGAAAACTCCAAATACTTACGTTTAATTTTGTCATTTCCCTGAAATAGTAGTCTGGCTCTGTCTCACGCCATAATGTGGGTGTTGGTGTTGCTTGTGTTCTCGTAGGCATGTGGGGAGACTTCTAGCAGTTTCTCCAATGTAAACTTTGTCAAATCTACCACAGGGAATTCTGTAGACTCGAGTATCCTTGGGTCCTGTGTAGAGTTTGGAGATTCTCGTGATGTCTCGGGTGGTTTTGGTAGTAATTACAGCAAAGTTGATGTTGGATTTGTGTAATATAGAAGTGTTTTGTTGTTATGGTTCAACGTTGATCAGGTTCCTGGCATTGAGGAAAGTCCTGCATACTACTTTATTGTGGAAAGATGACGTGACGAGGGAATTTGAGGTCGGAGAACGTGTTTTACTTTATCCCTAATAAATTGTCACTGCAGATTCTACGTGACTGCAGGATAAAGCCAGTTAATACTCTAGGTTGTCAAGCTGTGTTAGTAGCTTTGCGTACGCTTGTCTGGTGAGCTCCACGTCCAAGGAATTGCAGCGTGTTATTAACTTCTTCCAAGGTAAATTATATAAAATGCTCTGGTATAAACCTTGGTAATAGATACCGACAAATTGTTTTAGAAAGACAAGCGAGCAAACTCTAGGACATATTTATAGAAAACGTTTCGGCCCTGGGACCTTGATATAAGTGATCAAGGTTCCAGGACCGAAATGTTTTCTAATAGATATGACCTAGTGTTTGCTCACGTGTCTTCTTAAACCAATAAAAAGCTCTATCTGGTATAGTATATTACTTTTCCACTACTTCCAGACTTTAACTCGTCTAGTACAGGAGGTTTAGAGCAATTTCTTGCTTTTTGGAATACATTAATCAGTGTATTCGCATGACGTTTCTGGTAATGCGTCGCGAACATCAAGCCTAGTACTCCTTGCCCACTGATTTTTGATGAATACAAGCAGACGAAGCTACGGAGTGACCGGAGTGACCTTGGTCATTTTCTAGTGTGCTCACTCTATGAACCAACATCTTGACTGATACCTTCGTGAAGTCACAGAATAAACAAAAGTCCTCTCTCCTCGATGATAAACAAAAAAAAAATCTCATCTAAAGCTACTCCCAGAGAAGAAACATCTAACTCTCGGGGGCAAAGTATCCTGATCAAACAAAGGTAAAAATAGCAGCTGCCTGGGCTCACCTTACACTGACACAAATGGAACACCAGTTAGAGCACTTTACCAACACAATCCCACCAAAATATCTTTTGAAACCTTCCTACATTTTTCTGCCAACAGATTCTACCAACACTTCCAAAACATTTCTACGAGGGGTATGCCACTGAGCAGGAGATGAGCAGGATCATAGCAGATGTGTATGAGGACGGCAGTAGGTTAATAGAGAAAGGAGGGAGTAAATAGGTGAGCAAGCGCAGAGCAGCAGCTGAGCAGGCAGCAGGAGCAGTTTTTAACACGGCAGATGTGAACTCCAGCATCTCTCCTCTCGCCTCTATTTTCTTCCATCTCTCCTTCATCCTTTCCTTTATTTCCTTCCATTATTGCCCATCACCTTTCATCTCCATATCCATCCCCCCCCCTCTTCCTCTATCTATTCCAGCCAAGACTGACAGATTTCATTAGTTTATGTATGCAACTCATGCAGTGTGACGGCATATGACGTACAAACATAGATAGCTTTTGTTCACCCAGTGTAACTATCATATAGAATAGAGGAACAGCACGTTGCAGATGTATCTACCTTTGTTTAATCTCTCTCTCTCTCTCTCTCTCTCTCTCTCCTCTCTCTCTCTCTCTCTCTCTCTCTCTCTCTCTCTCTCTCTTTTACATCTCATTTGCCTTCTTTATTTCAAATAACTCTTCATCGTTCTTCTTAAAGATTTTCTCCTCATCTTTTGATGTAAACTTTGGCCTTTCCGAGGAGAAAGAGTCTTAACGACATGCCCGACAAACTCTTTGATGATAATTGAGGAAGAGGAGCTGGTAGTGTAGGAGGCTCCTCTCCCCCTTCCTCCCTCAGAGAGTACAAGGTTCCTCTGGAGCCTCTCCCTTCAAGGGAGCCAAGGGAGCTCCAGCTCCAACGAATGTGAGCTACACAACTGGTTCCTTGTAGCTAACCTAATTACTTCTACATTCCCAGGAGATGTATGAACCCCTACGAGCTTAGTGCTTCCTGTCATAATAATAATAATAATAATAATAATAATAATAATAATAATAATAATAATAATATTTATTATTATTATTAATTATTATTATTTATTATTATTATTATTATTATTATTATTATTATTATTATTATTATTATTATTATATATTATTATAGCGATAATAATAATTATTATAATTATGATACTAATAATAATTATAATAATAATAATAATAATAATAATAATAATAATAATAATAATAATAATAATAATAATAACAATAATAATAATAATAAATTACAGGCCATATGTCTTAGAAAAGACATACATGTTGCAGAGTAAGCTCTTAGTAAGTGAGGTAAAGTATCGTCCAGTAAGGAGGTTCATCAAGTCGTACAGAGGTACACTTCACATACACACACACCCTAGGAAGGTAAGGTGGAAGGAAGTAGTGCTCTATAAAGGCTTTACATAGAGCGAAACTTCGCTCCAGTTAAAGCTTCTTCTGTAATATGTGTCCTTTTTCTGTCATCGACATCGTCCCAGTAAGTGGGACAGATATGTAAATTAAGTGGACAGATATGATGTACATTAAGTGGACAGGTATGTAATTAAGTGGACAGATATGTAATTAAGTGGACAGATATGTAAATGTCAGATATGTATATTAAGTGAGACTATTTTTTAACAAGTTGGCCGTCTCCCACCGAGGCAGAATGACCCAAAAAAGAAAGAAAATCCCCAAAAAGAAAATACTTTCATCATTCAAACACTTTCACCACACTCACACATAATCACTGTCTTTGCAGAGGTGCCCAGAATTCAACAGTGTAGAAACATATACGTATAAAGATACACAACATATCCCTCCAAACTGCCAATATCCCAAACCCCTCCTTTAAAGTGCAGGCATTGTACTTCCCATTTCCAGTACTCAAGTCCGGCTATATCAAAATAACCTGTTTCCCAGAATCCCTTCACTAATTATTACCCTGCTCACACTCCAACAGCTCATCAGGTCCCAAATACCATTCGTCTCAATTCACTCCTATCAAACACGCTAATGCACGCTTGCTGGAAGTCCAAGCTACTCGCCCACAAAACCTCCTTTACCCCCTCCCTCCAACCTTTTCGAGGACGACCCCTACCCCGTCTTCCTTCCCCTCTAGATTTATACACTCTCCATGTCATTCTACTTTGATCCATTCTCTCTAAATAACCAAACCACCTCAACAACCCCTCTTCAGCCCTCTAACTAATAGGTAGTAGGTTGGCAGACAACAACCACCTAGGGAGGTACTACCGTCCTGCCATGTGAGTGTAAAACGAGAGCCTGTAATTGTTTTACATGATCGTAGGATTGCTGGTGTCTTTTGTCTGTCTCATAAATGTGCAAGATTACAGGTGCGTCTTGCTACTTCTACTTACACTTAGGTCACACTACACATACATGTACACGTTTTTTTATACATACTCATCCGAGTTTTCTTTGATTTTATCTTAATAGTTCTTGTTCTTATTACTTTTCCTTTTATATCCATGGGGAAGTGCAATAAGAATCTTTCCTCCGTAAGTCATGCGTGTTGTAAAAGTCAACTAAAATGCCGGGAACAATGGACTAGTAACCCCTTTTCCTGTACAGATTACTAAAAAGAAGAAGTGAGACATATGTACATTAAATGGGCAGATACGGAAATTAATTGGCAGATATGTAACTTAAGTGGGCAGATATGTACATTAAATGGAAAGATATGTACACTAAGTGGACAGATATGTACATTAAGTGGACAGATATGTGCATTAAGTGGACAGATATGCAGTTAAGTGGGCAGATATATAATTAAGTTGTCAGATATGTATATTAAGTGTACAGATATGTACATTAAGTGTACAGATATGTACATTAAGTGAGACATATGTACATCAAGTGGACATATATGTAAATTAAGTGGCAGATATGTAACATAAGTGGACAGATATGTTCATTAACTGGACAGATGTGTACATTAAGTGGGGAAGATATGTAAATTAAGTGGACAGATCTGTTCATTAAGTGGACAGATATGTCCATTATGTGGACAGATATGTACATTAAGTGGCGGATATGCACATTAAGTGGGACAGATATGTACATTAAGTGGAGAGATATTTACATTAAGTGGACAGATATGTATATTAAGTGGACAAATCTGTATATTAAGTGTACAGATATGTACATTATGTGGAAAAGTATGTATATTAAGTGGACAGATATTTATATTAAGTGGGAGAGATATGCACTTTAAGTGGCTACATGCGGGTTTTTCTTCAATACTCGTTCGTGAATAACACTGAAATTTTTAAATCCTAGTCAGCGGTTGTGAGAGTGAGACTGAGCCAGTGTGAAAGTGTGCGAGTGAACGAGTGTGAGAGTGAGTGTGAGGAAAAGTGAGAGCGAGTGAGTGAGGGTGCCTGAATAAGAGAGGAGTATTAGTAGATTCGAGTGATTGTGAGTGAAAATAGACGAAAGTGACCAAGAGTGAATGAGATAGTGAAAGAAAATAAAAGTGAAAGCTAGTGAATGAAAGAGTGAAAGCGAGCGACAGTGTGCGAGTGAGTTAGATTGAGTGAATGAGTGAGGTTGAGTGAAAGTGAGAGTGAAAGTGAACGTGACTGACTAAAGGCAGTAAGTGTAAAAGTGAACGAGTGATAATGACTGTGAGTGAATAAGAGAGTGAGAGTGAAAGTGAGCTAGAGAATGAAAGTGAGCGAGAGTAAAAGTTAGTGAAAATGAGAAAGAATGAAAGTCAGTGAAAATGAGCGAGAGTGAAAGTTAGTAAAAGTGGGCGAGAGAGAAAGTGAGCGAGACTGAGAGTGAAAGTTAGTAAAAGTGAGCGAGTGTGAAAGATAGTGAAAGTGAGTGAGAGGGAAAATTAGTGAAAGTGTGCGAGTTAAAGCCATTTCAATTTGGATCTTTGTAGAATAAAAGAGTTGATATAATTTAATTATAGACAACTCTTTCGTCTCCTCTTCTCTCTTTCTTCTCCTTTCTCTCTTCTCCTCTCTTTCATCTCCTCTCCCTCTCTCCCCTTCCCTCTCCTTATTCTCTTTCTCCTCTCCTCTATTCTCTCCTCTCGTATCTCTCTCCTCTCTACCCATCTCTCTCTCTCTCTCTCTCTCTCTCTCTCTCTCTCCCTCTCTCTCTCTCTCTTCTCCCCTCTCTCTCTCTCTCCCTCTCTCTCTCCTCTCTCCTCTCTCTCTCTCTCTCTCTCTCTCTCAAACCTCTCCTATCTCTCGCCTCCCCTTCCCTCTCCTTCTCCCTCTCTTCTTTTATTTATTTACACAAAAGTCTTAAAGGCCCCCGCGGCCCGGTCCATGACATCAGTTCATTTGAAAGCTTTTTTTAATGTTATGAGACATACAAATAGGAAACAGGATGAAGTTGGAGCCATCTGTTGGCCAGCGATTTCATTTGGCCAACTGACGATATTTCATCGATGCCATTATGTTGTACGAATATGCTCCAGACTCGAGTCATTCTCCGAATGAATCATCTCAGATGAAGTGATGTTCTTCAGAAGGGTATGGCCAGAGTGTAGTTGCTGTTTGTTGCCCGTCTTGTTGTACAGAAGCTCTCTTCTCGCTATCCTCGGAGTGGAAGAACATTGGCTTTGTTCATAACAGTAAAGCCACTCACATTTCTCCGGTGTTGAAAGTTCGGCTGAAATGGAAGATCTGTCTAAGCCCGGTCCAGGCAAGAGATGAGTCGTCCTGCTCCATTCTCTATTCTGTCATGAAGTCGCAGATGAGACCGGGGGGCATGCAATTCAGAGGGTAAAGTATACTAAGGGTGTGAACGTACTTTTGTCCCGTAGAGATTCGAGCAGTTGCGAGATATGTCTTAGTGCTGTTAGCTTTTTGAGTGCCTTATTTGCAAGATTTACTACGTAGTTCTTCATAGTCAGTTTGGAATCAAATTTCACCCCAAGGATATCAACCACATCCCCGGGTTCCAACACTCTCCTATTCATTTTTACCACTGCTCCAGCATTACCATCATGGTGCATAGAGACCGTCATCATTTGCTTTCTCAGAAGTAAATGTTACCTGCCATCGTTTTAAGCAGGCTGATATAACTGTAGGCTGGTGGTTGTTGTAACTGAGAGCAGCTGGCATTTTCTCTCTTGGATAAGTAAATGTCAGTGTAGAGTCGTCTGTATATGGATGGGATTTCGGGATGAGTTCAAGGTCACTGAAGTACACATTCCATAATAATGGCCTTGTTGATTCTCTACCCTTGAGAACTACTCTCAGCAACCTACCTTGAAGGTAATCACTAAGGAGGCATTGTGCAAATCCAGAGACTCCCAGTGCTTGCAGCTTTGCCAAGAGTCCCTTTTGCAATACTGCCAATAGCGTCAGTAACGTTTTCTGCTACTACACAGCAGATCATGGAATCATTCAGCCACTAGTGTCATATAGGGGAGAGGTTTAACAGCAGATCAGTAGCAGAGTGACCTATTTCTGAAGCTATATTGACGGTCACAGAAAAACAAGTGGTAATCGAGAAACGTGTAATTATTTTCTCTAGAACCTTGCCAGAAATTGACAGGAGTGACACAGGTCTGTAGTTACTGATTTCTGTTCTGCTCTTCTTCTTGTGAACAAAGACTACACTTACTGCTTTCCACAGAGAAATACATTTACACTGTGCTAGGCAGTGCTACTAGATGCGACTTAGAGATGCTGGTAACTGGTCTTCACATCTACTCCGCAATCGTCGGCTCACATTATCTGGGCCCACAGCTTTTTCCTAGTCTAGGAATTTAAGGAGGCGAAATCCTTCATCCTGCCTTACTATCACCACTAACAGCTTTGACAAGTTCTCGTGGCTAACCAAGGAGGTTCCCTGGCTGGATCAAGAACTTTCATCTTGGCAGCAAAGTGCGCTTCCCTTCCCTCTCGTTCTCTCCCCTCCCCTACACGTTTTTTTTTTCTGAATTTTTCCTTCCGTTTTCCCTCTACACTCCTCTTCCCTTTCATCCTCTCTTCTGTTCCCGTTCGTTCCTCCATCTCTTCTTTTCTTTCTTTCTCTCTTCTCTTTTCGGTCTTTCTTTCTTTCTCCTTCTCTCTCTTATTATTCTTTATTTTTCGTTTCTTTTATCATATTCTCTTTTATTTGCTTTCTCTTTCATTCTCATCCAGCTCCTCTACTCCTTTCCTCCTTCCTTCATAACTTCCCTCACCTCTCCTATTTTTGACTCCCTCCCCTCTTCGTATATTGCCCTTCTGTAAACACACTTTTCCTTCCCTCTTCAAATTCTAGTTCCTCAGTCTCTCTCTCTCTCTCTCTCTCTTTCTCTCTCTCTCTCTCTCTCTCTCTCTCTCTCTCTCTCTCTCTCTCTCTCTCTCTCTCTCTCTCTCTCTCTCTCTCTCTCTCTCTCTCTCTCTCTCTCTTCTTCTTCTTCTTCTTCTTCTTCTTCCTCTTCTTCTTCTTCTTCTTCTTCTTCTTCTTCTTCTTCTTCTTTCTTCTTCTTCTTCTTCTTTCTTCTTCTTCTTCTTCTTCTTCTTCTTCTTCTTAACATTATTTTCATACTATCTTGTCATAACCCTTGTTCTAACTTTTCCTTCTGGGTTCTTTACACTTCTTCCCCAGTTCCAGTCCCTCTCTTCCCATTTCTCTTTTCCTCCCTCTCTTTCCATCTCTGTCTCTTTGCAGTATAAAATGGACTATTTAGTTCACTGGGGAGGAGGGGAAGGAGAGGAGGGGAAAGACAGGGAGGGGAACGAGAGAAAGGGAGATAGACAGAGAGAGGAGCGAGACAGAGAGAGGATAGACAGGCAAAGGGAGGGGATAGACAGGGAAGGGAAAGACAGGGAGGGGATAGACAGGATGGGGAAAAGACAAGGAGGGTATAGACGGGGAGGGGATAGACCGGGAGGGGAAGGACAGGGAGGGGATGGACAGGGAGGGGATGGACAGGGAGGGGATGGACAGGGAGGGGAGTGTTAACTTTCACAAGTATTCATGGAAACTACTGAGGTATAGACTAGTAGAAGGAAGGAGAAGATAATTGCTGAGTAAGATGCAAACAGAAGAGGAGCTAAGAGGGGAATGAGGAGGAGCAGGAGGAGGAAGAGCAGGAGGAGGAGGAGCAGGAGGAGAAGGAGCAGGAGGAGCAGGAGGAGGAGGAGCAGGAGGAAGAGGAGCAGGAGGAGGAGGAGCAGGAGGAGCAGGAGGAGCAGGAGGAAGAGACGAAGGAGGAGGAAGAACGTGATGAAAGAGAAAATGAACAGTGAAAAGAGGAGGAGGAATGGAAAAGAATAAACAATGAATTGAAACATATACATGGAAAGGTGAGGAACATGTACACTGAGAGATGTACACAGTAAGGTGTACGTCTCTCAGTGTGTACATCTTGTGAGTTTAATTACCACTTTAAGGATTTAAGTATTCTTGACTACAGGTGACATGCAACCTTAATGACCATCGTATAGTCGATACGTTTCAAACTCCATTAACACACCTTACGCCGCTATATCCAGGTTATCTTTTGAGAAACTCTGAACTACTCTCTTTCTATCGCTTGACTGATAGTAAATTTAACATTAAAACAGAAGGCTCTCTGCCCGTCCTCCATACACACACATACACACACAAAACACACACACACACACACACACACACACACACACACACACACACACACACACACAACACACACACACACACACACACACACTCGTGTGCAAGGTCATGGAGAAGATTATCAGGAGGAGAGTGGTCGAACACCTGGAAAGGAACAAGATTATAAATGAAAACCAGCATGGGTTCATGGAAGGCAAATCTTGTATCACAAACCTCCTGGAGTTTTATGACAAGGTAACAGAAGTAAGACACGAGAGAGAGGGTTGGGTAGATTGCGTTTTCCTAGACTGCAGGAAGGCCTTTGACACAGTTCCCCCACAAGAGATTAGTGCAGAAGCTGGAGGATCAGGCACACGTAAAAGGAAGGGCACTGCAATGGATAAGGGAATACCTGACAGGGAGGCAGCAACGAGTCATGGTACGTGAAGAGGTATCACAGTGGGCGCCTGTTACGAGCGGGGTCCCACAGGGGTCAGTTCTAGGACCAGTGCTATTTTTGATATATGTGAACGACATGATGGAAGGAATAGACTCTGAAGTGTCCCTGTTCGCAGATGACGTGAAGCTGATGAGAAGAATTAAATCGGACGAGGATGAGGCAGGACTGCAAAGAGACCTGGAGAGGCTGGACATGTGGTCCAGTAACTGGCTTCTCGAATTCAATCCAGCCAAATGCAAAGTCATGAAGATTGGGGAGGGGCAAAGAAGACCGCAGACAGAGTATAGGCTAGGTGGACAAAGACTACAGACCTCACTCAGGGAGAAAGACCTTGGGGTGACCATAACACCGAGCACATCACCGGAGGCACACATCAACCAAATAACCGCTGCAGCATACGGGCGCCTGGCAAACCTGAGAATAGCGTTCCGATACCTTAATAAGGAATCGTTCAAGACACTGTACACTGTGTATGTTAGGCCCATACTGGAGTATGCAGCACCAGTCTGGAACCCACACCTGGTCAAGCACGTCAAGAAGTTAGAGAAAGTACAAAGGTTTGCAACAAGGCTAGTCCCAGAGCTCAAGGGAATGTCGTACGAGAAAGGTTAAGGGAAATCGGACTGACGACACTGGAGGACAGAAGGGTCAGGGGAGACATGATAACGACATACAAGATACTGCGGGAATAGACAAGGTGGACAGAGATAGGATGTTCCAGAGAGGGGACACAGGGACAAGGGGTCACAACTGGAAGCTGAAGACTCAGACGAGTCACAGGGACGTTAGGAAGTATTTCTTCAGTCATAGAGTTGTCAGCAAGTGGAATAGCCTAGCAAGTGAAGTAGTGGAGGCAGGAACCATACATAGTTTTAAGAAGAGGTATGACAAAGCTCAGGAAGCAGAGAGAGAGAGGATCCAGTAGCGATCAGTGAAGAGGCGGGGCCAGGAGCTGAGTCTCGACCCCTGCAACCACAATTAGGTGAGTACAATTAGGTGAGTACACACACACACACACACACGAGACAAACAATAGGATTAAATTGGACAAACAACTGGCTAGCTTAGACGTTTAAACTTGCATTTATTGCGTTTTTCGACGTTTCAGAGCGGGTTGAGGCGTTTTCTGACGCACTTGAAATTTTAGCTGTAGCAATTTGCATATAACATGACTGTTCTTGTTCTTATTATAAACATAAATTTACACTGAATTCATGAGATACGGAAGAGACTGGTGAGTGAGAGTGAATATGTTAAGATGTTAATATGTAAAGATGTGAATATGTAAGGATGTGAATATGTAATGATGTGAATATGTCAATATGAGAATATGTAAAGATATGAATATGTAAAGATTCAATATGCGAAGATGGGAATATGTAATGATGTGAAAGTGTAAAGATGTGAATATGTAATGATGTGAATATGTAATGATGTGAATATGTAATGATGTGAATATGTAATGATGTGAATATGTAATGATGTGAATATGTAAAGATGTAAAGTGAACATGTAAGATTCGTGTAAAAAATGGTATAAAATATTGACAAATTGATGGTTAAGACACACGTGTAAGAGTTGGGTGTCTTTATTGATGAAATGTTTCGCCTACACAGTAGACTTCTTCAGTCAGCAGTGGCCAAGTAAAGATGATTTAAAAAGTTCAACAACCTTGGAGAAATAGTTTGAGGCTGTCAGTCCCTCAGCTAGGCTGAGGGACTGACAGCCTCAAACTATTTATTGTGTCTTACTCATCAAACTGTGGTATCTATACTAACGAAAAGTTTTGCCTGCTCATCAGCCTTAATCAGTCTAGTATAGAAGTAATTACATGTATTTCTGGAGATAAAAGAAATGTGGAGGTAGTTTCAGGTGATCAGTCCCCTAGCCTCGATAAAAGTAACATTTGGTCAATCAAGACATCTAACTGGTGCACACGACTCATATTGGAAAAATCTCTGAAGGATAATAGAGAAAGACAGCAGTCCTACTCAGTCGACTGGAACAGGAATATATAAAGAAAGAAAAGGAGAAGGAGAGAAAGGAAAGCAGGAGAAGCGTAGAAAGTAGAGGAGAAATTACACCAATGAAAAGAGGTGGAATACATCGAGTTGACTTTTCAAGTACCATAAGAGTATGGAAAAAGTGTAGGAAGCTGAGGATGGAAAAATCAGAGAAAACTGAATAGGGAAGAGAAGGTTGGAGAGGAGAAGAAAGGAGAAACTGTGCGACCACATACAAAGCCACATCAGAAAAATGTTTTGTGTGAGTCTGTGAACATTTTAATGAACATTCTGATGCAAAATTTCTGATATTTGGAGGAAAATTATGGATAACAAGACACAGGTGTAGCATGACACAGGTGTAGCATGACACAGGTGTAGCATGACACAGGTGTAGCATGGCACAGGTGTAGCATGACACAGGAGTAGCACGACACAGGCTTAGCATGACACAGATGTAGCATGACACAGGTGTAGCATGACACAGGTGTAGCATGACACAGGTGTAGCATGACACAGGTGTAGCATGACACAGGTGTAGCACGATACAGGTGTAACAAAATACATCTATAGCATGACACATGTGTAGCGCAAAACAGGTGTAGAGCGACACAGGTGTGCAGCACGACACAGGTGTAGCGCGACACAGGTGTAGCACGACACATGAGTAGCACGACACATGTTCAGCAAGACACAGGCGTAGCACGATACATGTGTAACACAATGCATGTGTAGCACGACACAGGTGTAGCCCGACAAATGAGTAGCACGACACATGTGTAGCGAGACACACATGTGTAACGCGCCTCATGTGTAGCACGACAAAAGTGTAGCGCGAAACAGGTGTAGCACGACAAAGGTGTAGCACGACACAGGTGTAGCACGACACAGGTGTACCACGACACAGGTGTAGCGCGACACCGGAGTAGCATGACACATGTGTACTACGACATATGTGTTGCAAGACACAGGTACGGTGCAAAACAGGTGTAGCGCGACACATGTGTAGCACGACATAGGAGAAGCACAACACAGCTGTAGCGCAACACAGGTATAGCGCGACACATGTGCATTACAACACATATGTAGCAGGATACAGGTGTAGCGCAACACAGGTATAGCGCGACACATGTGCATTACAACACATATGTAGCACGACACAGGTGAAGCACGACACAGGTGTAGCACGGCACAGTTGTAACACGACAAAATTGTAGAACGAAGCATGTGTAGCACGACATACGTGTAGCACGGAACAGGTGTAGCACGACACATGTGTAGCACTACATAGTGTAGCACGACACAGGTGTAGCACGGCACAGGTGTAGCACGCCACTGGGTAAGCACGACACAGTTGTAGCACGACACATGTGTAGCACGACGCAGATGTAGCACGACGCAGGTGTAGCAAGACACAGGTGTAGCGTGACACATGTGTAGCACGACACAGGTGTAGCATGAGACAGGTGTAGCACGACACAGGTGTAGCACGACACAGGTGTAGCAAGACACAGGTGTAGCACGACACAGGTGTAGCACGACACAGGTGTAGCACGACACAGGAATAGCACGACACATGTGTAGCACTACATAGTGTAGCACGACACAGGTGTAGCACGGCACAGGTGTAGCACACCACTGGGTAAGCACGACACAGTTGTAGCACGACACATGTGTAGCACGACGCAGATGTAGCACGACGCAGGTGTAGCGTGACACATGTGTAGCACGACACAGGTGTAGCATGAGACAGGTGTAGCACGACACAGGTGTAGCACGACACAGGTGTAGCAAGACACAGGTGTAGCACGACACAGGTGTAGCACGACACAGGTGTAGCACGACACAGGTGTAGCACGACACAGGAATATCACGACACATGTGTACCACTACATAGTGTAGCACGACACAGGTGTAGCACGGCACAGGTGTAGCACGCCACTGGGTAAGCACGACACAGTTGTAGCACGACACATGTGTAGCACGACGCAGATGTAGCACGACGCAGGTGTAGCAAGACACAGGTGTAGCGTGACACATGTGTAGCACGACACAGGTGTAGCATGAAACAGGTGTAGCACGACACAGGTGTAGCACGACACAGGTGTAGCAAGACACAGGTGTAGCACGACACAGGTGTAGCACGACACAGGTGTAGCTCGACACAGGTGCAGCACGATACAGGTGTAAGACAATACATGTGTAGCACGACACAGGTGTAGCCCGACAAGTGAGTAGCACGACAAAAGTGTAGCGCGAAACAGGTGTAGCACGACACAGAAGTAGCGCGACACAGGTGTAGCACGACACATGTGTACTACGACACATGTGTAGCAAGACATAGGTGTAGTGCAACACAGGTGTAGTGCGCAGCATGTGTATCACGACACAGGAGAAGCACAAGACTGGTGTAGCACGACACATGCGTATTACAACACAAGTGTAGCAGGATACAGGTGTAGAGCGACACAGGTGTAGCACGACACATGTGTATTACGACACACGTGTAGCAAGACACATGTGTAACACGACACAGGTATAGCACGACACATGTGTAGCGCGACACAGGTGTAGCACGACATATGCGTAGCACGACACAGGTGTAGCACGACACAGGTGTAGCACGACACAGGTGTAGCACGACACAGGGGTAGTACGACACATGTGTAGCACGACACAGGGGTAGCACGACACAGGTGTAGCACGACACAGGGGTAACACGTGCCCCTTGGGCACGATCTACTTCCACATTGAACAAATATGACACCACCTATGACTGCTACACCTCTCCTGTCTACGGTTTATAAACTGCTTCTCCGCTCATATACAGTATTCTATTCAAGAGTGATAGACTGATCACATTGACTCAAGGTTGAGGGACTGATTACCTCATTCTCCTCATGTTCTTCAACTTTCTCCTTTGTATGGACTGACGAAGCCACTGTGTGGCGATACGTTTCCTTAATAAAGATTCCCAAGAGTTGCACATGTGTCTATTTTATCAATAGGAATAAGGTTAATCATGGGTGAAGCGTCGACTGAAACATTATATTGATCAATGCCTATTGGAAAAAGGTCATTAATAATGGTATTAATAGCTGTACGTCTACTAATAAATCTTATCTTTAATTTGAATGGAAGTAAAATAAAAATGATTTGAACCTCAGAGCTCAATGGAAAAAAATGGAAAATATTAAAATAATATATATATATATATATATATATATATATATATATATATATATATATATATATATAATATATATATATAATATATATATATATATATATATATATAAATATATATATATTAAGATCACAGTAAACAGGTGATTTCAGAATATGCAAAACAACCACTCTGAAAGAATAGAGAAATTCCAAGCGTTTTCGTGACTACTCACATTATCAAGGAACTATGCAGTTTTTGCACCAATCTCTTGTGTGGAACTGAGTCAAACGACTTCTTGCAGCCCAAGAATATGCAATCCACCCACCCCTCTCTCTCTTGTCTTACTGCTGTCACCATGTCATAGAACTCCAGTTTGAACGTTTCGCCTACACAGTAGGCTTCTTCAGTCGAGTACAGAAAAGTTGATGGAAGACAGACATGATTACATCGTCTTCAAGTATCTTCTGCTCCATCCTGTCACTTCATCTCCATATTGTTTCATACTATGGAACAATGCTCTTCTCCAGACTGAGGGACTGACCACCTCAAAACTTTAAGGGTGATGGACTGATTACATCGTCTTCAAGTATCTTCTGCTTCTATCAACTTTTCTGTACTGTATCTTGCTACAGACCTGCAATCAACTTCGACAACCTCCACTAGTGAGAACGGGGGATTTGGGGGGGCCCGACCCCCCAAACACTGAGTTCTACCCTTCTATGCCCTACGCCTCCCTCTTGGCGCTATAAAAGGGCTCCATCCTGTCATTTCATCTCCAATTGTTTAGCTAGGGAACAATGCTCTCTCCAGACTGGGGGGACTGACCACCTCAAAATTTAAGGATGAGGGACTGTTTACATCGTCTTAAAGTCTTCTGCTTCTATCAACTTTCTGTAGACGAAAAAGTACTGTGTAGGCGAAACGTTTCGAAATAAAATCCCTAATGTTGCATATGTGTTTTACCTAAAACCGTCGGTTTTTATACCTTTTTAAAATTTTCATAGTTAAAGGTGTAAAAGCTAATTGGGGTAACATAAAAATGGGTTGGACAAATATAGACTGGATAGAAAAGGGCCCCTTTTCAGTTTTCACTCTCTGTAATGTGCTTTGTGTAGTATAACGGGAGAGACTATGTATGGGGGGTTTACTGTTTTCAGGGGATTCTCGCTAAGACTTCAGAGATGGGAAGCTGCGTTTTTTGTTTAAATTTTATTCGAAACAGCGATAGTGCTGATTCGAGACTTGCGTTGCGGAAAATTTGTTTTTTTGACACTAATTGGCGTCCCAATTTCATGAGAGATTGGGGGAATTTTGGTGTTGTCACAGGGTTGTTCAAGTTACGTTTTACATGCGTAAAGTGTTCATTGAGGGGGTGTCGAGGTTTTTCTATTTCACCTCAAAATTTTTCCACAGCCCCCACAGGGTATAGTGTAAAATCCTGCTTTATGGTTCGTGGGGCTTTGATTTTTTTTCCCGGTTTAAACCTTTTTTGAAGTGCTGGGGAAACGAGGCGACTCTGGTGTTTGCTTGGAAAGTACTTTTGAAAATTCAGAGCAACCCGGCTGGGAAGAATTTAACTTGTCTTGTCCATATCTGTTTGTATCGGTTGACAAAAATCCTGGAGAGCGAAAGTTGCCACAAAAAAAGTCACATTAGTTGACTTTTCCTTTTTCTTTACAAGAATAATAACAGAAAAAACCCATAAAACACGCAAGATATTTATTAAAGAAAATAAATACCAGACATATTAAGGGAAATTCCTAAAATTTTCTTTCAACAGATAAATGAACTGTAAATAAAATCCAGATGTACTCTTTTAACCCTTTTTGGGCCTATTTCCCAAATTTTTTTTTGTATCGATAGTTTTTGCGCTACCCCCCACGGATGGAAGTGGGGTAACAAAAAACTAGCCACTTCGGGGGCAAAATTAATCTAAAAAAGGGTTTTAAAGGGGCACCGTACGAGGGGACAAGTAGCTCACACCTTGATATGTCCCTTTTTTGGGTTGCCTACCCCCTATCTCATTTTTCAAATTCTTTACAGAGTAGAGAATAAAGCAAGACGCCTAATCTCTCGCCTGGACCCAGCCTGGATAGATCTGTCATTTCAGCAGAGCCTTCAACACTGGAGGGATGTGCGCTGCCTTACTGTTAAGTACAATGCCAAAGGTTACTGTACCACACTTGGCTCCACTCCGAGGGCAGCGAGAAGTGAAGTTCAACACAACATGACAGGCAGCAAACAAACAGTAACTACATTCTGGCTGTACCCTCCTCCAGAACATAGCTATATCTGAGATCATTTATTCCTAAGATGACTCGAGTCTGGAACTTGTTAGTACAGCATAATGATATCAACGAAATAAAGTCAGATGATCAAATGAAATTGCTGAACCACAGATGGCTCCAACTTCATCCTGTTCTATATTTGTATGTCTCATAACAATTAAAAGGCTTTTAAATGAGCTGATGTAGATAACAACTCTTAGCTTGTAAATAAAGTCAGCCCTTACCCCAACCTTGTAAAACCCTGTGTAAAGAGAGAGAGAGAGAGAGAGAGAGAGAGAGAGAGAGAGAGAGAGAGAGAGAGAGAGAGAGAGAGAGAGAGAGAGAGAGAGTGGACCAACAGCATAGTGGAAGATGAAAAAAAGGAAAAGCAGTGGAGGGGAAGACGAAGTAACGAAGCCAGGGGAAAGGTAAAAAAGAAAAGAGGGAGACAGGACTCCAGAACATTTTGCAAGAATTGCTGGCTACACCTCATGGATGAGAAGAGACAGGCAAGGACAAGGAGGAGGTATTGCTGTGTGCTTCTCTAAAAGTGTACAAGCCCAGCACATTGATGTTGCCATCCCTACTCATCTTGAAATTACGTTCTTCAAGCTCTACATATACACTAGTACCTCTGTACTAGCATGTGCAGTGTACAGACCTCAGTGGCAACATGCAGACCCCATCAACTTCCTAATGGAAAATATGGACTCCCTTCTGCTACAACACAATTGTCAACATATTATAATTGTTGGTGACCTCAACCAACACCTTATACAGAGGGACTTTGAAGACCTTCTTGCAGGATTTGACATGAGAAACTTTGTTGATTTCCCTACTCACATCTCTGGCTCCTCCCTTGACCCAGTAGTGAGTGAACTGGAAGAAGGTATAGTCACTTGTCAACCCCTCGGCTACGTTGGATCATCTGACCACAAGGCTGTTTTTACGACACTTAAGATCCCATCAGAACGAGGTGAGGAGTCCACACGCACAACCTGGTTATGGGAAAGAGGTAATTGGCCAGCCCTTTGCTCTGAGCTCGCCACCACCGATTGGAATGCTCTTCTCCAAGGGGATATTGACAACCAGGTGAAACCCTTCACTGGACACATCCTTAATCTACAACAAGAACACATTCCTCACCGGCAATATGTAACGAAGCCTACAGATCAGCCTTAGTTTGGCTTTCGTTGTAGAGAGGCTGCTACTGCTAAGTACAAAGCATGGCGAAGGTATAAGAGACATCATACCACCCATAACAGGAACTTGCACAGGCAAGCATGTAAGCTTATGGGTGACGCTCAAAAGTGGGCCATTGTTAAATGGGAGGTGGACACAAAAAGAAAGCTAGCATCAGTAGGGTAGCTCCAAAACCGGGTGGTCCCTGGTCAAGGACAGAAAAGGTTATCTGCCTGATGAACTCATTCCACCTCTAAATCGACAGGATGGGACTACCTCTACTAGTAGTCAATAGAAAGCGGACCTCTTTGTCGAACACTTTGCTACCAAAATGCAAGTTCCTGATCCAGCAAGGGACCCACCTTGGCTAGCTGCCAAGGAGGGTGACAATAAGGCAGGAGGAGGTGCATTTCCTTCTTAAATCGCTTGACCAAGAAAAGGCTGTGGGCCCAGACAAGTTGAGCCCAAGATTACTGAGAAGATGTGCAGACCAGCTAGCAGCACCTCTAACTCGCATCTTTCAGCACTGCCTAGTACAGTGTAAATGGCCTTCTCTGTGGAAAGAGACAAATGTAGTCCCTGTTCAGAAAATGAAGAGCAGAACAGAAATCAGCAACTACAGACCAGTGCCACTCCTGTCAATCACTGGTAAGATCCATGAGACAATAATCTCAAGACAAATGACAGAGTTTTTGACTACCACTCACTACTTTGTGATGGTCAATATGGCTTCAGGGAAGGTACTCTGCTGTTGATCTGTTGTTAAACCTCTCCACTAAGTGGCACCAGTCACTGGATGAATCCAAAGTCAGCTGTGTGATAGCACTGGATATTGCTGGTGCTTTCGACCGGGTGTGGCACCAGGGCCTCTTAGCAAAACTTCAAGCAATGGGAATTGCAGGCTCTACGCTATGTCTCCTCAGTGATTACCTTCATGGTAGATCTCTAAGGGTAGTTCTCAATGGAACGGAATCAGCAAGACATCCTATTGGGGCAAGTGTTCCACAACGAAGCGTGCTGGGACCATTGTTATGGAATGTGTACTTCAACGACCTTCTTCATCTCACCCCAGAATCCCATACATATGCAGACAAATGTACACTGACATTCACTTATCCAAGAGAAGAAAGCCCCCCTGCTCTAAGCTACATCAATCACCAGCTAAAGAGCTATATCAGTTGGGGAAATAGATGGGAAGTAACATTTGCCCTGAGAAAACGCAAATGATGATGGTCTTTTTTGGCACCATGATGGGGAATGCTGGTGCAGTAGTAAGGATGAATTGGGAGGGTGTTTTGGGACCTGGAGAAGAAGTTAATTTTCCTTGGGGTGAAATTTGATTCCAAATTAAAACCCTGAAGAACCATGTTGTAAATCTTGCAAACAAGGCAGCCAGGAAGCTTACAGCACTTTGCCGTATCTCGCATCTGCTTGACAGTAGGGATTGCAAGATTCTGTACGAGGCACAAGTATGCTCACACCTTAAGTATGCTCCACTTTCATGGTTTGCCTACCCCCTCCCCCTCTCATCTGCGACTGCTTGACAGAGTAGAGAACAGAGCAATACGTCTCATCTCTCGCCTAGACCCATCCTGGATAGATCTGTCATTTCAGCAGAGCCTTCAACACAGGAGGGATGTGGGTGGCCTTACTGTTATGTACAAGGCCAATATTGTCGAAGTACCACACTTGGATCCACTTCGAGGACAGCGTGAAACAAGCTTTTATGCCACAAGACGGGCAGAAAGCAGCAACTTCACTCTGGCTGTACCCTTCTCCAGAACATCACTCAATCTGAGATCATACATACCCAGGATGACTCGAGTATGGAACACATTCGTACAGCATAATGATGTCAACGAGATAAAGTCAGTTGATCAAATGAAAATGCTGGCCCACAGATGGCTCCAACTTCATCCTGTTCCCTACTTGTATGTCTCATAACAATAAAAATGCTTTCAAATGAGCTGATGTAGGTAACAGCTCTTAGCTTGCCAATAAAGTTAGGAATCCTTAACCTGTAAACAGCTTGTCAATAAACCTAGGGATCCTTAACCTTGTCAAACCCTGTGTAAAAAAAAAAAAAAATGAAAAGGCAGATGAAGAGGACGGAGGAAAATGGCAATGGGATAGAAAACAGTGAGAGGAGGAAAGAAAAGAAATAATTCAGGACAAATAAAAAACGGAAAAGAAGACAAATGGTTCAAATTCAATTCAATTCAAATTCAAAGTTTATTCTCTATAAGGATTACAATGCTGAGTTTACAGAAATTTGGTTATTGTGTGGTTTACATGTAGTAAAATTGTGATTACAGAGTGTACCACTAGAACGCTTAGCATGGCTAGGCTTTTCGGGCAGACTTAGTTTTATTCTTAATTGTAAAATATTACAAATTATGAGGTAAGTTGGTATTATGGCTAAGTGACTAAATACTAGTTTGTGAGTTTAGCAATGTGAATGCTTTTGTTTTGGCACAGTATATAGTTTCAGTATTGGAGTATCACAGGATTCATTATTTTAAGACTGAGATTAATATTTCTGTTTATGGTCAAATGAGTGAGCGAGAGTAAGTGTGAACCACCAGGTGGTATTCGTGTAGTTAGTTGACGGGGTGTATCAGGAGATAAAGTTTTCTAATGGTAGTTTTGAAGGTGATGAATGTGTCTGCAGTTCTAGAGTTCTCAGGTAGGGTATTCCAGATTTAGGGCCTTTGACATACATTGAATTTTTGTAAAGGTTTAGTCGGACACGGGGAATGTCGTAGAGATGTTTGTGTCTGGTGTTATGCCTGTGGGTTCTGTCACAACTATCAAGAAAGCGTTTTAGGTCGAGGTTGATATTAGAGTTTAAGGCCCTGTAGATATAGATTGCACAGTAGTAAGTATGGATGTACTGAACTGGGAGTAAGTTTAGATCTTTGAAGAGTGGGGGGTGTGCTGCCAGGGATGGATTTAGTGATTATTCTACTGCAGCTTTTTGTTGGGTTATATTGCTTTAGGTGTGTTGCTGCAGTGATCCCCAAGCACAAATAAGCAAGGTGAGGTATGGATAAATAAGTGAGTGGTATAGTGTGAGAAGGGCATTTTGCGGCACGTAGTATCGTATCTTGGAGAGGATCCCAACCGTTTTGGATACTTTTTTGGCTATAAAGCTGGATATGGGTGCTGAAATTCAGGTTGTTGTCAGGTATAAGCCTAGAATTTTCCCCCATTAATTTCTGGTAATTAGAGTGTTTTCAAACTTAATGTTAATTTTGTCTCCGCCTGCTACCAAACATAAAAATTTTTTGATAACTGATCACAGGTCGTCAGTCAAGGTTAGGACCTGATTAACTCATTCTCTCCTCAATTTCTCAACTTTCTCCTTGGATGGACTGACGAAGCCCACTGTGTGGCGATACCGTTTCCTTAATAAAGATTCCCAGAGTTTGCACATGGTGTCATATTTTAATCAATAGGAATAGGTTAATCATGGGTAGAAGCGTCGACTGAAACATTATTATTGATCAATGCCTATTGGAAAAAGGTCATTAATAATGGTTATTATTAGCTGTACGCGAACTAATAAATCTTATCTTTAATTTGAATTGAAGTAAAAAATAAAAATGATTTGTACTCATAGCTCAATGGAAAAAAATAAAAATATTAAACTAATATATATATATATATATATTATAGTATATTATATATATATATTATATATATAGTATATATATATATATATATATTACCTATAATGATATATATAGTAAATAAGATAAAATTAAGATCACAGTAAACAGTGGAATTCAGAATCTGCAAAACAACTCCACTCTGTAAAGAATAGAGAAATTCCAAGCGTTTTTTCGTGACTGACTCCACATTAATCAAGGAACTATGCAGTTTTTGCACCAAATCTTCTTAGTGTTGAACTTGAGTCCAATACGACGTTCTTGCAAGCAGCCCAAGAATATGCAATCCACCCACCCTCTCTCTCTTGTCCTTTACTGCTGTCACCAATGTCATAGGAACTCCAGTTTGATCGTTTTTCCGCCTACACAGAAGGCTGGCTTCAGTCGAGTACAGAAAAGTTGATGAAACAGACATGATTACCTTCGTCCTTCAAGTATCTTCCTGCTCCAGCCATCCTGTCACTTTCATCTCCATAGTTGTTTCATACATGGATACGAATGCCTTCCCTCCAGACTGAGGTACTGACCACCTTTTCAAAACTTTAAGGGGTGATGGACTGATTACATACATCGTCTTCGAAGTATCTTCTCTTCTATCAACATTTCTGTACTGTATCTATGCTTACAGACCTGCAATCAACTTCGACAACTCTCCACTAGTGAGAACGGCTGGATTTGAGAGGGACCTGACCTCCCACATCTGAGTTCTTACCTCGTCTAGTGACCTACGTCTCACGCTCTTCTGGCCTATATAAGGCTCCATCCTGTTCACTTCATCTCCTATTGTTTCCAGACTAGAACCAATCTCTTCTCCAACTGAAGGGACTGACCAACTCAATAACTTAAGATGATGGGACTGATTAAATCGTCTTCAAGTCTCTGGCTTCTAGCAACTTTTTCTGTACTCGACTGAAGAAGCCTACTTGTAGGAGCAAACGTTTTCGAACTAAAGATACCAACTGTGCATATGTGTTTTACCTAACAACCTGCCGTGTTTTATACCATTTTAATTATTCATGAGTTAAAGGATGTAGAAGACTATTACTTGGGTAACATAAAAATAGGTTGTGACAAATATAGACTGGATTAGAGAAAGGCCTGTTTTTCAGTGTTCACTCTCTGTAATGTGCTTTTGGTGTAAGTATAACAGGAGAGAAGCTAATGTGATGGCAGGGGGTTTTTTACAGTTTCAGGATGGATTCTCTGCTAAGACTTCAGAGATGGTGAAGCTGCCCGTAGTTTTGTTTTAATTGTATCGAAACAGCATCATGCTGATTCGAGGCACTTTCGTCTGCAAATTAGTATTCTTCTTTGATCACTAATTTGGGGCGTCAACTGCATTGCATGAGAATTGGTGGAATTTCGGTGTGTACCAGGCGTTGTTCAAGTTTATCGTTTCTACATGCGTAAATGTGTTTCATTGATGGCGGGTGTCGAGGTTTCTTGCTATTTCCACCTACATAATCTTGTCACAGCCCCCACAGGTATAGTGTAACTCCTGCATTGACTGGTTTCGTGGTGCTTTGATTTTTTCCCCTGGTTAGATCCTTTTTGAATTGCTAGAACGATGGCGACTCTGGTGTTACTTGTGAAACGTTACTTTAAAACGTTCAGAGCACCCTGGCTGTTGGGATAATTATAAATAACTTTGTCTGTTCCATATACAGTTATGAGTATCGTTTGAGACAAAGCTCCTGTTAGAGCAGAAACTTTGCCACAATAACATGTCACATTATTGCACTTGTGTCCTTTACTTTACAAGAATATAAATGATCAGTATCATAACCCATAAGACACGGTCAAGATATCTTATTAATGAAAATAAGATACCCAGACATATTAAGGAAATATTCCTAGAACGTTTGCTTGCAACCAGATAGGTTAACTGTAAATATAAAATCCAGATTACTCTTGTTAACCCTTTTCGGCCTAGTTCCTATGATCTTTTTGTATCGATCTGTGTCTTTGGCGCTAGAACCCCGCACAGGATGGAAGAGGGTAGCAACAATAAACTAGCCACTTCGGATGCAAAATCTAAGTCTAAAAAGGTTTTTCTAGACAAAAACCGTACGAGGCACAAGTACTCACACCTTGAGTAATGTTCCTCGTTCTTGGATGCCTACCTCCTATCTCATTTTGCAACTTCTTGACAGAGTAGAGAATAAAGCAAGATCGCCTAATCTCCTCCCGCCTGGACCCAAGCCTGGATAGATCCTTTCAATGTTCAGCAGAGCCTTCAACCACTGGAGGGATGTGCGCTGCCTTACTGTTTAAGTACAATGCCAAAGGTACTGTAAACCCACTTGAGGCTTGCCACTCCGAGGGCAGCGAGGAAGTGACGTACAACACATCATGACAGGCAGCAAACAAACAGTAACGTACATTCTGGCTTGTACCCATCCTCCGAACATAGCTATATCTGAATCATTTATATCCTAAGATTTACTCGAGTCTGGAACTTGTTTAGTGGTACAGCCTAATGAATTATCAAAAAACGAAATAAAAAATGTCAGATGATCAAAGGGAAATTGCTGAACCACAGATGGCTCCTACTTCAGCCTGTTCTATATTTGTATTCTCATAACAATTAAAAAAAGCTTTAAATGAGCTTGATTTAGAATAACAACTCTTAGCCTTTAAAGAATAGTCCAGCCCTTACCCCAACCTTGTAAAACCCTGTGGTAAAGAAAGAGAGGAGAGAGAAGAGAGAAGGAGAGAGAGAGAGAGAGAGAGAGAGAGAGAGAGAGATGAGATGAGAGAGAGATGAGACGAGAGGACCAACACATGAGTGGAAGATGAAAAAAAAGAAAAGCATGTGGAGGGGAAGAACGAAGTAAGCGAAGCCAGGGGAGAAGTAAACAAGAAAAAGAGGAGACAGACTTCCAGAACCTTTATTTGCAAGAGATTGCTGCTACACCTCATGGATGAGAAGAGACAGGCAATGACAAGGAGGAGGTATTGCTGTGGTGCTTCTCTAAAAGTGTACAGCCCACTACATTGATGTTTGCCATCCCTAACTCAATCTTGGAAATTACGTTTTCTTCAACTCTACATACATATCACTAGTACCTTCTGTACTATCATGTGCAGTGTACAGACCTCAGTGGCAAGACATGCAGACCCCCACCAACTTCCTAATGGAAAATATGGGAATCCGCTTCTGCTACAACACAATTGTCACAGTATTATAATTGTTGGTGAACCTCAACCAACACCTTATACAGAGGACTTTGAAGACCTCTGCAGAGTGAACATGAAAACTTTGTTTGCTTTCCTACTTCACATCCTGGCTCCTCCCTTGACCCTGTAGGATTGAACTGGGAAGAAGGTATAGTCACTTGTCAACCCTCGTCCTACGTTGGATCTCATCTGATCCACAAGGCTTGTTTTTTACGACACTTAAGATCCCAACAGAAACGAGGTGAGGATCCACACGCACAGACCTGGTTATGGGAAAGAGGTAATTGGGCCAGCCCCTTTGCTCTGAGCTCGCCACCACCCGATTGGAATTGCTCCTTCTCCAAGGGATATTGACAACCAGGTGAAACCCGATCACAGGACACATCCTTAATCTAACAACAAGAACACATCCTCACACGGCAATATTTGTAACGAAGCCTACAGATCAGCTTAGTTTGGCTTTGCGTTGTAGAGAGGCTGCTACTGCTAGTACAAAGCCTGGCGAAGGTATAAGAAGACATCATAACCACGCCATAACAGAACTTGCACAGGCAAGCATGTAAGCTTCCAAGGGTGACCGCACAAAAGTGGGCCATTTGTTAAATGGAGTGGACACAAAAAGAAAAGCTAGCATAGTGTAGGGTATGCTCCAAAACCTGGTGGTCCCTGTCAAGGACAGAGAAGGGTTAACTGCCTGATGAAACATTCCCCCTCTAAATCGACAGGACGGACTACCTCTGACCTAATGTATCAATAGAAAGAGTCTGACCTCTTTGTCCGACACTTTGACTACTCAAATGCAAAGTTCCTGAGGCCAAGCAGGGACCCACCTTGCTAGCTGCCAAGGAGGGATTACAATAAGGCAGGAGGAGTGCATCCTTCTTAAATCGCTTGACCAAGAAAAGGCTGTGGGCCCAACAAGTTGAGCCGCAATATTACAGAAAGATGTGTCAGACCAGCTAGCAGCACCTCTAACTCGCATCTTTCAGCACTGCCTAGTACAGTGTAAATGGCCTTCTCTGTGGAAAGAGACAAATGTAGACCCCTGTTCAAAAATGAAGAGCAGAAACAGAAATCAGCAACTACAGACCCAGTGGCCACACTGTCAATCACTGGTAATATCCATGAGACAATAATCCCTCAAGACAAATGACAAGTTTTTGTGACTACCACATCACTACTTTGTGAGGTCCAATAATGGCTCAGGAAGGTACTCTGGCTGTTGATCTGGTTGTTAAACCTCTCCACTAATGGCACCAGTCACTGGATGAAATCCAAAGTCAGCTGTGTGATAGCACTGGATATTGCTGTGCTTTCGACCGGGTGTGGCACCAGGGCGTCTTAGCAAACTTCAAGCAATGGGAAATTGCAGGCTCTACGCTATGTTCTCCTCGTGATTACCTTCATGGTCATCTCTAATGGTAGTTCTCAATGAACGGAATCAGCAAGACATCCTATTGGGGCAAGTGTTCCACAGCGAAGCGTGCTGGGACCATTGTTAGGAATGTTTACTTCAACGACCTTCTTCATGCTCACCCCAAATCCCATACATATGCAGACAAATGTACACTGACATAACACTTTATCCAAGAGAAGAAACGCCACCTGCTCAAAGCTACTCAATCACACAGCTAAGAGCTATATAGTCACTGGAGGAAATATGATGGCAAGTAAACAATTTCACCTGAGAAACGCAGAATGATGAAGGTCTTTAGGCACCATGATGGTAATGCTGGAGCAGTAGTAAGGATGAGATGGGAGGGTGTTGCACCTGTAAGAAAGAAGTTAATATCCTTGGGGTGAAATGTGATTCCAAATTCACCCATGAAGAACCATGTTTGTAAATCTGCAAACACAGGCAGCCCAGGATAGCTACAGCACTTCGCCGTATCTCGGCATCCGCTTGACAGTAGGATTTGCAAGATTCTGTACGAGGCACAAGTATGCGTCACACCTTAAGTAATGCTCCACTTTCCATGGTTGCCTACCCCCTCCCCTCTCATCTGCGACTGCTTGACAAGTAGAGAACAGAGCAATACGTCTCATCTCTCGCCTAGACACATCCTGGATAGATCTTCATTTTCAGCAGAGTCCTTCACACAGGAGGGATGTGGGTGGCCTTACTGTTATGTAAAGCCAATATTGTCGAAGTACAAACACTTGGATCCACTTATCGAGACAGCGTGAAACAACTTTTATGCCACAGACGGGCGAAAGCAGCAACTTCACTCTGGCTGTACCCTTCCCAGAACATCACTCAATCTGAGATCATACAATACCCAGGATGACTCAGTATGGAACACATTCCGTACATCATGAATGATGTCCAACGAGATAAAGTCATTGATCAAATGAAAATGCTGGCGCCACAGATGGCTCCAACTTCATCCTGTCCCATACTTGTATGTATCAAACAAAAAAAATGCTTTCAAATGAGCTGATGTAGGAACAGCGCTTAGCTTGCCAATAAAGTTAGGATCCTACCTGTAAACAGCCTGTCAATAAACCTAGGGATCCTTAACCCTTGGTCAAACCCTGTGTAAAAAAAAAAAAAAAATGAAAAGGCAATGAAGCGGACGGAGGACAATGCAATGTAGATAGAAACATGAAGGAGGAAAAAAAGAAATAATACAGGACAAATAAAAACGGAAAGAAGAGACAAATGTTCAAATCAATCAAGTCAAATTCAAAGTTTATTCTCAATTAAGGAAATTACAATGCTGAGTTACAGAAATTTGGTTATTGGGTGGTATTTTATTACATGTTAGTAAAAGTTGGTGATTACAGAGTGTAACCGACTAGAACGCTAGCATGGCAAGGCTTTTCGGGCAGACTTAGATTATTCTTAATTGTAAAATTTCAAATTATGAGGATAAGTTTGGTATTATGAGCTAAGTGACTAAATACTAGTTTGAGAGTATAAGCAATGAATGCTTTTGTTTTGTGCACAGTATATAGTTTTCCAGTGATTGGAGTATCACAGGATTCATTATTTAAACTGAGATTAATATTTTCGTTTATGTCAAATGAGTGAGCGAGAGTAAGTTTAAACCACCAGGGTGGTATATCGTGTAGTTAGTTGACGGGGTGTATCAGGAGATAAGGATGTTTTCCTAATGGTAGTTTTGAGAAGGTGATGAATGTGTCTGCAGTTCTAGAGTTCTCAGGTAGGTATTCCAGCTTTTAGGGCCTTTGAGACATACATTGATTTTTGGTAAAGGTTTAGGTCCGGACACGGGGAATGTCGTAGAGATTTTTGGTCTGAGGTGTTATGCCTGTGGGATTCTGTCACAACTATCAAGAAAGCGTTTTTAGGGTCGAGGTTGATATTAGAGGTTTAAGGCCCTGTAGATTATAGATTGCACAGTAGTAAAGTATGGAGGTACTGAACTGTGGAAGTAAGTTTAGAATCTTTGAAGAGTGGGGGGGGTGTTCTGCCAGGGATGGGATTTAGTGATTATTCTAAAGCAGGCTTTTGTTGGGTTATTATTGGGCTATTTAGGTGTGTTGCGGGCAGATGATCCCCAACACAAATATCAAGGTGAGGTATGGATAAATTTAAGGTGAGTGGTATATTGGAGAAGGCACTTTGCGGCACTAGTATCGTATCTTGAGAGGATCCCAACCGTTTTGGATACTTTTTTGGCTATAACGCTGATATGGTTGGCTGACATTCAGTTGTTGTCAGGTTATAAGCCTATGAATTTCCCCCCCATTAATTTCTGGTAATTAGAGTGTTGTCCAATCGTAATGTTAATTTTGTGCTTCTTCTCCTGGCGCTGCTACCAAACATAAATATGTAAGTTTTTTTCAGTGTTAAGCGTAAGTTTATTGGCTGTCATCCAAATCGATATTTTAATCAGCTCCTCATACACAAGGGTGTTGAGGGTGGCAAGATGAGGTGTGAGATGGGACATAAGTCGTGTCATCAGCAAAGAGAATGGGTTTCAGGTGTTGGATCGTTTTGGAGAGTCATTGATGGTGAGGTGGAAGGAGAAACACAGGAGAAAGGAGGAGCAAATACGACAAAGAGAGAAGAGAAGGTAAGATTAAAAATAAAGAGAAGAGAGAGAGAGAGAGAGAGAAGAGAGACGATAGAGAGAGAGAGAGAGGAGAGAGAAGAAGAGAGAGAGAGAGAGAGAGAGAAGAAGAGGTCTGAGGAGATGGGAAGGAAGGATAAATGCAATGAAGAGCGACAGAGAGAGAGATGGAAGGAGGGAAAAGCATCTCTCCCTCTCTCTGCTGGGGCGCACTGGGTTGTGCTCTCGTACACTGTAGGGGTCCCTAACAAAATGCCTGGTGAGCCTATATTAAGCCACGGTTTGTAGTGGTGTGCAGAGGGTTGGGCCGTTGATGTGCGTGTGTTTGTTCTATATTAGTCTGGAGCTCAAACTATTATAGGCACTCCCCACTACTTCTCACGGCCCAGCCTCCTAGTTTCCCCTTATGATTCAGCAGCATGCAGCAGCATCAGCAACTGTAGTAGACTTGTCTGCGGCAAAAACGCTCACAAAACCAGTCGCAGTACAATGATTCGGTAACTTAAGAATTGGGTGTTTGCATGCCAAGCACAGGAGAGCTACAGATTTAAGTTAACGGGAAGGATTTCCGATCATAATGTGGGGGGCAATTCCTAATAAATTGTTTTGGTATATCTTACATAATACATACATATATATATATATAAATATAAATATATATAATAAATATATATATATATATATATATAGATATATGTATCTATAATATAGAATATAGATATTAGATATATATATATATATATATATAGATATATATAGTTAAGGTAATCTATATATATATATATATATATATTTTCAAACAAGTTGGCTGTCTTCCCACCGAGGCAGGTTGACCCAAAAAGACAGAACAGAAAAAATCCCCCCCCCCCCCAAAAAAAAAAATACTTCATCATCATTCACAACACTTCACTACAACTCATCACATAATACTGTTTTTGCAGAGGTGCACATAATACAACAGCTTATAACATATACGTATAAAGTATTACACAACAATCCCTCCCAAACGCTAATACCAGAACCCCTCGCTTTAGTTTGCAGACATTTCACTCCCATTTCAGAACTCATCTGTCCGGCTATATAAAAAAATAACCGGTTTCCCTGAATCCCTTTCACTTAATATTACCGGTAGCTGCTCACACTCCAACAGATCGTCAGGGTCCCAATTACCCTTTAGTACTCCATTCACTCCTATCGAACACTCTCATGCACGCCCTGCTGGAAGTCCAAGTCCCCTCGCCACAAAAACCTCCCCCTTACCCCTTTCCTTCCAACATTTCGAGACACCCCTACCCCCGCCTTCCTCTCCTACAGATTAAATGCTACTCCATTCATTCAACTTAGGATCCATTCTCTCTAAATGACCAAACCGACCTCAACATCACCCTCATCAACTCTCTGACTAATACTCTTATTAACTCCACACCTCCTAATTTCCACACTCCGAATTTTCTGCATAATATTACACCACGCATTTTGCCCTTAGCAGGACATCTCACCACTGCCATCCAACCGCCTCCTCGCTGCTGCTGCATTCAACAACCCAAGCTTCACACCCCTATAAGAGTGTTGGTACTACTATACTTCATACATCCCTTCTTTGCCTTCATAGATACCGTTTTTTGACGCCACATGACCTCAACGCACCACTCACCTTTTTTTCCTCATCAATTCTATGACTAACATTATCCTTCATAAATCCATCAGCCGACACGTCAACTCCAAGTATCTGAAAACTTTCACTTCTCCATACTCCTCCCCCCAATTGATATCGCAATTTTTTCTTTATCTAATCATTTGATACCCTCCCCGCATCTCTTACTATGTTTCTATGTTCACTTCAGCTTTCTACCTTACACACACCCCAAAACCTCATCCACTAAACCTTTGCAATTTTTTCTTTAGAATCTCCCATAACCACAGTATCATCAGCAAAAAGTAACTGTGTCAATTCCCATTATGTATTGAATTCCCATAATTTAATCCCACCCCTCTCCCAACACCCTAGCATTTACTTCGTTTTGCAACCCCATCTATAAATTATATAAACAACCATGGGACATTACACATCCTGTCTAAGACCTACCGTTTACCGGGAAGTATTCTACCCTCTCTTCTACTCACCCTAAACCTGAGCCTCACTATCCTCATAAAAACTCTTTACAGCCATGTTAGTAACTTACCTCCTATTCCGTATACTTGCAACATCTGCCACATTGCTCCTCTATCCAATCTATAATATGCCCTTTTCTAAATCCATAAAATGCAATAAACACTTCCCTACCTTTATCTAATACTTGCACATATATCTTCAATGTAAAACCACTTGATCTACACATCCCCTATCATCCGCAATCCTACATTCTTATTCTTATCTATTATCTTCAATAATAACCCTACCGTACATTTTTCCCTGGAGATACTCTAGTAAACTTATTCCCCTAAAATTTACCATCTCTTTTTCCCCCTTCCCTTATATAAAGGGACATACATGATCTCCGCCAATTCCCTAACCGTACCTTCCCCTCTTCATACATTTATTAAACAAAATACCAACCACTTTCCAGACACCTCTATCATCCCCCCCTGCTTTTAACATTTCTGTCATTGTATCTCAATCAGTTTCCATCTGCTTACCCCTCCGCTTTTCTACTTAATACCTCACTACCTCCCGACACGTACATTCTGCTCTTCTTCACGTCCTAATAGATGTATAATACCTCCCTGGCCAGTGCATGAAATTACCCCCTTCCCTTTCTCCCTTCAAGATTTACAAAGTTCCTCAAAAATTCTCCGCCATCTACCTAATACTTTCTTTCTGCTCTTCTTTAGAACACTTCTGCTTTGAAAAAATAAAAAAACCTCTCATAAGCTAACTTTTTCTCTTAAAGTCACACCCCTTTAACTTCATCATCAAACCAATCACTTCCTCTTTCCCTTCAGCCCCCACCCTCCTATAACAACAACTTCTGCCCCACAAAGCTAATACGCATTTTAAAACCATCCAACCCTATTTTTGCAACCCCCCCTTCCCCCACAGCTACATCTTTGCACTAGCCCTACCTTTCTGCCAAAAGTCGCTTATATCTCAACTCGAACTTCCCCCCCCTTAGTTAGCACTTCACTTCTCATAGACTTGTTGATGCCACCTCCTCTTGTCCCTATCACCTTCTTACTCTAACTGTAGCTACAACTTAAATAATATTCCGATATATCAGTTGCCCTCTATAAACATGTACATCCTGGAGCCTACCCATTAACCGTTTTGTCCACCAATACAATCTAACAAAACTAACTTCATTACGTGCTACAGCATACCTGGTTATATATATATATATATACTATATATATATATATATATAATATATATATGATATATATATATATATATATATATATATATATATATAATATAGTATAGTCAGATATTGTCGTCCGAATAGGCAGAACTTGTGATCATGGCTTAAATACAACGCTCATCTTAGCCAAAAGGACAAGCGGAAATTTGTGTAGTGCAATAATTTCGCCAAATCAATCTGAACCTAACGAAAAAAAAAATGTTATTCACTGTGTTTAGTTTAGTATTATAATTATTGTAAACAAAATTATAACTATATTAAGTTGGTTAGGCCTAAAATAAATTGCGCTTGTTTATAATAAGCTAAGGTAAGTTTTTCTAAGGAAACTTTTGGTGAAAAATTAAAAATTTTTACATTAACATAATGAAAAAAATAATATCATTAAATGTTACAAGAGAAAATATTAGAAAGGACTTAATTTTAAATGCGTTCTTGCTAATTTTACCAGTTTTACCTATTAGGCACGACATATATATATTATATATATATATATATAAATATATATATATATATAAATATATATATTATATATATGATATATATTATATATATATTTATATTTTTTTTAATATATATATATATATATAGATATATATGGCAATAAGGTCACAGTAAAACATTGTTTCCTATTGACAATTGTGAGTGTCAACGGAAAGCGCTTGGAATTTCACTACTCTTTTTCACAGTGGTTGTGTTTGCATATATATATATATATATATAATATATACTATATACTATTTATATATATATATATATATATATATATAAAATAATATATATATATAACATATATATAGAAAAAATAATAATATATATATATTTATAATATTAGATATAATATATATATATAGTATAGTTATTTAGTAATATATATAAATATATACATATATATATATATTATATATATGATATAAATATATATATATAAATATAAATATATATATATTATATGCAATTATATATATAATATAAAGACCATAAGGGTAATATTCAATAACATTCCCTTGACAATGGACTATTTCTATAGTGTATCATAGCGAGCATGTTGGTTTAAGGGTGTTTAATATGCATCTTTCCAGACATGGTCATGGCATTGTCCAGTTCCAGATGATGTGTTCCATGAAAAAGGACTGTGTCAGGCTTTAAATGAAATTTAAGGAATTTTGGTGTGCAAATGTTGAAAAGCGAAATAATTGTGAAGCAATGGGTGGGAGGTTGAAACAAGGTTTTACCCAACAGAAAACTAAAACGTTCAGATGTGTACTAGTTAATGATAGAAGTGAATCGTGTGTTAAAAATAAAAAGAGGGACAGAGGACAAATACGAAGCCCAAAACTTCATAAACATTTGATATGCAAATAGCCAGTATCCAAGAAGTAGAAGAAATAATAATAACTGTATGGGCAGGAAATTTGGATATGATGAACAATAACCGCGACCTTGGATAAATGTACGGTGATCCATTATCAGCCCTTCTGAAGGTCCACAACCAAGGTTACAAACCATTTTCCACGCTGATACAAATAAAAACAAATGGAGAGGAGTAGCGAGTTTACTATGGAAAACCTTAAGAGCAGCCCTTAAAAATAAAAGACTGAGGGACAAAGGAATAATCTTACCGTTGAGGTTTCTTGAAGAACGTGAAAAGCTAATCTTAGGTGAAATATACACATGTGAAGGCTTTTAAGGAACTAACACGGTAATTACGATTTTAAATACCATCAAAATAAGATTGTGTGTGCAGTAACAAAGATCCAAAGATCCATACGACTTTCTAAAGAGAATTCAAGAGTTCTGTTTTAAATTTGATAACAGAACCAACTAAGTGAACAAGCTACAGGAATACTGAGGGAGACAACTACATACCGATCTTACTGACGATTTGGAAAAAGCGCATACTCAAATAGATTAAATTAGGTATATAACAACATGTATATACCTGGTAAAGGTAATTTCTAGCCGTACGCGTAAAAAATCGTCTTGGTGCTGTCTTAGAGTGTAGCATGAGTGTAAGTACAGGAACCGAGAGAGAGAGAGAGAGAGAGAGAGAGAGAGAGAGAAACAGACAGAGACAGACAGACAGACAGACAGACAAAGAGGGAGAGAGAGATAGAGAGAATTAGAGAGAGAGAGGAGAGAGAGAGAGAGAGAAGAGAGAGAGAGAAGAGAGAGAAGAGAGAGAAGAGGAGAGAGAGAGAGAAGAAGAGAGGAAGAGAGAGAGCAAATAGGAAAAAGAATGAAACATAAAAAAGGAAGAGACAGAAAGATGAGAGAAAAAATGGAGTTAATAGCAGAAGACAAAGTGAAGAGGAGGAAGAATGAAGAAAAATAAAGAGTACTGGAGGAAGAAAACACCGAGGAAAGGCAGGAGAAGCAAGCAAGAAGATGATAGAGAGAAGGAAGTAAAAAGAGTTTCACGTGCTGCCACACTGGTTCACGTACACTGCAGGAGGCAACAACCAAATGCCTGGTGGAGCCTATATTTTGCCAGGGTGTATGTGTGTGTGTAGAGGGAGGGGCTGTGGTGTGTTGCTTGTTCTGTATTAGTCTGAGCTCACTATTGTAGCACTCCCAGGCTTACCTCTCAATGCGCACTGCCTGTCCTGTGCCACTTTTATTATATCAGCAGCAGAAACTCTCTCGTCTTGCTGCAAAACAGCAACCCCATTGGCACCAGTAATATTTGACTTTAGAGAGGAATTCTTTGTCAAGGACATAAGAATACCTACGGATCTAAGTAACAGGAAAGTTCTCGGTCATATGTAGCACACTGTCCAACAAAGACACGGACAGTTATGGAGGTCCAGTACAATTGGCTAAATTCTGTTTGATATACAATTACTGCAAAATATATATATATATTATATTAAGAGACAACGAGATAGTTTTCAAAGGTAATCATACTGTGTATGTTTGGTTAGGGTGCGCAAGCTTCCCGACAGTAGCCACAATATGTTGCAATCAAGTTGAGAGGTCATTGATGGGGACTGCATCACCGGTTTTTAAAGGCGTATTGTGAGGTTAAAAGTAGTTGTGTACAAAGGATGCAAATGTAATGTGAGACTATGGGTGGGCAAAAATAAGATTCTAACGCTCGAGATAAATTAACAAAAAGGCACAATACCTGTGCGGGAACAATACACACAAATAACCGCCACCTAATAAGAGAGAATCTTACGACGACGTTTCGGTCCGACTTGGACCATTGTACAAAGTCAATGTACTTTGTCAATGGCCAAGTCGGACCGGAAACGTCGTCGTAAGCTCTCTCTTTTATGTGGCGGGTATTTGTGTATAATACTCGAGAGCCAGGAAAAACCTCCACAATTATTAAGATAATTTGTAAGAAAGCTACAAGTGTGAGAGACCCAGAGAAGTCATATAAGGCCCAAAACTTCATCACTAATTATATACAAAAACTAACACAGCTACATCAGTATTTTGTACGAGTTAATGATATGAGCGAATGATGATTTTTTAATAAAGAGGGACAGAGGAGAAATGCGAAACCAAAAAATGAAATAACAGCTGATGTACAAGTAGTCAGTATCCCAGAAGTAGAAGAAATATTAATAACTGTATGGGCAGGAAACTTGGATATGATCTGACGATAAACCGCGACCTGGATAAAATACATGGTGTCATTAACTGCCTTTCTGAAGGCTTCACAGACAAGTTTACAAACTATTCCACGCCTGAGGAGGTAGTTGTGATATGCCAAGGGAAAACCGTGAAGAGGCTGGCTCAGAAAAGTAATAAAGGCTGTAGCGACAAAGGCAGAAACTGTCTGCGCAGTTTCTCGAAAACGTAAAAGTTAATCTTAAGTGTAGTATACACCATCCATATTTAGAATGCATAAGGGATTTTTCTTTGGGGATCACGACTGTGAAGGCTTATTAGATATGAATCAAGAAATGACAATGCAAAACTTGAATACCACAAAATAAGATAGCGAATAATAATAGGGAATCCGTAACCATAATGAATTTCCTGAAGATATATTCATGACTGATTTTTAATTTAAAAGAATGCGGTAGTAAACAACTTGAGGGGAAAATAATAAAATACCTTATCTGGAGATTGCCAGTGAGCCCCCCCCGCTTATTTTTTTTTTTGGAAAAAAAAGCGTTAATGCAATAGGAGCTAATGGATATATATACCAACATTATATATACCTGTTAATGTATACTCCCCGGCAAATGACTTATACAGTCATGGCGTTCATAGTAGTTGCATCGTGGCGAGTGAGATGATTTTGAGAGCGAAGAAAGAAGAGAGAGCGAGTAAATAAAGAGGAAAAAAACAAAAAGAGAAAAATTAAAAGGCAATAAGACAGAACGCAAATGAAGAGGTGTGAGTAAGGAAATACAGGGAAAAGGAAGAAAGCAAGACAACAAAGAGAAAGGAGACAGGAAAAATAAAATGAAGAAGAAAGAAAGCCACTTATCCTTCCTCTCCTCTCGTGCTGCCACAACTGTGCTGTCGTACAATGCAGGTTACGTTCAACAAATTCCTGGTGAGCCTATATTTAGCCAGGGTTGTAGTTTGAGCAGAGATGGGCTTAGTGTGGGTGTTTGCTTGCTCAAGAATAGTCTGGACTCAGCTATAATAGGCACTAGGCACGTTCCCCAGACTACCACTCACGAGCACTGCCGTGCGCTGTTCCCCCTTTTATGATGCAGCAGGCGGCAGCAGCAACAACAGTTAGTACAACCTGTCTGGCTACAGACCAGCGAAATGGGTAAACAATACACACACACACACAGCACACACACACACCACACACACTACAACACACACACAACACACACACACAGCACACACACACACAACACACACACACACACACACACAGATAGATAGCAGCAGAAATGTCCTGGCAGGCAAGAGCATTCATCAATGTCCCAATACATCAAAACACTCATGGAGATCACAGGAAGAACGGAGATGAAATTAAAGAAACAGGGAAAAAATACCAAACATCGTAAGTTACCTTAGATAATGATCATTTACGACTTGCAGTTTTACATTCAGTTTTAAACTTAAAATGTCAATCTATTTTCTCTTGTCCTCACTACCAAGATACTTAGAAACAGATTCAAGATATCACTGTCTTTTTGGTGTTGTGGTCGTTTAAGGTCGTTGTGGTTGTTGGGTTGTTTGATGGTCCTTTGGTGGTCAATTATGGTCGTTCTGAAACATTTCACAGAGATCCACATAAATGATCATTTGACTTAGCGAAATATGATCCCTTGGTTATAAATCTAATCAGATGCGACAGACTAAAAAGGCACGACTTGTGTACAGGTTCCTGTCCAAATCCTTCTTGAAGACAGCCAGTGGTCTATTCCCCCCCTTACTATGCTGGAGGCAGTTGAACATCTTGGGGGCCCCTGATACTTAGTGTGTTTTTGATAACTGATCACAGGTCGTCAGTCAAGGTTAGGACCTGATTAACTCATTCTCTCCTCAATTTCTCAACTTTCTCCTTGGATGGACTGACGAAGCCCACTGTGTGGCGATACCGTTTCCTTAATAAAGATTCCCAGAGTTTGCACATGGTGTCATATTTTAATCAATAGGAATAGGTTAATCATGGGTAGAAGCGTCGACTGAAACATTATTATTGATCAATGCCTATTGGAAAAAGGTCATTAATAATGGTTATTATTAGCTGTACGCGAACTAATAAATCTTATCTTTAATTTGAATTGAAGTAAAAAATAAAAATGATTTGTACTCATAGCTCAATGGAAAAAAATAAAAATATTAAACTAATATATATATATATATATATTATAGTATATTATATATATATATTATATATATAGTATATATATATATATATATATTACCTATAATGATATATATAGTAAATAAGATAAAATTAAGATCACAGTAAACAGTGGAATTCAGAATCTGCAAAACAACTCCACTCTGTAAAGAATAGAGAAATTCCAAGCGTTTTTTCGTGACTGACTCCACATTAATCAAGGAACTATGCAGTTTTTGCACCAAATCTTCTTAGTGTTGAACTTGAGTCCAATACGACGTTCTTGCAAGCAGCCCAAGAATATGCAATCCACCCACCCTCTCTCTCTTGTCCTTTACTGCTGTCACCAATGTCATAGGAACTCCAGTTTGATCGTTTTTCCGCCTACACAGAAGGCTGGCTTCAGTCGAGTACAGAAAAGTTGATGAAACAGACATGATTACCTTCGTCCTTCAAGTATCTTCCTGCTCCAGCCATCCTGTCACTTTCATCTCCATAGTTGTTTCATACATGGATACGAATGCCTTCCCTCCAGACTGAGGTACTGACCACCTTTTCAAAACTTTAAGGGGTGATGGACTGATTACATACATCGTCTTCGAAGTATCTTCTCTTCTATCAACATTTCTGTACTGTATCTATGCTTACAGACCTGCAATCAACTTCGACAACTCTCCACTAGTGAGAACGGCTGGATTTGAGAGGGACCTGACCTCCCACATCTGAGTTCTTACCTCGTCTAGTGACCTACGTCTCACGCTCTTCTGGCCTATATAAGGCTCCATCCTGTTCACTTCATCTCCTATTGTTTCCAGACTAGAACCAATCTCTTCTCCAACTGAAGGGACTGACCAACTCAATAACTTAAGATGATGGGACTGATTAAATCGTCTTCAAGTCTCTGGCTTCTAGCAACTTTTTCTGTACTCGACTGAAGAAGCCTACTTGTAGGAGCAAACGTTTTCGAACTAAAGATACCAACTGTGCATATGTGTTTTACCTAACAACCTGCCGTGTTTTATACCATTTTAATTATTCATGAGTTAAAGGATGTAGAAGACTATTACTTGGGTAACATAAAAATAGGTTGTGACAAATATAGACTGGATTAGAGAAAGGCCTGTTTTTCAGTGTTCACTCTCTGTAATGTGCTTTTGGTGTAAGTATAACAGGAGAGAAGCTAATGTGATGGCAGGGGGTTTTTTACAGTTTCAGGATGGATTCTCTGCTAAGACTTCAGAGATGGTGAAGCTGCCCGTAGTTTTGTTTTAATTGTATCGAAACAGCATCATGCTGATTCGAGGCACTTTCGTCTGCAAATTAGTATTCTTCTTTGATCACTAATTTGGGGCGTCAACTGCATTGCATGAGAATTGGTGGAATTTCGGTGTGTACCAGGCGTTGTTCAAGTTTATCGTTTCTACATGCGTAAATGTGTTTCATTGATGGCGGGTGTCGAGGTTTCTTGCTATTTCCACCTACATAATCTTGTCACAGCCCCCACAGGTATAGTGTAACTCCTGCATTGACTGGTTTCGTGGTGCTTTGATTTTTTCCCCTGGTTAGATCCTTTTTGAATTGCTAGAACGATGGCGACTCTGGTGTTACTTGTGAAACGTTACTTTAAAACGTTCAGAGCACCCTGGCTGTTGGGATAATTATAAATAACTTTGTCTGTTCCATATACAGTTATGAGTATCGTTTGAGACAAAGCTCCTGTTAGAGCAGAAACTTTGCCACAATAACATGTCACATTATTGCACTTGTGTCCTTTACTTTACAAGAATATAAATGATCAGTATCATAACCCATAAGACACGGTCAAGATATCTTATTAATGAAAATAAGATACCCAGACATATTAAGGAAATATTCCTAGAACGTTTGCTTGCAACCAGATAGGTTAACTGTAAATATAAAATCCAGATTACTCTTGTTAACCCTTTTCGGCCTAGTTCCTATGATCTTTTTGTATCGATCTGTGTCTTTGGCGCTAGAACCCCGCACAGGATGGAAGAGGGTAGCAACAATAAACTAGCCACTTCGGATGCAAAATCTAAGTCTAAAAAGGTTTTTCTAGACAAAAACCGTACGAGGCACAAGTACTCACACCTTGAGTAATGTTCCTCGTTCTTGGATGCCTACCTCCTATCTCATTTTGCAACTTCTTGACAGAGTAGAGAATAAAGCAAGATCGCCTAATCTCCTCCCGCCTGGACCCAAGCCTGGATAGATCCTTTCAATGTTCAGCAGAGCCTTCAACCACTGGAGGGATGTGCGCTGCCTTACTGTTTAAGTACAATGCCAAAGGTACTGTAAACCCACTTGAGGCTTGCCACTCCGAGGGCAGCGAGGAAGTGACGTACAACACATCATGACAGGCAGCAAACAAACAGTAACGTACATTCTGGCTTGTACCCATCCTCCGAACATAGCTATATCTGAATCATTTATATCCTAAGATTTACTCGAGTCTGGAACTTGTTTAGTGGTACAGCCTAATGAATTATCAAAAAACGAAATAAAAAATGTCAGATGATCAAAGGGAAATTGCTGAACCACAGATGGCTCCTACTTCAGCCTGTTCTATATTTGTATTCTCATAACAATTAAAAAAAGCTTTAAATGAGCTTGATTTAGAATAACAACTCTTAGCCTTTAAAGAATAGTCCAGCCCTTACCCCAACCTTGTAAAACCCTGTGGTAAAGAAAGAGAGGAGAGAGAAGAGAGAAGGAGAGAGAGAGAGAGAGAGAGAGAGAGAGAGAGAGATGAGATGAGAGAGAGATGAGACGAGAGGACCAACACATGAGTGGAAGATGAAAAAAAAGAAAAGCATGTGGAGGGGAAGAACGAAGTAAGCGAAGCCAGGGGAGAAGTAAACAAGAAAAAGAGGAGACAGACTTCCAGAACCTTTATTTGCAAGAGATTGCTGCTACACCTCATGGATGAGAAGAGACAGGCAATGACAAGGAGGAGGTATTGCTGTGGTGCTTCTCTAAAAGTGTACAGCCCACTACATTGATGTTTGCCATCCCTAACTCAATCTTGGAAATTACGTTTTCTTCAACTCTACATACATATCACTAGTACCTTCTGTACTATCATGTGCAGTGTACAGACCTCAGTGGCAAGACATGCAGACCCCCACCAACTTCCTAATGGAAAATATGGGAATCCGCTTCTGCTACAACACAATTGTCACAGTATTATAATTGTTGGTGAACCTCAACCAACACCTTATACAGAGGACTTTGAAGACCTCTGCAGAGTGAACATGAAAACTTTGTTTGCTTTCCTACTTCACATCCTGGCTCCTCCCTTGACCCTGTAGGATTGAACTGGGAAGAAGGTATAGTCACTTGTCAACCCTCGTCCTACGTTGGATCTCATCTGATCCACAAGGCTTGTTTTTTACGACACTTAAGATCCCAACAGAAACGAGGTGAGGATCCACACGCACAGACCTGGTTATGGGAAAGAGGTAATTGGGCCAGCCCCTTTGCTCTGAGCTCGCCACCACCCGATTGGAATTGCTCCTTCTCCAAGGGATATTGACAACCAGGTGAAACCCGATCACAGGACACATCCTTAATCTAACAACAAGAACACATCCTCACACGGCAATATTTGTAACGAAGCCTACAGATCAGCTTAGTTTGGCTTTGCGTTGTAGAGAGGCTGCTACTGCTAGTACAAAGCCTGGCGAAGGTATAAGAAGACATCATAACCACGCCATAACAGAACTTGCACAGGCAAGCATGTAAGCTTCCAAGGGTGACCGCACAAAAGTGGGCCATTTGTTAAATGGAGTGGACACAAAAAGAAAAGCTAGCATAGTGTAGGGTATGCTCCAAAACCTGGTGGTCCCTGTCAAGGACAGAGAAGGGTTAACTGCCTGATGAAACATTCCCCCTCTAAATCGACAGGACGGACTACCTCTGACCTAATGTATCAATAGAAAGAGTCTGACCTCTTTGTCCGACACTTTGACTACTCAAATGCAAAGTTCCTGAGGCCAAGCAGGGACCCACCTTGCTAGCTGCCAAGGAGGGATTACAATAAGGCAGGAGGAGTGCATCCTTCTTAAATCGCTTGACCAAGAAAAGGCTGTGGGCCCAACAAGTTGAGCCGCAATATTACAGAAAGATGTGTCAGACCAGCTAGCAGCACCTCTAACTCGCATCTTTCAGCACTGCCTAGTACAGTGTAAATGGCCTTCTCTGTGGAAAGAGACAAATGTAGACCCCTGTTCAAAAATGAAGAGCAGAAACAGAAATCAGCAACTACAGACCCAGTGGCCACACTGTCAATCACTGGTAATATCCATGAGACAATAATCCCTCAAGACAAATGACAAGTTTTTGTGACTACCACATCACTACTTTGTGAGGTCCAATAATGGCTCAGGAAGGTACTCTGGCTGTTGATCTGGTTGTTAAACCTCTCCACTAATGGCACCAGTCACTGGATGAAATCCAAAGTCAGCTGTGTGATAGCACTGGATATTGCTGTGCTTTCGACCGGGTGTGGCACCAGGGCGTCTTAGCAAACTTCAAGCAATGGGAAATTGCAGGCTCTACGCTATGTTCTCCTCGTGATTACCTTCATGGTCATCTCTAATGGTAGTTCTCAATGAACGGAATCAGCAAGACATCCTATTGGGGCAAGTGTTCCACAGCGAAGCGTGCTGGGACCATTGTTAGGAATGTTTACTTCAACGACCTTCTTCATGCTCACCCCAAATCCCATACATATGCAGACAAATGTACACTGACATAACACTTTATCCAAGAGAAGAAACGCCACCTGCTCAAAGCTACTCAATCACACAGCTAAGAGCTATATAGTCACTGGAGGAAATATGATGGCAAGTAAACAATTTCACCTGAGAAACGCAGAATGATGAAGGTCTTTAGGCACCATGATGGTAATGCTGGAGCAGTAGTAAGGATGAGATGGGAGGGTGTTGCACCTGTAAGAAAGAAGTTAATATCCTTGGGGTGAAATGTGATTCCAAATTCACCCATGAAGAACCATGTTTGTAAATCTGCAAACACAGGCAGCCCAGGATAGCTACAGCACTTCGCCGTATCTCGGCATCCGCTTGACAGTAGGATTTGCAAGATTCTGTACGAGGCACAAGTATGCGTCACACCTTAAGTAATGCTCCACTTTCCATGGTTGCCTACCCCCTCCCCTCTCATCTGCGACTGCTTGACAAGTAGAGAACAGAGCAATACGTCTCATCTCTCGCCTAGACACATCCTGGATAGATCTTCATTTTCAGCAGAGTCCTTCACACAGGAGGGATGTGGGTGGCCTTACTGTTATGTAAAGCCAATATTGTCGAAGTACAAACACTTGGATCCACTTATCGAGACAGCGTGAAACAACTTTTATGCCACAGACGGGCGAAAGCAGCAACTTCACTCTGGCTGTACCCTTCCCAGAACATCACTCAATCTGAGATCATACAATACCCAGGATGACTCAGTATGGAACACATTCCGTACATCATGAATGATGTCCAACGAGATAAAGTCATTGATCAAATGAAAATGCTGGCGCCACAGATGGCTCCAACTTCATCCTGTCCCATACTTGTATGTATCAAACAAAAAAAATGCTTTCAAATGAGCTGATGTAGGAACAGCGCTTAGCTTGCCAATAAAGTTAGGATCCTACCTGTAAACAGCCTGTCAATAAACCTAGGGATCCTTAACCCTTGGTCAAACCCTGTGTAAAAAAAAAAAAAAAATGAAAAGGCAATGAAGCGGACGGAGGACAATGCAATGTAGATAGAAACATGAAGGAGGAAAAAAAGAAATAATACAGGACAAATAAAAACGGAAAGAAGAGACAAATGTTCAAATCAATCAAGTCAAATTCAAAGTTTATTCTCAATTAAGGAAATTACAATGCTGAGTTACAGAAATTTGGTTATTGGGTGGTATTTTATTACATGTTAGTAAAAGTTGGTGATTACAGAGTGTAACCGACTAGAACGCTAGCATGGCAAGGCTTTTCGGGCAGACTTAGATTATTCTTAATTGTAAAATTTCAAATTATGAGGATAAGTTTGGTATTATGAGCTAAGTGACTAAATACTAGTTTGAGAGTATAAGCAATGAATGCTTTTGTTTTGTGCACAGTATATAGTTTTCCAGTGATTGGAGTATCACAGGATTCATTATTTAAACTGAGATTAATATTTTCGTTTATGTCAAATGAGTGAGCGAGAGTAAGTTTAAACCACCAGGGTGGTATATCGTGTAGTTAGTTGACGGGGTGTATCAGGAGATAAGGATGTTTTCCTAATGGTAGTTTTGAGAAGGTGATGAATGTGTCTGCAGTTCTAGAGTTCTCAGGTAGGTATTCCAGCTTTTAGGGCCTTTGAGACATACATTGATTTTTGGTAAAGGTTTAGGTCCGGACACGGGGAATGTCGTAGAGATTTTTGGTCTGAGGTGTTATGCCTGTGGGATTCTGTCACAACTATCAAGAAAGCGTTTTTAGGGTCGAGGTTGATATTAGAGGTTTAAGGCCCTGTAGATTATAGATTGCACAGTAGTAAAGTATGGAGGTACTGAACTGTGGAAGTAAGTTTAGAATCTTTGAAGAGTGGGGGGGGTGTTCTGCCAGGGATGGGATTTAGTGATTATTCTAAAGCAGGCTTTTGTTGGGTTATTATTGGGCTATTTAGGTGTGTTGCGGGCAGATGATCCCCAACACAAATATCAAGGTGAGGTATGGATAAATTTAAGGTGAGTGGTATATTGGAGAAGGCACTTTGCGGCACTAGTATCGTATCTTGAGAGGATCCCAACCGTTTTGGATACTTTTTTGGCTATAACGCTGATATGGTTGGCTGACATTCAGTTGTTGTCAGGTTATAAGCCTATGAATTTCCCCCCCATTAATTTCTGGTAATTAGAGTGTTGTCCAATCGTAATGTTAATTTTGTGCTTCTTCTCCTGGCGCTGCTACCAAACATAAATATGTAAGTTTTTTTCAGTGTTAAGCGTAAGTTTATTGGCTGTCATCCAAATCGATATTTTAATCAGCTCCTCATACACAAGGGTGTTGAGGGTGGCAAGATGAGGTGTGAGATGGGACATAAGTCGTGTCATCAGCAAAGAGAATGGGTTTCAGGTGTTGGATCGTTTTGGAGAGTCATTGATGGTGAGGTGGAAGGAGAAACACAGGAGAAAGGAGGAGCAAATACGACAAAGAGAGAAGAGAAGGTAAGATTAAAAATAAAGAGAAGAGAGAGAGAGAGAGAGAGAAGAGAGACGATAGAGAGAGAGAGAGAGGAGAGAGAAGAAGAGAGAGAGAGAGAGAGAGAGAAGAAGAGGTCTGAGGAGATGGGAAGGAAGGATAAATGCAATGAAGAGCGACAGAGAGAGAGATGGAAGGAGGGAAAAGCATCTCTCCCTCTCTCTGCTGGGGCGCACTGGGTTGTGCTCTCGTACACTGTAGGGGTCCCTAACAAAATGCCTGGTGAGCCTATATTAAGCCACGGTTTGTAGTGGTGTGCAGAGGGTTGGGCCGTTGATGTGCGTGTGTTTGTTCTATATTAGTCTGGAGCTCAAACTATTATAGGCACTCCCCACTACTTCTCACGGCCCAGCCTCCTAGTTTCCCCTTATGATTCAGCAGCATGCAGCAGCATCAGCAACTGTAGTAGACTTGTCTGCGGCAAAAACGCTCACAAAACCAGTCGCAGTACAATGATTCGGTAACTTAAGAATTGGGTGTTTGCATGCCAAGCACAGGAGAGCTACAGATTTAAGTTAACGGGAAGGATTTCCGATCATAATGTGGGGGGCAATTCCTAATAAATTGTTTTGGTATATCTTACATAATACATACATATATATATATATAAATATAAATATATATAATAAATATATATATATATATATATATAGATATATGTATCTATAATATAGAATATAGATATTAGATATATATATATATATATATATAGATATATATAGTTAAGGTAATCTATATATATATATATATATATATTTTCAAACAAGTTGGCTGTCTTCCCACCGAGGCAGGTTGACCCAAAAAGACAGAACAGAAAAAATCCCCCCCCCCCCCAAAAAAAAAAATACTTCATCATCATTCACAACACTTCACTACAACTCATCACATAATACTGTTTTTGCAGAGGTGCACATAATACAACAGCTTATAACATATACGTATAAAGTATTACACAACAATCCCTCCCAAACGCTAATACCAGAACCCCTCGCTTTAGTTTGCAGACATTTCACTCCCATTTCAGAACTCATCTGTCCGGCTATATAAAAAAATAACCGGTTTCCCTGAATCCCTTTCACTTAATATTACCGGTAGCTGCTCACACTCCAACAGATCGTCAGGGTCCCAATTACCCTTTAGTACTCCATTCACTCCTATCGAACACTCTCATGCACGCCCTGCTGGAAGTCCAAGTCCCCTCGCCACAAAAACCTCCCCCTTACCCCTTTCCTTCCAACATTTCGAGACACCCCTACCCCCGCCTTCCTCTCCTACAGATTAAATGCTACTCCATTCATTCAACTTAGGATCCATTCTCTCTAAATGACCAAACCGACCTCAACATCACCCTCATCAACTCTCTGACTAATACTCTTATTAACTCCACACCTCCTAATTTCCACACTCCGAATTTTCTGCATAATATTACACCACGCATTTTGCCCTTAGCAGGACATCTCACCACTGCCATCCAACCGCCTCCTCGCTGCTGCTGCATTCAACAACCCAAGCTTCACACCCCTATAAGAGTGTTGGTACTACTATACTTCATACATCCCTTCTTTGCCTTCATAGATACCGTTTTTTGACGCCACATGACCTCAACGCACCACTCACCTTTTTTTCCTCATCAATTCTATGACTAACATTATCCTTCATAAATCCATCAGCCGACACGTCAACTCCAAGTATCTGAAAACTTTCACTTCTCCATACTCCTCCCCCCAATTGATATCGCAATTTTTTCTTTATCTAATCATTTGATACCCTCCCCGCATCTCTTACTATGTTTCTATGTTCACTTCAGCTTTCTACCTTACACACACCCCAAAACCTCATCCACTAAACCTTTGCAATTTTTTCTTTAGAATCTCCCATAACCACAGTATCATCAGCAAAAAGTAACTGTGTCAATTCCCATTATGTATTGAATTCCCATAATTTAATCCCACCCCTCTCCCAACACCCTAGCATTTACTTCGTTTTGCAACCCCATCTATAAATTATATAAACAACCATGGGACATTACACATCCTGTCTAAGACCTACCGTTTACCGGGAAGTATTCTACCCTCTCTTCTACTCACCCTAAACCTGAGCCTCACTATCCTCATAAAAACTCTTTACAGCCATGTTAGTAACTTACCTCCTATTCCGTATACTTGCAACATCTGCCACATTGCTCCTCTATCCAATCTATAATATGCCCTTTTCTAAATCCATAAAATGCAATAAACACTTCCCTACCTTTATCTAATACTTGCACATATATCTTCAATGTAAAACCACTTGATCTACACATCCCCTATCATCCGCAATCCTACATTCTTATTCTTATCTATTTTTTGGGGCGTTATGGTCATTGGTTTAAATTTCACTCTGGTCGTTTGGTACTTTTGTCGTTTTTCACTGTGGTCGTTAGTCATTGTTGTAGTTATAGTCACTGTGGTCGTTATGGTCACTGTGGTCGTCATGGTCACTGGGGGCGTTATGATCATTGTGGTCGTTATAGTCACTGTGGTTATGGTCACTATGGTCGTTGTGGTCACTGTGGTCGTTATAATCACGTGGTCGTTATGGTCCTGTGGTCGTTATGTCACTGTGGCCGTTAGGTCAATGTATCCGTTATGAAACACTGTGGTCGTTATAGTCACTGTGGTCGTTATGGGCACGTGGTCGTTCTGGTCTTTGTGCTCGTTTTTGGTCGTTGTGGTCGTTATGGCCATTGTGGTCGTTATGGTTACTGTGATCGTTATGGTTATTGTGGTCGTTATGGTCACTGTGGTAGTTATGGTTTTTGTGATCGTTATGGTCACTGTGGTCGTTATGGTCTCTGTGGGCGTTATGGTCATTGTGGGCCTTATGGGTACTTTAGTCGTTATGGTCTCTGTGGTCGTTGTGGTCACTGTGGTCGTTCGGTCACTGTGGTCGTTATGGGCACTGGGGTCGTATGTCAATTGTGGTCGTTTGTACTGTGGTTTGGTCACTTGGTCGTTTGGTCACTGGGCCCTTATGGTATGTATCGTTTTGGATCACTGTGGTCGTTATAACACTGTGGTCGTTTTGGTCACTGTAGTCGTTATAGGACTGTGGTCGTTTACTGGTCTTTGTTCATTGGGGCACTTCTGGTCTTTGGTACTTGGTCGTTATGGTACTGTGGTCGTTTAGTCATTTTGGGGTTATTTTCACTGTGGCCCTTATGGTCACTGTGTCGTCATGGTCACTGGGGTCGTTATGATCTTGTGTCGTTATAGTCACTGTGGTGTATGTATGGGTCACTTTTGGTCGTTGTGGTCACTGTGGTCGTTATAATCACTGTGTCGTTATGGTCACTGTGGTCGTTATAGTCACTGTGGCCAGTTATGGTCAATGTATCCGTTTTTGATCACTGTGGTCGTTATAGTCACTGTGGTCGTTATGGCACTGTGGTCGTTCTGGTCTTTTGTGCACGTTATGGTTCGTTGTGGTCGTTATGGCATGTGGTCGTTATGGTTACTGTGATCGTTATGGTTATTGTGGTCGTTATTCACTGTGAGTTATGGTTATTGTGATCGTTATGGTCACTGTGGTCGTTAGGTCTCTGTGGTCGTTACTGGTCATTGTGGTCCTTATGGTACTTACTTTAGTGTCGTTATGGTCCTGTGGTCGTTGTGGTCACTGTGGTCGTTCTGGTCACTGTGGTCGTTATAGTCACTGTGGTCCTTATTGTCACTGTAGTCGTTATAGTCACTGTGGTCGTTGTGGTTACTGTGATCGTTCTGGTCACTGTGGTCGTTATGGTCACTGTGGTCGTTATGGTTACTGTGATCGTTCTGGTCACTGTGGTCGTTATAATCACTGTGGTCGTTATGGTCACTGTAGTCGTTATAGTAACTGTGGTCGTTACGGTTACTGTGATCGTTCTGGTCATTGGGGTCGTTACGGTTACTGTGATCGTTCTGGTCATTGGGGTCGTTATGGTTACTGTGATCGTTCTAGTCACTGTGGTCGTTATAATCACTGTGCTCGTTATGGTCACTGTAGTCGTTATAGTCACTGTGGTCGTTATGGTTACTGTGATCGTTCTGGTCACTGTGGTCGTTATAGTCATTGTGGTCGTTATGGTTACTGTGATCGTTATGGTCACTGTGGTAGTTATAATCACTGTGGTCGTTATGGTCACTGTAGTCGTTATAGTCACTGTGGTCGTTATGGTTACTGTGGTCTTTATGGCTATTGTGATGGTTATGGTCACTGTGGTCGTTATGGTCACTGTGGTCGTTATGGCTACTGTGATCATAACTTATGGTCACTTTGGTCGTTATGGTCACTGTGATCGTTCTGTTCACTGTGGTCGTTATGGTCACTGGGTCGTTATGGTTACTGTGATCGTTCTGGTCACTGTGGTCGTTATAATCACTGTGATCGTTATGGTCACTGTAGTCGTTATAGTCACTGTGATCGTTCTGGTCACTGTGGTCGTTCTGGTCACTGTGGTCGTTCTGGTCACTGTGGTCGTTCTGGTCACTGGTCGTTCTGGTCACTGTGGTCGTTCTGGTCACTGTGGTCGTTTGTCATATAGGGGGTAATGATTGAATAGGATATAAGTGGGGAATATGGGAGTAAGGGATTATGTAGGCAGGGGAGAGGCAGGCGAGGTGGTAGGAGTGAGATGATTAGCGGAGGTAGGTAGGTAATGACAGGTCAGTGGTGACCACCACGACATTCTCATTAACTCTAGCTACTCACTAACATATGCCTCGCCCACTCTTCACTCATATAAACATAATAAAATATGAGAAATAGGAAAGCTAATAACGGGACAGTGAATATTACTATTCTACTCAAACACAGTTTATTATTAAGTCCTTGTACAATAATATATTTGGGAACAGGAGTACATTGGGGTTTAGATAAATGGGGTGGTACACATAAGCAGTGAGACAGGGAATACAATTAGCTTGGCGAAACAGAATATAACTTACAATGTAGTTCAGAGGGCAGTTCATCACAGGAACTAAGCCACAGGTCCCAAGACCTACACAGCAAGAGTACTGCGCCAAGCCAGTACTCTGCCCAATGCCTCCAACAGTCTCCTCCAGAGACTTCAGCAGCCTTCTCCCGAGCCCTGCACCCCAGCAGCAGCTCCGCTCGAATCTCTCTGCTCAGAGCTCTGCACCCCAGCAGCAGCTCCGCTCCAATCTGTGCTCAGGAGCTCTGCACCCCAGCAGCAGCTCTGCTCGAATCTCATGATCATGCTCTTCCTTGGGCATTTATGGTGGTCCAAGCACCCTCCACAACCACGTGTTGCGACCTGACGCCGAGCTCTGACGCTGTTAAGAACAAAAGACCCCAGACGTGGGCGTGGCTACAGACGTCTGCCAAGGCAAGGTGTGACCATATAATTGGTTAAATTAGGTCTCCCCAGAGACCTCACAAGCCCAGCTGGACTACATCACATCCCCCTTTCTCCCCCAGTTTAAAATATCTGAGAACTAGGACAATTTGTCCTAGTTATTAGACTATTTTAATCCTAACCCCTTAAATCTATTACAATACAAAGACAAAATTATACATAATACAAATTATTCAATTACATATATTTCCCTCAACCTCCTCAACTACCACAAGGCAGCATAATCAGTACGCCTGGCAGTTGGCCAGCATAATAGTCGCTCTCTGGTGCAAAGCCTCCTTACCCGTCATTTCTCCTTAAACCTAAATATCGGGCTCCAGTCCCTTTTCCCTACTTCTACTATAAATGCACTAGCCAATGCTAGTCACCCTCGCACGTTAACCATTGGGCCAAACCTCTCTAGGCTTCTATGGCGGGGAAAAACTGCTCCAACGGGTTGCATCTTTCAAGTAACTGCAACTGGACAACTTCACGACCACCAAGGTCGCATTTTCGGCACACTTCACATGCACACTACAACATCTGAAAATCGAGACAGGGCAGGCATCGCAGCTAAGACCCTCCATTATCCTATGCCACTACTAGGATTCACTGGCCTCATAAAACAAGGCGGCCATAATCACTGGACCGTTTTCAAGGTCACCTTATTTCACACAGGTAACACTAACACTTCTGTCAAGTCAAAGTAGGCTGGGGACATCTCACACTCTTAATTGTCTCTCATGGCTGGCAGGGCATCCCCGCATACCTGTCGCACAGGTCGACCAGCAAGGCAGGACACACCTCCATGCCGCCCTTGAAAGCAGGCTGGTCCCAGCAGCTGGAGTCCATCTCCGCGGCTCACGTCCTTCCACATCTCCGAGGATGGCAACTCCTTCATAGTAGATTCTCCTGTCCTGGCGCACCAGCCAGAATCCCTCACACACCACTGCAGCATCATCGCCATCTCCTCTTGAGTTAGGCAGCATCGCAGCATCACAGCACGGCCACAGCATCGCAGCACGGCTACAGCATCGCAGCACGGTCCCAGCATCACAGCACGGCGCAGCGTCTCACATCACAGCACGGCCGCAGCATCTCAACATCACAGCAGCACACAGCACGGCCACAGCATTGCAGCACGGCTACAGCATCTCAGCACGGCCACAGCATAGCAGCACGGCTACAGCATCTCAGCAGCATCACAGCAGCCGACATCAGCAGTAGCAGGCTATGGTCAGTTTCTCGAGGTGAGGTGAGGTCACTTCAGGTCATCAACAGCAGGTGCGGTCACCCATCCCTGGCAACTGCGGGTAACTGGCGGTCCGTGGGTGATGGTCACAGAGGCTGCTGGGTGACGCAGACAGACACCCACTACACTGGATGACAGACCAGGCAGCAATACATCTACTGGGGCACATCAGCTGGGTGACTGGGCATATCAGCTGGGTGACTGGGCACATCAGGTGGACAGCAATCATAGGCAACTCTTCAATGGGTGACAGTTGTGGGTAAGTCTTCCAAGGCGGGCTGGGTGACTTCTCATTCCTCTGTAAATATTCAATTTCGGCCAGTAATTGCTTCCCCCAAAAGTCTCACCCAAATACTGATATTCTCCACCATTTATCTCAAACCAACAACCAACTCCACAAAATATATTATTACACCCAAACAATTATTCAGACCCACCGTCAAAAAAGGACAGTTAAGGTCACTAGGATTATAATATCATACAGATATTCACTTTAGATTTTACACACACAAGAAAAAAAAAAGTGGTAGCAAATGGTAGCATAAGTATAACCGAGCAGTCAAAAATAAGGCACATGGGACTGGTTCCTACTATAAAAATAATAAGAACCACCACCGCTTAGACACCATGTCATATAGGGGGTAATGATTGAATAGGATATAAGTGGGGAATATGGGAGTAAGGGATTATGTAGGCAGGGGAGAGGCAGGCGAGGTGGTAGGAGTGAGATAATTAGCGGAGGTAGGTAGGTAATGACAGGTCAGTGGTGACCACCACGGCATTCTCATTAACTCTAGCTACTCACTAACATATGCCTCGCCCACTCTTCACTCATATAAACATAATAAAATATGAGAAATAGGAATAGCTAATAACGGGGACAGTGAATATTACTATTCTACTCAAACACAGTTTATTATTAAGTCCTTGTACAATAATATATTTGGGAACAGGAGTACATTGGGGTTTAGATAAATGGGGTGGTACACATAAGCAGTGAGACAGGGAATACAATTAGCTTGGCGAAACAGAATATAACTTACAATGTAGTTCAGAGGGCAGTTCATCACAGGAACTAAGCCACAGGTCCCAAGACCTACACAGCAAGAGTACTGCGCCAAGCCAGTACTCTGCCCAATGCCTCCAACAGTCTCCTCCAGAGACTTCAGCAGCCTTCTCCCGAGCCCTGCACCCCAGCAGCAGCTCCGCTCAAACTCTCTGCTCAGAGCTCTGCACCCAAGCACTCCCTCCAATCGGCTCAGGGCCTGCACCCCAGCAGCAGTTTGCTCGAATCTCATACATGCATAAATTTTTCCACACTGACGGGGGTCAACAAAAAGGTGGGGGAGTAGCGAGTATGCAGAGAAATTTTAAAAATTGTTGTTTTTGACAAAAATTTTAAAAATAGAAGCGTCATCCACTGAATCGTGGTTACGTTCTCGAGGGCCGAGAAAAACTAATTTTGGTTGATTTACAGGGCCCCCAAAAATCTTGTGGGGATGCAGTAAACTTCATGGGCAAATTCGTAAGGCATCTACCACGGAAATGTTGTGCTAATGGGTTTTCAACTAGACAGATTAAACTGGAGCAATTTGAAGGAAATTTAGAGTCGGGTGACTTTTTTGATACCCCAGGATTGTTTTTAAAACATTTTTTCAGAGCCAACAGGGGAAATAACCTCCTTGACTTTGGTTCTTGCCAGTAGGGGAAAAACAAAATTAATAATCTTGAGGTTTAAGTGACTTGGGGGAAAATGATCACAAATCACTCAGTTTTAATATACATGGAATTTCCCCCAATAATGGAATCAAGTCTCCCCCCTGACTTCCTTGGGTGATTTATAGGGCTGAAAAATTACTTTGGTGGTGAACTGGGAAAGACCTGACTAAGGGGCAGGTAGGGGGTATGGTTTCCGAAAATCTTTCCAGGCAAGTTCTACTGCTCAGTCAAATTTTGTTCCCAAAAAGGGAATCAATCAAACAAAAATGTCCTAAATGGAAAGAACATAGTAAAAATAACTGATTTTCAAAAGAAGGCATATATAGGAAATCAAAGAGGAGGGGGCATTTAGAAAACGATATATCAGTTAAAGAGAATAAAAAAGGGGAAATTAAAAGCAAAAGAATTATGAGGTAATTGCAAGAGAATCGAAGACAAACCCCAAAAAAAAGGATTTTTCAGGGATACAGAATAAGATCAGGGGCAATAGGGCCACCAAAAATTCCTCGGGGCACTCACTGACAGTAAGGAAAAGTGAGAATTTTTTAAAACTACTCCCCCAGTTTTTACACATGAGGGTACAGCGATATTCCATAATGAAAATTATTTTAAAAAGGGCGTAAAAAACTGTGCACATTAGGGTCCAAGTGACATGCCTTTGGCAAAAAGATAAATTAAAAACCCAACAAAACCCCGGCCCCCGATGAACTGTATGCAAGGGTTTTAAAGAATGTAAAGAGGAGTTGCACACCCTTTTGGCTAATCTTTTAACTACACTACAAAAGGCATGGGGCCAAAAAGGGGAAATGGCAAATGGATACCTTTTTCAAAAAAGGGACAGTCCTTAGCTTTGAATAGACCAATAAGCCTAACCTCCATAGTGGGAAAAATTTTTGGAATCAATAATTGCCGAGGCAGTTCGTAGCCACTTGAAAAGCATAAATTAATCAACGAATCTCAGCAGGTTTAAAAAGGGGCTTTCCCCTGCCTTACGAATTTATTAACTTTTTCACAAGGTTTTTTGAGGAGGTAGATCAGGGTAATGAATATGATATTGTGTATATGGACTTCAGTAAGGCTTTTGACGGGGTCCCACATCAGAGCAAATTGAGGAAAATTAAAAAGCACATGAATAGGAGGAGAATTTTTTTTTCCCGGGTAGAGGCATGGTTGACAAATAGGCAGCAGAGAGTTTGCATAAATGGGGAGAAATCAAGTGGGGAAGTGTCACGAGCGGTGTTCCACAGGGGTCAGTGTTGGGCCCCCTTTTTTCACAATCTACAAAAACGACAAGATGGGGGGCATAAAGAGCGACATCGGCAATTTCCGATGACCCCAAATGGGGCCGTCGAATTCATTCTGAGGGCATTCGAGCCTCGGGAAAGTTTGAATGATGATGCAGTGGGGGGAAAATGGCAGATGCTTTTTAAATTAGACAAATAAAAAGTTCAAAATTTTGGACAGGACAATAACCATGCCACAATAAACTAAAATTAGATTAATATTAGGGATTGCGAAAAAGATTTGGGAGTTTGGAAGCAAAAATCGAAACAGACCAGTGCAAAAGGTTCGAATAAAGCTAATAAACCTTGGCTTATATCAAACATAAATAAAGGGTCCTCAGGTTTTTTCTTCAACTCTTACATCCTTGGTTGGGGCCTCATTTAGATTAGCGCAATTTTGGTAACCGTATACAGAGGGATAAAATTCTTGGAAAAAATGTACAAGGAGGATGACAAAGTTGATCCCATTATCAAAAACCTTTCCCTATGGGATAGACTGGGGGCCCAAAAAACTGCACTCTCAGAAAGAGAAAAATTAGGGGGGATTGTTGAGGTGTATAAATGAAGACGGAAATAAAAAAGGGATTAAATGTGTGCTAAAATATCAGCCTAAAACAGGACTCGCAGAAAGGGTTTTTTAAGTTGGAAAAATTCAGATTCAGAAAGGATATAGGAAAGTACTGGTTTGGTAAAAAGAGTTGTGGATGAGTGGAACAAACTCCCAAGTACTGTTATAGAGGCCAGAACGTTGTGTAGCTTTAAAAATAGGCTGGTATAAATACTTTAGTGGATGTGGGTGGGTGTGAGTTAGACCTGATAGCTTGTGCTACCAGGTCGGTTGCCGTGTTCCTCCCTTAAGTCAATGTGACCTGACCTGACTAGGTTGGGTGCATTGGCTTAAGCCGGTAGGAGACTTGGACCTGCCTCGCATGGGCCAGTAGGCCTTCTGCAGTGTTCCTTCGTTCTTATGTTCTTATGTTCTTATGCTCTTCCTTGGGCTTTTATGGTGGTCCAAGCACCCTCCACAACCACGTGTTGCGACCTGACGCCGAGCTCTGACGCTGTTAAGAACAAAAGACCCCAGACGTGGGCGTGGCTACAGACGTCTGCCAAGGCAAGGTGTGACCATATAATTGGTTAAATTAGGTCTCCCCAGAGACCTCACAAGCCCAGCTGGACTACATCACACGTTCTGGTCACTGTGGTCGTTCTGGTCACTGTGGTCGTTATAGTCGCTGTGGTCGTTCTGGTCACTGTGGTCGTTCTGATCACTGTGGTCGTTCTGGTCACTGTGGTCGTTCTGATCACTGTGGTCGTTCTGGTCACTGTGGTCGTTCTGGTCACTGTGGTCGTTCTGGTCACTGTGGTCGTTCTGTTCACTGTGGTCGTTCTGGTCACTGCTGTCGTTCTGGTCATTGTGGTCGTTCTGGTCACTGTGGTTGTTCTGGTCACTGCGGTCGTTCTGGTCACTGTGGTCGCTCTGGTCACTGTGGTCGTTCTAGTCACTGCGGTCGTTCTGGTCACTGCGGGCGTTCTGGTCACTGTGGTCCGTTCTGGTCACTGTGGTCGTTATGGTCACTGTGGTCGTTATGGTCACTGTGGTCGTTATGAACACTGTGAAATCTTATGGTCACTGTGGTCGTTTGTCACTGCGGTCGTTCTGGTCACTGTGTCGTTCTGGTCACTGTGGTCGTTATAGTCGCTGTGGGTCGTTCGGTCACTGTGGTCGTTCTGATCACTGTGGTCGTTCTGGTCACTGTGGTCGTTCTGGTCACTGTGGTCGTTATAGTCGCTGTGGTCGTTCTGGTCACTGTGGTTTGTTCTGGTCCTGGGTTTTTTCTGATCACTGTGGTCGTTCTGATCACGTGGTCGTTCTGGTCACTGTGGTCGTTATAGTCACTGTGAGTCGTTCTGGTCACTGTGGTCGTTCTGATCACTGTGAGTCGTTATGGTCACTGTGGTCGTTCTGATCACTGTGGTCGTTATGGTCACTGTGGTCGTTATGGTTGTCGTGGATGCCAAATAACTTTGTTTTCTTGACTTTTACAGTGTTTTGATTTTTACATTTCTCTTATAACAGTAATTGGTTGTCGGTGTTATTGATAACTTTTTTGTGTTGTTGCTTCTCCTGCTGTTGTTGCCGTTGTTGCTGATACTCCTACTGTTGTTCCTGTTGCTGCCGCTGCTGCCGCTGCTGCTGCTGCTGCTGCTGCTGCTGCTGCTGCTGCTGCTGCTGCGCTGCTGCTGCTATTATTATTATTTTTATTATTTTTATTATTATTATTATTATTATTATTATTATTATTATTATTATTATATTAATTTTTATTTGTAGTTGCTGGTGTTAGTTATTGTTAATTAAATTAACACGTTTAAATAGGAACCTTAGGTTAATGACGAATGCTTGTTGCTGATTCGTATCATGTTTGCACTGATAAACATGACACAAGTGCAGCATCTGAGCGTCTTTACTAAATGAAACCAGCGCATTTTCAGTCCGATACAGAGATTAATTACTGGAAATGGTGGAAGTGGAGGAAGAAGGGGTGTAATTTTGAGGAGTTTTGGTGTACCTTTCGGGTGTTCGTTGTACGTTCATTTTCATGTGTTCATTTTAGAAGTTATTTGGGTTTTCGTGAGTGTGTGTGTGTGGTGTAATCACCTATTTGTACTCACCTATTTGTGGTTTGCGGGGGTCGAGTCATAGCTCCTGGCCCCGCCTCTTCATTGATCGCTACTAGGTCCTCTCTCTCCCTGCTCTATGAGCAGGATTATTTCACTTCCTGGCAACTCTATGACTAACTTCCTAACATCCCTTAGACTCAACTGAGTCTTAAAATTCCAGCTGGACCCTTTTTTTCTGTGTCCAATCACTGGAAAAATCCTGTCTCTGTCCACCTTGTTAATTCCTCACAAAATTTTGTATGTCGTTATCATGTCTCCTCTAACCCTCCTGTCCTCCAGTGTGTGTGTGTGTGTTTGACTTCAACCCTTGATAAAGTACATTTCCTATTGACAGTTTTGCCGGGAGTATCAGTAGTCAAGCTTCAGTGTTGGGTCTTAGACTAAAAATGACCAACTGTGTGTGTGTGTGCGTGTGTGTGTGTGTGGTGTGTGTGTGTGTGTGTGTGTGTGTGTGTGTGTGTGTGTGTGTGTGTGTGTGATAAACACAGAGGGCACGTGAAACACAGAATTAAACTGCAAAACATAAAAGGTAACATAAACTGTCCTTTCCATCATAGACCTGTTCTTATCAAAAATAAACACCCCGACACGCTCTTATCAATAAACAGTCAACAGCCGCTGTTCTTACCCCCATAACAAGACGCAACATTGTTCATATACACGTAAAAAGGCAGCAAAACGCTGTTTCTTGCTACAGCATAGAGACCCAGAGAGGAACGAAAAAAACAAAATCCAGACTTTCTCGGCAAAAATTAAAATTAAAAGTCTTGGCAGCGGGGGGAGTAACCTTAGGGGAATGCTTCAGGCTGCAGTAATCAAGGCCAAAAAAGATCTCTGGGTGAAAATTACTTACGGATTATTATGCCGGAATACGAGCTAATACCCAAGGGAAAACATTGTTATCGTACCATGTTTGGGCCACTCTCCCTTAACAAAGGTCTGGAAAATGGAAATCATCTTTTTTTATAAGTCTGTGTTGTTTGTCAGGCAGGTGGTGGCTGTATCAGGCTGATGCCCCACACGCACGCATACAACAACACTCACACCTACACTCGAATAATAAAGACTGGCGTAATGAATATGTTGGACAGTTATAAGAAGAAACTTTTTGAAGATTTTAAGGGGACCAGAAATGAATATAGAAAATGTAAGGAGAGAGAGAGGAAGAAAGAAACTGGAACGAAAGGGTAAAAAAGAGCAAGATAAACCAAACTATTTTTTTAAGTGCCCCTTTTTTTCCAGCATTAAGGCGCACGTTCATGGAGACATATAAGAGGATGTTTGCAAGCAGAGTGAAGTTGCTGCTCTTCTGCCCGCTTTTGGGATAAAAGCTTGCTTCACGCTGTCCTCGAAGTGGATCTAAGTGGTACTTTGACAATATTGGCCTTGTACATAACAGTAAGGCCACCCACACCCCCCCTATGTTGAAAGGGTCTGCTGAAATGAACAGATCATCCAGGGTGGGTCCAGGCGAGAGATGAGACGCTTGCTCTGTGCTCTACTCTGTCAAGCATCGCAGATGAAGGGGGGAGGGGCAGGCAAACCAAGAAAGTGGAGCATACTCAAGGGGTGGGGCGTACTTGTGCCTCGTACAGAATCCTGCAACCCCTACTGTTCCAAGTGATGCGAGATACGGCGAAGTGCTGTAAGCTTCCTGGCTGCCAGTGTAACGTGATGTTACTAAACAACTGCTAAAGCGTAACTCAAAGCCTACCCTTGACCCCTTTACCTTAACCCTTTTACCCTGACCTTGAGCATAAAAGGCGCACATTGAATTTTCCAATTTTTGTTGGTAAAAAGTTGCGCCTTAATGCCGGAAAATACGGTATAAAAAAAGTAAACAAAAGTCAAAACAGAAACAAGAATAAATGGCCATGGCAAAATTACAGATACAGGAAGAAATGTTGAATCCCGAATGAAAAAAAAAACTGCTACTGAAACGGATTTTAAACCAGACGACTGATGAACGAAGGCTATTAAAATAAAAAAAGAATAAGTAATTTGTTGGTAGGTGGTGATTAGAAGAAGTCAACAGCACCAGACGGGAGAGCACCTTGGGTTTCAAAACAATGTGCAGAGAGTCGTGTTATCCATTTTGGGGAAATGTTTAAGATTTTCGTTCAGGAAGGTATGTTTAGTAAACACAAGGAAGATCAACCTATTGTGTCTCTATTAAAGCAAAGGTGGTAGGAAAAGACCCCTTAAACTATAGGCCATTTCGTCGACAGGTGCTGTCAAATTATTAGAAGTCATTAGAGAAAAGGGGAAAATTTAATAATTAAGACAAATAAATGCTGATTAGTAAGCAACATAGTTTCAGTCTGCTAATTTATGCATATCAGATTAGTTAAGGTATTATAACAATTACAGAAATTGTTCAGGATGGTACTGGATGGGCAGAATGGATTTAAATAGACGTTCATCGAATTCCACATGAAAGACTAATTTTGTAAATTGCAAAATATAGGAGGAATTAGAGGTAAGTTATTACAATGAAGAAGATTTTTAGAAAAAAATACAAACAATCATAAGAGGAAGAAAATGTCTGCATGGGGAATGTGCCCAAGCGGGTGTCCCAAGGATCCATACACACACACACACACATACACACACACACACACCACAAAACTGATATTAGTCCAAACTGGAAAATTCTCCAGTTATGTGGTTAAAAAAATGTCCAAAGATGAGCTAAAAATTTTTGAAATATGATAAAAAGGTTGAAAGCATTAAAGATGCCTATGATGCCTGGAAGAGAAGAGACATGAAAAACCACAAACGTATACAGTCTTGAAATAACGTGAAAGGGTAATTATTGAGACTACTCATGTTATCAGCACGAGACCCAACGTTGTCTGGAGGAACCCATCAGGTCACTTCTATATTCTCCTTGTTGTGATTGCTACACTGATAAACACCTGTCTTGTGCCCGGGTCGGATGTGCTGCCGCCTTCCTTGATCGTATTTTACAGGGCGATTTCTGCAGTGTATCAGTGCTGACACTGCTGAGTTATTCGCCTCCCTTTACTGCTGTATCCATATCACTGCAGTGTTCGTCTCCCTTTTTTATAGTAATTTGCAATTTTTTTCCAGTATTTTTTACGATCGTTGTATGGTCCTTATTCCACGCTAAAATTACGTCCGCACGAAGGGAACACTTGTTGTCCCGGTGGCCCCTCACGTCATCATTATTGCACAAATAGCCGATATTTAGGGAAAAAAAAAGCTTAAGATAACGTTTCGGTTTTTAGTGTGACTTTAAATGTCCGAGTTGGTCCGAAACGTCGTCGTAAGCTTTTTCCCCCTGTGTGCGGGGTTTTTCAAATTGCAACAGAATTTACTTTTTTGTAACTAGCTTGGTACCGCTAGTTGAACACGTGTTAAAAGTAGAAAAAAAAAACAGAGGTGATGGGAAAGTTATCTGATTTGCATATATATCCAATATGTCGATGACACATTTTTTGCATTAGTTTTAACATGTATCCATCACATCAATTATAATATGATCCTGACCTGGCTACGTAAATTTACATTTGAAAACCCATATTTAGATCTTTTAGAGCCTGGCGACGGTATGTGTGTTTTATACTACTGTAATTTGTCAATAAATTTTTGTTATTCACATAGTGAAATTTTTTTCTCTCTCTCTAGGTATTAATATATGTTACAAAAAACGCATTCTAAAAGCTTAGAGATCTCCAGTGAATACAAGAAAGGCTTGCCCTTCTAGCATCCAGCCTGTTACTGGGTTTTCGTAACAATTAGTCAGTATCCTTTTCCAATTATCCATTAGAATTCAGTATGATTAAATAGTGCTTCAGGATTACAACTGGTAGGCTACAACTAAGAAATTAAATTTTAATAAATTTTTTTAGTCATTAAAGTTGTCTAGGCGTATATCAAATTAAATTAAATTAATCACAGTAATTAAAATAAAAAATCACTTCTCTCGTGTACAATAATTTTGTGCTAAAAACACATATCACATTTATAATTCTTAAGTACCGTCTGGTACATTAACATTTAATAAGATATTACAAATATGTACAAGCAAGTTTGTGTGTAAGTGTGTAAGTGCTCTTAGTAGTTCACTATGTCTCTCCCACTCGACTAGACTTAAACAAGTGACTGACAAAGTCCTCAAATAAACTAACTTCTTAACCAACTGGCAATCAGAACAGTCTGCTTGAACAATAAAAAGAATGCTAAGCCCAATAGCAATATAACAAGCAACTGCGACACAGATTCAGGAACAATTAGATAATATAATGACACTAAGTAGGGACCATCAGCAGATCCTCCACAAGTCACAAAACTCCCATACTACTGAATCTAAGTTCAGCATAAGAAAATCCCCGACTGTGATAATACACAGATACCAGTACAAGTTAGGTCAGAAGCTACAGCTCAGGACCTGAGTTACTCAGAGTGTCTATGAGACACACAACCTCAGTACAACGTCGAAAATCACTAAGTCTATACAATGTTCTGTGAACAGAGTTCTACAGAACTAACAAGAATAATGAGACAGACAATCTGTCCAACCACCAAGAGAGTCTAGACCAGACTGAATACTTCAGGTGAGGTGAGGACACCCCCCCCCTCGATCAAGTGATAGCTCCGTGGGTCGCTGCCCAGCAAGAAGCCGGCTGGGAAACGAGCAAAGAGCGATAATTACAGTAGTTAGACAATCAAGACTTGAACTGAGCACATAATATGTTACATCCTACCTAACAACAGGTAACTAAGTCAAATAATATTATAAAGCAATATATTCACGATTTAGCTATTATCGCAAATATAAGCAGTATAAAATTATATGAAAAGGTAATATACATTATATTCATAATCATAATATACATTATATATATTGCAACCCATTCAGGGGTTGCAACAATATATACCTCTGTGTAATCTATAAAGAACAGCTGGATAAATGATCAAGTGTACTTCGTGAAAAATGAAGACCAGGTTAAGTTGGTTCGTCAGGAAACAGGACATGTGTTTCCTGACGCGGGTCGTATTCACATGATCAACTGCAGCTGGAGCTTTTGGTTATCTTGCCGAGGCCTTCTTCTGGCTTACCATTCCACCCTTTAATAATTATAGTTTATAATTATATCCATTAGATGAAGTACACTGAAGTACAAGTGTTAATAAAGTACTAAACAGCTAGGTGGCACTGCTTCTTGTATCGGCAGGCAACGCGCGCACAATGTCATTTCGACTTTCACAGCAAGAATACTCATTAACGAATGGATGGGTTGAACAAATCCCAGGTCATCTGAGTTTGAGTAGATTCCAAGTCGTAGACTGATACATTTCAACTGTCTAACATTCTGTATAACGTCAGTATTTACTGCACTTCGTGAAAAATATGCATGAATATGACCAAAAAGTTTCATGAAAATATATTTTAAAGCAGACAAGTTGAAAATCGAGACACTTGTGAAGCATTTGAGAATCTTTATTGAGGGAACATTTCACCAGCCATTGGCTTCTTCAGTCCAATGCAGAGAATAAAAGAGTACTGTTAATAGCGTTCCAGTGATAAAGATTTTGTACAATACCGTTGTAATAAAGATTTTGTAGGTAGTGGTAACATTAACATATAAAAACGTGTACAGTACCCACAGTACCACAGTTAGTGGCCAGGCTTCAAACACCTTTTATATTACAACTATAAAGGTATGAAACAGACTGCTTGTAAATGTCAAAGCCAGTCATAGCATGAACCAGTTCAAGAAGAGTGCCAAAAGGTGTCTGATGAATGTAGCTACAGAAAGGGAGGGGAATGATTTTTTATTTTTTTTAGCTAACACACGTGTAATTTTACCTTATTCCTAGTAATGACCCTCGTATTGTAGATAGTCTTAATGACCCTCGTGTAGTAGTCTTAATGACCCTCGCTTAGTAGATAGTCTTAATAGTATGAGAATAAGATGTTATTTCCTTTATAGAATAATAATAAGATATTATCACTTTTATATTATAATAATCAGGTAAAAGGACCCAATGGAATTTTTTTTTTTTTATATTTTATTTAGAACAATACAATACAAGAGATAGATAAAGACAAAAACAGGTCTTACACAGACTAAATCATTAACAACCACACAAACATGAACTTGAGATAACACAAATATCCCTCCTCACCCATACATAAAACCCCTACACCTATGATAACCAATAAACGACTAATTCCAATTGCATTTTATATGATTAACAAAACACACCATAATATGCATATATTGTCCCGTTGGTATTATTTAAAGTAGGACACCTTATACTTTAAAATACAAATTACGTAATGTATGAGAATAAGGATAAAAAAAACAATATGTTCATCAAACACAGAATATATTAATTAAACACCATGATCCAACCACCACGACACCCTCTACAAGCACCTAAAAACATGCATCACCCCCCTCATGAACTAACCTACCTACGAAACAATCCCTCTGCCCAAATCAACCACCATATATAGACGTATACCTCGCTACAAACCCACCTCGCCCCCCCACCAACCCCCACACCCCTACCCCCCCCTTCATACGCCCAAGTTTTTCATAACATTAACCGCCTCATACCAGGAGGCGACCCCGTTTTCACCCCTGACAGCCCATCAACCATAACAATTGTAACCATCCCATACCCTGCCCCCACCCACCCAATTTACAGAAATTTATTAAAACCTCTAATGTAAGGGTCTCGATTATTCCTCAGAGAAGATCCCGCTCCCACTCCTCCTATTTAGTTCTCTATTACGGCACAACGTTTTATAAAAGTAACGCAATACCGCTCTTCACCTCACTTAACCCTTTCCCCCTCATTCCCACATAATGTAGACATAATCTACCATAATGTACCCCACAGCCTTATAATAACTTTCATCCATTCCCCACATCATGGACTCAATGCCCGCAGAACAGAGAAAGTATGACAATTTTTATCTTATGCAACCACCCTGCTCAACCAACCCCTGAGCCTCCCCAACCCCTCACAAAAATACACTACAGGAATGAGAATACTCCTCCAGCCACATATTCCACATACCCCCCCCCCTCAATCACCCGTATTGCTCGTAAGACTACTCCGATGGTAAAATCCCATGCAAAAACCGATACATCACCTCACGTCCACGGGGGTTGTAATCCTTATCCTACAAAACCTTCTCCATTTACATCCCAGTCATACAGAGGAAATCCCTCCACCGGAGCCACAACCCTTCTCGCCGACATTCTACACAGCTTATTATTTTTAACTTACCAGATCCTTACCATCACCACTGCCATCAAAATTAGTTTCACATCCCTCAACTCCGTACCTGAAACATGCGTTTCAATTTATTGTGTACCTTAAACCACCCCCCCCCACTCACACCTCCCTCATCAACTCCCTTTTATTGAAGATACATTTAACCTCCTCTTTAAGTTCATTAACCAACCCCCCCTGACGCCACAGGTAACATTACTAAACTACATCCTTCTAAGCCAGTCACATACCTGAAACCCACAAAAATTTAAAAAACCCCTGCTAAGTATGTTTGCAATTGCCGTCCCCGTTAAGAGGGAACCGACAGCACATGCAAACCTTGCTATCAAATTTAAAACGTTAATTACAATGGCACGCTGCACAAGGGTCAAATGATAAGGCCGCAATGCTCCCATTCGACCCTGTATCCTTTCTACACCACCTGACGTATTATTAAACACGTGCAAACTCATGATCATAGCATAGATTAGACACAAATTTTTAATGACATCACCCGCTTCTTTTACGACCTGACTACCCCACTCGACCTCTCCCCCAAGTTCCTAACCCATTAACATGGACTTTCTCCGAAATTTACCTCATACCAGTTGCACATGCAAAACGTGTCGCCAATCCTTCTAAGGCGTTTTTGGACATCCCCTCTCTACCATACAGTGTATCAGTCACATTCCCTTGAGAACAGGCCAAAACGCCCTCAGTACCCCCCCCAACCCTCTTCACTAACGCTCCATTATGGCGCTCCACCATTACATATAAAAGGGGTCCTGTATGCACGCAAAAAAATGCTGTGACATAGGACACCCTGTCTAAGACTCAGCCCATTACAATCATCCCCCCTTATCTTCCATTAATCGGTACTCTCACCATTGCCCCTCTATTTTAACCCCTCTACCCATCCCACTATTTCTTCCCATTGCCCTGTTTCCTAAGGATAGCTTCATCGCCTCTCGCTCCACACTATCATAAGCTCCTTGCCTGTCTAGTGCAACCAAACCCCCCCCCCCTTCCCCCTTTTCTTCCACGAATTCCTTAAAAGAACATGTACCACCCCCTTAGACCTAACCTGGCACCCATACTGCGGTTTCGTACAACCCTCCCTACAACCACACTTGATTTCCTATTTCCTAAAATTTTTGCAAATAACTTTATAATCCGCGATAACAACGAATATTGTTCTATAGTCCCTGAGCGAACGCGGTTCATACCTTCGGTACCAAACAAAATACATGTTTGACGTCTTTCACCCACTCTTCCCCTTACCTTCATCGAATTCAGTAACCTCACCAAAAAACCTTTTATAAATCCCAAGCTGTTGATAAAACTCGCGGCGAGCATCGATTCTGGTGCTTTGCCCCTTTGCATGGCATCAAAGCTCTCCATTATTTCCCCTCAGTTAAGTCCCCCCAAAGCTTCCCTAAACTGTGTCCTAACTACTGGCACACATTCCACACACCCTCTCTAAATCCCTAATACTACCCCTTCTCCCGCCAATACTTTTCGTACCCACTGATCCCGACAAACAACCCCATCCAATCCGTTAGTGGGGATAATCCTTGACCGCCCTATACACTCCACCGACTCAAGAACCTCCAAACATGGAATAGTTGTTGCCTGCCGACGTTGTTGTGTCTGCGCAACCACACGAAGACGGCCTATCTCCCCATTAAACACTCCTCCACCCCGCATTACTCTCACCGCTTGGAAACGCTCGTCCTGACATTTCTCGAGCGCTCTTTAAGTATAATAATGTCGTCATTCGGATTGACACCCCTTTACTTTCCCATGTTACATAACAACCCCGTAACCTGTCTCCAAATAATTAATCAAACCCAAATTTTAAAGAATTATCCTTTTCCCTCCTCACATAATAATGCCGAATCCGGTCCTTAGCCAACATCCCACAACGTCACACGTCCTCCACAACCTTGTCCTCCTCAGTTAATCTCTCCCACCGCCTCCGTAAAAACCCCCCAACCCTTCTCATCTTCAACAGTACTCGTATTTAATTTCCAATTCCCTTGAGATACAAGCATATGAGATCCCACTCTATTCTGCGACAACCGCCTATGATCTGAAAATGCTAGTTCAATAGTACGGACAGCGTTCGACAATACCTTATTGAGATATATACATACCTGTCCTATACCTAGCTGCGTAACCTCGCCTCACGAAGTATTGCTCACCTCCCACGCTCCCCACCTACCACATCCCTCAACTGAAGTCCACCAAAGATTGCGTAATGCTGTCAAATTGATGCCCCGCCCTCGTGGTCCACATCCGCTGCTCATGATCCACAATTCCAGTCCCCACCTACGATGCCACTTCAGTTTAACCACGGAAGCAAAAACTAGATCATAACACACAAATTCCTCTGACTTTCATATCATTTTCAGCTGGTGCATTACACCATTTACAAAGGTTACCCTCTGCCCCATCCAACACCCATCCACACGCAACACCTCCCCCCACCCTTCACGTCTTTGCAACACAAAACGGGCTCGCCTCCTTTATCATAAACCCACATCCACCTTTCAAACGTGCCAGATGGCAGAAGAGTTCAAACACCGTATACCCTTCACCTCGAGCACTTACCCTCCCTGAAATTATGCTCCTGTAGAAAGACTACGTCACTCTGTATCGACGTAAGAGCATACGAAAGCATTCCTCTTCACACCAGTACACAGTCCAGTCACATTCACAGTCATGCACTTAAGGCCTTTCTAAAGCTTCAAACCCTTTCTCCTCTCAACCTATTCCAGGGCCTCTTGCCCCAGGGTCAACATGTGGTTTGTCACCATCCACCCCCCCCTCTTCGTTGCCTCATATCCTGGCTGTCACGAGAATATTCATCCTTCTCCAGACCTCTGCGGGGGCGTCAGGAACATCATCTGAGTCTGACGCAGCGCCCTCTTCCTCGGAAACACTCTTCTACCGCCCATACTGTCTACCGAAAGATTCCTCACAGTGAACATAAACCTCTACTGTGACCTGTCGCACAGAGATCGGTGACTCCCTCTCTGTGCCTGCAGTCGTCCTCCTTCCTTTCCCGTGTCTGTCCGCCACACTCTCCTTTCAACATAGGCACCATTCACGGACCAAGCCATTATCCTCGACCCGAAGAAGGTAAAGTTTTCAATACCTCGTCAGAGCTCCTCCTCCGTCTTGCACCTCCTGCCTGTATTGAGCACTTCCTCCCCCTTCACGGCAAATTGGCTTTTTCGGCTCCACACAACTCGTGCCCCGCCCAACATTGCCCCGCAAGAGACCTCTTCTACAATTTCACTCACAGGACGGGCCATTCTCCTCGGTTCCATTTGGAATTCTCCTCTACGACATCCCACCTGTAAATGGGTGCACCCAACTGTTTGCGACGGCGCCCTCACTGCCTCCACACGTCACCGCATAGGTCATTACTCTCACACAACCTGCAGTCCGACGCTGCCCAGCATAGCCACTAGAATTTGGGTCCTAAACTCTGGCATCACGACGTATGACGGGGATCGGGTGCCTCAGTGTCATTTTGAGGGAAAATGTACCCTCCGGACGTCCCACGTCGCACCTGCGCCCACTTCTTTGGGTTGCCAGATGCACGGTTACCTATAAGCTGCAAACAATTCGTAAGTCTCCTCGTCAGCCTCGAAGGGGACATTGCGCAATTCACCCATCGGTATCGTAAGTGGCGAGTAACGTCTATCGAGGTCGCACTTTGACAGTGGAGTTACATCAATACTCCACATGCTCAAATTTCGTCACTAACGACTCGTACACAGCCGTCGAATTTAACTTGACGAATAGACGATAGGCCCCATTCAGGGCCACACCATAAACCTCAATTCATCCTGCACTCCGTACGTTTTCCCTGATGATTGCCGGAAGAAATAAAAAAACACCTGCGCGTAGGAGGGGAAATCGCCCACGAAGCAAGCCCACGCCGACAGTGTTCACCTACGTCGGATACTCAGCGCCATATTGTTGCTATGAGAGCTCTCCTGACAAAACAGCAGAGGGGTGCTGTGCACAACCGCACTCCACCGCAGTCAGGCAGCTAAATGGAAATAAGTCACTCTGTCTGACTTTTTTGGGTTATCCTAGGTTCTCTACACATATGCTGCTATGTATGATAATCTATGTAACTGTATTTGTGTATACCTGAATAAACTTACTTACAGTTCCTGAAATACACTATTTCATTCAAGACTGTTGGAAATTAAGGTCAAAGTTACGTAACAGTTACGTAACAGTTGTAAAATAGAGTTAATAGTTAAAAGTCTGCACTTAATAAGTAGCATTTCGCGGTTAAAAAACATTTTAATTTCCTTGTTTTCTCTAAAGCTTGTTAACAGAAGATCTTTACAAAGGCTATGTTACAATCAATGATGCTACCTTTGGTTTGATACCAACTATTGCCATGCATTTTTTTCTTTTCTGTTTTTCCTCTTAGTTATTGTAGTGTATTTTCTGGCTACAAGAATAGAGTGACATCCGGCAGTTCTCATTTCTGTTGCAATTTCGTCGAACTTGAACTCTGCTTGGAGCTAGAGTAACCTGACCGTTGCTTACAGGAGACATTCTTCCTTCACCATTACGCAAAGTGTCATTATTCCCAGTTCACTCAGCTCACCATTACGCATGTACCCCGTTCCCATTACCAGGTTCACTCAGCTCTCTTTACGCAAGTGTCCTATACCAGGTTCATGAAGTTGATGGAGGGCGCTATGCTTCACACATACAGAGGATCTGACCAGCTCACTCTCCGCTCGATTTTTTGATAAATTGTCTGTGCTAGAGTGCGTTATCCTCGTTTTTCGTCACCGCTTTACGCGTCAGTCTGCCCTCCTCTCGGAAGTGCCAGCATGATATTGATGCTATTTATAGCCTTTTAGTAAAGGCTAATCTCTTGCATCGATTTTTATTGCTTTCAAGTGCTCTTTGTTCTCCTTTAATTGCTCTTCGTGTTCTACATGTGATGCTAACTTGTTTTGTGAGTTTCTCTCCTGCTTGTATTGAATTGACTGAGGTTTACAGTTTTTCGTGTAACAATAATGCTATTATGGTTTGTATAGTCTTGCAGACGCTTCGACATTAGGATGATAAGAAATTTGATTTAATTCACCAAAAAATACAAGATTAGATGAATTAGATTTGACTGAATTTGAGGATCAAAATTTGCATCCAAGAATAGTCAAGTAGTTGCCTATTAAAAGTAAATATCAAAAGTTGGGAGAGGAGACCCCAGAACATTGCTTCATCTTTAGGACACAATACTATAGACACGTAAGAAGGAAACTTTGGGGTAGATTCCTCCTGTGGACACACACACACCACTCTTACCATCACTAGATATATAAAGGATGGCCAGTGTGAAAGCTGAGTTATGACTCTGAAGTATGGAATCTTAATGACTCTCTTAGATTATTATTGAAGTTTGAAAGGTCAGCACTAACTTAAAAAAAAAAGTAAAGAGATTGCCAAAACTTCAGTTCCAGAACCAGAGAACTGGACTTACCCGAAAAGAATATGGGAGCTAAACTGCAAACGCTGTTAAAAGAGGATCCTCGGAGGGGATGTGGTCACGATAGTAGGAGATATGCATGGGAGAGCAGGGGGTTTAAAGAGACAAAGATAAAGAGACAGGGAAAGGCATTTTTTTATTTTTTATTTATTTTTATGTTTTTCAAATAGTTCATTGAGTTTTTCAGTATTTTTCAATAGTCGGGTTGCAATACAAAGAGAGCCACTATTATGCCTAGGCCATTATGGCCAACTTAACTTTATTGGTTTACAGTTATTAACACTAAGCATTATATCATAGTTGTACGTAGGATTAGTAATTATTTCATAGTTGTACAGTTGATTATTAATTATAAGTGAATCAAAAATTTGTATAAGGCAGAGGGATATTTTCAAAAATTCTTTTTGTGAAATCAATGATTCAATTATATTCTGTCAAACAATGGATAATAGGTTCAAAAGTGTGGTTGAAGTTATGATGTGGGAGAGAACAATAAGTAAGTATGTGTGTATGAGTATTAGCATTTCAGTCTAGGGTGATTAGTGGGCTTTTTTTTTGAGAAGAGTCTTAAAATTGATTGTCAGCCTGGGGTTACTTTAGTATCTTCTGGTAATGAATTCCATAATTTTGGGGCAGTTATGTGCATAGAGTTTTTACACAGTGTGATGTTGACACGAGGTTTGTTGCAACCCTGAATGGGTTGGCAATGGATTATGTATATGATAAAATTATTACCTTTTCATATAATTTTATAGTGCTTTATTTGCGATATAGCTAAATCGTAAAATGTATTGCTTTGTTTGTTATTTGACTTAGCTTCCTTGGTTAAGGTAGGTATGTAACATATTATGTGCTCAGTTCAGTCTTGATTGCCTAACTACTGTAATTATCGACTTGTGGCTCGTTAGACTGGCCGGCTTCTGTTTCTGAGCTGCAGTGTCCTCGAGCTATCACGTTGAAAATATCGAAAGGGGGGGACTCACTCGACGGTAGTATTCAGGTCTGGTCTAGACTCTCTTGGTGGTTGGACAGATTGGTCAGTCTCATTATTACTTGTTAGTTCTGTAGACTCTGTTCAAGAACATTGTATAGACTTAGTGATTTTCGACGTTTGTACTGAGGTTGTGTGTCTCATAGACACTCTGAGTAACTCAGGCTGAGCTGTAGTTATGACCTAATTTGTACTGGTATCTGTATTACCACAGTTGGGATTTTCTTATGCTGAACTTAGATCAGTAGTATGGGAGTTGGTGACTTTTGTGAGGATTCTGCAGATGGTCCCTATTAGTGTCGTTATATTAACTCCTTGTTCATGATTGGGTCAACAGTTGCTTGTTATATTGTGGTTCGGCTTATCAGTCGTTTTATTGTTCAAGCAGACTGGTTAGACTGCCTGTGGGTCAGAAGTTAGTTTTATTTTGAGGACTCTGTCAGTCACATGTTAAGTCTAGTCGAGTTTGAGACATAGCGAACTACCTAGAGCACTTACACTTATACACAAAAGTTTACTTGTATTATTTGCAATAACTTATTAAATGTTATGTACAGACGGTCCTTAAGATTTATAAATGTTGATATGTGCTTTCAGCACAATACTATTGTATACGGAGAGAATTGATTATTCTTTTTTTGTTTGATACTGTGATTATTTAATTTATTTTGATCATAAATTTTCTCTTGTTAGTAGCTACCAGTTTGTAATCCTGACTCGCACTATTGAATCATTACTGGCATTCTGATGGATAATTGGAACAAGGATTACTGACTACTTGTTATGAGAACCCTTTAACAGGCTGGATGCTAGCAGGGGCAGTCCTTTTAGTATTCACTGGAGATCTCTATGCTTATAGATCACGCTTCTTGTAAAAATTGGGGCCTGTCGGGGAATGCTCTTGATCCAAGGTGTTGGAAGAAGGAACTGTCCAGTTTGACCTACTAGTACTTCTATGATCAAAACACTTGAGTACATTTCCTAATCTGAAGACTTGAGTTTAGTCTTGTACAACATACCCAGGTGGATTAGGTACCTGAGTCTTCTTGATCCAAGGAGATGGAAATACTCGTGTATTGAGTTTAGCTCGCTAGACAACCAACACTAAAAATTCCTATTAGGATTATAGTTTCCCATATCACTCTTAGATAGTACAATTATTTTCGTGATGTATGCCATAGTGAAAAGTTAACTGATACTCTGACTTTGTCTGAGTGAGTACATTAAACTATTCAGAGCCCCCCCGCCCCTTGCGCGAGCTTCCCGCCCTTAATATCTCGGTGTGACGTATACAGAATTACACCGCAGAAACTGTTCAGATCGTTGAATTAAAGATATATTGTTTCCTGCTCATACAGGATGTCTGATTATGATTCAGATTCAGAAAAGCCTAGTGTCACAATTAGGAAGTATGACTATATTTTGTATGAAGTAGAAGAAAGAGCCAACACTAAGGCAAGAAGTGTCCTGAGTCATAGTGTAGCTCAGGTTCTCGCTCACTCCTTCCCTCACTGGACTCAATAGTACAGAGTATAGCTGGCTGTATGACACAGCTACGCTAGTACTGTGTATGGAACAACTGTATCTACTTTATCATAGACCAGACTAGACCTCTCTAGGGACTGCTGGACGAAGTGGGCGACCTAAGGACCGTCCAGACACGTTAGATTTCCTTACTCCTCCATTACCCACTGGTCTATCTATCAGGAACAGTTTGAGAGGTTGAAAGCTCATTATATTGCAGAATACACAAATAGGGCTCAGGAGGAAATTGAACGAAGATTTCCAGAGAGAAAAAGTTTTCTTGGAAGACACAGACTGTTAGATCACAGGACACATTTAATGTGCGAAAGCTGCATCCATGGTTACCAATTTTTTGAGAATGACTTTTAGACACTATTTTGAGTGTTTGAGAACAGGCACGTGCTATGACAACTGGCAACGTAAGCATGGGCTACCTTGTTGCAACACCGCTTTCGCAGGAAGAGCTCAAACTTGTACTGCAGCTTTACCATTTGCCAAGTACATTAGTATGCACTGTCAACAAACTATTTAGAGACGTATAACTTGTTGCCTGTAAGTTATCAAAGCGCATTTCGTACGTTACAAAGACGACAAGATCAAACTTGCGTAGAGTTTGCTCATGAGAAAAAAGTTGCATTTGAGAGGTGGTGTAGATCTGCCAAGTGTAACAACTACGACAGCCTTGTTCAGTTGTTACTACATGAAGAGTTTAACAACTGTATGTCTGCTGACATACAAGAATATCTGATCGATCATACTACCTCGGATATTCTGGAAACTGCAGCATTAGCAGACAATTACGAGATTTCTCACAAACTTGTACGTACTAAAACACAAAGAAACAAGGTAACTAAAGATTGTCCTAGAAGCTGGCAACCTAAATCAGCTGCTAATTGCCGGCCTGATGTACCTGCTACTGTAACTTCTCGTACCTTTACCAGGAAAACTCACAATCCTGAATCTGTCTCTGTGGTAGACAGAAATCTGATATTTGAAATAAGAAAGTTAAATGTACCTATTGTAACAGAAAAGGACATGCTAGAGAGTATTGCTATAAGTTAGAAAGAGATACGAGAAGTAGTCGTGCGGCTGGCGCCCCCACTCAAGTCGTATCCTCTTCCGAGCAACAAAGGCACCAAAATCCTAGTAACCTCTGATCCTACGGTTTAAGGTAATATTACTCAGGACAGATGACTACGTCAGAAAGTGTATCTGACGAAAAGATTCGTTCAGCGATGAGTCCTTACTTTTCGAGAGGTAAAGTAGGATTTGACGAATCACATCTGACTGAGATAATTACTTTCAGGGGACACTGGCAGTTATCTCACGTTATTAAGAGAAGATGTACTGACCATAACTGACGATACCTTTTCCAAGATAGATGTATTGTTAAAAAGCCTATGGTGGGCTGTTATAAAAGTACCTCTTCATAAAGTTTACATTGAAACAAGCTATTATACTGGTTATATTTCAGTGGTATACCCAAATGGTGTATTTCCCGTCAGGTCAGTGGACTGTTGAAAAGGGAACGTTTATCCTTCATGCTGGTATATTAAAGAACCACTTGTGATTGAAAATAACACTGATGATAATTATCCCATTGAAGGTTGTAGAGAGAAGCCTATTTTATTTCCTCTCAGCGCAATTACTAGACCCTATGTCAAAGATACAACACCATCCTTGTCTCCTGTTGTTAGTGGATGACAATGATTTGGGCTTGAATATGTTGTTATGACGCTCTGTGCCCAGGGTCATTAACACCAACCCCCCCTGTGTCTTCAACCTAGTCAGGACACTACTGACGTAAATTTCTAACTCATGATGATTTAATCAAGGATCAGTTTGTTGATCAGTCACTGGAAAAGACTGAGAGATATAGCAGTTACTGAAGTGAAGCAAAGGATCTCGATAATTGTTACTATTATAGTAATGGTGTACTGATGGAGAAAATACATGTAAGTTATCAGTGTATGTTTCCAACACAGTCAAGCATCTCGCAGTGTTACCAGTTTCATTTCGTGAACAAGCCATTGATTTTGCTCACAATAGTCCCATTGGAGGACATTTGGTGTCAAGAAGACACTCAGTAAACTGCGAAACATTTTTTTGGCCAAAATGAAGAAACAGTAGCTGAAATGTGCGATGTTCATTAGTAGCAAAGTTCAGTTCATCTGGGCTAGTGATTGTTCAGATTTGTTCAAAAGATTGAAACGTTTGCTCTCCTCTGCTCCTGTGTTGAAAAGTCCTAATTTCAATCTTCCCTTCTGTTTACATATAGATGCGAGTGGCTATGCAGTGGGTGCTGGGGCTGCTCCAACAGTCAACATCCACTGATATTCTCCATCCTATATGTTACTATTCATCTAAGCTTAAACGACACCAGAAAAGTTATGCCACTATTGAGAAAGAGGCTCTAGCTCTTGTGGTGTCCTTGGAACATTTTGACGTGTATTTGGGCACTTCCCCATTTAAAATTAACGTTTTTTCAGACCACAATCCACTCACTTTACATAAAAACTATGAAAGTAAAAATGCTAGGAAATGAGGTGGGCTCTCAGAAACCAACCTTATTCATTTGTATATAACAACATAAGTGGAGAATTAAGCCGAGTTGTAGTCCTTAAAATTATATTTTTAAAAAACAATTTTTCCCAAAACCTTTTGAAAATTCTTTTCAAATTTAAAAGTCTTTAACCCCCCCCGCCCATT
>NC_069428.1:41433633-41475318 GCF_026875155.1 Cherax quadricarinatus | reverse complement strand
CCACAATGTCAAGGATTTGTTTTTTGATCTTTAACCGCCAAAACTTCAACTACATCATTTGAGTGTTTAGTAGTTCTGTAAAATGACGACTCTGTGACAAACAGGCAAACCTCTCCCTTGTTGCCTGTTTAGTCTGTCCGCACGGAATAGCTATAACCTGGAACCATATGTCATTGTCAAAATGATCCTTTATGTGGGTGTCCTATGAATGCTTTGCTTGCAAACGTTGCCATTTGACTGTCCCGTGAGCAATCCCTGATGTAATGAATTTTCGTTGCTTTTTGATGACTTTAGACTTCAGTATGTTTGCAAAGACAAATGTCGTATTGGTGGAATTATAGGGGGTATAATTTAGGGCCTCACGCCACCAATACATGGAATGTACGTGTATTTGCAGCGATGCGCAACCCAACCATATGGTCAACATGGTCTTAACGCTCCAAAACCAAGGCTGGCATTCAAGACAACAATGAAGTCAACGACATTAAAAAGAGAACCCTTGCTACAACAGCTGGATACCCAGCCTAAGAGAGAGCCCCAATCATTAGCAATCAGCAAACTCCAACCCAGCAAACCACCCTGACAGGATCACCATCCTGTCCTTGTAAGAGGAAATTGCAATCTTCCTAGGCACTGGACCAATACCTACATGTCGACGCTGGCTGACATCCTACAACAATCAAAGTGTCGGGGGACAGGGAGGGTCTGCAGATCACAGGTGGGGTACAAGTTCGGCAGAACAGAGACATCAGCCAACAGCATCATTTGTCCCAGTTGGGATAAGAACCCTTGGGTTCATGAGGAAAAAACTGCGACATGCTGTCCCTAAAGAACTGGGTATCCAGACTCATCGACACCACCTGTGACCGAGCCGGCCACTTTCATTTCAGCACCTCAGCTGGGCCATCCAGAGGGAAATGCTTGCTGCATACTTGGGCTCGCATCCAGCCTTTGGAGGAGCTGGAGGAGATTCATAATCTGTGATAATAGTACCAAATGTATTCATGTTATATACTTTTTTTTTGTCAGAGTCTTCTGTCACTAATAAATTTCACATAGAATATAGAAATATTCAAACAGCTCTAGAGAAGCCTTGAGTTTTCTCCCTGAAGTAAATGTTATTCTCTTCTCAGAGGATGAGGGTTCCCCATCCTAGTTCTAGTAATGATTGCAGATGGGCGATCTTAACTATCAGGACAAGCCACGGAGGGGAAGGGGAAAATCTTAGCTCAAGTCCTTTCACACTCCCATCATCCATACAGGAGCTGTTGCGATGTAGCAAATGGAGCAACCAAAGGCAGGGGGAGAGCTCTCAGAGTAGCTAGGTGTCACCGGCCACTGTTACCTTTAGACTGGGTTATGGTTCAGTGCAACCCCACTACAAACGATCATCCCCTACGTACTCCCCATATGGGGTAGGAGGGTTTCTGAGATGTCAATATATCAATCGAAAACGTGCATTACCAATTGATCCCTGGCGCTATGAAGAAGGACTGGTCAGATACCTTAGAGTCAATGTCCGATCATATTGGGCTGTGGTTCATAAGATGATGAAGACACCTGCAATAGTTGGGGTTATACCTATTGTTGAAACATTTCACATACACAGTAGACTTAATACAGTTAAACACAGAGGACAAAAAAAAATAAAAGTTAAGTGAAGTAGCGAAATTTCACTACTACAATTGCGTGACTGAAGAAGTTCACTGTGTAGGTGAAAAGTTTTCATTCATAAAGACGCCGATCTTGTTGCACATGTGTCTTAATCATCAACTTGTCGGTATTTTTATACATCCTCGTAACGTTGTACTACCGTGCGTGCGGTGCCAGCAGTAACAGCCTGGATGATCAGGTCCAAATCCATGGGGAAGCCTAACCCCCGAACACTTTACAGGAAACTCCTGGTAGGTTTTACCAGAAGCTTAATGTTACACATGTGGCAGTTTATATAAACTTTTAACCGGTATATTTCTACCTCTCATTCACTTCATTGGTTGCTTAGTGATGATATTAGTTACAGTATGGGATGAAAACAACTTTTGACGATAACCGATAAACGATACTTGCCCGGTATATGTTTTTATATTATAATGAACATGTTCAGTAATATAAAGAATGCTTCTTGTTTCAATGGGGTATTAAATAACACAGGAAATAAAAATTAGTTTCTTTTGAGATGATGCCCTTAATCAATACTTGGCCTGTAGTCTTAATTACTAGTAACAAAGGCACTTGTCGACAGTGTAGTACTCGCCTAATTGTTGTTGTAGGGGACAGACTCCAGCTCCTGCCCCAGCCTCTTCACTGACCGCGACTAGGTTCTCTCTCTCTCACTCTGCTATCCTGAGCTTTGTCATACCTCGTCTTAAAGCTATTATGGCTATGCCTCCACTACAACACTTGCTTTTGGCTATTCCACTTCCTGACGACCTCTATGACTGAAGAAATACTATTCCAAACAACACTCTGACATCTCTGAGTCTTCAGCTTCCAATTTTTGACCCTTAGTTCTGTGTCCCCTCCTGGAACAACCTGTCTCTGGTCTACCTTATCAATTCCACGCAGTATTTTTGTATGTCGTTATCATGTCCTCCCCTAACCCTCCTGTCCCCCCAATGTCGTTCAGTCTGAATTCCCTTAACCTTTCTTCGTAGGACATACCCCTGAGCTCCGCTGCTAGCCTTGTTGCTTGAACCCGGTGGTGATCCCAAACTGGCCTGTTGTACACAGTGTACAGTGTCTGAACGATTCCTTACTAAGGTATCGACGCTGTTCTCAGGTTTGCCAGGCCCCATATGCTTCAGCAGCTATCTGGTTGATGTGTGAGCCTCCGAGTTCATGCCTCGGTGTAGGGTCACCCCCAAGAACTTACTCCATGAGTCGAGGTTGGCCAGCCGTTTGGCCACCTAGACTATACATGTCTGCGATCTTTCTATTCCCTTCTCCGAACTTCATGACTTTCATTTGGCAGGGTTGAATTCAAAAACGCCAGTTGCTGGTCACGTGTCCGCCTGTTCCCAGGTCTCTTTGTAAGTCCGCTTGATCTTCATCTGATTAAGTCTCCTCATTAACTACACATCATCTGTGAACAGACAATTCTGAGTCAACCCTCCACCATGTTATTCCACATATATCAGAAATAGCACAGTCCTAGACCGACTCCTGTGGGACCCCCGCTCGCGTCTGTTCACCTCAGCAAGTACCCAATGACTCTTTGTTTGCCTCCCTGTCAGTATTCTCGATCCTTGCAGTGCCCTTCCTGATATATGCGCCCTGATCCTCCTAGTTTCTGCACTAGTCGCTTTGTGGAGGAACTGTGTCGAAGGCACTTCTTTACAGTCCAAGAAAATGCAATCAACCCACCCCTCTCTCACTGTCTTACTTCATGTACACTTTTTCATAAACACTCCCAGGTTTGTGACACAGGAGTTGCTTCCATGATCTGTGTATGTTGGCGTTTTATACTCTGTTCCGTTCCAGGTGCTCCACCACTCTCCTCCCTGATAATCTTCTCCATGCTTTGCAATACATACAAGCTCATTGACAGACACTGGTCTGTAAATTATTGCCACTTTTTATGTCTCCTTTTTTAAAAATGGAACTACATTTGCGGTCTCTTCCATACCTCAGGTAGTTGCCCAGTTTCAAGGGATGTGTTGAAGATGTGGTGAGAAGCATACACATATATCTGCTCCCTCCCTAGGACCCACGAGTGCTGTGTTGTGGTGTGTTGTGTGTGCGTGTGTGTGTGTGTAGTGCGTGATGTGTGTGTGTATGTGTGTGCTTTGTGTCGTGTCGCTGTGGTGAGTTGATGTCTTGCGTGTGGTGTGTGCGGTATGTGGTGTGGTCGTGTGTGTGAGTTGTGTGTGTGTGTGAGTGTGTATGTTTATGTGTGAGGGTGTGTGTGTAAGCGTGTGTGTGGTGTGTTGTGTGTGTGTTGTGAAAGTGTGTGTGTGTGTGTGTGTTGTGTGTGTGTGTATGTAGAGTTGTGTGTGTGTGTCGTCTGTTGTGTTACGCTTGTGTATGCGTGTGTGTGTCGCTGTCCTGCTATCTGTGTGGTGTATGTGTGCTCTGTGTTTGTATAGGTGTGTGTGTGTGTGTGTGCTGTGTGGTGCTACAGTATGTGTGGTGTCTGCGGTGTGTCTGTGTGTTGTGTGATGTGCGTGGAGTTGTGATATCTGCGCCTGCGTAGTGTGATGTTTGTGTTGTAACTGTGTCTGTGGGTGTGTCATGTATAGCGATGCGAGTGTGCGGCGTATGACAGTCGTGTGTCTAGTGAGTGAGTGTGTGCGCTGTGTGTAACTCCCACCTAGTTGAGTGTCGGGGGTCTCGAGTCCCGAGCTCCTGCCCGCGTGGGTGTGTGATGTGTACACTCACCAGGTTGCTACTCACCCTAGTCTTGAAGGTTCGCACAAGCGGAGGGTCGAGTTCTCCGAGCTCCTCCTGGCCCCCGCTCATCACTGATCGCTAGCTAGGTCCTCTCCCTGAGCACGTCTAGCTTTATCATAACCTCCTGCTTGAAAAGCAATGTATGGATCCTGCCACCTCTACATCGCTTCCAAAACGATGCCACTTACTGACGACGCGGTGGTGAAGAAATACTTCCTAACATCCCTGTGATTCATCTGTGTCTTCAGCTTCCAACTGTGACCCCATGTTACGTGTTCCAATCTCTGGAACCCTGCCTTTGTCCACTAGTCATTCCTCTCAGAATTTTGTATGTCTTATCCATGTCCCCCCTATCTCTCCTGTCCTCCAGTTCGTCAGTTGATTTCCCTTAACCTCTCCTCGTAGGAACATACCTCTTAGCTCTGGACTAGTTCTGTTGCAAACCCTTTGCACTTCCTCTAAGTGCTTTCTTTCTTCACGGCTTGAGGTCAGCTAGTGTGGTTCCAAAATCGTGCCAAGAGAGCATACCTCCAATATGGGCCCTAACGTACACGTGGTACAGGTCCTGAATGATTCCTTATTAAATGTCGGAATGCTGTTCTGAGGTTGCTAGGCGCCCTTATGCTGCAGCATGTTTTGGTTATGTGCGCTTTCAGAAGATGATGCCTGGTTGTTATACTCTCCCCAAGATACTTTTTCCCTGAGTGAGGTGTGTAGTCTCGGCCCCCTGACAGTACTTACCTGTCTGCGCGGCCTCCTTTGCCCTTCCCCCCAATTCTTCATGACTAAGAGCACGTGGTGGAATTAGAACTCCAGGACCAATTGCTGGACCAGACTGCCCCACCTGTCCCAGAATCCCTTTTGTAGTCATCTGCCAGGCCTTTCATCGAGTGAGAATTCTTCTCAGCAACTTCACGTCCATCTGCAAACAGACACCTCACAGTCTATTCCCTCTCCCGTCATGTTCGTTCACAAAAATACCAGAAAACAGCACTGGTCCTAGACTGACCCCTCGTGAGGGAACCCCGCCCCGTCTGGGCACAGCGAGCCCCACTCTGAAACCTCGCCACGTACCATGACTCGCTGCTGTCTTCCTGACAATATTCCCTGATCCAAAGATAGTGGGCATTCCCTGTTATCCCTGCTTGGTCCTCCCGATTTTTGCACCAATCGCTGTGAGGAACTGTGTCAAAACGCCTTCTTGCAGTCCAAGAAAATGCAATCCACCACCCCCTCCTCTCTCTTGTTCTTACTGCGTCGACCATGTCCATAGAACCCAGTATAGGTTTGGACACAGGATTTCCCGTCCCTGAAACCATGTTGGCTGCTGTTTGATGAGATCGTTCTTTCTAGGTGTTCCAACCACTCTTCTCCTGAATAAGCTTCCTCCATAATTTTTTTGCATACTAAATACATGTCAGACCTGAGTCTGTCCGTCTTTTAATGCACTCACTCGTCTGCTCCTCTCTTTTTAATGACTTGGACTACATAAAGAGCTTGTACTACTTACTTCCAATGCCTCAGGCAATCTCCTGTGTCGCGATAGATGCTATTGAATATTGTTGTTAGGGGCTCACACATAGCTGGCCTCTCTCCGTCGCACAAAACACCCATGGGAGAGATGTTATCTTGGAGCCCATTTGCCTTTGAGGTAACTCTAGCTCAACTCAGAAGTCCCCTCTTCACTTCCTTCCTCGTTGTGTGCACCTGTGTCCAGCACTTGGTGATGTGCCCACCTCCTCCGTCTTTCTGGAGTCCCTTCCTGTGCATCTCTCTGTGACACTTCATTTGAATCTCTTGTTGAGTTCTTCACATACTTCACACGGTCATTCTCTTGTGTCTTCTCCTTCCTTAACCTCTCCCTAGCCTGATTGCTGGTCCTTGACTAGTTCTGTTTTTCCTACACTGAATGTGCTGTTAAAACAACAGTTTATTTATCGGAGTCAGCATTTGGCTCTCGCTGAGCTATGTCTATTCTATCAGACTAATGTCAATTGAGGCCTCCCCTTCTCATATCCCTCGTGCAATACATTCCGTCTTCAATCTGGAACTCTACGACACTGTTCTCTCTCTTAGTTCTACACTCCAAATCTGTCATTAGAGCCTTATCTATATATTCTCTTCCATTCCCTAGAAAACACTTGTTTGTAGCCTCCCCGCAAACCCATTGGGTAAACCCATGGGCTCATACTGGCTTTTTCATTATTTCCTGTACCCTTGGGTACAACCCTCTCACTCAAACCTCCTTGCATTTGTTGCTACATATTCATCATCATCATTAACTGCTTAGACCTGCCAGTTTCTCTTGTCCCACTGAACCCCGTTCATGAGTTCCCTCATTCCTGTGTAAGTCCCCTTTCTTGTAGTTTGGCTTCATTCGAACCCTGGCCTTCCGCTTCTCCCTCCACTTGTAGCTCACTGTATATTCGAAGCTTTAAAACCACATGGTCACTGGCCCCAAGGTCTTTTCATATGTGAGTCATCGATATCGGCATACTCAAGGTGAATACAAGTCCGCCTTGCTGGTTCATCCTCTCCTCCTCTCTTGTAGAGTCCCTTACTGTGTTGGTACATGAAGTTTTCCAGTACCACACCTCCATCATCTTAGCCCTCCATTATCTTGGAGCCCCCATTGTTTGCCAGTTCTCCCAATCATCTCCTTGTGTTAAAGTCACCCCATGCTCAGAGCTTTAGCCTGCATGCATGAGCTCTTCTAGCCACTCTAGCCAGTGTGTCAAACCATCCTCTATTGCTCTCGTTGTACTCGTACTTGGCCTCCGTGCAGTTCTGCGGTGTGTTATACATCACTGCTATTACCACCTTGGGCCCCTCCATAGTGAATCGTTCCCGCTAGTAATCACTTCTCTCCACTGTCCCTCCTCCTCCGAGCTCCTCAAAATTTCCAGCGATTTTTGATCAGCAAATGCCACTCCTCCACCCCCCCTGTTCCCTCTGTCATTTCCTCAGATTTGGTATCCCGTTGAAAGATGGCATCTGTTTTATCCATACCTGTAAGGCTTGGTTCTGTTAGAGCTATGAAGTCCGTGATGCTTCTTTGACTCTTTCATGCCACTACCTTCCCACTTAATTTGTTATTCCCACATCGTTTTGTGTTTACCATACTTCTGTTTCCTTTTTCCAACACTGTGGTTTTGGGGCCTGGAGGGTGGGAGACCCTGGTGGCATACGTGTGTGTGTGGGTGAGTGTGTGGTGTGGTGTGTGTGTGTGTTGTGTGTGTGTGTGTGAGTGTGCGGGTGTTGTGTTGTGTGCATGTGTGTGTGTGTGGGTGTGTGTGTGTGTGTGTGTGTGTGGTGTGTGTGTGTTGTGTGTATTGTGTGTGTTGTGGGTGTGTGTGTGTGTGTGATGTGTGTTGTGTGTGTGTCTGTGTGGTGTGTCTTGTGTGTGGTTATATGTGTGTGTTTGTGTGTGTGTTTGTGTGTTGTACCACCTAATTTACTCACCTAATTGTTAGTTGCAGGGGTCGAGACTCAGCTCCTGACGCGCCCACTTCACTGAACGCTACTAGGCCTCTCTCTCCCTGCTCCATGGAGCTTTATTCATACCTCGTCCTTAAAGCTGGATATGGTTTTCTGCCTCCACTACATCGCAAGCCCCAAACTGTTTCCACTTCCTAACTACTCTCAATGACTGAGAAAAATGCTTCCTAACCTCCCTTATGCTCATCTGAAAGGTCTTCCTTCCAAGAGTGACCCATTGTTTCGTGTCCCCTCTCTGAACAATCTTATTCTAGCCAACCTTGTCTATTTCCCGCAGTAATTTTGTCTGTCGTTTTTCCAGTCTTCCCATTCCCCAGTCCTCCAGTGTCGTCAGGTGCCGATTTCCCTCAATCTTTCATTCAAAGGACATTCCCTTAGCTCTGAACTAACTTGTCGCAAACCTATGCACTTTTTCTAATTTCTTAACGTGCTTGACCCGGTGGCGGGTTCCAAACTATGCTGTCATACTCCATATGGCCTCACGACACGGTGTACAGTGTCCTGAAAGATTCTTACTCAGAATCGGAATGCAATATCAAGGTTTTGCCAGGCGCCATATGATGAGCAGCAGTTATCTGGTTGATGTTGCTACCGGAGACGTGTTCGGTGTTAATATACTCCAAAATCTTTCTCCTTGAGCGAGGATTGCAGTCGTGGCCAACCTAACTCTACTCGTATGCGGTCTTCTATGCAATTCTCTCCGAAGACTTCATGATTTTGCATTTGGCAAGGTTGAAATTCGAGAAGCCAGTTTCTGGACTACGTGTCCAGCAAGTCCAGGTGTGTGTGTGTGTGTGTTGTGTGTGTGTGTGTGGTGTACTCACCTATTTGTACTCACCTATTGAGGTTGCGGGGATCGATCCGAGAGCTCGGCCCCGCCTCTTCACTGATCGCTACTAGGTCACTCCTCTCCCTGAAGCCGAGCTTTATCAGACCTCTCCTTTAAGCTATGTATGGATCCTGCCTCCACTTACATCGCTTCCCCAAACAATTCCACTTACTGACGACTCTGAGGCCAGAAGAAATACATCCTAACATCCCTGTGATTCATCTGTGTCTTCTCTTCCAACTGTGTCCCCCTTTTACTGTGGTCCAATCTCTGAACATCTGTCTTTGTCCACCTTAGTCATTCCTCTCATATTTTGTATGTCGTATCATGTCCCCCTATCTCTCCAGTCCCCCTCCAAGTCGTCAGGTTATTTCCCTTAACCACTCCTCGGAGCCAGACCCTTTAGCTCTGGATAGTCTTGTTGCAAACCTTTGCACTTTCTCTAGTTTCTTTACGTGCTTGGCTTAGGTGTTGGTTCCCAACTGGTGCCGCATACTCCAATATGGCCTAACGAATACGGTGTACAGGGTCCTGAACGATTCCTTATTAAGATGTCGGAATGCTGTTTTCTGAGGTTTTGCTAGCGCCCATATGCTGCAGCAGTTATTTGGTTGATGTGCGCTACAGGAGATGATCCTGGTGATATGCCTCACCCCAAGACTTTTCCTTGAGTGAGGTTTGTAGTCTCTGACCCCCTAGACTGTCTCCGTCCTGCGCCATTCTTTGCCCTTCCCCAATCTTCATACTTTGGAGCACTTGGTGGATTGAACTCCAGAGCCAATTGCTGGACCCGGTTCCAGCAGCCTGTCCAGATCCCTTTGTAGTCGCCTGTTCTTTTTTCGCTCGAGTGTATCTTCTCACAACTTCACGTCATCTGCCAACAGGACACTCAGAGTCTATACCTTCCGTCATGTCGTGAGAGTTTGTGTGTGGGTGTGTGTGTGAGTGTGTGTGTGGTTGTGTGTGTGTGTGGTGTGTGTGTGTGTGTGTGTGGCGTGTGTGTTCTGTTGTGTGTGTGTGTGTGTGTGTGTGTTGGGTGTGTGTGTGTGTGCCGTGGTACTCATCACTCTTTGTGTTGCAGGGTCGAGTTCCTTAGCTCCTGCCACCGCCTCTTTCACTGGTTTGCTAGTGTGGTGTGTGTGGTGTGTTGAGTGTGTGTGTGTGTGGGTGTGTGTGTGTGTGTGGTGTGTGTGTGTGGTGTTTGTGTTGTATGGGTGCGTGTGTGTGTGTGTGTATATATTGTTGTGTGGTATGTGTGCGGTGTGTGTAGTATATGTGTGCGTGTGTGTGTATAATGTGTGCGTGTTGGTGAGTAATTGTGTGCCGTGTGTGTGGGTGTGTATATTGTGGTATTTTGTGTGTGTTGTGTGTGTGGTGTGTGAGCGGGTGTGTGTGTGTGGTGTGTGTGTGTGTGTGTGTTATGTATGTGTGTGTGTGTGTTGTGTATATGTGTGCGTGTGCGTGTGTGTATATGTGTGCGGTGTGGTGTGTGTGGGGTGTGTATGTGTGCGTGTGTGTACTCACTATTTGTACTCACCTATTTGTGGTTGCAGGGGTCGAGTCCTTACTCCCCTGGCCCCGCCTCTCAACCGGTTGCTACTAGGCACCTCTCTCTCCCCCGCTCCATGAGCATTTATCAAACCGCGTCTTACACAGTGTATGGTATATCCGCCTCCACACGTATTTTCTAGGCTATTCCACTGCCTTACAACTCTAATTACGAAGAATACTTCCTACTACTCTCTACTCATTTGTGTCTTCAACTTCCATTGTGGGCTCTTCCACAATTGTTGTGTGGTAAATGTTTGCGTGATGTGTGTTTGTATGTGTGTCGGTGTGTGTTGTATATTAGTGGTGCGTGTGTGTGTGGTATAAGACAGAGACAGGAAACCTGAAAAAAAAATCAACATCACCATCACTAATCATTGTCTTGCCAGAAAATTACTGAAATTACAGCAGACGACCCCTCGAGGACTGTATGTGAGGCAATATATCACACCCACCTACGTCACAGTATGAGAGCGGGGGGAGTTGAGGGCGATGTACGGCGGACTTGACCAGCGGACTCAGTCGGATAACGCGGTTTCTATGCACTCCTTAATTGCTCTCTCAGAAATGTGAGTCGCGCGTCTATGTGCTATGGCTCAGACGCCCAACAGTACATCGTCAAATAAACCACTTGCCTACACTCACCTCCTAGCATGCTCCGCACATGCTTTGTTGTATGTCAAAGCCACCTCGCATACACCGATTCCTCCAACTTTTCTTAAGAGACCCCTACCCATCTTATCCTTTTCTAAGAGTTATCTACTCTTCCAAGTCATCCTAATTTTATTCTTCCTCTAAATGTCTACCATCGCAACAATGCTCTTCAGCGCGCTTTGATAATACTTTTAGTAATCTCTTCACCTCTTTTTAACCTCCCATATACGAATTTCTCTTCATTAAATTCCACAGCCACATTTTCCCTCACAACACGACATCTTCAATGCTTAATTTCAGACTGCACATCCGATAGCTTCCAAATTCCAACGCTAAAAAACCGAGATATGCCAACTTCTGAGCGTCTTCAAGTTTAAAATACTTGTATAATTTTAAGATAGATAGTTGGTCTCTTCTCTGATATCTTGAGAGACTGAAATTAGAAATCGACAGGTAGGTGAGTCCAAATTTACCGACATTATATGAAAGAAATCTGGTTTATTAGTTTCCGTGTGGATGGCGTGTGACTGCCTCTTCTGACTCTTCAAATCTGAATCACGACTACCTACTCATGGTTCCCAAACCTGGGGGTAAATTACCCCCTGGGGGTAAGTTAACCATTTTTTGGGGGTAATGCGGAGGGTGACAGAAAAAAAGTTATGAATACTGAAAAATCAAGAAAACAATGCGGTACCCGTATGAGGGATATTGTTAACTTTTGTCTAGTAAACTAAAGTTGTAAATAAACCTATTATACTAAGTAATAAAGTTAAACCAAAAAACAATAAACATCAAACTAATATACAGTATTAAGAAAAGAAGAAATAAAATATAGCTTAAGTGTGTGGAAACCCAAAAGTATTTTGACAAGTAGCTTTAGGACTAAAGTCACGCAGTACCTCAGATCCGTCCTGTCATAACGCGTCCACTCACCATCTGAGGCTCGCCTCTATTCACACTGTCATTTTATCTGTGATTCATCAGCCGAGGTAACATCAAGCTGGTATGTTATGTGTACTGCCCCTGTCAGTATATAGTTAGTATTTAACCCACTGTTACTGTGAATTTGTAGCTATTACAAATTGTTATATAAATATAATGTATGTGTGGTTTCTACGTTTTCCAATGGTTTTCTAGGCTTAGACAGAGTATCGATTCTGTATACGTTCACTGTAGTCTCGCGCTACACGGCTCTTGTGCTGACAAGCATGATACTTGCAGCCGACAATTTTGAATGTAGCTGGTCTTTGCATCTGTGAACTTGTGGAGCAGCCATGCGGAGAAAGTATGTACCGTGCGTTTTGCAGTGTATGCAGGATATTCTTCTTATTTTTTCTGCAGAATGAAACAAGAAAATGTCCAAAAAGAAGCGCACTACAACTGACGCTTCTTCTCCATGGCTTTTGTGAATAAAACTTTCAGGTGGAGAAGGATCGGCCACAAATTGTGCGATGTCACAAATGGTTGACAAATGAAAGCCGCAAGCCATCAAAACTCTCAGCACACCTCCAGAAGTGCCCATCCAAACTTCAAAATAAGGATCAGTCCCTTATTTTCAGCGCCAGGCTGTAAGCACTGAAAACTGAAAGAAATATCCAGTTTTCGCTCATCTGGCATTCAAGCCCAAAAGCTTCACGCTGCTGGCGAAGCATCCTACTGTGTTGATATAAAAAGGCCGAACAACAAAAATGCCACACCTATTGCAAGAATCTGATTTATGCCTTGGTGCAAACGAAAGGTAAGCAAGGTATGTGGGGAGGATCAAGCGAAGAAACCTGAGTGTCTTATCTCTACAAACAACACCATCCCCGACGAGTCGATACATGGCATCAGATATCCTGTCCCAAGTACAACAAGATCAAGGAAAGCTCATATGGCAAATCGTCTCCTTGCAATTTGATGAATCGTGTGTCGTAGCCATTGTGCTGTTCTCCTTGGGCTCGTTCCCGTTACGTCCACCAGGACAAGATCAAAGAAGGAGTTTCCTATTATGCGAGGATCTCTGACAAACCACAAAGGGAGAAATGCTTCATATCATCACAGTTTCTTACCAAGAATGTTCTGGATTGGAACAGCGTTTCAACAGGTAGGAAACGATGTTTATATAAAGTCTAAATTAGGATCAATACAATGAAATTACACTGCAAAGTTCACTCTACAGTTTTATTTATTGTTACAAGTAACTGTAAGTGTAGCTACTATTTTGTACATGATTCACAACAAAAAATATCGTGCCTGTTCGTACTGAAATACTCAAAGTACCGAAATAATTTAATTAAAACCATATAATTTATAACGCAACAGGATATAAGTAACAATGACTCACTGACGCAGTCTATAAAATTTTTCTTTTAAATTCCAGTCTCCGTCGATGGAGCACCGACGAATGATGGGTGGTCACGTGGATTACGGGGCCGCATACAAGCTATCAAATCCAGAAAATTCTGTAGAACACTGCAATTCATTCATCTTACTTACTCTTGGAATCGAACAGCCTGCCTGGTAACCAAGTAGTGTTTGAAGAGGGTGTGTTGAAAATCGTCAACTTCATCAAGTCCAGAGATGTGAATTCGCGCAATATTCAGGAGCTGAGCAAGGAAATGGAGAGCAGTATAAAGTTCTGCCACCACAAACCGGATTACGCAGGTTTGTCACGACAAAGGTTGTACGTCGAGTCATTGAGCTCCGAAAAAGCAGTTCGGAATACCTGGCCCAAAAAAGGAATCACCTTTTTGCTACCAAATTCACCGATAAGGAGTGCATGCTCGACTTTATTACATGCTGACCTATTTCGGAGCTGAACAGTGGTAATCTGATCTGCAACTCCAGGGCCGACACAACGACTGTCATTGAATGTCCATCACACTGTGACTGCATTCTGGGGAAACTGAGACCCTGGATTCGCACTTGGAGAAAGGAGTGATATCGCCCAGTTTCCCCACCCTCGACCATATTGTGAGGAGAATAGTCATGATACTGATCACTTTTCTACAGACCATCAACCCAGAACTGAGCGACCAATTGAAGGGGCTTGAAACAAGCATGCATACAACTACTTTCCAGAAGTGAGAACCAAGAAACAGCCACTCTTCAGTGGATCATTCATCCCGTCTCTGTACCTGATGATGCATTCAGTGATGGATGATTTCCCTTCAAAGGATAGTGGATCACAATGCGACCAATGAAGCCTTGAAAATCGAATTCCAAAACCACAATGCAGATCCTTTTGGATTTCACGACTACCTGACTCGCCCCCTGTCCAAGAGAGCCTTGAAGTTGTTGGTATCATTCTCAACAACGTAAAATCTGTGCGAGAAGGCTTCTCAACTGTGCTGGGTATGAAAAACAAAAAAGAGACATCGCATGATGTTGCAAACGATGCCAGGCTGGCACTTTTCAACCCACGAAGCCACGAATCCTAAACTATCATTCAAGTCGGCAACTCCCACCAACCCACTGATGTTCTTGACAAACTTTGGTAATAGTCATTAGAGATGCACAATGTTCAAATACAATAAATAAAAAAAAATATCTCAAGTTTTTAATTACCATATAATATCAATAATAAACAACATTTTGAAAAGGAAACATGCCTTTATGTTGCATGCTAATTGGGTAACTAGCAAAAAAGTTTGGGAACCACTGAACCTAACTGCAACTGATACTTCTGCCGCACTCTGGTACTATTCCATTCTTTCGCATTCATTTAGGACAATGACCTCGAAATTATGGAATACACGGATGCTCTTTGACCAGCAGCGGTCGAAATACATCAATATTTCCTTGATGTTTCCAGCAATAATTTCCTTGTTTGGCCACATTTTTCCGCTATGTTCATGTTATATTTTCCATCGTGCTATATTTTCAAGCTATATTTCTTCATGCTATATTCTTCCTACTAGTTCGTACTATGTTTTTATCGCAGTAATAATATTTCATAAAGATTGAAATCTTGCCGAAGTGACACGTTTCAATGTACCAAGGTATAATATCTGTACATTGTCCTGGGAGAACTACCCAGCATGTCTGCCGGAACTAACTCTGCACATGTCTGGAGAACTTCCCGCTCATGTCCTGGAGGAAACTACTCCGCACATATCTGAGGAACTAGCCCCAGTCTGGAGGAACTACCAGCAGTCAGCAGAACTACCCCGCACATGTCTGGAGGAACTGCCCGCACATGTCTGGAGGAACCCTACCCGCATATCATAATGTGTTTTGTTGATGTGAAGGCAAAAGTCAGATCATTTGGGCTGAAAGTCAAAAAACCATAAAAAATTATTTTTTTAAGAATGCAAAAGATAAATTACAGAAAGCAAGTCACTATAAATACAAGTTTAGCATTGTTTTTAGCTAGATATGCAAAACAGCTTCTTCCAAGTCCCACTTCGACGGTACCTTGCAATAGTATGAATTATGTATGATTATTAGTCAATAATTTTTTAATAATTTTTTTTCTCAAGTTGTTTTTTTGAGCTATCTTATTGAAACTTGGTCACATTTACTATTGTGAAAGGTGCTTCTTTACGTACAAAAAAAATGAAAGAAATTCGAACGAAAAAAATAAAAAAAAAAAAATTTTAGGCCTAATTCCCCCTTTAAAAGCACTCACTCATTTCTTGCTATCATCCGTAAATGTCCCATCCCGCCTAAGCAGGGGCCAATACTCTGGAATGTTGTTTTTTCCCTTAGATTTGGAGCATAATATGAAAAAATATTTTTTTTTTTCAAATGTCCTTACGGCCTTTTGTAGTTCTTCCTGTGAATTATCTCCTATAAGAATCCATCAGCTTAATTTCGATAAGTTTCAAGTTCATTAACATAGTGCGTCTCTTCGTATTTCAGATATATTGACCCCACGCAGCAGCTTCTATGACTCTTTGCCTCGTCTGTATAGGGAACTTCTCGCTCTTACCTCTATTTTACATATCTTCTCTTTCTTTTTACTCAATGGAATGTGTCTTGTGTGACAGATCCCAAGAACCACAGAATCATTTTTCACGGCAGATGTTCGGGTCCCGTGTTGTTTAGGATTTCTTCCCTAGCTTGTTCATTTAGAAACATGGTTTCAACTTGATCCCATGAATGCTGTTGTTATTGAAATTGAATTCGTGAAGAGACCTTCAGGACTGCTCACATTTGCTGTCGAGCCCTGTGCAAAACATTCTGTAACCATCTATTATGTTGTGATCTGGAGTGAATTGTCTTGATACAGCTATATTACTATCAGATCACATTGTTAGTGAAGATGAAGTCCACGTATTTCTAGTCTTGTAGGCTTTACTATTTACTGGTCGAAGGTGAATTTGTTGGAAAATTTTAATAGTTCGTGTGTGGTGAGAATTTTCAACGAGCTGCCTCCCGGATGATCTCTGCTAAAACATTGTGTTTTATACTCCTCCATTTTAGGTGTCCTACAGCTGAAATCCTCCTAGTAGTAAGATGTTTGGGCTAGAGTTGGGAGAGTTATCAGCAACTAGTCAATTTCTCAAAGCATGCTCCGGAAATTGGCTGGAAGTTTGTATCTGAGGCTTGTAATCTACCACAATGACAAGGTTTGGTTTTGATCTTTACCGCCCAAAACTTCAACTACAGCATTGAGGTGTTTTAGTAAGTTCTGTAGAAATGACGACTCTGGTACCTACAGGCCAACCCCCCTTGTTGCTGTTTAGTCTGTCCCGCAACGGAATAGGCTAAACCGGGGATCACATAATTTCAGTGTCAAAATGATCCTTTATGTGGGGGTCTACTGAATGCTGCAAAAGTTTGCATTTGACTGCCGTTAGCAATCCCATGAGTAAGGAATTTCGTTTGCTTTTTCGATGGCGTTAGACTTCATATTGTTTGCAAACGACAAATGTCGTATTCGTGGAATTATAGGGGGGTCTTTTATTGGGGCCTTCACTGCCCCAATTCACATTGCATGTCCGTGTATTTGCAGCGCATGGCGCAAGCCAACCAATATGGAGTCAACATGGTCCTAATTAACTCTCCAAAACCAAGGGCTGGGCATTCAAGACACAATGAATCAACGGACATAAAAAGAGAAACCCTTGCTTAAAGCTGGATACCCAGCCAAGAGAGAGCCCAATCAGTAGCAATCAGCAATACTCCAACCCAGCAAACCTCCCTGACAGATCACAACCTGTCCTTGGAAGAATGGCATCTTCTAGCACTGGACCATACCTGCAAATGTCGACGCTGGCTGACACCTCACTCAATCCATAGTGACGGGAGACAGGGAGGAGCTTGCTGACACAGGGTGGGGTACAAGTTTCGGCAAGACAGAGACATAAGCCAACAGCATCAATTTGTCCCGTGGGATCAAACCTTGGTTCATGAGGAAAAAACGCGACCTGCTTCCCTAAAGAACTGGGTTCCAGACTCTCGCCACCACCTGGACCCAGGGCCGGCCACTTTCAATGTTTCAGCCACCTCTGCAAGGCCATCCAGAGGGGAAATGCTTGCTGCATTACTGGGCTCGCATCAAGCTTTGGAGGATCCTGGAGAATTCATTATCTTAGATATAAATAACCAATGTTTTCATGTTTAATACATTTTTTGTCAGTGTATTCTGTCACTAAATCAAGTTTCACATTAGAATATAATATTCAAACAGCTTTCTAGGAGATCCTTGAGTTTATTCCCTGAAGTAAATTTATTTCGCTTCTCTAGGATGAGGGTCCCCATATCTAGTTTCCTAGTTAAGATTGCAGATGGGCATCTTAACTATGCAGGACACAAGCCACGGAGGGGAAGGGGAAAAATCTTTAGCTCAAGTACTTTTCAACTCTTCCCAAGTCATCATCAGGACTGTTGCATGTTGCAAGGGAGCAACCAAAGCAAGGGGGAGAGCTCTCAGAGTAGCGAGGTGTCACCGCCAACGGTTACCTTTAGACTGGTTAAGTGGTCAGTGGGCCAACCCCACTCTACGATCATCCCCTACTCCCCAAATGGGTAGGAGGGTTTCTGAGATGTCAATATAAATCGAAAACGTGCTTAACAATTGATCCCTCTGCTATGAAGATGGAGCAGTCAGACACCATGAGATCAATGTCCCGATCAGTTGGCTGTGTTCATAAGATGATAAGACCACTATGCAATAGTTGGGTATACCTATTGTTAAACATGTCACATACACAGTAGACTTATACAGTTAAACAACAGAGGCAGTAAGTGAAATAGCGAAATTTCACTACTACATTGCTGACTGAAGAAGTCTACTGTGTAGGTGAAATTTTCATCAATAAAGACGCCCAGCTTTGCACATGTGTCATAATCTTCACTTGTCTATATTTTATACCATCCTCGTACGTTGACCGACACGGCCAGCAGTAAACTCCTGATGATCAGCCTGAACCCCCGAACCGACCTTTCAAAAAACCCAAGGTAGGTTACCACAAAGCTAATGTTACACATGTTCCCAGTTTTATACAAACTTTTACCGTATATTTCTACCCTCCATTCACATCATTGAGTTTACTTTAGTGTGTTATTATGTGGGATGAAAACAAAAACTTTGACGATACCGATAACGATACTTGCCCAGTATTTGTTTTTTTACATTATAATGAACATGTTTCAGTTATAAAGAAAAATTGCTTCTAGTCACTGTATTAAATAACACAGGGAAATATGAAAATTGAGTTCTTTGAGATGATGCTCTTCATCATTACTTGGCCTGTTTCCCTTAAATTAATAGTTATCGAAGGCACTTGTCGACAAGTGTGTTACTCGCCTAAATTGTGTTGAGGGACGAGACTCAGCTCCTTGCCCCGCCTCTTCAACTGACCGCTACTAGGTTTCTCTCTCTCTCTGCTTCCTACTTTGTCATACCTCGTCTTAAAGCTATTATGGCTATGCCTCCACTACATCACTTGCTTTGGCATTCCACTTCCTGACGACTCTAAGACTGAAGAAATAACTTCCTAACATCAATCTGACTACTCTGAGTCTGTCACTTCCAATGTGGACCCTTAGTTTTCGGAGTCCCCCTCTCTGGAACAACCTGTCTCTGTCTACCTTATCTATTTCACGCAGTATATTTGTGTCGGTATCATGTCTCCCCTACCCTCCTGCCTCCAATGTCGTCATCCGATTTCCTTAACCTTTCTTCGTAGGACATACCCCGTGAGCTTCCGGACTTAGCCTTGCTGCTTGACCCGTGTGGGTCTCAAACTGACCTGTTGTACACAGTGTACAGTGTCCCTTGAACGATATCCTTACTAGAGGTATCGAACGCTGTTCTCAGGTTTGCCCAGGCACCCAAATGCTTTCACAGCTATCTGTTGATGTTGCCTCCGGAGGCATGCTCGTGTTATGGTCACCCCAAGATCTTCTCCATGAGCGAGTTTGCAGCCGTTTGGCCACCTAGACTATACTCTGTTCTGCGATCTTCTTTTCCCTTCTTCCGATCTTCATGACTTTGCATTTGAAGGGTTTGAATTCACAAAGCCAGTTTTTGCTGGACCACGTGTCCGGCCCTGTCCAGGTCTCTTTGGGGGGGGGAAGTCCTGCTTGATCTATCATCTCTTTTAGTCTCACTCATTAACTTCACATCATCTGTGGACCTAGGGACACGTTCTGAGTCTATCCCTTCCACCATGTTTATTCACATATAATCAGAAAATGCACGGTCCTAGACCGACTCCTGTGGGACCCAGCTCAGTCTATGAAACCTCATCACGGTACCAGGACTGCGTTGTTGCCTCCCTGTCAGGTATCTCTATCCCTGGCAGTGTCCCTTCCTGTATATGCGCCTGATCCTCTATTTCTGCACTAGACCGCTTGTGAGACTGTTCGAACCTTCTACAGTCCAAGAATATGCAATCAACCACTCCCTCTCTCTCTGTCTTACTTCTGTAACTTTAATCATAAAACTCCAGGTTTGTGACACAGGATTTGCCTTCTCATGTATCTCTGTGGTTGGCGTTTAACTCATGGTTCCGTTCAGGAGCTCCACCACCACCTCGCTATAATCTTCTCCATGACTTTGCATACTAACAAGCGAAGTGACACTGTCTGTAAATTAGTGCCACGTTTAATGTCTCCTTTTTTAAAAATGGAACTACATTTGCGGTCTCTTCCATACCTCAGGTAGTTGCCCAGTTTCAAGGGATGTGTTGAAGATGTGGTGAGAAGCATACACATATATCTGCTCCCTCCCTAGGACCCACGAGTGCTGTGTTGTGGTGTGTTGTGTGTGCGTGTGTGTGTGTGTAGTGCGTGATGTGTGTGTGTATGTGTGTGCTTTGTGTCGTGTCGCTGTGGTGAGTTGATGTCTTGCGTGTGGTGTGTGCGGTATGTGGTGTGGTCGTGTGTGTGAGTTGTGTGTGTGTGTGAGTGTGTATGTTTATGTGTGAGGGTGTGTGTGTAAGCGTGTGTGTGGTGTGTTGTGTGTGTGTTGTGAAAGTGTGTGTGTGTGTGTGTGTTGTGTGTGTGTGTATGTAGAGTTGTGTGTGTGTGTCGTCTGTTGTGTTACGCTTGTGTATGCGTGTGTGTGTCGCTGTCCTGCTATCTGTGTGGTGTATGTGTGCTCTGTGTTTGTATAGGTGTGTGTGTGTGTGTGTGCTGTGTGGTGCTACAGTATGTGTGGTGTCTGCGGTGTGTCTGTGTGTTGTGTGATGTGCGTGGAGTTGTGATATCTGCGCCTGCGTAGTGTGATGTTTGTGTTGTAACTGTGTCTGTGGGTGTGTCATGTATAGCGATGCGAGTGTGCGGCGTATGACAGTCGTGTGTCTAGTGAGTGAGTGTGTGCGCTGTGTGTAACTCCCACCTAGTTGAGTGTCGGGGGTCTCGAGTCCCGAGCTCCTGCCCGCGTGGGTGTGTGATGTGTACACTCACCAGGTTGCTACTCACCCTAGTCTTGAAGGTTCGCACAAGCGGAGGGTCGAGTTCTCCGAGCTCCTCCTGGCCCCCGCTCATCACTGATCGCTAGCTAGGTCCTCTCCCTGAGCACGTCTAGCTTTATCATAACCTCCTGCTTGAAAAGCAATGTATGGATCCTGCCACCTCTACATCGCTTCCAAAACGATGCCACTTACTGACGACGCGGTGGTGAAGAAATACTTCCTAACATCCCTGTGATTCATCTGTGTCTTCAGCTTCCAACTGTGACCCCATGTTACGTGTTCCAATCTCTGGAACCCTGCCTTTGTCCACTAGTCATTCCTCTCAGAATTTTGTATGTCTTATCCATGTCCCCCCTATCTCTCCTGTCCTCCAGTTCGTCAGTTGATTTCCCTTAACCTCTCCTCGTAGGAACATACCTCTTAGCTCTGGACTAGTTCTGTTGCAAACCCTTTGCACTTCCTCTAAGTGCTTTCTTTCTTCACGGCTTGAGGTCAGCTAGTGTGGTTCCAAAATCGTGCCAAGAGAGCATACCTCCAATATGGGCCCTAACGTACACGTGGTACAGGTCCTGAATGATTCCTTATTAAATGTCGGAATGCTGTTCTGAGGTTGCTAGGCGCCCTTATGCTGCAGCATGTTTTGGTTATGTGCGCTTTCAGAAGATGATGCCTGGTTGTTATACTCTCCCCAAGATACTTTTTCCCTGAGTGAGGTGTGTAGTCTCGGCCCCCTGACAGTACTTACCTGTCTGCGCGGCCTCCTTTGCCCTTCCCCCCAATTCTTCATGACTAAGAGCACGTGGTGGAATTAGAACTCCAGGACCAATTGCTGGACCAGACTGCCCCACCTGTCCCAGAATCCCTTTTGTAGTCATCTGCCAGGCCTTTCATCGAGTGAGAATTCTTCTCAGCAACTTCACGTCCATCTGCAAACAGACACCTCACAGTCTATTCCCTCTCCCGTCATGTTCGTTCACAAAAATACCAGAAAACAGCACTGGTCCTAGACTGACCCCTCGTGAGGGAACCCCGCCCCGTCTGGGCACAGCGAGCCCCACTCTGAAACCTCGCCACGTACCATGACTCGCTGCTGTCTTCCTGACAATATTCCCTGATCCAAAGATAGTGGGCATTCCCTGTTATCCCTGCTTGGTCCTCCCGATTTTTGCACCAATCGCTGTGAGGAACTGTGTCAAAACGCCTTCTTGCAGTCCAAGAAAATGCAATCCACCACCCCCTCCTCTCTCTTGTTCTTACTGCGTCGACCATGTCCATAGAACCCAGTATAGGTTTGGACACAGGATTTCCCGTCCCTGAAACCATGTTGGCTGCTGTTTGATGAGATCGTTCTTTCTAGGTGTTCCAACCACTCTTCTCCTGAATAAGCTTCCTCCATAATTTTTTTGCATACTAAATACATGTCAGACCTGAGTCTGTCCGTCTTTTAATGCACTCACTCGTCTGCTCCTCTCTTTTTAATGACTTGGACTACATAAAGAGCTTGTACTACTTACTTCCAATGCCTCAGGCAATCTCCTGTGTCGCGATAGATGCTATTGAATATTGTTGTTAGGGGCTCACACATAGCTGGCCTCTCTCCGTCGCACAAAACACCCATGGGAGAGATGTTATCTTGGAGCCCATTTGCCTTTGAGGTAACTCTAGCTCAACTCAGAAGTCCCCTCTTCACTTCCTTCCTCGTTGTGTGCACCTGTGTCCAGCACTTGGTGATGTGCCCACCTCCTCCGTCTTTCTGGAGTCCCTTCCTGTGCATCTCTCTGTGACACTTCATTTGAATCTCTTGTTGAGTTCTTCACATACTTCACACGGTCATTCTCTTGTGTCTTCTCCTTCCTTAACCTCTCCCTAGCCTGATTGCTGGTCCTTGACTAGTTCTGTTTTTCCTACACTGAATGTGCTGTTAAAACAACAGTTTATTTATCGGAGTCAGCATTTGGCTCTCGCTGAGCTATGTCTATTCTATCAGACTAATGTCAATTGAGGCCTCCCCTTCTCATATCCCTCGTGCAATACATTCCGTCTTCAATCTGGAACTCTACGACACTGTTCTCTCTCTTAGTTCTACACTCCAAATCTGTCATTAGAGCCTTATCTATATATTCTCTTCCATTCCCTAGAAAACACTTGTTTGTAGCCTCCCCGCAAACCCATTGGGTAAACCCATGGGCTCATACTGGCTTTTTCATTATTTCCTGTACCCTTGGGTACAACCCTCTCACTCAAACCTCCTTGCATTTGTTGCTACATATTCATCATCATCATTAACTGCTTAGACCTGCCAGTTTCTCTTGTCCCACTGAACCCCGTTCATGAGTTCCCTCATTCCTGTGTAAGTCCCCTTTCTTGTAGTTTGGCTTCATTCGAACCCTGGCCTTCCGCTTCTCCCTCCACTTGTAGCTCACTGTATATTCGAAGCTTTAAAACCACATGGTCACTGGCCCCAAGGTCTTTTCATATGTGAGTCATCGATATCGGCATACTCAAGGTGAATACAAGTCCGCCTTGCTGGTTCATCCTCTCCTCCTCTCTTGTAGAGTCCCTTACTGTGTTGGTACATGAAGTTTTCCAGTACCACACCTCCATCATCTTAGCCCTCCATTATCTTGGAGCCCCCATTGTTTGCCAGTTCTCCCAATCATCTCCTTGTGTTAAAGTCACCCCATGCTCAGAGCTTTAGCCTGCATGCATGAGCTCTTCTAGCCACTCTAGCCAGTGTGTCAAACCATCCTCTATTGCTCTCGTTGTACTCGTACTTGGCCTCCGTGCAGTTCTGGGGGAACTACCCGCACTGTCTGGGGAACACCCCGCACATGTCTGAGAACACCCCATGTCTGGGGGAACTCCCCGCACATGTGGGGGAGGAACTCCCCCCCACATGTCTGGGGGGAACACCCTCACATGCCGGGAGGAACTACCCACATGTCGGGGGAAACTCCCCCAGCTGGAGGAACTACCCGCACATTCTGAAGGAACAAACCCGAACATGTCTGGGGGAAACTACCCCACATGTCGGAGGAACGCCCCCACACAAGTCGGGGAGGAACGACCCGCACATGTCGGGAGGAACGACCCCGAACATGTCTGGGGGAAAACGACCCACGCATTTTCAGAGGAACCCGCCATCTCGGGAGGAACGACCCGCTCATTTTGGAGGAACGATTAGCAATACTGAAGGAACATTCCCATATTCTGGGGGAACGACACACTTACTAGAGGAGTGACCCACACGTCGGAGAAACGACCCAAAATGCTAAAGGACAACTGGGAAATGTCGGGAAACGACCCTTCACGGTTGTCAGACATTCCATTTTCGGGGAAAAATAACAACAAAACCCACCAGCTGACCTGAAAACTGGGGAATTTTTGAAACAAAAATTTGAACCTGGAGCGAGAGTTGTGACTACCTGTAGACCTTGATTTTGAAGCTGACTCAACACGCTATGTTGACGCCCCTTGATTGTTGAAGGACTCACCACATGTCGTGTTGAAAAGATCAAGTATATCAGTTGTTGTTAAAAAGACAAAGAAGTGCGATCTAAGTGACTTTGCGGTGGAATATTGTTAGAGAAAAAGAGGGTTTGAGTATTTTAAACTGCTGACTGGGATTTTGACGCACAAAAATTTCAGTGTTGATAAAAAATTGGTGAAAAACCCCCAAACATCCGGTGATTTGACAGTTTTGAAGGTAAAAACGCCTTTTTTAATAATGAACTTAAAGATAATGACTGGACTGGTTCAAGCGACATCAAGGCACATTAACTTTTAAAACAATGCGTTACAATGGGGGTATGGAAAAGAGCACCTGAACTCACAAAACATCGAACCAGAGGGGATGGGCACACATCAGAAAACTACACCAGGTTCCACTATTGTCAAATAAGAACTGAAAGGGCACATTGGGCCAATTCACCGCAACGACAAGTTAAGATTTAAACATTGAAAAAAAGATCCGGTGCCCTACAAATTCGATTTTTTTTCTTCACATGCAGAAATCTACCCTAGGGTCAAATTGGCGTAAACTTTTGCAATGTGGTAGAACGGAAGATTCGCACAATAAGTCAGCCGACAAAAATTTTAAACAACTGTGGATGCTATCATGTCAACAAGACCAGGATGTCGAAGAAATGTTTCCAACCCCTTGCTAAACCCTACACAAAAAAACGCGGGTGTTTTTGTGGGAAAGAGGGGTATCTAAAAAGTGGCCCCAAGTGTACATCAAATCCAGTACTGGATTGGAACAAAAGAATTTTCCCCCCGCCTGCTCAAAATTTTTTAACAAATTTGACACAAAGCTCTGATAATTATGTCACATCATAACGCAGCCATTGCTTCCTGTAGTCTGTGGTTCCATTGACTTCACAATTAGTCTACTTTTTCATCATGCCTACACAATAGATATAAGATATTAGAACCTACGAAACAAACGAAATTGGATAAGATGGTTAAAAGTGATTAGTCATATTTCTAGTGATGAAAAAAACCAATTTAATAATGAAACATTCTTGCGGGTACAGCTTATTTGTTGGTAAACCCTAACTAATGGTACACCTTTTTTTGCTGATGTAGCCTATTTAACAGTAACGATCGCGGGTTTCAGACTTTCTGTTTGTACAGTCTTTTTTTAGTGAAACCTGTCTGATGGCTTCGCGTATTGACGGTACAGCCTGTTTGATGGTACAACCTGTTTGATGGTACAGCCTGTTTGATGGTATAGCCTGTTTGATGGTATAGCCTGTTTTGATGGTATAACCTGTTTGATGGTATAGCCTGTTTGATGGTGCAGCCTGTTTGATAGTGCAGCCTGTTTAAAGAAACAGCCTGTTTGATGGTGCAGCCTGTTTGATGGTATAGCCTGTTTGATGGTACAGCCTGTTTGATGGTACAGCCTGTTTGATGGTACAGCCTGTTTGATGGTACAGCCTGTTTGATGGTACAGCCTGTTTGATGGTACAGCCTGTTTGATGGTACAGCCTGTTTGATGGTACGACCTGTTTTGATGTGCACCTGTTTGATGGCATAGCCTGTTTAAATGGTGCATCCTGTTTAATGGTACAGCCTGTTTGATGGTGCAGTCTGTTTGATGGTGCAGCCTGTTTGATGGTACAGCCTGTTTGATGGTGCAGCCTGTTTGATGGTATAGCCTGTTTGATGGTACAGCTGTTTATGGTATACCCTGTTTGATGGAACAGCCTGTTTTGATGGGAAAGCCTGTTTGATGGTACAGCTGTTTAATGGTACAGCCTTTTTTGATGGTACAGCCTGTTTGATGGTATAGCCTATTTGATGGTGCAGCCTGTTTGATAGTGCAGCCTGTTTGATGGTGCACCCTGTTTGATGGTACAGCCTGTTTTAATGGTGCAGCCTATTTGATGGTATAGCCTGTTTGATGGTGCAGCTTTTTGGGATGGTATAGCCTGCTCGATGATACAGCCTATTTATTGTATAGCCTGTTTGATGGTACAGCCTGTTTGATGGTACAGCCTGTTTGATGGTACAGCCTGTTCGATGATACAGCCTATTTTAATTGTATAGCCTGTTTGATGGTACAGCCTGTTTGATAGTGCACCCCTGTTTGATGGAACAGCCTGTTTGATGGTACACCTGTTTGATGGTACAGCCTGTTTGATGGTACAGCCTGTTTGTTGGTGCAGCCTGTTTGTTGGTGCAGCCTGTTTTGATGGCACAGCCTGTTTGATGGTACAGCCTGTTTGTTGGTGCAGCCTGTTGATGGTGAAAGCCTGTCTGATGGTGCAGCCTGTTTGATGGTGCAGCCTGTTTGATGGCGCAGCCTGTTTGATGGTGCAGCCTGTTTGATGGTGCAGCCTGTTTGATGGTGCAGCCTGTCTGATGATAGTCTATCTGACGGCACACCGATAATACATATAAAATTTAGTGCTGTTATTACAGTTTTAAGTTAATTCTCGTACAGATTAGAACAAAATATTTGATCCAAAATCATTTTCTTACCAAAAAATTAAAGCGACACTGAATGATCCACCGAGATACATCACTTTTGTAAGTAAGATGACACATATTTTTAGAATAAAATAAAGAATGAGACCTGAAAATATCTAATATTTTTAAAGATTCAGATATATAAATAAAAGAGTCAGAGAAATAAATTAAAAAAATTGGGAGAAAAAACTTTATTAAAATTTCAGTGTCAAATCATCATAAATAGTCACCCTTTTTATAACTTGGTGGCAAAATCAATGCAGTATAAAACCGGTTCAATTTAAAGATTTTAACTAAAAATTGGACCAGATCCCTCATGGTTTTTTTCCTTATTATCCCAGCGACGACTGTTCTAAAAATTTATTGTGCTATTTTACATATTTTTCCCCACGAACGGATTTTTGTATGAGTAAATCTGTAAATACTTTAAAAATTTCCCCATATATTTTTGACTGTTTACATCAGTCGTAAGTTTTTTTATGACTGTTAAATATATTAATGTGCAGACACAAGATATATACACCGAGAAGACAGTCACTCAAACCCTTTGAAATTACTGTAACCTCTGTTTTATGGATTAAAGTATTCATGGCTGGTGAGAAATAAAGGGCACAAACAAAACCCTAATGACGCTTGTGTTGTCTTCCTGACAAGTATTTCCCTGATCCATTGTATACCCTTTCCCCGTTATCCCTGCTTGGTCCTCCAGCTTTTGCACTAATCTCTTTTTACCTGGAGTGAGTTTACCTGGAGTGAGTTCCGGGGGTCAACGCCCCCGGCCCGGTCTGTGACCAGGCCCCCTTAGGTCAGTGTCCCCGGGTGCGACCCACACCAGTCGACTAACACCCCAAATAAACCCCTTTTTCTGATGGGGAACATAGACAACAGGTGGAAAGAAACACGTCCAATGTTTCTACTCTGGCTGGGAATCGAACCCAGGCCCTCACCGTGTGAAGCGAGAGCGTTAACCCACCAGGCCACCAGAGCCTTGTGTGGAACTGTGTCAAACGCCTTCTTACTGTTCAAGAAAATGCAATCTGCCCCCCCCCTCTCTCTCTCATTGTCTTACTTCGTCACCCTGTCATAGAACTCCAGTAGGGTTTTTGACACAGGATTTCCCGTCCCTGAAACCATGTTGGCTGTTTGTTGGTAAACTCATTCCTTTCTAGGTGCTCCACCACTCTTCTCGTGGTGATCTTCTCCACGGCTTTGCATACTATACATGTCTCGTCTGTAGTTTAGTGCTTCTTGTCTGTCTCCTTTTTTTTAAAAAAAAATTGGGGTACATTTGCTGTGTTTCATGCCTCAGGTAGTCTCCCTGTTTCTATAGGTGTGTTGAAGATTGTTGTTAGTGGTTTCACCCTAGGCCTCTGCTCCCTCCCTCAGGACCCATGAGGCATCTAGCTCGCTTAGCAGCCTCTCTCTTTTATGTGCGGGTTATTTGTGTATAGCCTCTTCACTTCTTCCTCGGTTGTATGTATTGTGTCCAACACTTGATGGGTACTCCCCCCTATCCGTCTTTCTGGAGTCCCCTTCTGTCTCCTCTGTGAACATTTCTCTGAATCTCATGTTGAGCTCCTCACATACTTCTCGGGCGTTTCTTGGGATCTCCCTTCCTTCCTTCCTCAGCCTGATTACCTGGTCCTGACTGTCGTTTTCCTCCTGATGTAGCTGTACAACAGATTTGGGTCAGATTTAGCTTTCGCTGCTCTGTCATTTTCGTATTGCCATTGGACCCCTCTTCTTACCTGTGCATATTCATTTCTGGCTTTACGACTTCTTTCCTTATTCTCCCCGTGTCCTTTGCCTTCTATACTTCTTCCATTTTTCTATCATACTTGGTTTTGGCCTCTCTACACCTTTGGTGAACCAAGGGCTCACCCTGGGCCCTTCTCGTAATTCTGTTACCCTTGGGTACACACCCTCTCCTCACTTCCTTGCATATTTTGACCATACTCCATCATCTCCCTTTACTGACTTCCCTGCCAGTTCTCTGTCCCCCTGAACCCGTGCAGGAAATTCTTCATGCCCGTGTAGTTCCCTCTCTTGTAGTTTGGCTTCATTCGTCCCGCCCTTCATGCTTCCCTCCTCTACTTGTAACTCTACTATTTATTCGAAGCTCAGAACCACATTATCACTGGTCCCAAGAGGTCTTTCATATGTGATGTCCTCAATATCTGCACTTTCCCAGTCTCGCTGCTTCATCCTCTCCTCTCTCCTCTGGTAGGTCCCTTTACGTCTTAGTGTATGAGATTTTCCAGTACTACCTCCATCATCTTAGCCCCTCCACGTTTCTGGGTCCCCATGTTAAACTCCAGGTTTTCCCAATCGGTTTTTCCCTTTTGTTGAAGCCACCAATAATCAGGAGCTTTGCCCTGCATGCATGAGCCCTTCTGGCCACTTCAGTCAGTGTGTCAACCATTGCTCTATTACTCAATCATAAATCTTGCCTTGGCCTCCTGCTGTTCTGGGGGTGGGTTATACCTCACTGCAATTACCACTTGGGACCTCCCGACTAAAGTGTTCCTATTATGTAGTCTCTTGCTTCTCCACTGTCCCTCTCTCTAGCTCGTCAAACTCCAATCGGTTTTTGATGAGCAGTGCCACTCCTCCACCTCCTCTGTTTCCCCTGTCTTTCCTCAGGATCTCAGGGAGGTGAAACTGCAGATCTAGAGAATGTACAGAGAACCTTTACTGCACGCATAAGTTCAGTCAAACACCTTAACTACTGGGAACGTTTGGAAGCACTTGAATTGTACTCACTGGAGCGCAGGCGAGAGAGATATATCATAATCTACACCTGGAAGATTCTGGAGGGACTGGTCACTAATCTGCACACAGATATCACTCCATATGAATGAAAACAAAAGACTTGGCAGGCGATGCAACATACCCCTAGTGAAACGTAGGGGCGCCACTGGTACACTAAAACACAATAAGTGTCAGGGCCAAAGACTTCAACAGCCTTCCACCAGCCATAAAGGGAATTACCAATAGTTCCCTGGTTGTCTTCAAGAGGGACCAGGACAAATACTTGAAGTCAGTGCCAGATCAGCCGGGATGGGTTCGTACGTTGACCTACGTGCGACCAGCAGTAACAGGTTCGTTGATCAGGCCCTGATTCACCAGGAGACCTGGTCATGGACCGGGCCGCAGGAGCATTGATCCTGGAATGCTTTACAGGTAGACTCAAGGTAGCCTCCCTGACATTAGCCACGGTGGTGTTATTCCCACTCCAGCCTCCCTGACAGTAGCCACGGTGGTGTTATTCCCACTCCAGCCTCCCTGACAGTAGCCACGGTGGTGTTATTCCCACTCCAGCCTCCCTGACAGTAGCCACGGTGGTGTTATTCCCACTCCAGCCTCCCTGACAGTAGCCACGGTGGTGTTATTCCCACTCCAGCCTCCCTGACAGTAGCCACGGTGGTGTTATTCCCACTTCATCCTCCATGGCAGAAGCCACAGTGTGTTATTCCCATTCCAGCCTCCTTGACAGTAGTCACGGTGGTGTCATTCCCACTCCAGCCTCCCTGACAGATGCCACGGTGGTCTTATTCGAACTCCAGCCTCCCTGACAGTATCCACGGTGGTGTTATTCCCACTCCAGCCTCCCTGACAGTAGCCACGGTGGTGTTATTCCCACTCCAGCCTCCCTGACAGTAGCCACGGTGGTGTTATTCCCACTCCAGCCTCCCTCATAGTAGCCACGGTGGCGTTATTCCCACTCCAGCCTCCCTCACAGTAGCCACGGTGGTGTTATTCCCACTCCAGCCTCCCTCACAGTAGCCAAGGTGGTGTTATTTCCTCTGCAGCCTCCCTCACAGTAGCCACGGTGGTGTTATTCCCACTCCAGCCTCCCTCACAGTAGCCACGGTGGCGTTATTCCCACTCCAGCCTCCCTCACAGTAGCCACGGTGGCGTTATTCCCACTCCAGCCTCCCTCACAGTAGCCAAGGTGGTGTTATTTCCTCTGCAGCCTCCCTGACAGTAGCCACGGTGGTGTTATTCCCACTCCAGCCTCCCTCACAGTAGCCAAGGTGGTGTTATTTCCTCTGCAGCCTCCCTGACAGTAGCCACGGTGGTGTTATTCCCACTCCAGCCTCCCTCACAGTAGCCACGGTGGCGTTATTCCCACTCCAGCCTCCCTCACAGTAGCCACGGTGGTGTTATTCCCACTCCAGCCTCCCTCACAGTAGCCACGGTGGTGTTATTCCCACTCCAGCCTCTCTCACAGTAGCCACGGTGGTGTTATTCCCACTCCAGCCTCCCTGACAGTAGCCACGGTGGTGTTATTCCCACTCCAGCCTCCCTGACAGAAGCCACGATGGTGTTATTCCCACTCCAGCCTCCCTGACAGTTGCCACGGTGGTGTTATTCCCACTCCAGCCTCCCTGACAGGAGTCACGGTGGTGTTATTCCCACTCCAGCCTCCCTGACAGTAGCCACGGTGGGGTTATTCCCACTCCAGCCTCCCTGACAGTAGCCACGGTGGTGTTATTCCCACTCCAGCCTCCCTGACAGAAGCCACGGTGGTGTTATTCCCACTCCAGCCTCCCTGACAGTTGCCACTGTGGTGTTATTCCCACTCCAGCCTCCCTGACAGTAGCCACGGTGGTGTTATTCCCACTCCAGCCTCCCTGACAGTAGCCACGGTGGTGTTATTCCCACTCCAGCCTCCTTGACAGTAGCCACGGTGGTGTTATTCCCACTCCAGCCTCCCTGACAGAAGCCACGGTGGTGTTATTCCCACTCCAGCCTCCCTGACAGTAGCCACGGTGGTGTTATTCCCACTCCAGCCTCCCTGACAGTAGCCACGGTGGTGTTATTCCCACTCCAGCCTCCCTGACAGTAGCCACGTGGTGTTTATTCCCACTCCAGCCTCCCTGACAGTAGCCACGGGTGGTGTTATTCCCACTCCAGCCTCCCTGACAGTAGCCACGGTGGTGTATTTCCCACTCCGCCTCCCTGACAGTAGTCACGGTGGTGTTATTCCCACTCAGCCTCCCTGACAGTAGCCACGGTGGTGTTATTCCCACTCCAGCCTCCTGACCAGTAGCCACGGTGGTGTTATTCCCACTCCAGCCTCCCTGACAGTAGCCACGGTGGTGTTATTCCCACTCCAGCCTCCCTGACAGTAGCCACGGTGGTGTTATTCCCACTCCAGCCTCCCTGACAGTAGTCATGGTAGTGTTATTATTTGTGATCATTCACCGGAGATAAAATTAATAAAAATACGAACAGCAGTACTGTTCAAATAGTTCATTAGTGTAACGAGGAGCAACATTAATGTACTCATCAGCGTTAACATTAATGTACTCATCAGCGTTAACATTAATGTACTCATCAGCGTTAACATTAATGTACTCATCAGAGTTAACAATACAACTACTAGATATATTTCAGTCGTTGAGCGATAACAGGAAGGTATCCCCGTATTGCATAAACTCAGCCACCTCTACTTTACTGTTCTTCTGTCTTACTGGACTGTACTGTTCTTCTGTGTCACTGTACTATTCCTTAGTGTTACTGTACTGTTCTTCTGTGTTACCGTACTGGACTGGTCTTCTGCCTTATTGTCCTGTACTGTACTGGTCTTCTGTGTTTATTGTACTGTACTGGTCTTCGGTGTTATTGTACTGTACTGGTCTTCTGTGTTATTGTACTGTACTGGTCTTCTGTGTTATTGTACTGTACTGGTCTTCTGTGTTATTGTACTGTACTGGTCTTCTGTGTTATTGTACTGTACTGGTCTTCTGTGTTATTGAACTGCAGTGGTCTTCGGTGTTATTGTACTGTACTGGTGTTCTGTGTTATTGCACTGAACTGGTGTTCTGTGCTATTGTACTCTACTGGTCTTCTGTGTTATTTTACTGTACTGTACTGGTCCTTCTGTGTTATTGACTGTACTGGTCCCCTTCTGTTTTATAGTACTGTTAACTGGTCCTTCTGTGTTAATTTGTAAAACTGTACTTGGTCCTTCAGTGTTTTTATTTTTTACTGTACCTGGTACTGGTCCTTTCATTGTGTTAATTGGTACTGGTACTGGTCTTCTGTGTTTTTATTTATCTAGTAAACTGGTCTTCTGTGTTTTTTATTGTACTGTAACTGGGCTTCTTTGTTTATTGTACTGTAACTGGTCTTCTGTTTTATTTACTGTACTGGTCTTCCTGTGTTATTGTTTACTGTTACTGGTTCCTGTTCTGTGTTTATTTTGCTGTACTAGTTACTGTCTTCTGTCTTACTGTACGTACTGTCTTCTGTGTTGCTGTTACTGTACTGGGTCTTCCTGTCTACTGTACTGTACTGGTTCCTTCCAGTTTGCTGTTAACTGTACTGGGTTTTTCTGTGTTGCGTTACTGTAACTGGTCTTCTGTCTTACTGTCTGTACTGGTCCCCTCTGTTGTTACTGGTAGTACTGTACTGGTTCCTTCTGTCCCCTTACTGTACTGTACTGGTTTCCTTCTGTGTTATTGGTACTGACTGGTCCCTTCTGTGGTTATTTGTCTGTAAAACTGGGTCCTTCTGTGTTGCCTGACTGTACTGGTCTTCTGTCCCTTTACTTTACATGGAATGTACTGGTCTTCTTGTGTTTCGTTGACTGTATGGTCTTCCTGTGTTTGCGTACTGTACTGGTCTTCTGTCCTTAACTGTACTGTACTGGTCCCTTCTGGTGTTGGATGTACTGTACTGGTCTTCTGTTCTTACCTACGTACTTGGTCTTCCTGTTATATGGGTACTGTACTAGGTCTTCTGTGTTTTTTATTTTACTGTACTGTACTGGGTCCTTCTTAGTTACTGTACTGTACGGTCTTGTGGTTTTACTTACTGGACTGGTCCTTCTGTGTTTTTATTGTAACTGTAACTGTCTTCTGTGATATTTAACCTGTACTGTTAACTGGTCCTTCCTGATTTACTGTTACTGAACTGGTTTTTTTCCTGTGTTTCAGTAACTGACTTGTCTTCTGTTCTTATTTTTACTGAACTGTACGGTCCTTTTGCGTGTGTTACTGTACTGGTACGGTCCTTCGTGTTATTGTACTGTAACTTGTCTTTTCTGTGGTTTATTGTCTGTAAAACTGTTCTTCATGTGTTTTATGGTACTGTACTGGTTCTTCTGTGTTATTTTTACTGTACTGGTCCTTTCGTGTTTCTGTACAGTACTGTTCCTTCTGTGTTTTTTTTTTAACTGTTACTGTTTACTGGTCTCTGTGTTAATGTACTGTATTCTGGTCTTCTGTGTTTATTGTACTGTACGGTCTTCCTGGTGTTATTGACTGTACTGGTCTTTCTGTGTTTTTGCTGTCTGTACTTGTCCTTCTGTGTTACTGTCCAGTACTGGGTCCCTTCTGTGATTTTATTGTACTGTACTGGTCTTCTTGTGTTTAATGTAACTGTACTGGTCCCTTTTCTGTGTTATTGGCAGAAACGGTTTTTTCTGGTCTTTTGTTTTATATGTAAACTGTAACTGGTCCTTCTGGTTTTACTGTAACTGTAACGGTACGGGTTTACTGTGTTTTACTGAACTAACTGGGTCTTCTGTGTTTAACTGTACATACTGGTCCTTCTGTGTTATTGTACTGTACTGGTCTCTTTCCCTGTGTTATTTGTACTGTACTGGTCTTATGTGCTATGTACTTTACTTGTTCATCCTGTGTTCCCTTGACTGTGCAGGTCCTTCCTGAGCTATTGTATTGTAACTGGTTTTTTCTGTGTGTCTGCACTCAACTGGTCTTCCTGTGTTTACCAACTTTACTGTCGTTTTGTGTTATTGTACTGCAACTGGTACCTTCTGTGTTTTTGTGCGTTAACTGGTACTTGATCTTAAAAAACGTAATACATAAGAAAGGAAGGAAACACTGCAGCCAGGAGTTTCTGGCCCATGCGAGGCAGGTCCCCAAGGTCCCTCCCACCAAGCCAATGCCCCGATACCTAGTCCCCCAGGAGGTCGGGTCACAATCTCTTAGGAAGGAACGTGGCAACTGCCCCATAGCACAAGTTTAATCATGTCCAACTCACACCCCTCCGGCAACCCACTCATGTGTTTATCTAACGTACTTTATAAAACAACATAACTTTTAGAGCCTCTATAACGTACTCCCCGGTGAGTTTGTTCCACTCATCCACAATTTTCCCTATTTTAATTAACCAAATACCAGTGCTTCCCTACACCCTTGCCTGAATCTGAAAATTTTTTCCAACTTAAATCATGCTGCGAGTCTTTCTGGCTAGATATTTTTAGCACGATTTTTACATCACTCTTTATTTTATTCAAATGTCTTCCATTTATGCACCTCAATTCAAATTCCCCTCTAATCTATAATTCTACGCCATTCTAGAGAGTGCAAAACAGAGTTCAGGGACCTCAGTCTATTCCTCCATAGAGGGAAAGGATTTCTGATTACAGGGGATCAAATCCTTTGTCTCGTCCCTGTAAACGCTTTTCCCCAGAGCATTATACCCCCTTCTGTAATACGGTGACCAAAATTGTGCAGCATAATTCTATGTGTGGGCCCCTAACCAAGGATATACAGGTTTGAAGAACAACCCCGAGGACTCCTATTAATGCTGGCTTCTTGCTATGAATCCAAGATGCCTGTTTAGCTAGTATATGGGGAGCAACATTATGCACTGCTGTCTATGGGTATTCAGATATTACTGCTAAACCAGAAACTCCCAAAATCCTTTTCGCAATCAATTAAATAATATTAAGAATCAACATTATTTTAGTTTTAAATATGTGGCAAATGGTTATTTTCTGTTCCCAATGCATCTGTCTATATTTAAACAGCATCTCCACTTCTCGCGACCACTGCAGCCATCAGCTTATTTCAAAAGTTCTTGGAGTGCTCTAATGTCCCCTCGTTCAGAATGAATTCGACGGCCTTTTTTGGTTGTCCAATCGGCAAACTTTCTTATGTCGCATTTCTTTATTCCCTCATCTATGTCGTTTCTGTAAGATTGTTGGAACAACAAGGGGCCCCAAACACTGACCCCCTTGAGGAACACTGCTCGAGACTGCTTTCCCCACTCTGATTTCCTGCCCCATTTAGCAAACTTTCTACTGCCTATTTTTGCCAAACCATGTCTCTATCCAGGAAAAAAAATTTCTCCTCCATTCCCTTGTGCCTTAATTTTCCTCAATAGTCACTGAAGTTGAACTCTATCAAAAGCCCTTACTGAAGTCCCATAACACAATATCATATTTAATTTACCATGAAATCACCTCCCCTCAAATAGCTTAGTGAAAAAAAAGTTAAAATAAATTCTAAGGCAGGAACGCCCTTTGTAAAACATAGTGAGATTTCGTTTGATTAATTTATGCTTTTCCAAATGGCTACTAATGCCTCGGCAATTAATTGATTCCATAAAATTATTTCCACTATGGATGTTAGGCTTATTGGTCTATAGTTCGAAGCTAAGAAACCTGTCCACCTTTGCCTAAGAAACTGTCACATTTGCCATTTTTCCACTTATTCCTTGGCAAACCAGCCAAGTATTTGTGTGGATAGGTTGAAAAATTACCAAAGGTTTTTTCGCTTAGGCTTTCTCTTTAACAATTCCCTTTAGAACCTTGCGTGCAGTTCATCAGGCCCTGGGGGATTTTGTTGGATTTAATTTATCTAATTTGTCTAAAAAACCCATTTCCACTTTGTGATTCTTAAAGTGAAATAGTTTAACTATCGCCCTGTTACTACAAATAATTAATTTGGAATATCGCTAGTATCTCCTGTGGTAAAACTGAGAGGAATATGTGTTAAAAATTCTACACACATTTCCTTTATCACTGTCCATGAGCTATGAACCCCGATCACTTTTGACTGGCCTATCTTTGTCCCTGAACTCACTTATCGTATACCTGAAAGAATCCTTTTGGGTTAGTCCTTCGATTACTCCTTTGTAACTTTAGGCGTCATAATCTTTTTTTTTTTCCTTTTCTCTTATTCTCTTTTTTTATTTCTCTCTTTAACTGAAATATATTGATTAGCCTATATATGCCCTCTCTTTTTGACCAATGAGAATGTTTTAATCAATTTGTTTTATCCAATTAGGATCATTTTTTGTTATGATCTTCTGAATTCCCTATTAGGAACATAAGTTGTCTGAGCAGCTAGAACTATGCTCCGGAAACGTCATAATCAAGCAATCATCACCACCTACCAGACCCATAGTCCAGTCATTCCAGTTCAAGCCCACCCAAAGTAATTTTTCAGTCCCATGAAATCAAGCCAAACGGGGGGGGGGGGGGGGCAGTCAAGAACAAAGACTTGACTGGATTATTATTAGGGTGAATTCCATAATATTAATAAAACTGAGGATAGTGATTCACTTTTTCCCCAAGCTCATCATTAACCCAAGATTGTTAATTAGCGTTTCCGTGCTGGCAAGAACCCAAGTCATGCAGGTTAATTCCTCTTGTTGGGTTCTGTCACAAACTGTTTTTAAAACAATCCTGAATTGTAATCGAGAAAGTCACTTGACTCAAATTCCTTGTCCCAAATTGGGCTCAGTCAATCTGTCCCTATAGTTGAAATCCTCCCCATTATCACAACGTGTTTCGTATGTAGAGTGCCCCTTACGAAATTTTCGTCCCCCCATAGAAGTTTACTTGCCACTCCCGTAACAAGATTAGGGGGCCCCCTGTAAATCACATCCAAGATTAGTTTTTCACGGCCTTCGAGAAGCTTGTAACCAAACACAGATTCAGTTGCCAGACTCCTCTTCTAATGTTTTATTATCTTGTCCTAACACAACAACTTAAATTGTCTCTGACTTACAACGCTAACTCCAACCACCCTTCCCATTTGCCCTATCAGAAATGGAATAAATTTTAAAGCTTTGTAAATTGGACAATTCAGAAGGCATCTTCCTCTATCTTTTCAAATTGAGCCAGGTCCCTGTTATAAGCAATAAAAATTATCTATGTTTTCGCGCAACTTTACATTAAAATACTTAGCTCATCTTATCTATTTCTTACACCTCCCTCCTGCTATATAAATATTAAACCTTAAGGGAGCCTAGTCCTTTGCTGCCCCCCTCTGCTGTCCCTCCCCTTGTTTGCTGACCTGATCTATTTGTCTCATTTATAAATAACTTCATGATGAATAAGTCCTTTATTATACATTTACTGTTTTCAAACCCCTAGTGTTTGCAATCGGTCCTGTTTCCTATATACTCCCAAAACCTCTAACTTCTAATCAGTATTAAAAACTTTGTCATTTCAGCAATCGCCCCCTTTCCCCCCCCAGAGAGATGTACCTCCAATCCATTGGCATAACCATATCATGTTTGCCACAAAAGTTGTCCCAGTTGTCAATGAATGGGATTGCCAAGTTTTCCTGCAGTATTTGTCTAGCAAGCAGTTTACACACCAAAACCCAAGAGGGCCACCAAAGGCCAAACCATTCACTGTGAACACCCCTTCTCGTCAAGACCGTAACATATGATTGGGAACAAAACCTCCCCTTAGAACCTTATTAAAATTCTACAGCTGAACCTATACTTATCCAGTATAAATTTGTTCTCTAATACACTTCCCAATATCATTATCTGTGTTTACTAACACGGATTCGTCCCCCCTTCCAGGTTTCTTGTAACTATACTGATCTTGTTATACTTGTAAACTATACTGGTCTTCTGTGTTTACTGTACCTGCTACTAGAGCCATCCGGTTACAGTAATTATACTGGAGTCTTCCGTGTTACCTGTATGGTACTGGTCTTCCGTGTTACTGTACTCTACTGTTCTTCTGTTCTCATTGTAAATCTACTGGTTTTTCTGTGCAATTGTGCTGTACTAGTCTTCTGTGTTTTTACTGTAACTGTACTATTTTCTGTTGGGTATTGTTTCTTTTACTGGGCTTCTTTTGGGTATTGTACGTACTGGTCTTCTCTGCTATTTGAAAATGTACTGGTGTTATCTGTTACTGTACTGTATTAGTCTTCCATGTTACTTTTGCTGTACTAGTCTTCGTGTTTTAAATATAACCGGGTTTTACGTGTTTTTCTGTTCAGTACCATTCTTCTGTGTCATTGCCCTTTTTCTGGTCTTCTTGGTTAATTGTACTGAACTGGTCTTCTGTTTTTTCTATATACTGTATGGTCCTTTCTATGGTATTGTACTGCACTGGTCTTTCTGTGTTATTGTACTGTACTCATGTTCTCCGTTATTCTACTGTACTGGGCTTCCGTGTTACTGTGCTGTATTGGTCATCTGGGTTACAGTATTGGTCTTCCGTGTTAAATGTTTAAAGTACTTCATCTTCTCTGCTACTGTTACTGACTGGTCTTTTTCTGTTACTGTACTTTACTGGTCTTCTGTGTTATTGTGCTGTTTATGGTCTTCTTGAGAAAATTTACTGTACTTGCCATATGTTTTCTGTACTGTACTGGTCTTCTGTTGCTATTGTAGTATACTGGTATTTCTGAGTTACTCTACTGTACTGGTATTTTGTGTGTATTGTTTACTTTTTTTATTGTAATTTGATTTTGTGGGTACTGTACGGTTCTGGGTTTAAATGTGTTATTGTACTGTACTGGTCTTCTGTGTTACGTACTATACTGTCTTATTTTACTCTGCTCGTCTTTCTGTTTCTAATTGTTTGGCTGCAAAAATTTGAGACTTTTCTGTGTTTTATAACGGTCCTTTTTACTAAATTATTATGGGGATACTGACTGTACTGTCTTTGTGTTACTCTACTGTAAATGGTCATCTGTGTTATTGTACTGTTACTGGGTCTTCTGTGATATTTTTACTTTACAGGTCTTTGTGTAATTGCACTGTACTAGTGTTCTATATTATTGTACTATACTGTTTTTTCCGTGTTAAATTTTGCTGTTACCGATTTTTTTTTGTTACGTACTGTACTGGGCCTTTTGTGTTTATTGTACTATCACTGTGTTTTTTTGACTGGATCGGTTTTTGGGTTAAATGTACTGGTTTCTGTGTTTTGTACTGTACTGGTTTCCCGTGTTATTTTATGTACTGTAAATGGTTTCTGTGTTTATTTTTTCTGTACTGTACTGGTCTTTCGTGTTATTGCACGTACTTCTCTTTGTTGTTACTGTACTAGACTAATCTTCTGTGTTAGTGTACTGGGACTGGTCTTCTGTGTTACGGTACTGGTCATCTGTGTTTTATTATACTGTGCTGGTCCTCTGTGGGGACTGGACTGGTTTTTTCTTGCTTTTGGCGGCTCTTCTAGTCGTCTATGTTATTTTTACTCCACTGGTCTTCCGTATTACTGTACTGGGGTTTCTTTGTGTTTATTGTACTGTACTGGTCTTCTGTGTTATTGTACTTACTGGTCTTTCTGTGTTTTTTGTACTTACTGGTCTTCTGTGTTTTATTTGTTTCTTTTGTTTTACTGGTCTTCTGTGTTATTGTACTGTTAACCTTTTTTTGGGCGACTTCTGTGTATTGAAATGTACTGGTCTTCCCGTGTTATTGTACTGTACGTCTCTGGTTTTTGTTATACTTGGGCTTTTGATTATTGTACTGTACTTTGGGGTTAAGTCGTTTTTGTTTTGTTTCTGGTTCTTCTGTGTTTTTGTAAATATATTGGTTTTCTGTTTATTTGTACTGTACTGGTCTTCTGTGTTATTGTTTCTTATACTGGGCTTCTTTGGTAGTTGGTTCTGCACTGGTCCTTCTGTGTTTTTATTTCCTCTTGTAAGTCTTTGGTCTTCTGTGTTATTGTTACTGACGGTCTTCTGTGTTATTTTATATCTGTCTTCAATTTTCTCTTCTCGGTTAATTAAAGTACGGCCTTCTGGTTATTGTTTCTGGTATTTTTTAAATGGTCTTCTGTGTTTTTCTGTATTCTCCAATTTTGGGTTCTTTCTTTTGGTTTAATTTTTACCGTCACGTTTTTGACTGCCCTTCTGTGTTATTGTTTCTGTACTGGTCCTTCTGTTATTGTAAATGTACTGGTCTTCTGTGTTATTATTCTGTTCTGGTATCTCCTCTGTCTTGTTTATTGTACTGTAAATGCTTTGTCTGTGTTATTGTACTGTACTGAAAACTTCGTGTTATTGTACTGTTTTGGGTCTTTCTGTGTTTTTTGTACTGTACTAGTCTTCTGAGTTATTGCACTCTGCTGGTGATCTGTGTTACTGTATTATAGTGGTCTTCACTGTTATTGTACTGCACTGGTCTTCCGAGTTGCTGTTCTGTACTGGTCTTCTGTTTTTTTGTAATGCACAGATCTTCTGTGTTGCTGTATTTTACTGGCTTCTGTGATACTACTGGTCTTCTGTGTTAATGTACTAGTCTTCTGTGATACTATACTGGTCTTCTGTGTTACTGTACTAGTCTTCTGTGCTATTGTAGTGTACTGGTATTCTCTGCTATTTTACTGTACTGGTCGTCTGTGCTATTTTACTGTACAGGTCATATGTGATACTGTACTGTACTATTCATCTCTGTTATTGTACTGTGTTGGTCTTCTGTGTCATTGTTCTGTAATGGTCTTCTGTATTATTGTACTGAACTGGTCTTCTGTTACTGTGCTGTACTGGTCTTCTGTGCTATTGTACTGTACAGGTTTTCTGTCCTATTGTAACTGTTCTGGGTTCTATGTTATTGTACTGTACTGGTCTTCGGTGTATGTATGGGGGGACTGGGCTTCTTGTTATTGTACTGGACTGTCTTCTGTGTTATGGTGCTGTTCTTTTGTGTTATTGTACTGCTGATTGGTCTTCTGTGTTATTGACTGTAAATGGTCTTCTTGGTGTTTATTGTACTGGGCATGGTCTTCTGTTTTGTTATGGTCTTGCTGTCTTCTGTTTATTGTACTTAGGTTCTGATTGGGCTTTTTTGTTTTATTTTACTGGTCTTCTGTGCTATTTTCTTCTATGTATTTTTTTTTTCTGCATTGGGTTTTTCTTGTCCTTTTAAACTTTTTTGTTTTTTACTTTTCTGGGTTTTTTTGTTATTTTTACT
>NC_069428.1:41394030-41433133 GCF_026875155.1 Cherax quadricarinatus | reverse complement strand
ACCACCCCCACCACCACCACCCCCCCAAACCAACCACCCTTCCCACACCCACCCCACCCTATCCCCATATCCCACCCCCACCATCACCACCACCACCCCACTCCACCGCCACCACCACCATCACCGCCACCACCACCACACACCACCCTCATCACCACCACCACGAGCACCCCCCACCACCATCACCACCACCACCACAACCACCACACCACCACCACCATCACTACCACCATCACCCCACCACCCCACCACCCCCACCCACCACCACCACCACAATTACCACCACCACCACCACCACTATCACCATATCCATCCCCACCACCATCACCACCACCACCACCATTCCACCACCACCACCACCACTATCACCATATCAATCACCACCACCACCACCACCTCCCTCACCTCCACCGCCACAACCACCATCACCGCCCACCACACCACACACCACCACCACCATCACCACCACTTCTTTAAAACCACCACCATCACCACCACCACCACACCATCCACCCACCACCACCACCCACCACCCCACCACCACCACCCACACACCATCCATTCACCACCTCCACCACCAACACCACCCCACACACCACCACCATCGTTGTGTTGTCCACATGTGTATAAAGTATGGTATGATACACCTGAGTTAATAAACACCTGTATGTAACATGATTGGTATCTAACGCTCTTAAAAAGAAGACCTTCATGGCAGGAAGGAATCTTTTCTGGAAGGATCTTTTTCCTGGAAAGGACTTTTGGCTAGGTTTCTGGTGGAAATAGTGCCTCGGCAGGACATCCTGATGATAATGAGTTGTTAATGTAGAGGTTCGTACAATATGACAGTCGACAAGATCAGTAACACGAAGACCAGGAAAAGTACAGTTAGCTCACGAGACGAGTCTGTAAAATTATAACACATGAAGAGCAGCACGAGAATTTGCAGTACAAGAAACAAAGAATACCGTCACTGTTTAAACGCACGTCCTTACAATACATAACTGTATAAGCACAGTACATTACAATAGCAATATACAGTCAATATTAACACAGAAGGTCTAGTACAGTGACAAACAACCACTAGAAGATCATTACAGTACAATAACACCAGAAAGACCAGTTCCAGTACAAATAACACACAAGATCATTTACAAGTACAATAACACACGAAAAAGACCAGTCCAGTTCAATAACACACAAGATCATTACAGTACAAATAACACACAGAGACAACGTCCAGTATCAAATAACACAGAAGCCATTACCATACAAATAACACAGAAAAAAAAGACCAGTCCAGTACAATAACCCGTCAGAAAGGACCATTACAGTAACAATAACACTGGAGGACCTGTCCAGTACAATTAACAGCGGAAGACCTGCTACTCAGTACTTTAAATACCTCAGTAGACCCATTACAGTACATTAACACAGAAGTAATTGACCAGTCCAGTACAATTAACTAAAGAAAGCTAAGTCAAGTTCAAAACATCAGTACGACCAGAACATGTACAATAACTGATCACTTCAGTACATCTTAAGATTGTGAACATTAGTAAATGTACAAGAGGAGAGAGTGAAGAAGATCTGTAGATGAGCTAGAGTACAATGAATGAGCCAGTACCTAGAACAAAAATGACCAGCTAAAGATACTGCACTAGATACGCTGCCAATATAACAGCTCACACAGAGTTGCCACCATATTCGACATCCCGGTACAAATATTACTAATTTCACGTAGGAAAGTTCTATTCAGAGTGATTATACCACTGATGGACAGCGTATTTTATTAGTCTCGACATTCTGTATAGTACTTTCGCGATACAGTTACACTCTATATTATCAGTGTCACCAGTCCTAGTTATGGGTCTTTTCGCCTAATGGCTCCACAACAAACTACATTTCAATTTACCTCACCTCATCCAAATACCTACACAATTTACTTTAGAACACCAGCTCAACAAGAACATGAAAGACCAGTTACAGCCTCTCTTAATGTGTTTACACCTGAACGGAACCTGTACAGTTACAACTTATATCACCTGAAAGCCTAAAAAAAACTAACCATGAACCCATAGAGTTTACAGTCCTAATAAATAAAAATAACGCTGAAGAAAATACCAGTTAACTTTAACACGACACACGTAGGGCATTTTAGTCTTAAACACACCGGGCAATTAACGTTCTTTCTCCCAGACCGACGAGCGTTGCTGCTCGCATTAAACGTAGCTTAAAGTATTTTAGAGTTTTCTAAGTTACATTACAGTAGCAATAGAAGAGTAGTGCAAGCTTACAGCATACAGTAAACACAGAGGAGCGCAGTCCAGTTAGAAGTCACCATAACACAAATCCAGTAGTTAGAGTACACTGACACAAGACCAGATCCGTGTTTCATGAACCCCCCCATAAGAATTACAAGTTTAGTTCAGTAGACCAGCTAAAGAGTTAAGTTTGCACACGGTTCAAAATACAATTAACACGCGCATAACAATTACAATACATTAAAAACATAAGTGCGCTTTTTGAGTATCAGTTTCATACACAGACAAAGCACTCAAAAATTTTCATGAACACAACTCAAAACACCAAAGGAAAGAAATCAAAAAAAGGACTAGTTACCACTTCAAATCACACAGAAGCCTACCCAGTAAGTTACAGTAGTAGCTTTAGGAGTCTGCTAGTACCAGTTACCATTTTAGACACGCGAAAAAAAAAAAGACCCAGTTTGCCAGTAATACAGTAAACAACTAAAAGGAAAACAGACTCCAAAAAGACCAGTAACAAAGACCAGTCACAGAAAAAAGAAACATCAGACAAGACTGGACCATGTACAGCAGCTCCAGACGTACCAGCAACAGAATTCTAGCCAACAGAGGACAGGACCCCAGCTGTTGCAGAGTCAGTTTGCAGTATTTTATCAGAAGACCAGTCAGGAAACCAGAAAGAAAACAAGACCACTAAAGTACACTAGTACATTAAGACAGAAAAAGACAGCATTATTGCAGTACATACAGATGTAAAAGAGCCCAGTACGAAACACAGAAAAGACCAGCTCCAGTACGCAACACAGAGAAAGGGACCTGATTGCAGTACAATAACACAGAAGGCCATTACAGATACAGTAAAACGGATGTACTTCACAACCCTGTTACTTATTACACAGAATTATATCAAAAAAAATAACGATCTATCTAGACCTAAAGGAAGTACCCAGATTACAATATACTGAAGCATTACCCAATACAATCAGATGATAACAAAACAGTCCAGCTACAGTACCAATAACTCAGAAAGACCCGTGTACAGTACCAATAATCAGATGACCAAGTTCAGTACAATTAATCTCAAGAAGGACCAGTACAGTTAACATATAATATCAAACAAATAGACCAGTCAGTTAACAATAAGGAAAGACAGAACACCAGCTCTCAGTTATTGTTCTTGCAACCCCCTGATTGGCGTTACAATGATTATTATGTATTATATATATAATGTTTATCTATCTTTTCCATATAATTTTATATTGCTTTTATTTGCGATAATTGCTAAATCGTAAAATATATTGCTTTTTTTTTCTTTATTTGACTTATGTTGTTTCGGATGTACAAAATATGTGCTTCAGTTCAAGTCTTGCATTGTCAAACTTACTCGTATTTTATCGCTTATTGCTACGCTCGTTATTACTGCCGGCTTTCTGTGCCTTGTGCTGTCCACGGGGCCCGCGCTATCACATGATCGAGGGGGCGAGGGGGTTGTCCTCACCTCTCGTGAAGTATTCAGTTTGCGCTAGACTCGCCTTGGAAGGTTGGACAGATCTGTCTGTCTCTACTCTCATTATTCCTTTGTTGTTTAGTATCTTGTAAGAACTCATGTTCACATAGAACCCCCTTGTATAGACATTAGTGATTTTCGATCGTTTGTACTGAGGTTGTGTGCCAAACATACTAACCTCCCAACGACACCAAACAAACTGTAGCTTAGACCACTCACCACTGAACAATCTACGTGTTCCGCATTTGCCACTATTGCTATCAACTCCGACCCCCCCCCTTTATTTTGTTTGCGAAGCGGTTTTTCGGTAGAGTGGTATTGTCTAAATTGTCAGAAGGTTATTGCCTGATTTGACGTGAGTGATTCTGAGAGTAATGGTGAGCATGGTATGGGAGTGTTTTGGGTATCCGGTGTTAGGGCTGGAGGTGGGCGGGGTGGGGGTGTGTTGGGGAGGGGGCACCGTGTTGTAATGCTAGTTGCAGGGTTTTTATGTTTCAGTTTAGTTTTGTCGCTTTTGCTAATTTAAATTTTGTGTTTGGTACTTCGCTGAAGGAACTGAAGGTTAGAGGTGATGATGCCAAGCTTGGCTGATGGGATGGATGACAATTCTTTGATGTGTCAAAGGAGATGATTACTTAGTCGCCCTCCTGGAGCTGTTTGTTAGTCGATGTAGTCACGCGAGGTGGTTCGGGATCGATGACGGGGTAGGCGAAAAGGGGGGCGGAGGACAAGGTTAAGCGGTGGGACAGCAGCCCATCCCTGGACAGTTGTGTGTTTTACAGGTGTGAGAGAGCTGGCGGTAAAGAGGGCAGGGCTGTTGGAAAGCAAGATCTTAAAGGACACCAGAGGCACCTATGAATGAAGGCACAGGAACCAACCCAAGGTCAGAACAAAAACCAAAAAGAGGAAGGAAGAGTCACCAGTGCTTACGCAGAGTCAGGCTGAAAACGTAGTGGAAACTGTGGTATGTCTTTGCATTGTATTTCAAGCTGGTAGCTACCAAAAATTTTTGCAGGTCTAAATGCTACAGGGGGGGTGTGGATTGGGGGGAGGGGTCGAGCCCCAGGTGTCAAAATGATCAAAACAAAACACCCTAAAAGCCAAACAAGAACGTTCTCCTTTTTTTGTTTCTTGCAAAAAACGGACAACCATGCCACCATGTCCGGTCATAGAAGTTAGTTTCATTCGCAGTCAAGGATAGAAGGAAGGAGAAGTTAGTTGTCTGGTTTTCAAGATAAATGTTCATTTGTTTATGTGAGAACTCTTGTTAGTCAGTCACTTTGTTTAAGTTAGTCGATCACAGAATCCAAGTGTGATCTGAGTCATAGAGGAAATTTGACGTGTTCGGTTGAGGGCGAGCCGTTCGGTGAGACCTCGAATTCGAGACATAGTGTGATCCGAGACATACATGTGTTCCGAGACATTCCGGTCTGTCTAACCAAATTTGAGGGCGGATCTCTACCGTAGACTACCAGCCCTGATTAAAATACCAGTTGCTCAGAAGGCCCGGCTCTAATATGTCTCGCCTATAAGCTCTATTTCAGTAAATTTTTGTAATAATATCTTATTTAATAAATAAGATTTTTTTTTTCGGTACCAGACAGGTTCTTTAGAAATTATTTAATGGGATATTATTTTGTGCCTTCAAAGACACAATACTTATTGAAATCGTGTGGACAGAGTAGTTTCAGACGCGAGAACTTGATTTTATTTGGTGATGGCTCTGCTCCTATGCTTGAGCCGATCACTTTCATTTATTACATGTAAATTTGATAATTGGATTTAATTATAACTATATTACCTCTCTTACTTATACTAGATAGCATACTCTTTAATAAAAATTTATATTAAATTTTAATCTCTCTAGTTAGTAGACATCAGCCAGTCTGCTGATAATCCTGACCTCGCAACTATTGAATATATCCCTGAATCTCTAATGGGAATTTAATTGGACAAGGATTACTGATTAACATGTTTACCGAAATACCCAGTTGTAAGTAGAGAGTAAATACTAGCTCTTTGGTACTGCTCTTCTCCGCCCCATGCTATGCTAGCATTGGCGATACTGGGGGGGATACCTGGAGGTCTGCCTAAGAGTTGGAGCAAGCACGCAAAAGTCCTTCCTTCTAGTTAATTCAACTGGATGATCTCTCAAGCTTTTAGATATCGCGTTTTCTCTTTTTTTTTCTGTAACAATTAGGGGCATGTATGGAGAGGGCTCTTCAAAGATCCATGTGGCTAGGAAGATATTGTGTCCAGTTGGACATACTGTTACTTCTTATGATCTTTCAACGCCTTGTGTACCATTGCATATGTCTAAGACTTTCTATGTGTGGTTTTATAAGCACCCGACACGCCCCCTCATCATGTGAGCCCTCTCCGGACTGCCGCTCCCCCCTTCACTTGTCGTTCTTTTTTCTCTCCTATACTTCCGCTTCTTCAGTCCAAACCTCACCCCCAGTACCCCCCCTATACGTTTCTTTTAGTTCCATATCTTAACTTTTGAGAGTTTATTTTAGATATTTCCGCTGTTTATTGTACAAACATACCAGGTGGATGTATGTACCTTGACTGTATGGTCTCTTGAATTCCAAGGAGATGGAAAAATATCTGTTTATGTGTTCTAAATTTATATGACAAACTAACACTAATTTTCATATTAGGATTTTTAGTTTCACCATAATCACACTCTCGTAGTACAATTATTTTCGTCGATGTATGCCCAAAGTTGTAAACAGTTAATTTGATACTCTGAACTTTTGTACCGGAGTAAGTCCATTAAAATCTTCAGCGACGTGTTGGCAAGTAGCCAAATATCTCGGGCTGTGGAGTATAAACAGGAATTACAAGCTGAAAACTGTCAGGAGCGTTAATTAAAGAGTATATTGTTTCCTGCTCTATACAGAGATTCTGATTAGATTCGATTCAGAAAGCCTTAGTGTCGACAATTAGGAAGTATGCTCTATTTGATGAATATGAAAGAACAACTAGAGCAGAAGTGAGGCCTGTGTCTGAGCCCTAGGTAGATCAGTTCTCGCTTGTCCTTCCTTCACTGACAATATAGCACAGAGTCTAGCTGGAGTGTGGACACAGCTCAATTACTAAGTACAGTGAATGATACACCTGTTATCTAATGATTCCTAGACCAAAATCTAGACTCTCTAGTGTCGGCCTGGGACGAAGTGTCCGACTAAGGACCGTCCGACCATGTTAATTTCCCTACTCCTCCATTACCCATGGTCATATTCTCTCAGGAACAGTGAGAGGTCTTGAACGCCTCCTTTTGTTGCAGACTGCACTAATAGAGGGCACAGAGGAAAATGAACGAAGTAGATTCAAAGGGAAAATGTTCGTATCTGGGGAAGGAACAACAGACTGATAGATCACAGCACCACATTTAATCGTGCAGAAAGCTGCAATCCATGGTTCCTAAGTTTTTTGAAAGTGGACTTGACAAATATTTTTGATGTGTTTGAGAACCAGGCACGTGTTTTGAATTGGCACTTAAGGCACTGGGCATCATTGTTGCATACGCTTGACCGGGTAAGATGCTCAACCACTGTACTGCAGCTTTGCCCATTACAAGTACATTAGTTATGACGTTGTCAAACAAAACAAATTCTAGAGGACGTAATAACTTATCTGGAAGTTATCCAAAAGAGCATTTCGTACGTTACAAACGGACGCAAAGATCAAACTTGTGTACGTGGTTTGCCGTGAGAAAAAAGTTGCATGTCAGAGGTGGTGTAGGTCTGCACAGTGTAACAATACGAAGGTCTTGTTCAGTTGGTTACTACACGAAGAATTTAGCAACTGTATGCCTCCTGACATACAAGCATCATCTGACGATCGATCACTACTCGGATATCTGGGAAACCGCAAAGCATTAGCCAGACAAATTACACGATTTCTCACAAACTTGTACGTACTAAAACCACAAAGAAGAAAAAATGGTTAACTAAGATGGTCCTCGAAGCTTGGCAACTAAATCAGATGCTAAGTGCCTGGCCTGATGATACTGCTACTGTAACTTCTCTACCTTTACCAGAACTCACAATCTGAATCTGTCTCTGTCGGCTAGACAGAAATTGGTATCGAGAAGAAGAAAGTTAAATTTAACCTATCTTTGTAACAGGATCAAGGACATTACTAGAGAGTATTGCTATAAATTAGAAAGAGTTACGAGAGAATGCCAGTCGTCGCGGCTGGCGCCCCCACTCAGTCGTATCCTCTTCCGAGCAACAAAGGACACCAAAAATCCTAGCAATACCTCTGAAACTACTGTTTTAGATTAATGTTACTAGGATAGAGACTAGCGTAGAAGTGTATCTGACGAAAAAGATTCGTTCAGCGAATGAGTCCTTACTTTTAAAGAAGGCAGTAATAGGATTTGAAGAATCACGTCCAAACAGAGATAGTTACTTACAGACGACATGGCGTTATTCACATTATTAAGAGAAGGATTGTACTGCCCATAAAATGACGATACCTATTGCAAGATAGTTGTACTGTTAGAAGCTATGGAGGAGGCAGTTTTAAAGTCGCCTCTGCACAAAGTTTATATTGAAACAAGCTATTATACGGTTATATTTCAGTGGGTATAACAGTGGTGTATTTCCCATCCAGGTCAGTGGAATTGTTGATAGGGAACGTTATCCTTCTGCTGGTATTATGTAAAGAACACTTGTGATTGATAACTAACACTGATGATAATTATGCCATTTCAGAAGATTGAGAGAGAAACCTATTTTATTTCTCTCGCGCAATTACTAGCGGCTATTCAAAGATTTCAACAAAACCATCCTTGTCTCCTGTTGAGTATGTTGGATGACGATTGATTTGGGGTTGAATTGTTGTTCTAGTGACGCTTGCGCCCAGGGTCATTTAACCACTGACACCCCTCGGTCATCCAACCTAGTCAGGACACAACTGACGTTAAAATTTCTAACTCATGATGATTTAAATCCTAAAGGATCAGTTTGTTGAACAGTCACTGGAAAGGAATGAGAGATATAGCTGTTACTGAGATTGAAAGCAAAGGATCTTCGATAAAATTGTTACTAGTATAGTATAGGTGTTGTACTGATGGAGAAAAATACTGTAAGTTGTCAGCTGATAGTGTTTCCACCCACAGTCAAGACATTTCATAGTGTTACAGTTACATTTCGTGAACAAGCCATTGATTTTTATACAATAGTCCCCCTTAGGAGGACATTTGGAGTGATCAAAGAAAGACACTCCGGGTAAACCTGGCAATAACATTTTACTTGGCCTAAGATGAAGCGGAAAAACAGTGTAGTGTTCATGTGCGACGTTTGCCAGTGTGTCAAGTGACAGGCAAGCCAGCACACACACCTCCACCCTACACCCTCGCACTATGAGCTTAGTAGCCAAAGCTTCATTTCATATGGATAAAGATGTTCAGACTCGTAGAGGTTTGAGCGCTTGCTATCTCTGCTCCTGTGATTGAAAAGTCCTAATTTCAATCTGTCCCTTTTTTAATATAGATGCGAGTTGTTAATGCAGTGGCGTGTTGTGATGCTCACAAGTCAACATCCACTGAAATTCTTCCATCTCTATGTTACTATTCATTTAAGCTCAAACGACACCAGAAAAAATTATGCTCTATTCTTGTGTTGGTCCTTTGAACTTTATGACGTGTATTTGGGCACTTCCCCTATTTAAAATTTACGTATTTTTATGCCCAAAATACCTTTTGTTACTTGCTATGTCAAATTCAGTACAATGTACTTAATCCTACAGACCCTTATTAACTATATATACTCATGTCATGTCTAATTATATATTTATGTATTCACTGTATTGTTTGTGTGAGGAGGAGACAAGCTGAGTGTTGAGTGTGTAGTGTGGTGTGGGTGATGTTACTGACGCGTGACGCAACACTGTCCTGCCGCAACCCCATCACTACACACCTAAGCTGTCTTCTATCTCAGATGAATTCTTAAAAATCCTCGCATTCCACAACCACTACTTAAGAGTGGAATGCAGTCCCTCTACTTCTGATTGAGCCTCTGTGCCTCTGTCGTCTACGATATTGTCTCTACACTGATGTACATAACCACGAGTATGCAGAGATACGATTACTGTGTACTGCCTAATAGTACTAGGGGATATGCCAAGTGACGGGCGCTGTGAAATTGTAGAGGTGCTTGGCACAAGCAGAGACTTTGATTACTCTTTTATATTAAATTGTATTGATATGAGTAAATCATTAATAATGTTGAAATGACATTAATGAAGCTCCTAGTGCGTCCGTCGGTCGTGTTCGGGGGGGGTGTTGCAACCCTAGACTTGGGTTACAATCGATTATTATGGATATATATATTGTATATTATCTTTTCATATATATTTTATATTGCTTATATTTGCGGATAATAGCGAATTCATAAATATATTGCTATATTCTTATTTGACTTATGTTGTTCGGATGTACTTATATAGTGCTCAGTTCAAAGTCTTGATGTCAAAACACTGTAATTATCGGCTTGTTGCTCGTGTACTGCCGGCTTCTGAGCTGTTGTGTCCATCGGGGCTAACAAATGATCAGAAAGGGGGGGTGTCCTCTTCGTGAAGTATTAGTCTGCTCTAGATCGCTTGGAGGTTGGACAGATTGTCTGTCTCATTATTCTTGTTAGTTCTGTAGAACTCTGTTCACAGAACCTTGTAGACTTAGTGATTTTCGACGTTGTACTGAGGTTGTATGTCGCTTAGACACTCTGAACATCTCAGGTCCTTAGCTATAGCTCCTGACCTAAATTTGTACTGGTTTCTGTGTATTGTCACAATCAGGGTTTTTCCTATGCTGAACTTAGATTCAGTAGTATGGGAGTTTTGTAACTTTTGTGGAGGATCTGCTGATGGTCCCTACTTAGTGTCGTTACATTATCTCCTTGATTCTGATTGTGTCGCAGTCGCTTGTTATATGGCTATTGGGCATAGCATTCTTTTCATTGTTCAAGCAGACTGTTCTGGTTGCCAGTCGGTCAAGAAGTTAGTTTATGTGAGAACTTTGTCAGTCACTTGTTTAAGTCTAGTCGAGTCGTGAGACATAGTGAACTACTTAGAACACTTACACACATACATACACACTTGTACATATTTGTAATATCTTATTAAATGTTAACGTACCAGACGGTACTTAAGAATTATAAATGTGATATGTGCTTTCAGCACAATAATATTGAACTCAAGAGATTGATTTTATTTTGATTGCTGTGATTAATTTAATTTGATAATATACCTCTAGACTTAATAAATTTATTAAATTTTAATTTCTCTAGTTAGTAGCCTACCAGTTGTAATCCTGAAGCAATATTGAATAATACTGAATTATAATGGCTAATTGGACAAGGATACTGACTAATTGTTACGAAAACCCAGTAACAGGCTGGATGCTAGAAGGGCAGTCCTTTCTAGTATTCAGTGGAGATCTCTAAGCTTTTAGAATCGCGTTTTTTGTAACAAGTACAATAACACAGAGGACCAGTACATTACAATAACAGATCAGTACAGTACAGTAACACAGGAGACCAGTACAGTGCAATAACAGATCAGTACAGTACAATAACAGAGAAGTTCAGTACATTACAATAACAGAGAAGTTCAGTACAGTACAATAACAGAGAATTCCAGTACAGTACAAAAAGAGATCAGTTCAGAACAATAAAACAGAAGACCAGACCATTATAATGGCTCAGAATACAAGTACAGTACAATAACAAAGAAGACCAGTACCGTAGAATAACACAGAAGACCAGTAGAGTACAATGGCACAGTAGACCAGTGCAGTAAAATAACACACAACATCAGTACAGTACGATAACACAAAAGATCAGTACAATACAATAACATAGAAGACTAGACAGTACAATAACACAGAAGACCAGTACAGCACAATAACACAGAATACAACTACAGTACAATGGCACAGAAGACCATTACAGTACAATAACACATGACCAGTGCCGTACAATAACACAGAAGAACAATACAGTAACACAGAAGACCAGTCCAATACACTAACACAGAAGATTAGTCCAGAACAGCAACACATTACAGTAAAATCACACGGAATATTAGTACAGTACGATAACACGAAAGATCAGTACAGTACAATAACAAAGAACACTAGAAAAGTACGATAACACAGAAGACCAACACAGCACAATAATAAAGAAGATCAGTACAGTAGAATAACAAAGAAGACCAGTACAGTACAACAACACAGAAGAACAGCACAGTAACACAGAAGACAAGTCCAGTACACTAACACAGAAGATTAGTCCAGAACAGCAACACATAAGACCAGTACTGCGCAATAACACTGAAGACCAGTACAATACAATAACAGAGAAGAGAAGTACAGTACAATTACACAAAAGAAAAGTACAGTAACACGGAAGAACAATACAGTACAGTAACACATAAGACAAGGAGAGTACAATGACAGAGAAGACCATTACTGAACAATTACTCGGAAGACCAGTACAATAGCACAGTACAATAGCACAGAAGACCAGTACAGTTTAATAACACAGAAGACCAGTTCAGTACAATAACACATATAAAGAGACCAGTACAACAGAACACAGTACAATAACACAAAAGACCAGTACAGTACAATAACAGGTCAGTAAAAAACAATAAAATAACAAATCAGTACAGTACAAGAAAAACAGAAGACCAGTTCAGTGCAATATCAGATCAGTATATTACAATAACACAAGATCAATACAGGACAATAAAAAACCAGTGCTGTACAATAACACATAAGACCAGTACAGTAAAATAACACATAACACAAGTACAGTACAATAACAGATCAGTACAGTACAAAAGCACAGAAGACCAGAACAGTACAGTGACACAGAAGACCGGAACAGAAAAATAACACAGAAAACCAGTATAGCAAAATAACACAGAAGACCAGTACAGAATAACACAGGCAGAATAACACAGATCAGATGTATAATACAATGTCACAGAACACCAGAACAGTACAAAAAAAACAAAAGCAAAAGTACAGTACAATAACACAGAAAAACCAGTATAAAAAAAATAACACAAAGTTTTAGGCATAAAAATTTAACACAGAAGACCATTAAAAAGTACAATAACCAAAAAACCCCCTTCAGGACAAAAAACACGAAGCCCAAAAGAACAGAAACAATAACACAGAAGACCGCTACAGTACAATAACACAGAAGACCAGAACAGTACAATAACACAGAAGACCGCTACAGTACAGTAACCCAGAAGACCAGAACAGTACAATAACACAGAAGAACGTAAAGCACAATAACACAGAAAAACCCAGTACAGTACAATAACACAGAATGAACCATTAAGCTACAATAACACAGAAGAACAGTACAGTAACACATAAGACCAGTACAGTAAAAAAACACAGAAGACTTTAGAGTACAATGATACAGTAGACCAATGCAGTAAAATAACACAGAACATCAATACAATACAAAAACACTGAAGATAAGTACATTACAATAGCACAGAATATCAGTACACTACGATAACAAAAATATCAGTACAATCAAGACAATTCAGTACAATAAGACAGAAGATCAGTACAGTACCATAACAAAGAAGACCAGTACAGTACAATGACACAGATGACTAGTAGAGTACAGTAGCACAGAAGACCAGTGCAATAACATAGAAGACCAATACAGGACAGTACAATAACACAGAAGAACAGCACAGTAACACAGAAGACCAGTCCAGTACAATAACACAGAAGAACAGTGCAATACAATACACAGAAGACCAGTACAGTACAATAACATAGAACACCAGAACAGTACAATAGGACAGAAAACCTGTACAGTACAATAGCACAGAAGACCAGTACAGCACAGTAACAGAAGACCAGTTCAGTACAATAATACAGAAGACCATTACAGAACAATGACACAGAAGACCAACACAGTACAATAACGGAGATGAATAGTACAGTACAGTATCACATATGACCTGTACAGTAAAATAGCACAGACGACCAGTACAGTAAAATAGCAGAGAATACCAGTACACTACAATAGCACAGAGGACTAGTACAGTAACACAGAAGACCAGTATAGTATCACAGAAGACTAGTACATTAACACAGAAGACCACTAGAGTATCACAGAAGACCAGTAAAATACAGCAACACAGAAGATCTGTGCATTACAAAAACACAGAAGACCAGTACAGAACAGCAACTCGGAAGACCAGTGCAGTACAATAACAGTGAAGACCACTATAATACAGTAACACAGATCACCAGCAGAGTGCAATAACTCAGAAGACTAGTACAGTACAATAACACAGAAGACCCTAACAGTACAATAACACAGAAGATCAGTACAGTACAATAACACAGACTAGCAGTACAGTACAATAACACAGAAGACCAGTACGGTAGATTAACCGAGAAGACCATTGCAGTACAGTAACACAGAAGACCAGTGCAGTACAATAGCACAGAAGACCAGTACAGTAGAATAACACAGAAGACCAGTGCAGTACAATAACCAAAACCCCTGTACAAAAAAAAACATAAAAGACCAGTAAGTACAACTACCAGAAGACAAGAAAAGCACAATTAACAAAATCTTTACAGTAAAATAACACAGAAGACAATCAGTAAAATAACACAGAAGCCCATACAGTACAAAAACACAAAGACCAGTACGTACAATAACACAGAAACCAACAGTCAATAACACAGAAGACCGAAAGTACAAAAAACCACAGAAACCAGTACAGTACAATAACACAGAAGACCATACAGTAAAATAACCAGAAGACAAGTTTAATACAATAACACAGAAGACCATACAGTAAGTAAGACAGAAGCCAACAGTACAGCAACTTTAGAAACCAGTACGTACAATAAACAGAAACCATACAGACTAACACAGAAACCAGTATATACAATAACACAAAGCCATACAGTACAAAACACAGAAACAGTACAGTACAATAACAAGAAATCAGTACAGTACAAAACACAAAAGGGACCAGTATAGTACAATAACCAGAAGACCATCAGTACAAAAACAGAAGATCGTACAGTACAATAACACAAAACAGTACAGTACAAAAAACCAGAAGATCATACAGTACAATAACAAGAAACCAGTATAGTACAATAACACAGAAGTCAACAACAATAACACAGAAGACCGATAGTACAATAACACAGAAACCAGTATAGTAAAATAACCAAAAAGACCGTACGAACAATAACACAGAAGACCGTATAGAACATAACACAGAAGACCGTAAGTAATCGGAAGACCAGGGGGAGTACAAAAAACATAGACGACGGGAAAGCGAAAAACATAGAAAACCGTCCAGTACCCCCAGGGCCCAGCACAGTAAAATAACAAGATGACCAGTACTGTAACACGAAGACACCAGTACATAACACAGAAGATTAGTCTAGTACAGTAACACATAAAGAATACAGTGCAATAACACAAAAACCCAGTACAGTACAGAAAAATAACACAGAAGAGCGTACAGTAAAAATAACACAGGTAACAGACAGTACAAAACACAGAAAAACCAGTCAGTAAGCAAAGACCACTAAAGTGCAATAACACAGAGGGGATAGTACATACAGAAACACGGAAGCCAAAAAGTAAAACAAAAAAATCGGTACAGCACAGTAAACACGGAATAACAGTATAGTACAATAATATAAACATGTACAGTGCAATTACACTAAGACCATCAGTAAAATATCACAGAAGCCGTACAGTACAATAAACAGATGACCGCGTAAGTAAAAACAAAAGCAGACAGTGCAGTAACCCCAATACCTACCCGTACTTTCAGTACAAAAAAGACCTAAGTCAATAACACAAAGAAAATACAGTTCAGTAGTACATAATAATAGTACAGTACCGTAACACATAATCTATTTCAGCACATAGAACAGAAGACGACAATACAGTAAGACAGTAATACAGTAAACAGAAACCAGTACAGTACAATAACACAGTAGACCAAAACTACGTACACGAATACAAATACAGTACAAACACAGAAGACCATACAATACAATAACCAGAATACCGTACAGAGAGTAACTCAGAATACCAGTAAAACTAAAATAGCACAAAAGACCATACGTACAGTAACCAATGGCAAAACAGTAAAATATCTCAGAAGACCAGTACGACAATAACCAAAAAGACCAGTCAGTACAGTAACGAGAAGACCAGTAAGTACTTAGCAAGAAGATGATAAAAACAGTAACACGGAAGCCCAAATACTGTAACACAGTGCCCAAATACAGCCAGTAAACGGAAGCCCAGTACAGTAGAAAACGGAGAACTGAAAAGTACAATAACACAGAAGACCGTGCAGTAAAAACCCATAGAAACAATACATATAGAAACACAGAAGACCATTTTCGTACAAAACACAGAAGCCCAGCATAATACAATGACACAGAAGAATGTATGAACAGTAACACTAAAAAGGATAGAAAACACTGAAGCTAGTACAGCACGAAAACATGGAAAACTAATCAGTACATAAAGAAAAACCCCAAGTACGTTCAATAGCAAAAAAAAACCAGTACAGTACAATATCACAGAAGCCCGTAAGTCAATGCACAGAAAAATAGTACAGTACATAACCAGAAACTATACAGCACAATTGCACAGAAAACCATAGAGTACAATGAGACAAAAAGCCCAGTAGAGTACAGTAACACAGAAACCTTTAAAAATACAGTAACAGGGAAAAGACCGTATAATACTGTAACAGGTGGCTTGTAGAGTACAGTAACACAAAAGACCTATAGAAAATTATACACAAGATCAGTTAGTACAAGAACAGGAAACGAATCCAGGTATAACACAGAAATATATTTGGAATGTATTAGAACAAGTAAAATAATTTTAAAGGTACGTAGATTTAATAAATCTAAGGGGGGTCCAATCTATGAAACGTCTTGACGAGAAGGGGTTGCACAGTGAATGGTTGCTTTGGGCAATTGGTTTAAACTGTTTAGAAAAAACCAGGAAACTTGCAATCCATTCATTGACAACGGGAAAAACTTTTGGGGCAAACATGTATGTATGCAATGGATGGGTACATCTCTCTGGGGAAAGGGCGTTTGCTGAAATACAATTTTTTAAAATGATAAAAGTTTAAGGTATGGGTGTATATAGGAAACAGACCGATTGCAACACTAGGGTTGAAAACAGTAAATGTATAAAAGACTTTCATCATGAAGTTATAAATAGAGACAATAGATCAGGTCAGCAAACAAAGGGAGACAGCAGAGGGCAGCAAAGGACTAGCTCCCTTAAGGTTTACTATACTAATAGCAGGAGTGTAAGAAATAAGATAGATGAGCTAAGATTTATTGTAAGTGCAGGAAACATAGATATTATTGCTATAACAGAGACCTGGCTCAATTTGAAAGATAGAGAGATGCCTTCTGAATGTCACATACAAAGCTATAAATTATTCCATACTGATAGGGCCAAAAGGAAGGGTGGTGGAGTAGCGATGTAAGTTAGAGACAATTTAAGTTGTTGTGTTAGACAAGATATAAAATTAGAAGAGTCAGCCACTGAATCTGTTTGGTTACAGCTTCTCGAAGGCCGTGAAAAACTAATCTTGGATGTGATTTACAGGGCCCCTAATCTTGATAGGGAGTGCAGTAAACTTCTATGGGACGAAATTCGTAAGGCATCTACATACGAAAACGTTGTGCTAATGGGAGATTTCAACTATAGACAGATTGACTGGAGCAATTTGACAGGAAATTTAGAGTCAAGTGACTTTCTCGATACAATTCAGGATTGTTTTAAAAACAGTTTGTGACAGAACCAACAAGAGGAATTAACCTGCTTGACTTGGTTCTTGCCAGCACGGAAACGCTAATTAACAATTTTGAGGTTAATGATGAGCTTGGGGAAAGTGATCACAAATCACTCAGTTTTAATATATCATGGAATCACCCTAATAATATCAGTCAAGTCTTTGTTCCTGACTGCCGTTTGGCTGATTTCATAGGACTGAAAAATTACTTGGGTGGGCTGAACTGGAATGACCTGACTATGGGTCAGGTAGGTGGTGATGATTGCTGATATGACGTTGTCCGGAGCATAGTTCTAGCTGCTCAGACAACTTATGTTCCTAATAGGGAAATCAGATCAAACAAAAATGATCCTAAATGGATAAACAATAGATTAAAACATCTCATTGGTCAAAAGAGAGGCATATATAGGCAAATCAATATATTCAGTTAAAGAGAGAAATAAAAAAGAGAATAAGAAAAGGAAAAAAAGATTATGACGCTAAAGTTACAAGAGAATCGAAGACTAACCCAAAAGGATTCTTTCAGGTATACAGAAGTAAGATCAGGGACAAGATAGGCCCCTCAAAAGTTACTCGGGTCAGCTCATGGACAGTGATAAGGAAATGTGTAGAATTTTTAACACATACTTCCTCTCAGTTTTTACACAGGGAGATACTAGCGATATTCCAGAATTAATAATGTAGAACAGGACGATAGTAAACTATTCACTATAAGATCACAAGTGACATGGTTCTTAGACAAATAGATAAATTAAAACCTAACAAATCCCCAGGCCCTGATGAACTGCACGCAAGGGTTCTAAAGGAATGTAAAGAGAAGCCTAGAAAACCTTTGGCTAATCTTTTCAACATATCACTACAAACTGGCATGGTGCCAGATAAGTGGAAAATGGCAAATGTGACAGGTTCTTAGCAAAGGTGACAGGTTCTTAGCTTCGAACTATAGACCAATAAGCCTAACATCCATAGTGGGAAAATTTATGGAATCAATAATTGCCGAGGCATTTCGTAGCCATCTGGAAAAGCATAAATTAATCAACGAATCTCACTATGATTTTACAAAAGGGCGTTCCTGCCTTACGAATTTATTAACTTTTTTTCACTAAGCTATTTGAGGAGGTAGATCATGGTAATAAATATGATATTGTGTATATGGACTTCAGTAAGGCTTTTGATAGAGTTCCACATCAGAGACTATTGAGGAAAATTAAGGCACACGGAATAGGAGGAGAAATTTTTTCCTGGATAGAGACATGGTTGGCAAATAGGCAGTAGAAAGTTTGCATAAATGGGGAGGAATCAGAGTGGGGAAGCGTCACGAGCAGTGTTCCACAGGGGTCAGTGTTAGGCCCCTTGTTGTTCACAATCTACATAAACGACATAGATGAGGGAATAAAGAGCGACATAAGAAAGTTTGCCGATGACACCAAAATAGGCCGTCGAATTCATTCTGACGAGGACATTAGAGCACTCCAAGAACATTTGAATAGACTGATGCAGTGGTCGGAGAAGTGGCAGATGCAGTTTAATATAGACAGATGCATTGGACAGGAAAATAACCATGCCACATATAAACTAAATAATGTTGATCTTAATATTATTTATTGATTGCGAAAAGGATTTGGGAGTTCTGGTTAGCAGTAATCTGAAACCAAGACAGCAGTGCATAAGTGCTCCCAATAAAGCTAACAGAATCCTTGGATTCATAGCAAGAAGCAAGCATAATAGGAGTCCTCGGGGTTGTTCTTCAACCCTGTATATCCTTGGTTAGGCCACACATAGATTATGCTGCACAATTTTGGTCACCGTATTACAGAAGGGGTATAAATGCTCTGAAAAGCGTACAAGGGACGATGACAAAGTTGATCCCCTGTATCAGAAATCTTCCCTATGAGGATAGACTGAGGTCCCTGAATCTGCACTCTCTAGAATGGCGTAGAATTAGAGGGGATTTGATTGAGGTGCATAAATGGAAGACATGAATAAATAAAGAGGATGTAAAAATCGTGCTAAAAATATCTAGCCTAGACAAGACTCGCAGCAATGGATTTAAGTTGGAAAAATTCAGATTCAGCAAGGATGTAGGGAAGCACTGGTTTGGTAATAGAATTGTGGATGAGTGGAACAAACTCCCGAGTACAGTTATAGAGGCTAAAACGTTATGTAGTTTTAAAAGTACGTTAGATAAACACATGAGTGGGTGCCGGAGGGTGTGAGTTGGACATGATTAACTTGTGCTACTGGGTCAGTTGCCACGTTCCTTCCTAAAGAGATTGTGACCCGACCTGACTAGGTTGGGGCATTGGCTTGGTGGGAGACTTGGACCTGCCTCGCATGGGCCAGAACTCCTGCTGCAGTGTTCCTTCTTTCTTATGTACTTACGTTCTTAAGATCAGTACAGTACAGCAACACAGAAGACCAGTGCAGTACAATAACACAAACGACCAGTACAGTAGAGTAACACAGAAGACCAGTGCAGTGCAGAAACACAGAAAACCAGTACAATACAATAGCTCAGAAGACCAGCACAGTACAAGAACACAGAAGACAAGTACAGTACAATAGCACATAAGACCAGTACAGTACAATAACACAGAAGACCAGTACAGTACAATAACACAGAAGACCAGTATAGTACAGTAACACAGAAGACCAGTATAGTGCAATAACACAGAAACCCGTACAGTACAGTAACACAGAAGACCAGTACAGTACAATAACACAAAAGACCAGAACCGTGCAATAACACAGAAGACCAGTACAGTACAATAACACAGAAGACCAGTACAGTACAATAACACAGAAGACCAGTACAGTACAGTAACACAGAAGACCAGTACAGTACAGCAACACAGAAGACCAGTACAGTACAATAACACAGAAGACCAGTACAGTACAATAACACAGAAGACCAGTACAGTACAATAACACAGAAGACCAGTACAGTACAGTAACACAGAAGACCAGTACAGTACAGCAACACAGAAGACCAGTACAGTAAAATAACACAGAAGACCAGTACAGTACAATAACACAGAAGACCAGTACAGTACAATAACACAGAAGACCAGTACAGTACAATAACTCAGAAGACCAGTACAGTACAGTAACACAGAAGACCAGTACAGTACAGTAAAATAAGACAGAAGACAAGTACAGTACAGTAACACAGAAAACCAGTCCAGTACAGTAAAACAGAAGACCAGTACAGTACAGTTAAATAACACAGAAGACCAGTACAGTACAATAACACAGAAGACCAGTCCAGTACAGTAACACACAAGACCAGTACAGTACAGTAACACAGAAGACCAGTACAGTACAGTAAAATAACACAGAAGACCAGTACAGTACAATAACACAGAAGACCAGTACAGTAGAGTAAGACAGAAGACCAGTACAGTACAGCAACACAGAAGACCAGTACAGTACAGTAAGACAGAAGACCAGTACAGTACAGCAACACAGAAGACCAGTACAGTACAGAAACACAGAAGACCAGTACAGTACAGTAAGACAGAAGACCAGTACAGTACAGCAACACAGAAGACCAGTACAGTACAATAACACAGAAGACCAGTCCAGTACAATAACACAGAAGACCAGTACAGTACAGTAAGACAGAAGACCAGTACAGTACAGTAACACAGAAGACCAGTACAGTACAGTAAGACAGAAGACCAGTACAGTACAGTAACACAGAAAACCAGTACAGTACAGCAACACAGAAGACCAGTACAGTACAGTAAGACAGAAGACCAGTACAGTACAGCAACACAGAAGACCAGTACAGTACAGTAAGACAGAAGACCAGTACAGTACAGCAACACAGAAGACCAGTACAGTACAATAACACAGAAGACCAGTACAGTACAATAACACAGAAGACCAGTACAGTACAATAACACAGAAGACCAGTACCGTACAATAACACAGAAGACCAGTACAGTACAATAACACAGAAGACCAGTACAGTACAATAACACAGAAGACCAGTACAGTACAGTAAAATAACACAGAAGACCAGTACAGTACAATAACACAGAAGACCAGTACAGTACAATAACACAGAAGACCAGTACAGTACAATAACACAGAAGACCAGTACAGTACAGTAAAATAACACAGAAGACCAGTAGAGTACAATAGCACAGAACACCAGTTCAGTGCAATAACACAGAACACCAGTACAGTACAATAACACCGAAGACCACTGCAGTTCAATAACACAGAAGACCAGTACAGTACAATAACACAGAAGACCAGTACAGTACAATAACACAGAAGACCAGTACAGTACAATAACACAGAAGACCAGTACAGTACAATAACACAGAAGACCAGTACAGTACAATAACACCGAAGACCAGTACAGTACAATAACACAGAAGACCAGTACAGTACAGGACAATAAGGCAGAAGACCAGTCCAGTACGGTAACACAGAAGAACAGTACAGTAACACTAAGGAATAGTACAGTGACACAGAAGAACAGTACAGTCCAGTAAGACAGAAGAACAGTAAAGTAGAGGTGGCTGAGTTTATGCAATACGGGGATACCTTCCTGTTATCGCTCAACGACTGAAATATATCTAGTAGTTGTATTGTTAACTCTGATGAGTACATTAATGTTAACGCTGATGAGTACATTAATGTTAACGCTGATGAGTACATTAATGTTAACGCTGATGAGTACATTAATGTTGCTCCTCGTTACACTAATGAACTATTTGAACAGTACTGCTGTTCGTATTTTTATTAATTTTATCTCCGGTGAATGATCACAAATAATAACACTACCATGACTACTGTCAGGGAGGCTGGAGTGGGGGAAAAACACCACCGTGGCTACTGTCAGGGAGGCTGGAGTGGGAATAACACCACCGTGGCTACTGTCAGGGAGGCTGGAGTGGGAATAACACCACCGTGGCTACTGTCAGGGAGGCTGGAGTGGGAATAACACCACCGTGGCTACTGTCAGGGAGGCTGGAGTGGGAATAACACCACCGTGACTACTGTCAGGAAGGCTGGAGTGGGAATAACACCCCCGTGGCTACTGTCAGGGAGGCTGGAGTGGGAATAACACCACCGTGGCTACTGTCAGGGAGGCTGGAGTGGGAATAACACCACCGTGGCTACTGTCAGGGAGGCTGGAGTGGGAATAACACCACCGTGGCTACTGTTTAGGGAGGCTGGAGTGGGAATAACACCACCGTGGCTACTGTCAGGGAGGCTGGAGTGGGAATAACACCACCGTGGCTTTTTGTCAGGGAGGCTGGAGTGGGAATAACACCACCGTGGCTACTGTCCCAAGGAGGCTGGAGTGGGAATAACACCACCGTGGCTACTGTCAGGGAGGCTGGAGTGGGAATAACACCACCGTGGCTACTGTCAGGGAGGCTGGGGTGGGAATAACACCACCGTGGCTACTGTCAGGGAGGCTGGAGTGGGAATAACACCACCGTGGCTTCTGTCAGGGAGGCTGGAGTGGGAATAACACCACCGTGGCTACTGTCAGGGAGGCTGGAGTGGGAATAACACCACCGTGGCTACTGTCAGGGAGGCTGGAGTGGGAATAACACCACCGTGACTCCTGTCAGGGAGGCTGGAGTGGGAATAACACCACCGTGGCAACTGTCAGGGAGGCTGGAGTGGGAATAACACCATCGTGGCTACTGTCAGGGAGGCTGGAGTGGGAATAACACCACCGTGGCTACTGTCAGGGAGGCTGGAGTGGGAATAACACCACCGTGGCTTCTGTCAGAGAGGCTGGAGTGGGAATAACACCACCGTGGCTACTGTGAGGGAGGCTGGAGTGGGAATAACACCACCGTGGCTACTGTGAGGGAGGCTGGAGTGGGAATAACACCACCGTGGCTACTGTGAGGGAGGCTGGAGTGGGAATAACACCACCGTGGCTACTGTCAGGGAGGCTGCAGAGGAAATAACACCACCTTGGCTACTGTGAGGGAGGCTGGAGTGGGAAATAACACCACCGTGGCTACTGTCAGGGAGGCTGCAGAGGAAATAACACCACTTGGCTAAATGTGAGGGAGGCCCGGAGTGGGAATAACGCCACCGTGGCTACTGTGAGGGAGGCTGGAGTGGGAATAACGCCACCGTGGCTACTGTGAGGGAGGCTGGAGTGGGAATAACACCACCGTGGCTACTGTGAGGGAGGCTGCAGAGGAAATAACACCACCTTGGCTACTGTGAGGGAGGCTGGAGTGGGAATAACACCACCGTGGCTACTGTGAGGGAGGCTGGAGTGGGAATAACGCCACCGTGGCTACTATGAGGGAGGCTGGAGTGGGAATAACACCACCGTGGCTACTGTCAGGGAGGCTGGAGTGAGAATAACACCACCGTGGCTACTGTCAGGGAGGCTGGAGTGGGAATAACACCACCGTGGATACTGTCAGGGAGGCTGGAGTTCGAATAACACCACCGTGGCATCTGTCAGGGAGGCTGGAGTGGGAATGACACCACCGTGACTACTGTCAAGGAGGCTGGAATGGGAATAACACACTGTGGCTTCTGCCATGGAGGATGAAGTGGGAATAACACCACCGTGGCTACTGTCAGGGAGGCTGGAGTGGGAATAACACCACCCTGGCTACTGTCAGGGAGGCTGGAGTGGGAATAACACCACCGTGGCTACTGTCAGGAGGCTGGAGTGGGAATAACACCACCGTGGCTACTGTCAGGGAGGCTGGAGTGGGAATAACACCACCGTGGCTACTGTCAGGGAGGCTGGAGTGGGAATAACACCACCGTGGCTAATGTCAGGGAGGCTACCTTGAGTCTACCTGTAAAGCATTCCAGGATCAATGCTCCTGCGGCCCGGTCCATGACCAGGTCTCCTGGTGAATCAGGGCCTGATCAACGAACCTGTTACTGCTGGTCGCACGTAGGTCAACGTACGAACCCCATCCCGGCTGATCTGGCACTGACTTCAAGTATTTGTCCTGGTCCCTCTTGAAGACAACCAGGGAACTATTGGTAATTCCCTTTATGGCTGGTGGAAGGCTGTTGAAGTCTTTGGCCCCTGACACTTATTGTGTTTTAGTGTACCAGTGGCGCCCCTACGTTTCACTAGGGGTATGTTGCATCGCCTGCCAAGTCTTTTGTTTTCATATGGAGTGATATCTGTGTGCAGATTAGTGACCAGTCCCTCCAGAATCTTCCAGGTGTAGATTATGATATATCTCTCTCGCCTGCGCTCCAGTGAGTACAATTCAAGTGCTTCCAAACGTTCCCAGTAGTTAAGGTGTTTGACTGAACTTATGCGTGCAGTAAAGGTTCTCTGTACATTCTCTAGATCTGCAGTTTCACCTCCCTGAGATCCTGAGGAAAGACAGGGGAAACAGAGGAGGTGGAGGAGTGGCACTGCTCATCAAAAACCGATTGGAGTTTGACGAGCTAGAGAGAGGAGACAGTGGAGAAGCAAGAGACTACATAATAGGAACACTTTAGTCTGGAGGTCCCAAGGTGGTAATTGCAGTGAGGTATAACCCACCACAGAACAGCAGGAGGCCAAGGCAAGAGTATGATGAGAGTAATAGAGCAATGGTTGACACACTGACTGAAGTGGCCAGAAGGGCTCATGCATGCAGGGCAAAGCTCCTGATTATTGGTGGCTTCAACCACAAGGAAATCGATTGGGAAAACCTGGAGCTACATGGGGGCCCAGAAACGTGGAGGGCTAAGATGATGGAAGTAGTACTGGAAAATCTCATACACTAAGACGTAAAGGACACTACCAGAGAGAGAGAGGAGAGGATGAAGCAGCGAGACTGGGTAGTGCAGATATTGAGGACATCACATATGAAAGACCTCTTGGGACCAGTGATAATGTGGTTCTGAGCTTCGAATAATTAGTAGAGTTACAAGAAGAGAGGGAAGCATGAAGGGCAGGACGAATGAAGCCAAACTACAAGAGAGGGAACTACACAGGCATGAAGAATTTCCTGCACGGGGTTCAGTGGGACAGAGAACTGGCAGGGAAGTCAGTAAACGAGATGATGGAGTATGTGTCAACAATATGCAAGGAAGCTGAGGAGAGGTGTGTACCCAAGGGTAACAGAAATTACGAGAAGGCCAGGGTGAGCCCTTGGTTCACCCAAAGGTGTAGAGAGGCCAAAACCAAGTATGATAGAGAATGGAAGAAGTATAGAAGGCAAAGGACACAGGAGAATAAGGAAAGAAGTCGTAAAGCCAGAAATGAATATGCACAGGTAAGAAGAGAGGTCCAATGGCAATACGAAAATGACAGAGCAGCGAAAGCTAAATCTGACCCAAATCTGTTGTACAGCTACATCAGGAGGAAAACGACAGTCAAGGACCAGGTAATCAGGCTGAGGAAGGAAGGAAGGGAGATCACAAGAAACGACCGAGAAGTATGTGAGGAGCTCAACATGAGATTCAGAGAAATGTTCACAGAGGAGACAGAAGGGACTCCAGAAAGACGGATAGGTGGAGTACACCATCAAGTGTTGGACACAATACATACAACCGAGGAAGAAGTGAAGAGGCTATACACAAATAACCCGCACATAAAAGAGAGAGGCTGCTAAGCGAGCTAGATGCCTCATGGGTCCTGAGGGAGGGAGCAGAGGCACTATGTGTACCACTAACAACAATCTTCAACACACCTATAGAAACAGGGAGACTACCTGAGGCATGAAACACAGCAAATGTACTCCAATTTTTTTAAAAAGGAGACAGACAAGAAGCACTAAACTACAGACGAGACATGTATAGTATGCAAAGCCGTGGAGAAGATCACCACGAGAAGAGTGGTGGAGCACCTAGAAAGGAATGAGCTTACCAACAACAGCCAACATGGTTTCAGGGACGGGAAATCCTGTGTCAAAAACCTACTGGAGTTCTATGACAGGGTGACGACAGTAAGACAAGAGAGAGAGAGAGGGGGGGGGCAGATTGCATTTTCTTGAACAGTAAGAAGGCGTTTGACACAGTTCCACACAAGGCTCTGGTGGCCTGGTGGTTAACGCTCTCGCTTCACACGGTGAGGGCCTGGGTTCGATTCCCAGCCAGAGTAGAAACATTGGACGTGTTTCTTTCCACCTGTTGTCTATGTTCCCCATCAGTAAAATGGGTACTTGGGTGTTAGTCGACTGGTGTGGGTCGCATCCTGGGACACTGACCTAAGGAGGCCTGGTCACAGACCGGGCCGCGGGGGCGTTGACCCCCGGAACTCACTCCAGGTAAACTCACTCCAGGTAAACAAGAGATTAGTGCAAAAGCTGGAGGACCAAGCAGGGATAACAGGGAAGGTACTACAATGGATCAGGGAATACTTGTCAGGAAGACAACACAAGCGTCATTATGGTTGTTTGTGTCCTATTTCTCACCAGCCATGAATACTTTAATCCATAAAACAGAGGTTACAGTAATTTCTAATGGTGAGTGACTGTCTTCTCGGTGTATATATCTTGTGTCTGCACATTAATATATTAACAGTCATAAAATAACTTACGACTGATGTAAACAGTCAAAATATATGCGAGAATTTAAAGTATTTACAGATTTACTCATACAAAAATCCGTTCGTGGGGAAAAAATATGTAAAATAGCACAATAAATTTTTAGAACAGTCGTCGCTGGGGATAATAAGGACAAAACCATGAGGGATCTGGTCCAATTTTTAGTTAAAATCATTAATGAACCGGTTTTATACTGCATTGATTTTGCCACCAAAGTTATAAAAGGATGACTATTTATGATGATTTGACACTGAAATTTTAATAAAGTTATCTCCCAATTTTTAATTTATTTCTCTGACTCTTTTATTTATATATCTGAATCTTTAATATATTAGATATTTTCAGGTCTCATTCTTTATTTTATTCTAAAAATATGTGTCATCTTACTTACAAAAGTGATGTATCTCGGTGGATCATTCAGTGTCGCTTTAATTTTTTGGTAAGAAAATGATGTGGATCAAATATTTTGTTCTAATCTGTACGAGAATTAACATTAAAACTGTAATAACAGCACTAAATTATTATATGTATTATCGGTGTGCCGTCAGATAGACTATCATCAGACAGGCTGCACCATCAAACAGGCTGCACCATCAAACAGGCTGCACCATCAAACAGGCTGCGCCATCAAACAGGCTGCACCATCAAACAGGCTGCACCATCAGACAGGCTGCACCATCAAACAGGCTGCACCAACAAACAGGCTGTACCATCAAACAGGCTGTGCCATCAAACAGGCTGCACCAACAAACAGGCTGCACCAACAAACAGGCTGTACCATCAAACAGGCTGTACCATCAAACAGGCTGTACCATCAAACAGGCTGTTCCATCAAACAGGCTGCACTATCAAACAGGCTGTACCATCAAACAGGCTATACAATAAAATAGGCTGTATCATCGAACAGGCTGTACCATCAAACAGGCTGTACCATCAAACAGGCTGTACCATCAAACAGGCTATACAATAAAATAGGCTGTATCATCGAGCAGGCTATACCATCAAACAGGCTGCACCATCAAACAGGCTATACCATCAAATAGGCTGCACCATTAAACAGGCTGTACCATCAAACAGGCTGCACCATCAAACAGGCTGCACTATCAAACAGGCTGCACCATCAAATAGGCTATACCATCAAACAGGCTGTACCATCAAACAGGCTGTACCATTAAACAGGCTGTACCATCAAACAGGCTGCACCATCAAACAGGCTGTACCATCAAACAGGGTATACCATAAAACAGGCTGTACCATCAAACAGGCTATACCATCAAACAGGCTGCACCATCAAACAGGCTGTACCATCAAACAGGCTGCACCATCAAACAGACTGCACCATCAAACAGGCTGTACCATTAAACAGGATGCACCATCAAACAGGCTATGCCATCAAACAGGCTGCACCATCAAACAGGTCGTACCATCAAACAGGCTGCACCATCAAACAGGCTGTACCATCAAACAGGCTGTACCATCAAACAGGCTGCACCATCAAACAGGCTATACCATCAAACAGGCTGCACCATCAAACAGGCTGTACCATCAAGCAGGCTATACCATCAAACAGGCTGCACCATCAAACAGGCTGTACCATCAAACAGGCTGCACTATCAAACAGGCTGCACCATCAAACAGGCTATACCATCAAACAGGTTATACCATCAAACAGGCTATACCATCAAACAGGCTATACCATCAAACAGGCTGTACCATCAAACAGGTTGTACCATCAAACAGGCTGTACCGTCAAATACGCGAAGCCATCAGACAGGTTTCACTAAAAGAGACTGTACAAGCAGAAAGTCTGAACCAGCGATCGTTACTGTTAAATAGGCTACATCAGCAAATAAGGTGTACCATTAGTTAGGGTGTACCAACAAATAAGCTGTACCAGCAAGAATGTTACATTATTAAATTGGTTTTGTCATCACCTAGAAATATGACTAATCACTTTTAACCATCTTATCCAATTTCGTTTGTTTCGTAGGTTCTAATATCTTAATATCTATTGTGTAGGCATGATGAAAAAGTAGACTAATTGTGAAGTCAATGGAACCACAGACTACAGGAAGCAATGGCTGCGTTATGATGTGACATAATTATCAGAGCTTTGTGTCTAATTTGTTGAAAAAGTTTGAGCAGGCGGAGGGGAAAATTCTTTTGTTCCAATCCAGTACTGGATTTGATGTACACTTAGTGGCCACTTTATTAGATACACCCTCTTTGCCACTAAAACACCCTGCGTTCTTTGTGATATGGATTTAGCAAGGTGTTGGAAACATTTCTTCGACATCCTGGTCTCTGTTGACATGATAGCATCACACAGTTGCTATATATTTGTCGGCTGCACATTATTGCTGCGAATCTTCCGTTCTACCACATTGCAAAAGTTTACGCCAAATTCTGATCCTACGGGTAGATCTGCATGGTGAAGCAAAAATCGCAATTTGTCAGAGGCACCGGTATCATTTTTTCAATGTTTCAATCTTCAACTTGTCAGTTGCGGTGAATCTGTGTCCAATGTAGCCACATTTCCAGTTCTTAGTTGACAATAGTGGAACCTGGTGTAGATTTCTGATGCTGTAGCCCATCCACCTCTAGGTTCGATGTGTTGTGAGTTCAGAGATGCTCTTTTCCATACCACCATTGTAACGCATTGTTATTAAAGTTAATGTCGCCTTGATGTCAGCTTGAACCAGTCCAGTCATTATCTTCTAACGTCTCATTATTAACAAGGCGTTTTCACCTTCAAAACTGTCACTCACCGGATGTTTGGTGTTTTGCACACAATTCTCTATCAACACTGAAATTCTTGTGCGTCAAAATCCCAGATCAGCAGTTTAAAATACTCAAACCACTCTTTTAGCTCTAACAATCATTCCACCGTCAAAGTCACTTAGATCGCACTTCTTTGTCTTTTGAACAACAACTGATATACTTGATCATGTCAACACGACATAGCATGGTGAGTCAGCTTCAACAATCAAGGGTCGATACAACATAGCGTGTTGAGTCAGCTTCAACAATCAAGGTCTACAGACGTAGATCACAACTCTCGCTCCAGGTTCAAATTTATGTTGCAATAATTCCCTCAGTTGTCAGGCTCAGCTGTGATGGATTTTGTTGATTACTTTTTCCCAGAAGATAGGAATGTCTGACACACGTGAACGGGTCGTTTCTCCAGACATTTCCCAGTTGTCCATTTAGACATTTCTGGGTCGTTTCTCCAGACGTGTGGGTCACTCCTCTAGTAATGTGTGTCGTTCCTCCAGATATATGCGGAATGTTCCTTCAGATATCTGCTAATCGTTCCTCCAGACATGAGCGGGTCGTTCCTCCAGAGATGTGCTGGCCGTTCCTCTAGACATGCGTGGGTCGTTCCTCCAGACATGTTCGGGTCGTTCCTCCAGACATGTGCGGGTCGTTCCTCCAGACATGTGTGGGTCGTTCCTCCAGACATGTGTGGGTAGTTCCTCCAGACATGTTCGGGTCGTTCCTTCAGACATGTGCGGGTAGTTCCTCCAGACATGTGCGGGTAGTTCCTCCAGACATGTGGGTAGTTCCTCCAGACATGTGAGGGTAGTTCCTCCAGACATGTGCGGGTAGTTCCTCCAGACATGTGCGGGTAGTTCCTCCAGACATGTGGGTAGTTCCTCCAGACATGTGCGGGTAGTTCCTCCAGACATGTGCGGGTAGTTCCTCCAGACATGCGGGTAGTTCCTCCAGACATGTGCGGGTAGTTCCTCCAGACATGTGCGGGTAGTTCCTCCAGACATGTGCGGGTAGTTCCTCCAGACATGCGGGTAGTTCCTCCAGACATGCGGGTAGTTCCTCCAGACATGTGCGGGTAGTTCCTCCAGACATGTGCGGGTAGTTCCTCCAGACATGTGCGGGTAGTTCCTCCAGACATGGGCGGGTAGTTCCTCCAGACATGTGCTGGTAGTTCCTTCAGACATGTGCGGGTAGTTCCTCCAGACATGTGCTGGTAGTTCCTCCAGACATGTGCGGGTAGTTCCTCCAGACATGTGCGGGCAGTTCCTCCAGACATGTGCGGGTAGTTCCTCCAGACATGTGCGGGCAGTTCCTCCAGACATGTGCGGGTAGTTCCTGCAGACATGCTGGTAGTTCCTCCAGACATGTGCGGCTAGTTCCTCCAGATATGTGCGGGTAGTTCCTCCAGACATGTGCGGGCAGTTCCTCCAGACATGTGCGAGTAGTTCCTGCAGACATGCGGGTAGTTCCTCCAGACATGTACAGATATTATACCTTGGTACAATGAACAGTTTCACTTCGGCAAGATTTCAAACTTTATTAAATATTATTACTGCGATAAAAACATAGTACGAACTAGTAGGAAAAATATAGCATGAAGAAATATAGCTTGAAAATATAGCACGAGGAAAATATAACATGAACATAGCGGGAAATGTTGCACAAACAAGGAAATTATTGCAAGAACATCAAGGAAATATTAGATGTATTTCGACCGCTGCTGCGTCAAAGAGCATCCGTGTATTCCATAATTCGAGTCATTTGTACCTAAATGAATGCGAATGGAATAGTACAGAGTGCGGCATAAGTAACAGTGCAGTTAGGTCAGTGGTTCCCAAACTTTTTCAGCTTGTTACCCAATTTAGCATGCCACATAAAGCATGTTACCCCTTTTACAAAATGTTGTTATTATTGATATATATGGCTAAATTAAAACACTTGAGATATTTTCTTTTATTTATTGTATTTGAACATTGTGCATCTCTAATGACTATTACCAAAGATGTCAAGAACATCAGTGGGATGGATGGAGTTGCATACTTGAAGCTAGTTTAGGAATTCTTGCTTCGTGGTTAAAGTGCCAGCCTGGCATCGTTTGCAACATTCAAGCGAGTCCTCTTTTTTGTTTTCATACCCAGCACAGTTGAGAAGCCCTTCTCGCACAGATACTTGTTGAGAATGATACAACAACTTCAAGGCTCTCTTGGACAGATTGGCGAGTCAGTAGTCGTGAAATCCAAAAGGAATCTGCATTTTGGTTTTGGAATTCGATTTTCAAGCTTCATTGGCTCGCATTGTGATCCACTCCTCCTTTGCAGGAAATCATCATCATGAATGGCATCATCAGGTACATAGAAGGGATGAATGATCCACTGAAGAGTGGCTGTTTCTTGGTCACTCTCTGGAAAGTAGTGATGCATGCTTGTTTCAAGCCCCTTCAAATGGTCGCCATTTCTTTGTTGATGGTCTGTAGAAGTGATCCAGTATCAGACTATCTCCTCAACAAACTGGTCAGGGTGGGAAACTGGGCGATCACTCCCTTTCTCCAAGTGCCGAATCCAGAGTCTCAGTTTCCCCAGAAATGCAGTCACAGTGTGATGGACATCAATGACAGTCGTGTTTCGGCCCTGGAGTTGCAGATTACCACTGTTCAGCTCCGCAAATATGTCAGCCAAGTAATAAAGTCGAGCAAGCCACTCCTTATCGGTGAATTTGGTAGCAAAGAGAGATCCTTTTTGTTCCAGGAATTCCTGAACAGCTTTTCGGAGCTCAATGACTCGACGTACAACCTTGCCTCGTGACAACCACGAACATCGGTGTGGTAGAGCAGAACTTGATACTGCTCTCCCATTTCCTTGCACAGCTCCTTGAATATGCGCGAATTCACATCTCTGGACTTGATGAAGTTGACGATTTTCAACACTAACTTCAGATTACCAGGCAGGCTTTTCGATCCAAGAGAGTACCGATGAATGATGCAGTGATCTACAGAAATTTCTGGATTGATAGCTTGTATGAGGCCCCCGTAATCCACGATGACCACCCATCATCGACGTGCTCCATCGACGGAGACCTGAATAAAAAGAAAAATTATATAGACTGCGTCAGTTAGTCATTGTTACTTATCTTTTGCGTTATAATTATATGGTTTTAATTAATTATTTCGGTACTTGAGTATTTCAGTACGACAGGCACGATATTTTTTTGTGTGAATCATGTACAAAATATTAGCTACACTACAGTTACTTACAATAAATAAAACTGTATATGACTATATGCCGTGTAATTCATTGTATTTATACTAATTAGACTTTATATAAACATCGTTTCCTACCTGTTGAACGCTGTTCCAATCCAATCCATTCTTGGTAAAGAAACTGTTGATGATATTGAAGACATCTTCTCCCTTTGTGGTTGTCAGCAGATCCTCGCATAATAGGAACTCTTCTTTGATCTTGTCCTGGTGGACGTAACGGACGAACCCAAGGAGAACAGCACAACTGCTACGTCACACGATTCATCAAATTGCAAGGAGAATTTGCCATATGAGCTTTCCTTGATCCTGTTGTAACTTGGGACAGGATATCTGATGCCATGTCATCGACTCGTCGGCGGATGGTGTTGTTTGATAGAGATATGACACTCAGTTTCTTCGCTTGATCCTCCCCACATACCTTGCTTACCATCTCGTATGCACAAGGCATAATCAGATTCTCTGCATGGTGTGGCATTTCTGTTGTTCGGCAATTTTATATGCAACACAGTAGGATGCTTCGACCGCAGCTTGAAGCTTTTGGGCTTGAATTCCAGATGAGCCGAACTGGATATTCTTCAGTGCTAACACAGCCTGGCGCTGAAAATAAGCCTGATCCTTATTTTGAAGATTTGGATGGCACTTCTGTAGGTGAGCTGAGAGTTTTTGATGGCTTGAGGCTTTCATTTGTCAACACTTTGTGACATGCCACACATTGTGGCCGATCCTCTCCACCAGAAGTTAAATTCACAAAGCCATGGCGAAGAAAGGCGTCAGTGTAGGTGCGCTTTTTGGACATTTTCTTGTTCAATCTGCAGAAAAAGAAGAATATCCATGCATACACTGCAAAACGCAAGGTACATAATTTCTTCGCATGGCAGCTAACACAAGTTCACTGATGCAAGCACACACGCATACATTCAAAATTGTCAGCTGCAAGTATCATGCTGTCAGCACAAGAGCACCGTGTAGCGCGAGACTACAGTGAACGTATACAGCCTCGCATACTCTGCTAAGCCTAGCAAAACCATTGAAAACGTAAGAACCACACATACATTATATATAAAATTAGTAATAGCTACAAATTCACAGTAACAGTGGGTAAATACTAACTATATACATGCACAGGGCAGTACACATACATACCAGCTTATGTCTACCTCGGCTGATGCTCACAGATAAACTGACAGTGTGAAATAGAGGCAGCCTCAGGAAGTGAGTGACGCGTACTGGACAGGTCGATCTGGGCTACTGAGTGACTTTCGTCCTGAAGCATACTTGTCAAAATACTTTTGGGTTTCCACACACTAGCTATATATTTCTTCTTTTCTAATACTGTTATTAGTTTTTGATGTTTATTGTTATTTGGTTTAACTTTATTACTTACTTATAATAGGTTTACTTTACAACTTTATATACTAAGACAAAGTTAACAATAATCCTCATACCGGGTACCGCATTGTTTTCTTGATTTTCAGAATTCATAACTTTTTTTCTGTCACCCCTCCATTACCCCCCAAAAATGGTTAAATTACCCCCAGGGGGTAATTTACCCCCAGTTTGGGAACCACTGAGTTAGGTATTCGTGATCAAGATTTGAAGGGAGTCAGAAGAGGCATTCACAAGCCATCACACGGAAACTAATAACCAGATTTCTTCAATAAAGTCGGTAAATTTGGACACATACTGTCCATTTCTAATTTCAGTCTCTCAAGATATCAGAGAGACAACTAACTATCTTAAAATATATAAGAATATTAAACTTGAAGACGCTCAGAAGTTGCATTATCACGTTATTAGCGTGGAATTCTGGAAGCTAATCGGAGGTGACAGTCAGAAATTAAAGCATGAAGATGTCGTGTGTGAGGGAAATATGTGGAGTGAATTTAATGAAGAGAAATTGTAGTATGGAGGTTAAAAAGAGGTGAAGAGATTACTAAAAGTATTATCCAAAGCGCTGAGGAGGCATTGTTGAGATGGGTGAGACATTTAGAGGAAGAATAAAATAGGATGACTTGGAAGATGTATAAATCCTTAGAAAAGGATAAGATGGGTACGGGTCGTCTTAAGAAAAGTTGGAGGAATAGGGTATGCGAGGGGCTTTGACATCCAACAAGCATGTGCGAGCATGCTAGGAGTGAGTGAAGGCAAGTGGTTTATATGACGATGTACTGTTGGAGTCTGAGCTAGGTAACATTTCTGAAGAGATTAAGGAGAAACCGGTTAACCAGACCTGAGTTCCGCTGGTAAGTGGTACAGAACCTTCACTGTGAAGTAGTGGGTGTGAATATTACAGTCTCGAGGGTCGTCTGATCTGTAATTTCAGTAAGTTTCTGGCAAGACAATGATAGTGATGGTGAATGTGATTCTTCTTTCTCAGGTTCCCTTGTCTCTGTCTTATACACACACACACACGCACACAAATATACACACACACACGCACACACATACACACACACACACACACGCACACATATACACACACACAATTGTGGAAGAGGCCACAATTGGAAGTTGAAGACACAAATGAGTCAGAGAGATAGTAGGAAGTATTTCTTCAGTCATAGAGTTGTAAGGCAGTGGAATAGCCTAGAAAATGACGTAGTGGAGGCAGGAACCATACACAGTTTTAAGACGAGGTTTGATAAAGCTCATGGAGCGGGGAGAGAGAGGGCCTAGTAGCAACCGGTGAAGAGGCGGGGCCAGGAGCTAGGACTCGACCCCTGCAACCACAAATAGGTGAGTACAAATAGGTGAGTACACACACGCACACATACACACACACACACACACACACGCACACATATACACACACCACACGCACACATATACACACACACACACACACACATACATACACACACACAACACACACACACACACACACACACACACACACACACACACACACACACACACAAATCACACAAATATACACACACACACACAGGCACACATATACACACACACACACGCACACATATACACACAACACGCACACATATACACACACACACACGCACACATACACACACACACATAATACACACACACACACACGCACACATACACACAAACACACACACACACACACACACACACACACACACACACACACACACACACACACACACACACACACACACACTAGCAACCAGTGAAGAGGCGGGCCAGGAGCTAAGACTCGACCCCTGCAACCACAAATAGGTGAGTACACACGCACACACACACACACACACACACACACACACACACACACACACACAGACACACACACGCACACACACACACACACACACACACACACACACACACACACACACACACACACACACACACACACACACACACACACACACACACGACATGACGGAAGGAATAGACTCTGAGGTGTCCCTGTTTGCAGATGACGTGAAGTTGATGAGAAGAATACACTCGATCGAAGACCAGGCAGAACTACAAAGGGATCTGGACAGGCTGCAGACCTGGTCCAGCAATTGGCTCCTGGAGTTCAATCCCACCAAGTGCAAAGTCATGAAGTTTGGGGGAAGGGCAAAGAAGGCCGCAGACGGAGTACAGTCTAGGGGGTCAGAGACTACAAACCTCACTCAAGGAAAAAGATTTTGGGGGTGAGCATAACACCAGGCACATCTCCTGAAGCGCACATCAACCAAATAACTGCTGCAGCATATGGGCGCCTAGCAAACCTCAGAACAGCATTCCGACATCTTAATAAGGAATCGTTCAGGACCCTGTACACCGTATACGTTAGGCCCATATTGGAGTATGCGGCACCAGTTTGGAACCCACACCTAGCCAAGCACGTAAAGAAACTAGAGAAAGTGCAAAGGTTTGCAACAAGACTAGTCCCAGAGCTAAGAGGTATGTCCTACGAGGAGAGGTTAAGGGAAATCAACCTGACGACACTGGAGGACAGGAGAGATAGGGGGGACATGATAACGACATACAAAATACTGAGAGGAATTGACAAGGTGGACAAAGACAGGATGTTCCAGAGATTGGACACAGTAACAAGGGGACACAGTTGGAAGCTGAAGACACAGATGAATCACAGGGATGTTAGGAAGTATTTCTTCAGCCACAGAGTAGTCAGTAAGTGGAATAGTTTGGGAAGCGATGTAGTGGAGGCAGGATCCATACATAGCTTTAAGCAGAGGTATGATAAAGCTCACGGCTCAGGGAGAGTGACCTAGTAGCGATCAGTGAAGAGGCGGGGCCAGGAGCTCGGACTCGACCCCCGCAACCTCAACTAGGTGAGTACAACTAGGTGAGTACACACACACACACACACACACACACACACACACACTGGACTTGCTGGACACGTAGTCCAGCAACTGGCTTCTCGAATTCAACCCTGCCAAATGCAAAATCATGAAGATCGGAGAATTGCAAAGAAGACCGCATACAGAGTATACGTTAGGTGGCCAACGACTGCAATCCTCGCTCAAGGAGAAAGATTTTGGAGTATAACACCGAACACGTCTCCGGAAGCACACATCAACCAGATAACTGCTGCAGCATATGGGCGCCTGGCAAACCTGATATTAGCATTCCGATACCTGAGTAAGGAATCTTTCAAGACACTGTACACCGTGTACGTGAGGCCCATACTGGAGTATGCAGCACTAGTTTGGAACCCGCACCGGGTCAAGCACGTTAAGAAATTAGAAAATGTGCAAAGGTTTGCGACAAGGTTAGTTCCAGAGCTAAGGGGAATGTCCTTTGAAGAAAGATTGAGGGAAATCGGCCTGACGACACTGGAGGACAGGGGAATAGGGAAGACATGAAAACGACATACAAAATACTGCGGGAAATAGACAAGGTGGCTAGAGATAAGATGTTCCAGAGAGGGGACACAGAAACAATGGGTCACTCTTGGAAGTTGAAGACTCAGATGAGCCAAAGGGATGTTAGGAAGCATTTCTTCAGTCATAGAGTAGTTAGGAAGTGGAACAGTGTGGCTAGCGATGTAGTGGAGGCAGAAACCATACCCAGCTTTAAGACGAGGTATGATAAAGCTCATGGAGCAGGGAGAGAGAGGACCTAGTAGCGTTCAGTGAAGAGGCGCGTCCAGGAGCTGAGTCTCGACCCCTGCAACTACAATTAGGTGAGTAAATTAGGTGAGTACACACACACAAACACACACACAAACACACACATATACACACACACAGACACACACACAGACACACACACACACACACACACACACACACACACACACACACACACACACACATACACACACACACACACACACACACACACACACACACACACACACACACACACACACACACATGCACACACACACAACACACACACACACACACACACACACACACACACACACACACACACACACACACACACACACACACACACAGTATGCCACCAGGTCTCCCACCCTCACAGGCCCCCCAAACCACAGTGTTGGAAAGGAAACTGAAGGTATGGTACACAAACGCTGATGGAATAACAAATAAGTGGGAGGAGTGGCATGAAAGAGTCAAAGAAGCATCACCGGACATCATAGCTCTCACAGAAACCAAGCTTACAGGTATGATAACAGATGCCATCTTTCCAACGGGATACCAAATCCTGAGGAAAGACAGAGGGAACAGGGGGGTGGAGGAGTGGCATTGCTGATCAAAAATCGCTGGAATTTTGATGAGCTGGAGAGAGGAGACAGCGGAGAAGAAAGTGATTACATAGCGGGAACGCTTCACTCTGGAGGTCCCAAGGTGGTAATAGCAGTGATGTATAACACACCGCAGAACAGCAGGAGGCCAAGGCAAGAGTACAACGAGAGCAATAGAGCGATGGTTGACACACTGGCTAGAGTGGCTAGAAGAGCTCATGCATGCAGGGCAAAGCTCCTGATCATGGGTGACTTTAA
>NC_069428.1:41294030-41389030 GCF_026875155.1 Cherax quadricarinatus | reverse complement strand
TCTTTTTTAAAGAAAAAATTTTTCAAACCCCCCAAGACTTCTTCAGTCAGCAATTTTAGTAATGAAATTTTGCTACTTTTTACTTACTGCCCTCCCGGTTTTTCTGTATAAGTCTTAAATGTGTATGTGACATGTTTCAACAATATTTTACCCCCAAATAATTTCAGTTTCTTCATCACTTTTGAACCACAGCCCAAATGATCGGGCATTGACTCTAGGGATCTACCACTCCTCTTCATGGGAGCCAGGGGTCAATTTGGGAATGCACCCTTTCCCATGGGGAAAATTGAAAACTCAAAACCCCCCTACCCCATATTGGGGGGTAGGGGGTGAACTAAGTGGGGGTTTGGGACTGACCCTAACCCATCTAAAAGGGAAACCCTGCCGGGGACACCAAAGCTACCTGAAGCTCTCCCCCTGCTTTTGGGTTTCTCCCTTTTCAACAAACGCACACTTTCCCATGATGCACTGGGAAGTGTGAAAGTACTTGAAACTAAAGATTTTCCCCTTCCCCTCCGTGGGTTTTCCTGCATAGTTTTTAACGCCCATCTGCAATCTTAAAATAAACTAGACTTTGGGCCCCCAACCTTTAGAGAAAAGAAAAAAATTTACTTCAGGGAAAAAATCAAAGGGTTTTCCCTAAGCTGTTTTTAATATTTTTATTTCCAGGGGAACTTTATTTTTGTGACAGAAAAAAAAAAAAACACTGGGCAAAAAAATAAAAAACATGAATACTTTGGGGGTTTATATCAAAGAATTTTGAAAAATCCTCCAGCTCCTCCAAACTGGATTGGGGAGCCCAGTATGCAAACAAGCATTTTCCCCCCCCGGATGGCCATGCGAGGTGCTGAAAAAATGAAAGGGGCCGGGCCCCGGTCCCCGGGGGTTTTCGAGAGTCTGGAAACCCCGTTCTTAAGGGGAAACATGGGCCCCGTTTTTTTCCTTTTTTTTTTATGAAAACCCAAAGGGTTCTGGGGGGCCACTGGACCCATTGAAACTTTTTTGGGGGTTTATGTCTTCCTTCCTTGCCGGGGAAATTGTAACCCCCAAACCCCGGGGATCAAGGGAAACTCCTCCCTGTCGCCCCCACACAAGGGTTGATTAGGGGTCAGCCAGCGTCGACATGCAAAGGGATGGTCCAGTGTAGAAGATTTCCCTTCCTTTCCAAAGGGCAATGGGGATCCTGTCCGGGAAGGTTTGCTGGGTTGTGATTTTGCATTTCTACTGATTGGGGGCCCCTCTTTTTTGGGGATCCAGCTTTGCAAGGGGCTCTTTTTTTTGTCTTAAATTCTTGTTCTTGAATGCCCCGCCCTTTGGGTTTTTTTGGGGCAGTTAAACCATGTTTTAACCCTATTGGTTTGGGGGTTGGGGCTTTGCCGCAAAAAACACGACATTCCATGTGAATTGGGGGAGTAGGCCCCAAATTAAAACCCCCCCAAATTCCCCCAAAACGACAATTTTTCTTTGGGAAACATACTGAGTCTAAACCATCAAAAACAAAGAAAAAACCCTTTTTTCAAGGGAAATTTCTCACGGAAATCAAATGCAACGTTTGCAGCATTCATAGACACCCACATAAAGGATCATTTTGACAATGAAATATGGATCCCAGGTTATAGCCTATTCCGTTGCGACAGACTAAACAGGCAACAAGGGAGGGTTGGCCTGTATGTCACAGAGTCGTCATTTCTACAGAACTACTAAACACCTCAAATGATGTAGTTGAAGTTTTGGCGGTAAAGATCAAAAAACCAAAACCTTGTCATTGTGGTAGTATACAAGCCTCCAGATACAACTTCCCAGCAATTCCAGGAGCAGCTTGAGAAAATTGACTAGTGTCTGAAAAATCTCCCAACTCCTGCCCCAAACATCTTACTACTAGGAGATTTCAGCCTGAGACACCTAAAATGGAGGAGTATAACAAACAATGTTTTAGCAGAGATCATCCCGGGAGGCAGCTCAGATGAAAATTCACACACACACGAACTATTAAATTTCTCCAACAAATTCACCTTAAACCAGTAAATAGTAAAGCCTACAAGACTAGAAAATACGCTGGACTTCATCTTCACTAACAATGATGATCTGATACGTAATATAGCTGTATCAAAGACAATTCACTCAGATCACAACATAATAGAGGTACAGACATGTATGCACAGGGCTCCGGACCAGCAAAATGTGAGCAGTCATGAAGGTCTCTTCACGAAATTCAATTTCAATAACAAAAGCATACAATGGGATCAAGTAAACCATGTTCTAAATGAAACAAGCTGGGAAGAAATCCTAAACAACACGGACCCGAACATCTGCCTTGAAAAAATGAATTCTGTGGTTCTTGAGATCTGCTCAAGACACATTCCATTAAGAAAAAGAAAGAGAAGATGTAAACTAGGAAGAGAGAGAAGTTCCCTATACAGACGAAGGCAAAGAGTCATAGAGCTGCTGCGTGGGGTCAATATATCTGAAATACGAAGAGAAGCACTAGTTAATGAACTTGAAAATATCGAACTTAAGCTGATGGAATCTTATAGGAGACAAAATTCACAGGAAGAACTAAAAGCCGTAAAGGAATTTGAAAAAAAAAATATTTCTTCTATTATGCCAAATCTAAGGGAAAAACAACATCCAGTATTGGGCCCCTGCTTAGGCGGGATGGGACATATACAGATGATAGCCAAGAAATGAGTGAGATGCTAAAGGGGGAATTCAGGCCTAAAATTTTTTTTTTTTTATTTTTCGTTCGATTTCTTTCATTTTTTTTGTACGTAAAGAAGCACCTTTCAATAGTAATGTGACCAAGTTTCAATAAGATAGCTCAAAAAACAACTGAGAAAAAAATTATTTACTAATAATCATACATAATCATACATATTGCAAGGTACCGTCGAAGTGGGACTTGGAGAAGCTGTTTTGGCATTATCTACGCATAAAACAATGCTAAACTGTATTTCTAGTGGATTGCCTTTCTGTAATTTATCCTTTCTTCATTCTTAAAAAAATAAATTTTGTATGTTTTTTGACTTTCAGCCAAATATCTGACTTTTGCCCTCACATAAATCAAAAACAAATTATGATATCTCAAAAAGCGATCCACTAGCTTGTAAAACAATCTTTCCTTTATGTTCTCTGTGAATTTCATTACATTCCTGCTATTATTAACTTAGTTACTTGCTCATATATGTGAATAACTTACTTCCGAGATAATCCGCGAAACAGCCGGACCACCTTTTTTTTTTTTTTTTTCCGAGAAAATAACATTTTTCTCAGTCTTATACTGCATTACGAGTGTATATCATAGTTAACCATGTTCGTTTTCTCTAATATAAGGACCCTGGAGGTGAGAGAAAGAGAATGTAAGCCCCTCTCTGAGAATGGGAATCTATTATTCCCGATGGAGCGCTCTGGGAATATTCCATATATTATTCATTCTGGAGTATTTACCATACTTCTTTGTTATTTATATTGTTTATTATGTCATATTAGATCAATTGTGATAGATAAATAAGCGTAGAAGCTATAATAGCGTTATATTGAGCCATATTCCCGGCCACCCCCGAGACTGGAATTTTCCATGACGTCAGCAAAATGGTGTCGGGAGGTTCCTGGTTGGTTGGAACTCTACGTATAAGTCCCACCTACTGTATTATGATGCCAAATCGTCAATTATTATCTTAGAAAGAATAATACAGTAAATACACGAAAAAAAAACGGAAAAAAAAAAAATAAATTGACGACAGGTGAGCACACCTGTCGCGGGTGGTGACGTAACCCTAGGTGTATTTAAATGACCATAATTCCTTGTAGGAATGTCGTAGAACAATGATTCTGGTACCATTGTGTTGCCAGAGAGTTAAGCTATTTTTCTATAAGATTAACTCAGTTTGTGAATTTTTTTCGGAAAAAATTTTTCGTTCGTGTTATCCCGGAATTCCCCCTAAAGCCCCATTATCACTCAGTGTTCAGCGACCCACTGCCCATTCTAAGGATCGACAATCCAAATGAATTCTTTATGAACGAAACCCAAAATTTGGTCATCCCAATACACTCGGATATTACTATAAAAATCCCCAAGATTTTGAAGAGGCAATTAATGACAGCCCATGCACCCGCCCCCGGCCCAGACTCCTGGAACCCGTGTCATCAAGAACTGCAAAAATCCCTTCGTGTGCTTCAGCATTTTATGGAGGGGGCATGGAAAAAGGTTTACAACACACACTAAAAAAAACAGACATAGCCCCACTCCACAAAGGTCAGAAAGCAATTGCAGAAAACTCATACCTATAGACTAATTCCCATATAAAAATCTTTTAGAGGGTTCTAAAAAAAAGATGCCAAACCCAAATAGTACCATCAATTACACAACCCGGAAAAAGGGTTTTTGAGCAGGTCGTCCTCCTGTCCAGTACTGGGCCACTATGAAAGGGAGTGACCTCCTCGAAGACACGCGACACTCCAAGCGGACTCAAACCCAAAACTTCGAAGGGCCCCAAAACAATATGAAGTTCAACGAAGAGAAATTTCAACTACTCAGATATGGAAAACTTGAAGAAATTAAAAACGTTTCAGGGTATACCACAAATTCTAACCATGCAATAGAGCGGAAAAGTAATATGAAGGACATGGGAGTGATAATATTAGGGGATCTCGCCTTCAAAGACCACAACAATGTATCTACCTCATCCACTAGGAAAATGATAGGATGGATAATGAGAACCTTCAAAACTAGGGACGCCAAGCCCATGATGATTCTCTTCAAATCGTTTGTGCTCTCTAGGCTGGAATACTGCTGTACACTAACGGCCCCTTCAGGGCTGACGACATTGCAGACCTGGAGAGTGTCCATAGAACTTTTACGGCACGCATAAGTGCGATAAGACACCTAAACTACTGGGAAAAAGTTGAAGGTCCTTGATCTGTATTCCTTCCAATGCAGGCGAGAGAGATACATGATAATATACACTTGGAAGGTCATGGCAGGAGATGCAACATTCCCCGATGAAAAGCAAGGGTGCCACGAGTACACTAAGAGACAATACAGTAAATGTCCGGCTCCAAGACTGTTAAATTTCCCCTCCGCAGCATAAGTAAGGGGGATTACCAATAGACCCCTGCTGTCTTCAAGAAGGCACTGGACAGGCACCTAAAGTCAGTACCTGACCAACCGGGCTGTGGTTCGTACGTCAGCTTGCGTGCGGCCAGCAGTAACAGCCTGGTTGATCAGGCCCTGATCCACCATGAGGCCTGGTCTCAGACCGGGCCGCAGGGACGTTGACCCCCGAAACCTTCTCCAGGTAAATTTAGGTAATAAGGAAAGTCTTAGGGTCAAAGCGTGTTCCCATTACCGAAATGGAAACTGTTTGGAGGAAGTCCCCAGAGTGAAGTGCACTCACAGCTTGGAGACGGGCAGTCTCCCTCTCTGATGTTGCATCCCTAAGCATGGTGGCAAGTACCTTCTCAGTGATGGGACCATCCCAACTTGACCGACTGTAGGCCAGAGCTGCAGTAGGTTTTGGTGCAGGGGCAGCGAGAATCTCCCATTCAGTGATGGCACTGGCGTAGCTATTGTCCTGTATTTCTGCTGAGTCACTGAGGCTGTCCAGAAGAATTTGTTTTATTAACTCGTTTGATGCTATGAAAGAGGATAGGAAAGCTGGTAGGGCAATCTGGGAGGATTTACGTACGCCCAGGCCCCCAAGCCTGACTGGAAATGAGGCTTGGAACCACTGTTCATCTTCAAGGGAAAGATTCAATACACTCTCCAGCATGGTCATATGGAGGTAGTCATATTCCTTGAGTTTCGGACTGCTGAAGGCTGAGGAGCATCTCAGGAAGTAGGTAAGTTTTGGGATGGACAGGTGAGTAGGCAGAAGGCATCATGTGTATCAGTGTCTTTCATCCTGCCTTCCGTCTTCCTGAGGTTTGAGATCTTTTTTCTAGGATCAGGTCAATGGCATTGGGCCCAAGAGGAGCACCAATGAGAGTGCTTCTGTGACTTCCTTGATGACCAGGCAGAATAGAAATGGGGCGAGAGGGTCTCCCTGTTGCACACTCTCATACGAGTTAATTTCATGGTCCCGAAAAATAGTTTTGAAGTCACACTATAACAGTACTCTATGAAGGGACAGAGGGAAGAGAAGAGTCTACAAACTGCTTGGAGAGCAGCATCCCTTCTGACTAAGTTGAAAGCACTGGCAAAGTCCAATTTGATCAAGGCTTTTTCTATGATATGTTGTTGATGTATTCTCGTGCTGCGTGGGCAGCTGCTTCACAGCCTTGTTGAACACCAAACCCAAGCTGAGTTGGTTTCAACATTGCAGCAGCCTCTTGACTCACCATTCTTACTGCAGCCTTGGCGACTAGGCGCAGAAGGATGCTGCCCAATGCAATGGGCCTGATTCCTCCATCCTTTTCCGGAGGGCACACAATGAAGCTCCAACATAATGTAGTAGGTTTTGTCAGTGTTAAGTATAAGTTTATTGGCTGTCATCCAAGTCAGAATTTTGAGCAGCTCCTTGCTGACAATGGTGCTGAGGGTGGCGAGATTAGGGTGGGAGATGACGTAAGTCGTGTCGTCAGCAAAGAGAATGGGTTTCAGGTGTTGGGATACGTTTGGAAGATCATTAATGTAAATGAGGAAGAGCAGGGGACCAAGGACACTTCCCTGCGGAACTCCAGTATCAAGTGGCTGTGTTGATGAGGCTGTGTCTTTAATGGTGACATACTGATACCTATTAGTAAGGTAGGATTTGAAATATGCAAGCGCATGGCCTCTTATACCATAATGGTCAAGTTTGTGGATAGGATGCCGTGGTCTACTGTGTCAAACGCTTTCTTAGGTCAATAAAAATTCCTAGCGGATATTCCTTATTTTCCAATGCTGTGTAAAGCAGATCTAGCATTTTTACAATTGCATCATTAGTGCTTTTATTTTTAAATGCCGGGAGCAAGGGGCTAGTAACCCCTTCTCCTGTATATATTACTAAATTTGAAAGGAGAAACTTTCGTTTTTCCTTTTGGGCCACCCAACCTTGATGGGATACGGCTGGTACGTTGAAAGAAAGAAGAAATATATATATATTTATAAATTTATTGCTATGTTGTCTATCTCTTACAGGTATACATATGCCTGTGTTGCCATGTTGCTTGTCTCATACAGATACACATGTATATATTAACACTATATATTACAAATAAGATTTAAACTCAGCTACTATTATCGTAGGGGTTCTTAAATGGAGATATCGAGGGTTGAAGGTAGACACACTTGTTGGATGGTAACGATATGTTGTCAGACTGTGATGATGGGAAATGGAGCCCAGCCTCTGCCTGTCCTAGCCTGTGTCAAACGCCGACTGAGAGCGAGGTAGCTAGCTTCACACTCAAGCTGCATCCCGTGACGTCATACAATCACAGGCCTAAGGGATCTTCTATATAAACACATGGATGATACTGATATGCTATACAACACAGGGATCAGCAACTATGCTGACACTATAATAATTATACTAGACACGTGTAAATACGATTATAAATGCCAAGAACATTCACGGTAACAAGTTAATTATCACACTGCCTCTCCATTTATAAAAAACACGAAATTCAATATTGCAGTTAAAGTTTGGGATACAAGTTCACGATTATATTTTTTTTATCTTTGTGCGGTTATCTTTCAAAACGACATTTTGATACCTCCAGCAGGTATCAAAGTGAAACATCGTTCATATTGATACCTGAAGCATCGGTCATATTAAAATGCTGTGTGTGCCACTAACAAAAATCTTCAACAGACCAATTGAAACTGGCAACTACCTGAAGTATAGACGATGGTAAATGTAGTCCCAATTTTTAGAAAAGGAGACGGACAAGAAGCATTAAACTACAGACCTGTGTCACTGACTTGTATAGTTTCAAAGTCATGGAGAAAATCAGGAGGAGAGTGGTGGAGCATATAGAAATATACAAGATTATAAACGACAATCAGCTCAGTTTCAGTGAAGGAAAATCCTGTGTTACAAACCTACAGGAGTTTCATGACAAGATAACAGAAGTAAGACACGAGAGAAAGGGGTGGATAGACTGCATTTTCTTGGACTGCAAGAAGGCCTGCGACAGTTCCTAACAATTACATTAATACACAACCTAGAGGATCAGACACACCTAACAGGAAAGGCACTGCAGTGCATCAGAGAATATTTGACAGGAGGCAACAAGTCATGGTACGTGACGAGGTGTCAGATTGGGCGCCTGTAACGAGCAGGGTTCCACAGAGGTCAGTCCTAGGACCTGTGCTGCTTTTGGTATATGAATGACATAACGGAAGGAACTCAGAAGTGTCCCTGTTAGCAGATAATGTGAAGCTAATGAGGAGGGAAATTTAAAACAGATGAGGATCAGGCAGGATTACAAAGAGACCTGGACAGGCTACAAGCCTGGTCCAGCAACTGGCTCCTTGAATTTAACCCCACTAAATGCAAAGTTATGAAGAACGGGGAAGGACAAAGAAGACTGCAGACAGAGTATAGTCTAGGTGGCCAAAGACCGCAAACCTCACACAAGAAAAAAGATCTTGGGGTGAGTATAATACCGAGCACATCTTTTAAAGCTTACATCAACCAGATAACTGCTGCATCCTATGGGCGCCTGGCAAACCTAAGAATAGCCTTTCGTTACGTCAGTAAAGAATCGTTCAAGACTCTGTACACCGTGTACGTTAGGCCCATTTTGGAGTATGTAGCACCAGTTTGGAATCCACACCTGGTCAAGTACGTCTAGAAATTAGAGATAGTGCAAAGGTTTGCAACAAGACTAGTCCCAGAGCTAAGGGGATTGTCCTACGATGAAACGTTGAGGGAAATCGGCCTGACGACACTGGAGGACAGGAGGGTTAGGGAAGACATGATAACGACATATAAAGTACCGTGAGGAACTGACAAGGTGGACAAAGACAGGATGTTCCAAAGATGGGAACACACAAACAATGGGTCACAATTGGAAGTTGAAGACTCCGATGAGTCAAAGGGATGTTAGGAAGTATTTCTTCAGTCATAGAGTTGTCAGGAAGTAGAATTGTCTAGAAAGTGACTTAGTGGAGGCAGGAACCATACATAGTTTTAAGACGAGGTTTGATAAAGCTCATGGAGCAGGGAGAGAGAGGACCTAGTAGCGATCAGTGAAGAGGCGGGCCCAGAAGCTATGAATCGACCCCTGCAACCACAAATAAGTGAGTACAGGTAGGTGAGCACACACATTTCACCATACTGTAAAAATAACATGATATGAGGATTAGGAACCGAACTGGCGGTCTCGCGTTCGCAAGTTGATGACCGTATCCACTGTTAAAGAGTTGGAGAACACTCCCGGTTACCGGCCTCAGGGGGTGCTGTACTCACTGGTTACCGGCTCGGGTGAGACTGTTGTTAGTTCATCCCGGTTTGTGTTTTATTGGCAGAAGGTTCGTCGGCGATCTCTGAGAGCCGGAACTGCAGCAGAATGATGAGGTACGTTGCCACGAAACTGCAGATCTGCAACATATACACATCAGAGATTATTAGCATTACATCTAAGGGAAAGTGCTAAACCTTATGGGGTAGCATACAGCACCTGAAGAATGGGAAGTGTTAGAGAGTCACGAGTGTATGTCAGCTTCTTGGGAGACCTCAAGCAGAGTTTTAAAAGTTAGGGGAATAAGAGAGTATTACAACCCAGGAGTCCAAATGGCCTGTTATCCTGGGTGTAAAGGGAGCAAAATAAACACAGCAGAAAACTTTTGACTTATATTATCCTTCACCAATTTAGAACAGAAGTATGTATACTATATACACTATGTACAGTGATAGGTATTAGTGCACTCCACGGTAAGCAAGGCAGAATAGAAGCCACTAGAGAGCAGACCGTGCTTCAACCAGCACTAGAATGGGAATGACAAGGGCAGACAGGAGAGTGGTACCCACATAACCTCTGCGATTGCCAAAACCATCTTCTCATTGGCTGGAACCTGGGTACTGGTTGAACGACGGGCCCCCATCGTCAACCCTCAGTCACCTGGTTCGCTGGTTGGGGGAGATAGCCCGTAAATGAGGGTGTGTTATGAGCCGAATAAAGGTTACTACTCTTTGCATGCCACAGAGTGTCAGAAAGAACCCAACATGTGTGTGTGTGTGTGTGTGTGTGTGTGTACTCACCTAGTTGTGGTTGCAGGGGTCAATTCATAGCTCCTGGCCCCGCCTCTTCACTGGCCGCTACTGGAGTCACTCTCCCTGCACCATGAGCTTTATCATACCTATGCTTAAAGCTATGAATGGATCCTGCCTCCACTATATCGCTTCCCAAACTATTCCACTTCCTGACTACTCTGTGGACTGAAGAAATACTTCCTAACATCCCTGTGATTCATCTGAGTCTTCAACTTCCAACTGTGTCCCCTTGTTGTTGGGTCCCATCTCTGGGATATTCTGTCTCTGTCCACTTGTCAGTTCCTCTCAGTATTTTATATGTTGTTATCATGTTTCCCCTATCTCCCCTGTCCTCCAGTGTCGTCAGGACGATTTCCCTTAACCTCTCCTTGGCTAGGTGTGGGTTCCAAACTGGTGCCGCATACTTCATATGGGCTTAACGTACACAGTGTACAGGGTCCTGAACGATTCCTTATTAAGATGGCGGTATACTGTTCTTAGGTTCGCTAGGCGCCCATATGCTGCAGCAGTTATTTGGTTGATGTGCGCCTCAGGAGATGTGCCTGGTGTTATACTCACCCCAATATCTTTTTCCTTGAGTGAGGGTTTGTAGCCTCTGGCTCCCTAGACTGTACTCCGTCTGCGATCTTCTTTGCCCTTCCCCAATCTTCATGACCTTGCACTTGGTGGGGGTTGAACTCCAGGAGTAAATTGCTGGACTAGGCCTGGGGCCTGTCCAGATCCCTTTGTAGTTCTGCCTGATCCTCGTCTGATTGAATTCTTCTCATCAACTTTACTCATCTGTAAACAGGGACTTTTCAGAGCCCTTTTCCCTTTCCCTTCATTTTTTTTCCCCAAATACTAAAAAACCCAGCCCCAGTCCTAGGAGGGACCCCTGTGGGGGGCCCCACTCGTCACAGGCGTAACTCTGAAAACCTCACCCTTTCCATGACTCGTTTGTTGTCTTCCTAAAAGGTATTCCCTGATCCATTTGTAGTGCTTTCCCTGTTATCTTTTCCCTGATCTCCAGTTTTTGCGCTAATCTTTGTGGGGAAAACTGTGCCCAAATGCTTCTTAAAAGCCCAAAAATTTTTGCAATTTTCCCAAAACCCCTTTCTTTGTCTTACAAATGTCCCCTGTCATAAAAACTCAGTATTTTTGTGACCAGGCTTCCCCCCCCCTAAAACCCGTTTTCGGTGTTGTTGATAAGCTCTTTCCCTCTCTAGGTGTTCCATCACTCTTTTCCTGAAAATCTTTTCCAGGGAATTTGCATACTATACTTGTCAGTGACACGGGTTTTGTAGTTTGCGCTTTTTTCCTGTCTTCTTTTTTTTAAAAAATTGCGACTACATTTGCTTTTACCCAATACCTCAGGTAATCCCCCTTTGTGTCAACAGATGGTATTGTTGTTAAGGGTAAACATAGCCCCTTCTGCCCCCTCTTCAGGCCCCATGGAGAGTTGCTATCCGGCTTTTTTTCGCTCTAAGATGTTAGCTCGATCAGCGCCCTTCACTTTTTTCCTCGGGGGTTTTTATTGTTTCCCCCCCCCCCTTTGGTGGTGTACCCCCCCTCTTGAACCTTCTGAAATCCCTTCTTTTTCCCCCCTTGTAAAGGCCCTTTACTTTTTGCTTTTTTAACAACTTCAGACAGTATTCCCAAAGCTGCCCTCCTCCTCGGAAAAATTTAAATTTGTATAAAAAAAGAATAATAACTGACAAAATAAACATTTTTATTTTTTAAAAAAAATAAAAAAATTTTTAAAACACAAAAATTATAAAGTTTTAAATCCTCCCATTAAAGAAAATGAAAAATGAAAAAATTAAATGATAACTGAATTAACCCCCTTAATGTTTTTAAAAAAACGGGGGTGTTGGTGTTGGTGACACTGCTTGTTGTTGAAATCGTAGCCTTTGGCGGGATGATGGGGGGGGGTTGCAGGTGTTGGGGACAAACCCCCCGGCTCGTTCTTCACAGTTTTTTTTAGCTTTCAATAATCCTTCCGATGACGGGAAAGCAGGTTTTCTCCACTGCAATGATGATTTGGTTTATATCCTGCTATTGCTTTCAAAAACGGGGAAAGTGGATCAAAATTTGGGCATTCAGAACGTTAGTCTGTCCCCTTAAAATTCTTCTCTTTTATTGACGGGTTTGACCTCTCTTCATCCAAGCGGGAAAAGATAAAAGGGTTTAAACCCCTCTTAAAAAATTTCACTCTCCATGTTAATTCCCAATACCTAAAAGACGTGGAAAGACTGAAAGGACTAAGTTTATTATTGGTCAAAAGTAAAGTTTTTAAACCCAATTAATCCACTAAAATAAAGGGGGCCCTTGTACTTAAAATAGTGTGGGAGCTGTGGGGCTAGTGATTACTGTTTGGCCCGGGACCCCCACACGTCCCCTTTTCGGGGGGGGAAGGGGGGGGAAGGGGATAGAGGAGTAGACTAAACCCTACCTTAACAAGCAGCCGGAAATAAAACTACCCACTTTCGGGGGTGGGGGAAAAAAGGGGGGAAAATAGCGGGGCTAGTTTTTCCCTTTCCTTTTACAAGAAACCCGGCAAGCAAACTATATTTTTCTGGGGGGGGGAAAAAAAGGGGGGGTGGGGTTTGGGGGGCGGGAAAACTTACCCTCCCTTTAAAAAGTACCCGGCATAAAAATATTATTACTATTCGCTACTCCTATCTCTTGAACTTTTCCCTCAAAACTCCCCCTCCCAAGATTATAGTAAAGGAGTTAAAAAAAAAATTGGGAGGAAAGAGTTCTAACATGTAAAAAGTTAAATAAGGAACCCAAATCTTCTACGGACTGTCCGATTTAAAACCAGTCAGGAAAAAATTTGGGTTTAAACCATTGACTTTACAATAGGGGAACTTAAGACCCTGGAGTGCCAATGCCCACCTCAAGAGGGGGCTTTTGGGTTTCCCCTTTTAAAAGTTTTGGGTTTTATATCAAAGGTTTGTGGTCTGTTTCAAAAATGAATTCTTTTCCCAGCAAAAAAAAATGAAAGGGTTTGGAGATACCTCCCCAAAAGGGGCCCAAAACATTCCTTTTTTTATCGTGGGTATCTTTTTTCTCCCGGGAAGGAGTTTCCGGCTTAGGAAGCATACGGGGAAAGGGAAAAGTTCCATCATGGTATTTTTGTAACCCCGCCCCTAAGCCAGTATTGGGGGCTTCGGGTTCCCTTAAAACAAAATTTTTTAAAAATATTTGGAATTTTTAAAGTATAGGTCTTTCAAAAAAGTTACTTTTAACCCAATTAAATTTTTCCCGAGCTCCGTCAAAAAAGGGTTCTTTGGGTTTCCTTTCACAGACTTTTTAAGGAAGTCAGATAAGTCCCTGTAAGATAAATAAGGTTGGGATAAATCGGATAAAAATTTACAGAAAAAAAAAGATACGCAGGGAGCTTCTTGGTTTTTGGGGGAAATTTTAAATTCTTTTTAAAGCTTTAAATTTACTGGGGAGAGGCTGCGAGAGTTTTTGGGAAAGTTTCAGCCCAAGGGAAAATCAAAATTTGTTTTCCCCAAAGGGAAGAATTTCTTGGGCCCCTTGGCATGAGGCCTTGTGAGCTTTAACCCTACGCAAAACTGATGTTAATTTTGGATATTTTCGCCCCATGTGGATGTCATTACGTAAATTTTAAAATCAAAAAAAAATAAAACATTTGGCTTTATTCCCCAAAGCCTTTCTCATAGCCCTCACGTAGGTAGAAACAGGCAGTTCCCAAAAACCGAAGGGCTAGTTCTTTTACTGCATCACCCTTTGGTGGGGTGGGGAAAAGCGGTGTACGGGCTTAGAAGAAGGAACAAAATTAAATTGATGATTCCCCGCAAAATTTCAATCTCTGAAAAGAAGGAAGCGTCAAAAAATTTGTGTAGATCGCTATTATTAAGGGCTTTGGCTCAGCATCCCCGAGTTATGGGCATTAAGGCTCTGAAGCCCAATAGCAAGATAGCAGAAAACTAAAGGGTTTTCAATGTTCTTTTTTTTTAAAAATTTTTTCTACCTCTCGGTCAAAGCTCCCTAAGGTGAACTGGAATGGGTATTAAATTTTCGTTTGATAGGTTTGTCCGACACAAAGTCAATCTTAGGGAAACTACCTTTGGAGGTAACCCCTGGAATATCAGAAAAGAAGTCTAAAAAGTTATACACATTGAAGTAGTTATGGCTCTTATGGTCATCCAAAGATTCATTTTGTTAATGTTGGTTGCGCCCGAGTGGTAAAGAGTCCCCAAAATTTCAGTATTTTCTTATCTTTGTCTAATTTTAGAGGTGTCAATTACGCACCCCTTCATTTTTCAGTTGTCGTATCAAGTTCGTGGGGAAAAAAAAAAAAAACAAAATTCAAAGTTTTTAAAGGGCTTTTAACCAAATTTTCCCTTGGGGTTTAATTTTTTTTAAAGGGATGTTGTTTATGAAAAAAGCTTTTTTTTCCCCCTTGATTCATGGGGGAGTCAATTTCCCACAAATATTTAAAACTTTATATGGCCTTTCCATGCTACTAATAATTTATTTGACTTGATAGGCCCAAAAATACCAGAACTTCTCCTACTTTAAAACTTCTCCTCTGATTTTTGGGAAACAAAAAAAAATGTTTTGTACTGGTCCATTTACAAGGGTTAAGTTTTTCCCCAAAAACTTGTCAGGGTTCCTCAAGTTTGGATCTAAAGGGCAAGGAGAAAATGGTAAGGGAAGGGCTGAACCCAGCATTTTTCCCCCTCATTGTCCCCTAAGTCATGGGAAAGGGTGGAAAAAAATGGGCTCTGGCCTGTCTACCCTAGAGAAGTTCAAAAAAAAAGGTGAAAAACCCCAAAAAGTCAATGGGACCTTCCCTCATGGCAAACAAAGCAAGGGTAGGTAACGATGCCCCTTTCCCTTTGGGTTTTAAAGGGGGCAAAGTTTTCCCCTTTAAAAAGGACTTGAAATTTAAAAGCTGGGTCAATCCTCCCCTTACAGCTGGGGGTGATAGGGTTTTTGGTGAAAAGAGGTTCAATCCCAGAAATTGGTATTGGTGTTGCATTAAGTCAGATGTGAATTGTGTCCCACGGTCAGAACTAATTTCTTTAGGGATGCCCCTTGAAGAAGTGGGCAAAAGGGCTTCAGCCCCCTTGTAGTAGTTTTGGTTTTTAAGGAAAAGGGTTCAGGGAAAAATCGAAGCTTTAAACAAAATTTAAAGTTTTAAAATTATCTTTGTCCCCCCGATTTAAAGTGGGGGATAAAGGACAAACGATTTCAAAAGCTACTCTTTCGAAAGGTACCGTAAAGGGCTGGCATTTTGCCTTTGGTACTCGCCTGGTACTCGGGGAAAATGAAAGTTGGCAAAAATTTACCGTTTTTACAATAGGTAATTTATATCTGAGGGGAAATTTTTGGGGCCCCAAAAAAGGTTTCCCTAATTTTATTTAAGGTTTTACGAGGGGAGAAATGTCCGGCCCCCTGGCAGGTCTCTCTGCATTTATTGGAAAAAAACTAAAAATGGTATAGGGCTATCTACTGAATTTTAATTTGAATAGGGCTTGCTACAAGATACCTTTTATATATTCAAATTTATATGGGAAAAATTTTTTCCCTTTTGGGTAAAATTGATTTTTTTTAGCGGGATTATGGCAAAATTTTGAAGGAAGGGCAAAATTTCGTTGTAATTGACAAAGGAGTCCTTCGATATATCTAAAAGGCTTTAAAAATCAGGGAAAAAACAAAGGGTTTGGGCAGTAGGAGAAGCCTGGGTTTGGTTTTGAACCCTACTCAAAAACATTTATGGTTTTCGGAGGTTTATATCTTCACTTTCATTCTAACAAGGGGAACCGGGGGATCCTTTACCTCGGCTTTTTGGGGGAGTAGCCCTCACTGGTTTTTAAACCCCCATGAAATTTACGAGAAAATTTTTATCTGAAATTTCGAGGGGCTTCTTGACTCTAAAGGAAGAGGGGGTTTGAAACATTATTCCATCTTTTGGGGAGGAAAGGTCAATCTCAGAAGGAAGAATGGACCCTTTTTCATTTCCTATTTGTAGGGCAAGAAAATGATGGGAGTAGTACGGCTTAAAACCCAAAAATTGAACCATTTTTGGACCTAATGTAAAAAACGGAATGGTAGGGAAAAATGTCCGTACGGCCCAAGTATCTTTAAAGGGAAAAGAGAGGGAAGAGTTTTTTTTGAGGTTAGGGGAAAAAGTTTCAGAAATGACTTTTTAATTTTGCATCCAGTGTCTGTAAAAAGGTGATTTTCATTAAATCCCTTTAAAAATTCCCCCAACAGAAGGGTGCTTGGGGCATTACAGTCTTTTAAAAACCTTCCCAAATTTTTGAACTTTTTTAGAAAGGGCAAACTGGACGGGTTTTTGTTCCCTTTTAAAACCACACAAATGACAAACAGGAAAAAAAGAAGTCATTTTACTTTCCACTTTGGGGCTTTGATTTTTTTAAGGTTTGATGAACCCTTGCCTTTTCGGTTCGATCCCTTTTTGGTCTTTATAGGAATTTTTTGACCTCAGCATACAGGTTTTAGCAGCCTCAGCAACTTCCCCGCTTTAATCAGGTTTTCGTTTTGATGAAAGCTCGTTTCTGGTGAGGAGAGCTTTTAGGAACTGGTCAAAAGACTTCAGTCTCCCAAGAGATTCATAAAAAGTGATCAATTCCTGAACTCTCTATCCAAAAACCCCAAACAAACGAAAAGTGTTAACCCGTAACCCGTTGGGAAAATTCTGGCCAGGGCCCCGTAAGGTGGAAAACCTGGAAAAACTTTCCTGTTTGGGAATTTTTGGTTTTTTGTATGCTTTAAGGATTGCCTTCTTCGGGAGGTTGTAATTTTCATAAATATCCTGCGACCCAAAATTGAAAAGATATTCAAAACGGGACCCGAAAATAAATTCCCAACCGGTTTGCCCCTGTGTCGAGGCCATTCACAGAGGGTAAACGGAAAATTTTTAAACCTGATAATGTTTGAAGTTGTCTTCCCCCCCTGTGAAAGGGGGGTAAAATTTGGGGTTGGAAAAATGTGAGTAGCTGCATGATGTTCAAATTTCTCCGTCCCCTAATTTTTGTTTTTGTAAGAGTTAACTTTTTTTTTCTCAAAATTTAAGGGAGCTTTTTCGAGCTCGCGATCCTTTTCTCCTTTTATTAAAACCCAAATTCTCTAGCTTTTTTCAACTTCTTTTATCTTTGCTTTTTTCCCCAAGTTTTTTTATTTTAGCCTGTTCTTCATGTAAATTTTTTCCTGTTCCCACTTTTTTTAGCCCGTTCCTCACGTTCTCGGGTCTTTCTTCACGATAAGTCTTTTCATGTCCTTTTTTTCTTCTCCCTTTTTTTTTATAACCCTCTTTCTTGGATTTCTCTTTTCAAAAATTTTCTCTCTCTCCTTTTTCTCTTCTCTTTCGATTTTTCTCTTCTCCTTTTCTTTTTTCTTTCCCTTTCTAACTGTCTCTCTTCTCTCTCAATTCTCTCTCTTTCAAGTCTTTCCCGGTTTTTAGCACTAAAGAAAGATTTAAATTTTTCCCCGTTATTTCCCAACTTACTTTCCCGGCCCTTCATCCAAAAATGGTATTCCTCCCTTGCTTGCAAGAAAAACTTAAAAATATCAGGGGAAATGAAAAGGGGGATTTAAAAAAAATGGGGGGGTTCAATTCCTGACTCCGCTCAAAAATGCAAATAAACCCCGAGGGCTCGATTTCCCCACTTAAAATTTAAAAAAATATGTTTAAATTAAAAAGAAGGGTTTTTTTGCCGGCTCCGAGCAAACCCGTAGTAGAAAAGGGGGCATTGACCCATCCGTCTTCTCACAAACAAATTTCACCCGGAACTTCTCAGGTCCCTTTGAGTTAATCCTCCAAGTGTTTTTAAGCAACACAAAAATTGATGCAGAATTAAAAAAGTATTTCCCCGCCTTGACTTGACTTACAATAAAATTTTGGGGCTATAAAAAATCACCAAAAACTTTTAAAAACCTGTACGGGAGTTCTTTCCCTTGAGAATGATTACTCATGGTGGTGGTAACCGTCTGTGGTATGCGGCGTTGAAGTTCCAATGGTAGATTCAAGATGGAGTTGAATCTTGATTTAGTAGAGTTGATTCTGGCAAGGTCGCCACTTGTGAAGGCTTACTCAGCTCTGTAACAACTTCAGACAGTATTACCAAAGCTGGCTCCTCCTCAGGAAAATTAATGTATAGAAAAAGAATAAAAACTGACAAACATAAACACTTTATTATTTAGAAAATATAAAATATAAAACACTTAAATATGAAGTATTAATCCTACATTAAAGGAAATGAAAAATGAAAAATATAAATGATAACTGAATTCAACGCTAATGTATATAAAACTTGGGTGTCTGGTGTTGGTGACACTGTGTTGTTGAAATTGTAGCCGTTGCTGATGATAGGGGGGGGGGTCGCAGGTGTTGATGACAACCCACCGGCTCGTTCTTCACAGATTTTCTAGCTTTCAATAATCCTTCCAGATGACAGGAAAGCAGGTTTTCTCCACTGCAATGATGAGTGGTTATATCCTGCTACTTGCATATGCAAACAGGTAAGTGGATCAAAATTTGGGACATCTCAGAACGTTAGTCTGTCTCCTTCAATTCTACTCGTTGATTGGCAGGTGACTCTCTCTGTCATCCAAGCTGGAAAGATAGACAGGTTACCCACTGCTTAAGAAATCACTCTCCATGATAAGTACAATACCTAAAAGACGTGGTGATTATTACAACAGTCAACTTAGAGCAAGACTGAAAGGACTAAGTTTATTATTGGTCAAAAGTGAAGCTTTCAACCAATAATCCACTAGAATACAAGGCAGGCATGTACTTAAAGTAGTGCTGGCAGCTGTGAGTCTAGTGATTACTGTTTGGACCGGAGCCCCACACGTCACCTTTCGGAGGGGGGGGGGAGGAGGGGAAGGGATAGCAGGAGCTAGACTGACCCTACCTTAACAAGCAGCTGGTAATCAAACTATCACTTTCGGGTGGGGGGAAAAAATGCTGGAATAGCGGGAGCTAGACTTACCTTACCTTAAGAAGTAGCCGGCAAGCAAACTATCACTTTCGGGGAGGGGGAAAAAGGGGGGGAGATAGCGGGAGCTGGACTTACCCTACCTTAACAAGTAGCCGGCAATGAAACTATTGTTACTATATTGCTACTCCTATCTATTGAACTTTTCCCTCACACTCTTCTGTGAACACTTCTTTGAATCTCATGTTGAGTTCTCACATACCTTACTGTCGATTCTTGTGATCTCTCCTCCTTCCTTTTTTAGCCTGATTACCTGGTCCTTGACTGTTGTTTTCCTCCTGATGTGGCTGTACAACAGCTTCAGGTCAGATTTGGCAGTCACTGCTATGTCATTTTCATATTGTCATTGGGCCTCCCTTCTTACCTGTGCATATTCATTTCTGGCTCTATGACTGCTCTCCTTATTCTTCTGGGTCCTTTGCCTTCTATACTTCTTCCATTCCATAGTTCACTTGGTTTTGGCCTCCCTGCACCTTTGGGTGAACCACAGGCTCATCCTGACTTTTTCATTGTTCCTGTTACCCTTGGGCACACACCTCTCCTCAGCTTCCTTGTATATTGTTGTCACATATTTCATTATCTTGTTTACTGATTTCCCTGCCAGTTCTCTGTCCTACTGAACCCCGTTCAGGAAGTTCTTCATTTCCACATAGTCCCTTTTCTTGTAATTTGGCTTCATTCGTCCGGCTCTACTGTGTATTCGAATCTTAAAACCACATGATGGCTGGCCCCAAAGGTTTGTCATATGTGATGTTCTCAATATCTGCACTACTCAAGGTGAATACTAGGTCCAGTCTCGCTGGTTCATACTCTCCTCTCTCTCTCTGTTAGTGTCCCTTACGTGTTGATACATAAGTTTTCCATTACCACCTCCATCATCTTAGCCCTCCACGTTTCTTGGCCCCCATATGGCTCCAAGTTCTCCCAATCGATTTCCTTGTGGTTGAGGTCACTCATGATCAGTATCTTTGCCCTGCACGCATGAGCCCTTCTTCCCACTTCAGCCAAAATGTCAACCGTCGCTCTATTACTCTCATCATACCCTTGCCTTGGCCTCCTGCTGTTCTTTGGTGGGTTAAATATCACTGCAATTACCACTATAGGATCTCCAGACTGAAGCATTCCTACTATGTAATCTCTTGCTGCTCCTCTGTCTCCTTTCTCCAGCTCATCAAAATCTCATCGGTTTTTGACCAGCAGGGCTACTCCTCCACCCCCTCTGTTCCCTCTGTCTTTGCTCAAGATCTGATATCCCGTTGGAAAGATGGCATCTGTTATCATACCTGTGAGCTTGGTTTCTGTGAGAGCTATGATGTCCGGTGATGCCTCTTTGACTCTTTCGTGCCACCTAGTTGTGGTTGCAGGGGTTGAGTCACATTTCCTGGCCCCTGCCTCTTCTCTATTCGCTACTAGATCATTCTTCCTGCTCCATGAGCTTTAGCGTACCTCTTCTTAAAGCTATGTATGGATCCTGCCTCCACTACATCACTTCACAGAATATTCCACTTCCTGACAACTCTGTGATTGAAGAAATGCTTCCTACATCCCTGTGATTCACTTGAGTCTTCAACTTCCAATTGTGACCCCTTGTTTCTGTGTCCCATCTCTGGAACATCCTGTTTCTCTCCACACTGTCAATTCCTCTCAGTATTTTATACGTCGTTATTATATCCCCCCTTATCTCACCTGTCCTCCAGTGTCGTCAGATCGATTTCCCTTAACCTATCCTCGTAGGACATGCCCCTTAGCTCCAGGACTAATCTTGTTGCAAATCTTTGCACTTTCTATATTTCCATACGTGCTTGGCTAGGCGAGGGTTCCAAATAGGAACTGCATACTCCAATATAGGCCTGACATACACGGTGTACAAGGTCCAGAACGATTCCTTATTGAGAAGTCGGAATGCTGCTCATAGGATTGCTAGTGTGTGTGTGTGTGTGTGTGGTGTGTGTTGTGTGTGTGTGTGTGTCAGATACGTACATATGGTGGCCCCTAGCTCTATCGCTAGCGCACTCAGCTCACACACTGTGGGCCGGAGTTCGAATCTTCTCCGATACGGCTGGAAAATATTAGGGACGTGTTTCCATAAGCCACCTGCTGTCCCTGCTCACCCATCAGTAAAATGGGTACCTGGGTGTTAGTGGACTGGTGTGGGTCGCATCCTGGGACAAAACTGACCTAATTTGCGGGAAATGCTCAACATAAAAACATAACAAACAAGGAACACTGCAACAGGCTTACTGACACTTGCGACGCAGGTCCATGCCAACCCCCCGCTAAGAACAATGACCCCCTAGTCAGGTCACTTCGTCACTTCCACTTAAGGAAGGAGCACTGCACAGACCTGGTAGCCCAAGCTAGTCAGGTTCAACTCACACCCACCCACACCCACTCAAGTATTTATCCAACCTATTTATAAAACTACACAAGGTCTTAACATCTATGACGGTACTCGGGAGTTTGTTCCACTCATCCACAACTCTATTACCAAACCAGTGCTTTCCTATGTCCTTCCTGAATCTGAACTTTTCCAACTTGAAACCATTGATGTGAGTCCTGTCTTGGCTGGATATTTTCAACACGCTAAAAATCACGCGAAAATCACTCCCAATGAAAGCAAAAGACTTGGCAGACGATGCAACATCCCCCCAATGAAAAGCATGGGTGTCATTAGCACGTTAAGAGACAATACAATAAGTGTCAGGGGCCCGAGACTGTTCAACTGCCTCCCAGCATACATAAGGGGGATTACCAATAGACCCCTGGCTGTCTTCAAGCAGGCACTGGACAAGCACCTAAAGTCGGTACCTGACCAGCCGGGCTGTGGCTCGTACGTTGGATTGCGTGCAGCCAGCAGTAACAGCCTGGTTGATTAGGCTCTGATCCACCAGGAGGCCTGGTCACAGACCGGGCCGCGGGGGCGTTGACCCCCGGAACTCTCTACAGGTAAACTCCAAGTAAACATCCCCTTTATTTTTTCCTGTTTTCCATTTATACACGTCAATCATATCCCCCTAATTCTACGTCTTTCTAGAGAGTGCAGATTCAGGCTCTCAGGATGACAAAGTGACTCTAATGGGGTCAACTTTGTCATCCCCCTCTGTACGTTTTCCAGTGCATTTATATGCATTCTGTAATACGGTGACAAAAACTGTGCAGCATAATCTAAATGAGACCAAACCAAGGATATATAGAGTTGAAGAACAACCTGAGGACTCCTATTATTTATGCTTCTTGATATGAAGCCAAGGATTCTGTTAGCTTTATTGTAAACACTTAATGCACTGTTGTCTTGGTTTCAGATTACTGCTAACCAGAAGTCTTAAATCCTTTTCACAATCAGTAGTATTAAGATCTTCACTATTCAGTTTATATGTGGCATAGTTATTGTCCTGTCCAACATTTAGCACTTTGCATTTGTCAATATTAAACTGCATCTGCCACTTCTCCGACCACTGCATCAGTCTATTCAAATCATCATGGAGTGCACTAATGTCCTCAATAGAATGAATTGGACGGCCTATTTTGGTGTCATCAGCAAATTTGCTTATGTCGCTATTTATTCCCTTATCTATATCGTTTATGTAAACTGTGAACAAGGGGCCCAACACTGACCCTTGTGGAACACCGCTTGTGACGTGCTCCCATTCTGATTTCTCCTCATTTACACAAACTCTCTGCTGCCTTTTTGTCAACCATGCCTCTACCCAGGAAAAAATTTCTCCTTCTATTCCGTGTGCCTTAAGTTTCCTCAAAAGTCTCTGATGTGGAACTCTATGGAAAGCCTTACTGAAGTCCATATACACAATATCATATTCATTACCATGATCTACTTCCTCAAACACCTTAGCACAAAAAGTTAGTAAATTCGTAAAACAGGAACGCCCCTTAGTAAAACCGAATTGCCTCGGCAATTATTGATTCCATAAATTTTCCCACTATGGAGATAAGGCTTATTGGTCTATAGTTCGAAGCCAAGGACCTGTCACCTGCCTTGTAAATAGGTATTACATTTGCCATTTTTCCTCTTATCAGGCACTATGCCAGTTTGTAGTGATATGTTGAAAAGATTAGCCAGTGATTGGGAAAGCTCCTTTTTACATTCCTTTAAAACCCTTGCAAACAATTCATCAGGACCTGGGGATTTGTTAGGTTTTAATTTCTCTATTTGTCTGAGGATCATGTCACTAGTTACCGCAATCGTGCATAGTTTATTATGGTCCTGTTCTACATAATTTATTATTTCTGGAATTTTGCTAGTATCTTCTTGAGTAAAGACTGAGAGGAAGTGAGAATTGAAAATTTCGCACATATCCCTATCACTGTCAGTGATCTGACCTGAGCTACTCTTAAGTGGGCCTATCTTGTCTCTAATCTTACTTATGTATGCCTGAAAGAACCCTTTTGGGTTAGACTTCGAATCCCTTGCGACCCTAGCTCATAATCCCTTTTTGCTTTTCTTATTCCTTTCTTAATTTCTCTCTTAAATTTAATATATTGATTTCTTAACTGCCCATCCCCTCTTTTGATACGCCTATATATGCCTCTATTTTGACCTATGAGATGTTTTAATCTTTTGTTCATCCCTTTGGGATCAATTTTGTTAGATCTAATTTCCCTACTCGGAACAAAAGTTGTCTGGGGAGCTAGAACTATGCTCTGAAAAACATCATATTGGCAACCACCACCAGCTACCTGACCCACAGTCAGATCATCCAAATTTAGCCCACCCAGGTAATTTTTCAGTCCCATGAAATCAGCCAATCGAAAGTCTGGGACAGAGACTTGATTGCAGTTTACTGGGTAATTCCATAATATATTGAAAGTAAGTGATTTGTGATCGCTTTCCCCCAGCTTATCATTAACCTTAAGATTATTAATTAGTGAATCTTTGTTGGCAAGAACCAAATCAAGCAGATTGTTTCCTCTAGTTGGTTCTGTCACAACCTGTTTTCAAAAGCAATCCTGAACTGCATCAAGAAAGTCACTAGACTCAAGATTTTCTGTTAAATTGTTCCAATCAGTTTGTTTGAAGTTAAAATCCCCCATTAACACAACATTTTCATATCTAGACACCTTATGAATTTCGTCTCATAGCAGCTTACTGCCCTCCCTATCAAGGTTTGGGGGCCTATATATCACACCCAAAATTTATTTTTCATACCCCTCGAGAAACTGTAGCCAAACAGATTCTGTGTCCGATGTTTCTATTCTTATATCATGTCTAACACAACAAGTTAAATTATCTCTGACATACATTGCCACTCCACCACCCTTCTTGTTGACCCGATCCTTCAAGTTGAACCAGGTCTCAGTTATACCAATAATATCTATATCTATAGTAGTATGCCATTGATGTCAGCTATGGTCTGTGTACCACATACATGTACTTGTAGTAAATGAAGATATTGTTATATTGTTATTATTATACTTACGCTCACTAGTCGTTCCCTGCCCAAGGTGAAGACACGACACAGGTTAAACCCCGGTGATTCATCCACCAGTTCAAGTAACTCCCGCACCTGTCGGGGTAAACTAGTCAACATCAGTCGGTAGAGCATAACAGCAAAGTAAGTAGTCATTAGTTAGTACCTAGTAAACACAAGTTAACACAAATGCCAATTAACACAAGTAAACGCGGGTTAATACAGACAAACACAAGTTATCACAGATAAACACAAGTTAACACAGGTAAACACAGTTAACACACATCAAAATATCTCAACGTCACACCGCTTGCTCTCTCTTGAGCAAGAATAATATTTCTAATATATTCATATTAGCCCCAACCTCAAAGAGCATGGATCAAGAACTTATTAACAGCTAAATAACAGAACATTGAACGCGGAGCTATCGACAGCTGAACAAAGCATGGAACAAAGACTTCCACAAATATCAGAACAAAAAACTAAAAGGTTCTTTTTCATTAACCGAGTCCAACAGTTTTTAACAGCATTATAGATAATCAAGGTCCCAGCAGTCAGGTGTTCTGCAAGTCATCTGGTCAGCTAAAAGCACTTTTGGAAGCCAGATCCACCTAGTGGTTGAACACGACCCTTGTGGTTGTCTAACTGCTAATTGATGTTTGTTTAGATAACTCAGTTACGGAGTTCATGTAACGTTCTAGTTAGTGTAGCTGTCTCAAGCCATTAACTGGTTCACATCATACTGGCTACCTATCTTGACTCTTAATGAGTCTGCTTTCGCTGTTTTAAATTAGAAAAATCACCATTTCATTATCTAATGATACTAATTTTTCACATGTGAATCACTTTGTGGTTACTGTATTGCACAGTGTTTATTCATGCTCGTATACTTTTGGTGGAGAAATATAGTTGAATTGCAAGTTTCTACTGTATCCTCGTACGACTGTTAGAAGATTACCTTAGTTTATAAACTAATGAAGACACAAAGCCTAGAAGAAAAGCACCAATGGAGAGTACTCACCGCTTCCTTCGTCCGGAGCTCCTCCGTCTGGCGTTTTATGGTCCGTAGCAGGTGCTTCACCTCGTCCATCTACCAGGAGAAATGTCACTCATTATACTCTCAGATATGTCAATCAGTATTATTTAAGTTAACTTCTTCAAAGTGTAACTTGTGTTTGATCCAGTCATGGAATTGTGGGTTAGTCGTGAATTGTTTCAGTAGTGTAGCTTTTATTCTTAATTCATGTTACCTGTACCTAGAGAGGTAAACCAATGAGAAAAAAGAACTCGTCTCCGAATATATTTTGACTCATAATAGCCTGTAGTTTTAACGTGGGGTAATTTACTCCAGTTCTGACGCCCTTGTCTACATTCAACATAAACGGTATAGACAATTAATTGAAAAGCGACAGAGTCTGCCAAAGGCAGACTCTGTCGCTTTTCAATTAATAGGCCATTAAATAGGCCATTTCAATTAAATAGGCCATTAAATAAATTTTGACTGAGGACACCAGAGAGCAACATGATCTGGTTAGGCTAATGGTAAGATAAGGGAAGTGGCAGATGCTGTTTAACGTAGACAAATATAAGGTTCTAACCTTAGTAAACTAATTAATGTAGATGTCAACGAAACTGATCGCAAAAAAGACTTAGGAGTTCTAGTTAGCAGTAATCTAAAGCCAAGACAACAAGTATAAATAAGGAAATTATCAAATTATGCTTCAACTTCAATTATCTATGAAAAGACCTCGTTTAGCTTATGTTGCCCAGTTCCATACTACCTGGGGTGGACCATTTAGTGGCATAAAGAGTGCCAAAGGGTAGTTCCTGCATCTGCTAGTCTGTGTTAGCCATGATGATATATAATCATTGGTCAAGAGGCGGGGCATCACAACATTAAAACAAGTGAGTGCACACAACCCAGCTAAATCGATACAGTGTAAACAGACAGTGTTAGCCAAGATACACACATAACATACGAGTACAAGGAAGTATTCACGGTGGAGACAGAAGAAACTCATGAAACACATAGGGGTGGGGTACACCAGCAAGTGCTAGAGACAATACACACAACAGAGGAAGAGGTGAAGGAGGCTGCTAAGCAAACAAGGTACCTCAAAGCGATGGGGCCGGATAACATCTCTCCGTGGGTCCTGAGGGAGGTAGAGGCGCTATGTGTACCACATCATCGAATCAGGGTAGCTCCCTCAGATATGTAAGACTGCAAATGTAGTCCCAATTTTTTAATAAAGGAGACAGACACGCAGCACTAAACTTCAGATCAGTATCACTGACATGCTTAGTATATAGAGTCATGGAGAAGATTTTCAGTGAAAGAGTGTTGGAGCACCTAGAAAGGAACGAGCTTATCAACGACAACCAGCACGGATTCAGAGCCGGGAAATCTTGTGTCACAAACCTATTACAGTTCTATGACAAGATGATAGCACTAAGACAAGAGTGTGAGGGGTGTAAGAAGGCTTTTGACACAGTTCTACACAAGAGATTAGTGGAAAAGTTGGAGAACCAGGCAGGTATAACAGGGAAGGCAATGCAATGGATCAGAGAATACCTGACAGAAAGGCAGCAGCGAATCATGGTACGTGACGAGTTGTAGATGTGGGCACCTGTGACAATCGGGATTCCACAGGGGTGAGTTCTAAGGCCAGTGCTGTTTCTGGTATATGTGAATGACATGACGGAAGGAATAGACACAGAAGTGTCACTGATTGCAGACGATGTGAAGTTAATAAGGAGAATTCAATCGGAGGAGGAGAAGGCAGGACTACAAAGGGATCTGGATAGACTACAGGCCCGGTCCAGCAAATGGCTCCTGGAGTTCAAACCCGCCAAGTGTAAAAATCGCGAAGATTAGGGAAAGGCAAAGAGACAGCAGACAGAATACAGTTTAATGGGTCAAAGGCTAAAAACCCCACTCAAGGAAATGGATCTTGGGGTGAGTATAACACCGAACACATCTCCTGAGGCGCACATCAACCAAATAAAACTGCTGCAGCATACGGGCGACTAACAAACTTAAGAATAGTATTCCTACATCTCAGCCGGGAGTCATTCAGGACTCTGTACAGAGTGTACATCAGTCCCATATTAGAGTATATATCAGCAGTTTTGAATCCACACCTGGCCAAGCACGTCAATAAATTAGAGAGTGTATAGGTTTGCAACGAGACTAGTCCCGGAGTTAAGGGGCATGTCCTAACACGAGAAGTTAAGGGCATTGACCTGACAACACTGGAGGACAAAGGGGACATAATAACATATAACATATTGACAGGAATCGACAAGGTGGACAGGGACAGGATACTTCAGATATGGGACACACCAACAAGGGGTCACATTTGGAAGTTGAAGATTCAGATGAGTCAAAGGGATGTTAGAAAGTGTTCAGTAACAGAGTGATCAGGAAGTGGAATGGTCTGGAAAGGGAGGTGGTGGAGGCAGGATCAATACAGAGCTTTAAGAAGAGGTATGATAAACCTCACAGGGCAGGGAGGGAGTGACCTAATAGCGACCAGTAAAGAGGCGGGGCCAGGAGCTATGAGTCGACCCCTGCAACCACAATTAGGTGAGTACACACATGTACACACACACACACAATGTCACAAACAGACAAGAGGAGGAAAGAGAGGGAAAAACTGGAAATGGATAGGTGAGCCCAGACTCAGGAGGAAGATCAAATACAACCTCCCTCACAACCACCTACAGAAGCCCCCCAACCAGGACAACCCCAATTCAACCAAACATTCTAACCCAAAACACACATGCCGTACCCAATGCCCCCACCCACCTCATTACAAACTCCACCTTCACAGCAACTGCCCATAGTTCCTCATCAAATCTCCTGCTCCCCCAGCCTCAACATACCCCCAGACCACAGCTTTTAAAAAAAAAAAGTTGGTTTGGTATACTAATTCAGACGGAATAACAAATATGAGGAGTGGCATGAAAGAATTAAGGAGACATCCCCAGACATAATATCACTCACAGAAACGAAACTCGCCAGGACGATAACAATGCAATTTATCCATCCGGATATCAAATCCTGTGGGGTTTGATATCTAGGAGCAGAGGTAAGGCGCTGCACTGTTCATTAACAACTGGTGGGGATTTGAAGAAATGGAAGGAATAGTTGGAATGGGCGAAATGGACTACATAGTAGGAACAATCCAGTCTGGGGGCTATAAGGTGGTAATTGCAGTGATATACGACAAGCCACTGCAGGAGGCCAAGAGAAAAATACGAAGAGAGCAGCAGAGCAATGGTGGACACACTAGCTGAGGTGGCCAGAAAAGCTCATATGGGTAGAGCAAAGTTGCTAGTTTTGGGTGATTTCAATCACAAAGAGATTCACTGGGAAAACCTAGAGCCCCATGGGGGTCCTGAAGTATGGAGAGCCAAGATGACGGATGTGGTACTGGAAAACTTCATGCATCAACATGTTAGAGACACTACCAGAGAGAGAGAGGTGAGGATGACCCAGCATGACTGGACTTAGTATTCACCTTGATTAGTTCGGACATCGAGGATATCACGTACAAAAAGCCCCTTGGAGCTAGTGATCATGTGGTTCTGTGATTTGAATATATAGCTGAGCTACAAGTGGAGAGGGTTGCAGGAATTGGACGGGAGAAGCCAAACTACAAAAGGGGGGATTACACACGCACGAGGAATTTCCTGCAAGATGTTCAATGGGAAAGAAAATTGGCAGGAAAATCACTAAAAGAAATGATGAACTACGTGACAACAAAATGCAAAGAAGCAGAGGAGAGGTTTGATCCAAGGGATATAAAAATAATGGGAAGACCAGAACTAGTCCTTGGTTCACCCAAAAGTGTAGGGAGGCAAAAAACTAAGTGCACTAGAGAATGGAAAAAGTACAGAAAACAAAGGACCCATGAATATGAAGAGATTAGCTGAACAGCAATCAACGAATATGTACATATAAGAAGGGAGGCTCGGCGACAATACGAAAATGACATAGCATTGAAAGTCAAGTCTGACCCAAAGCTGTTGTATAGCCACATCAGGAGGAAAACAACAGTTAAGGACCAGGTAATCAGGTTGAGGAAGGATGGTGGGGAGTTCACAAGAAACGACCAACAAGTATGAGAAGCTCAACATGCGATTTAAAGAAGTATTTACATTGGAGGCAGGAAGGACTCCAGGAACTACTGGGAGCGCCTGGAAGCACTTGACTTGTACTCACTAGAGCGCAGGCGAGAGAGGTATATCATAATCTACACTTGGAAGATTCTGGAGGGACTGGTCCCTAATATGCACACAACAATCACTCCATACGAAAGCAAAAAACTTGGCAGGCGATGCAACATACCCCCAGTGAAAAGTACGGGCGTCACTGGTACACTAAGAGAAAACACAATAAGTGTCCGGGGCCCAAAACTGTTCAACAGCCTCCCACCAGCAATAAGGGGAATTATGGGAAGACCCCTGCTTGTCTTCAAGAGGGAATTGGACAGATACCTAAAGACTGTGCCAGATCAGCTGGGCTGTGGTTCGTACATTGGATTGCGTGCGGCCAGCAGTAACAGCCTCTTTGATCAGGCCCTGATCCACAGGGAGGCCTGGTCGTGGACCGGGCCGCGGGGGCGTTGATCCCCGGAATGCCCTCCAGGTAGACTCCAGGTAGGGATACACCAACAACAGCTGGATGAAATACACAATCGAGGAGGAGGTGAAGAAGCTGCAATGTGATCTTGATACCTCAAAGGCGATGGGACCAGAAAACATTTCTTCGTGGGACCTTAGAGAGGGAGCAGAGTTGCTGTGTGTGCCACTAACAAAAATCTTCAACACATCAATTGAAACTGGGCAGCTACTTGATATATGAAATATGGCAAATGTACTCCCAATTTTTAAGAAAGGAGACACGAGGCAATAAACTGTCACTGACGTGTACAGTATGCAAAATCAAGGAGAAGATTATCAGGAGGAGAGTGGTGGAGCACCTAGAAAGATAGCGCTTATAAACGACAACCAGCGCGGTTTCAGTGAAGGAAAATCCTGTGTCATAAACTTACTAGAGTTATATGACAAGGTAACAAAAGTAAGACACGAGAGAGAGGGGTTGGAGAGCCTGCATCTTCTTCGACTGCAAGAAAGCACTGGACACAGCATTTCACAAGAGGTTAATGCAGAAGCTAGAGGATCAGGCATGCATATCAGAAAGGCACTGCAATACCTGACAGGAAGGCAATAACTAGTCATGGTACATGACGAGGTGTCAGAGTGGGCACCAGTGGTGAGCGGAGTTCCACAGGGGTCAGTACTGAGACCTGTGCTGTTTTTAGTACATGTGAATTACATACCGGAAGGGATAGAGTCAGAAGTGGCCCTGTTTGCAGATGTGAAGTTAATGAGGAGAAGTAAATCGGATGAGGATCAGGCAGGACTACAAAGAGACCTGGACAGCCTACAAATGCAGTCATGAAGATCGGGGAAGGGCAAAGAAGATTGTGGACAGAGTATAGTCTAGGTGGCCAAAGATTGCAAACCTCACTCAAGGAAAAAGATCTTGGGGTGAGTGTAATAACGAGCACATCTCCTGAGGTGCTCGTCAACCAGATAACTGCTGCAGCATATGGGTGTCTCGCAAACCTGAGAATAGCGTTCCGATACCTCAGTAAGGAATCGTTCATGACTCTGTACACCATATACGTCAGGCCTATATTGGAGTATGCAGCACCAGTTTGGAACCCACACCTGGTCAAACACATCGAGAAATTAGAGATAGTGTAAAGGTTTGCAGCAAGACTAGTCCCAGAGCTAGGGGACTGTCCTACGAAGAAAGGTTAAGGGAAATCGGCCTGAGGACACTAGAGGACAGGAGGGTTAGAGGAGACATGATAATGACATATAAAATACTTCGTGAAATTGACAAGGTGGACAAAGACAGGATGTTCCAAAGATGTGACACAGAAACAAAAGGTCACAATTGGAAGTTGAAGACTCCGATGTTAGGAAGTATTTTTTCTATCATAAAGTTGTCAGGAAGTGGAGTAACCTTGAAAGTGACGTAGTGGAGGCAGGAACCATGCATAGTTTTAAGACGAGGTTTCATAAAGCTCATGGAGTAGGGAGAGAGAGAACCTAGTAGCAATCAGTAAAGAGGCGGGGCCAGGAGCAATGACTCGGCCCATGCAACCAGACCATCATGGACCGGTACAAGAGTATAAACGACAACCAGGACGGCTTCATGGAAGGCAAATCCTGTGTCACAAGCCTTCTGGAGTTTTATGATAAAGTAACAGAAGTAAGACACGAGAGAGAGGGGTGGGTTGATTGCATTTTCTTGGACTGCAAGAAGGCCTTCGACACAGTTCCTCACAAGAGATTAGTGCAGAAACTAGAGAATCAGGCTCATATAACGGGAAGGGCACTTCATTGGATCAGAGAATACCTGACAGGGAGCCAACAACGAGTCATGGTACGTGATGAGGTATTACAGATGGCACTGGTGACGAGCGGGGTCCCACAGGGGTCGGTCCTAGGACCAGTGCTATTTTTGGTATATGTGAATAACATGATGGAAGGAATAGACTCAGATGTGTCCCTGTTCGCAGATGATGTGAAGGTAATGAGGAGAATTAAATCAGATGAGGATCAGGCAGGCCTTCAAAGAGACCGGACAGGCTGGACATATGGTCCAGCAACTGGCGTCTCGAATTCAACCCTGCCAAATGCAAAGTTATGAAGATCGGAGAAGGGCAAAGAAGACCAAAGACAGAGTATAGGCTAGGTGGCCAACGACTGTAAACGCCTCTCAAGGAGAGAGATCTTGGTGTGAGTATAACACCAAGCACATCTCCGGAAGCACACATCAACCAGATAACTGCTGCAGCATATGGGCGCCTGGCAAACCTGAGATTAGCGTTCCGATACCTAAGTAAGGAATCTTTCAGGACCCTGCACACTGTGTATGTCAGGCCCATACTGGAGTATGCAGCACCAGTTTGGAACTTGCACCGGGTCAAGCAAGTCAAGAAATTAGAGAAAGTGCAAAGGGTTGCGACAAGGTTAGTTCTAGAGCTAAGGGGAATGTCCTACGAAGAAAGGTTAAGGGGAATCGACCTGACGACAGGAGGGGTAGGGGAGACATGATAACGACATACAAAATACTACATGGAATAGACAAGGTGGACAGAGACAAGATGTTCCAGAGAGGGGACACAGAAACAAGGGGCCACTCTTGGAAGTTGAGAAATCAAATGAGTCACAAAGATGTTAGGAAGTATTTCTTCAGTCATAGAGTGGTCAAGAAGTGGAACAGTCTGGCTAGTGATGTAGTGGAGGCAGGAACCATACATAGGTTTAAGATGCGGTATGATAAAGCTCATGGAGCAGGGAGAGAGAGAGAGGACCTAGTAGTGTTCAGTGTAGAGGCAGGGCCAGGAGCTGAGTATCGACCCCTGCAACTACAATTAGGTGAGTACAATTAGGTGAGTACACACACACACACACACACAAATAGGTGCGTACACACACACACACGAGTATACGTACACACTAACCTATTTGTGGTTGCAGGGTTCGATGCAAGGGCTCATCCAGGCCTCGTTATGTCTGTTAGGTAAGACACATATGCAACAGTTAGACAACTTTATTCCGAAACGTTTCGCCTACACAGTAGGCTTCTTCAGTCGAATACAGAAAGTAGGCAGGAACAGTAGAGATGTGAAGACGATGTAATCAGTCCATCACCCTTAAAGTCGTAGAATTTGAGGTTGTCAGTCCCTCGGCCTGGAGAAGTTCAGTTCCATAGTCAGGAACTATCTGAAGATGAAGCGACAGTGCGGAGACTTAAATACTGTCGGAAGGAGAGGTGCAGGGTAGTAGTAGTAGTAGTAGTAGTAGTAGTGAGAGGCAACTGAGAGGTCATGTCCCTCTCAGATCCAACCCTTCTCACTTGAAAAGCTTGTCCAAGGTTATGTCTGTTGCCCTTATGTACAAACCTTTCCTCTGCTGCCTTGCAAATTGTTGTCACATATTCCAACTTCTCATTTACTGATTTTTCTGACAGTTCTCTGTCCCACTGAAGTTTATATTGGAAGTTCCTTATGCCTGTGTAGTCCCCTGCCTACATGGGCTCTTCTGGCCACTTCAGCCAGTATGTCAACTATCGCTCTGTTACTCTCATCATTTTCTTGTCTTAGCCTCCTGCTATTCTGTGGTGGGTTATACATCAATGCAATTAACACCTTGGGAACTCCAGACTGAAGTGCTCCTATTATGTAATCTCTTGCTTCTCCTGTTTTCTCTCTCCAGCTCCTCAAAAGCCATTGGTTTTTGATGAGAATTTCCATTCATTCACCGCCTCAGTTTCCTCTGTCTTTCCTCAGGATCTGATACCCAGTTGGAAAGATGGCATCTGTTATCATACCTGTGAGTTTGGTTTCTGAGAGATGTATAACGTCTGGTGCTGCCTCTTTGATTCTTTTGTGCCATTCCTCCAACTTGTTCGTTATTCCATCAGCGTTGGTGTACCAAACCGTCAGTTTGGTACACCAAACTGACGGTGGGGTACACAAGCCCCACCAAACTGTGGGGCTTATGAGAGTGCAGGACCTGGCAGGGTGCTGGGGGATTCTACTGCAGTATGTGGGATGGTGGCTGTGAGTGTGGATTGTTGTTCGTATTTGGATAATATGCTTGGCTGATGGATTCTGAGGGTGGTTCTGTTGGTGTTTGTGCCTGTTGCTCTTCCCGGTTCTGAATGTTCTCTGCTCATTCTGCCCTTGTCTCCCTTTTTAGTCCCTTTCATTTCTGTGTCCTCTACCTCAGCTGCTGTCATTCTGTTCTTGTTCTGTCATGGTCTAGGAACACCCTCCTGTTTGTTGATGTTTCCTTCAACCATGTTTTGTCCTGTAGGATCCTGTTCCTGACCATTTCTGTCTTGAAAATTAGATTGACTGGCTGAGTTCTCTCCCTCGAGTACCCTCCTACTCTCTGGAAATTTATTATCTGTTATGTCCTCCTTGCCTATTTCTTTGATGATGTTTTCAATCTCTTGCATTTCTTTCTGACATCTTTCATTGTGTGTCCTCACTTCACACTCAAGCCCATGAATGAAGACTGACCTTTCCCTCTCCTCCTCCCACTCCCTTTTCCTGTGTCTCTAGGTCATGTTCGTACATAACCATTGTCTCTGGTCATTTCCTGTGACTCTTGGTCACCTGGTCGTGCCTCTGCTGTCTCTGTGCTTAAGATCTCGCTCTTTCATTCCTCAGCCTTGCTTGGCGGCCTGATAGGGCTTTAGCATAAATCTTGTCTCCTTCCTATCCAGTGGACCCCTCATTTAATAGGGGTGTACCTACTCCAGGTGCCATGTCCCCTATGGCCACTTGCCCTGGAACTCACTGCGGCCTGTGTGTGTTTGTGTGTGTGTGCATGTGTGTGTGCATGTGTGTGTGTGTGTGTGTGTGTGTGTGTGTGTGTGTGTGTGTGTGTGTGTGTGTGTGTGTGTGTATTCACCTATTTGTACTCATTTGTGATTGCAGGGGCCGATACATAGCTCCTGGGCCAGCTTATTCACTGATCACTACTAGGTCCTCTCTCTCCCTGCTCCATGAGCTTTATCATACCTCATCTTAATGCTATGTATGGTTCCTGCCTCCACGTCACTTGCCAAACTATTCCACTTCCTGACAACTCTATGACTAAAGAAATACTTCCTAACATCTCTCTGACTCATCTGAGTCTTCAATTTCCAATTGTGACCCCTTGTTCTTCTGACTAATCTCTGGAACATCCTGCCTCCGTCCACCTTGTCAACATCTCGCTGTATTTTGTATGTTGTTATCATGTTTTCCCTAACCCACCTGTCCTCCAGTGTTGTCAGGGCGATTTCCCTTAATCTTTCTTCATAGGACATTCCCCTTAGCTATGGAACTAGCCTTGTTGAAAAACTTTGCAAGTTCTCTAATTTCTTGACATGCTTGACTAGGCATGGATTCCTAACTGGTACTGCATACTCCATGATGGGCCTGATGTACACAGTATACAGAGTCTTAAATGATTCCTTCCTGAGGTATCGGAATGCTGTTCTTAGGTTTGCCAGTCGCCCACATGCTGCAGGTGTTATCTGGTTGATGTGTACCTCAGATGTTCTCGGTATTATACTCACCCCAAGATCTTTTTCCTTTAGTGAGATTTGCAATCTTTGGTCACCTAGCCTATACTTTGTCTGTGGTCTTCTTTGCCTTTCATCGATCTTCATGACTTTGCATTTGGCGGGGTTAAATTCAAGTAGCCAGTTTCTGGACCAAGGTCTCTTTGTAGTCCTGCTTGATTCTCATCCGAGTCTATTCCTTCTGTCATGTCTTTCACATATACCAAAAGCAGCACTGGCCCCAGGACTGACTCCTGTGCAACCGCACTTGTCACGGGCGCCCGCTCTCTCACCTTGTCACATACCATGATTCGTTGTTGCCTCCCTGTCAGGTATTCCTGATCCATTGCAGCTTTCTTCCTGTTATGCATGCCTGATCCTCTAGTATTTGCACTAGTCTCTTGTGAGGAATTGTGTTGAAGGCCTTCTTGCAGTCCAATCTACCCACTCCTCTCCATCATGTCTTCTGTTACCTTGTCATAAAACTCTAGTAGATTTGTGACACAGGATTTTCCTTCCCTGAATCCATGCTGGTTCTCATATATAAGCTTGTTCCTTTCCAGGTGCTCCACCACTCTCCTGATAATCTTCTTCATGATTTTGAATATTATACACGTCAGTGACACTGGTCTGTTATTTAGTGTCTCGTGTCTGTCTACTTTGTTAAAAATGTGGACTGCATTTCGAGTCTTCCATACCTTACGTAGTTGCCCACACAGCATCTCTGCTCCCTCTCTAAGAACCCTCAGAGAGATGTCAGGTCCCACCGCTTCTGAGGTATCAAGTTCATTTAGCAGCTTCTTTACCTCCTCCTTGGTTGTGTGTATTTCATCCAGCACTTGGTGGTATAACCCCTATTCTGACTTCCTAGAGTCCTTTCTGTCTCTACTGTAAATAATTCCTTAAATCTCATGTTGAGCTCCTCAAATACTGATTGGCTGTTTCTTGAGATCTTCCCAGTTTTCTCAGCCTGATTACCTGATCCTTGACTGTTGTCTACCCCGTCATGTGGCTATACAACAGCTTTGGGTCAGACTTGACTTTCGATGCTATGTGGTTTCCGTACTGTCGCTGGCCCTCCCTCCTTAACTGTGCATACTCCTTTCTGGCTCTTCGACTAATCTCTTTATTTTCCTGTGTCCTTTGTCATCTGTACTTCATCCATTCTCTAGCATCTGTGTGTACTCACTTAATTGTACTCACACAGTTGTGGCTGCAGGGGCGAGTCACAGCTCCTGGCCCCGCCTCTTCGATGGTCACTACTGTGTGTATGTGTGTGTGTGTGTGTACTCACCTATTCGTTCTCACATATGTGTGAATTTATGGTCGATTCACAGCTCTTGGCCCAGACTTTTCACTCTCTCCCTGCTTCAAGAGCTTTATGGCACTTCTTTATATGTAATGACTCCTGCCTCCACTACATCACTCTCCAGATTGTTCCACATCCTGAAAACTCTATGACTGAAGAAATACTTTTCAACATCCCTGTGATTCATCTGAGTTTTCAACTTCTACTTGTGTTCCATTGTTGTTGTGTCCCATCTTTGAAGCATTCTGTCCCTCTGGTGGCCTGGTGGCTAACGCTCTCGCTTCACACGGCGAGGGCCTGGGTTCGATTCCCAGCCAGAGTAGAAACATTGGGCGTGTTTCTTTCCACCTGTTGTCTATGTTCCCCATCAGTAAAATGGGTACCTGGGTGTTAGTCGACTGGTGTGGGTCGCATCCTGGGACACTGACCTAATTTGTCCGACATGCGGAGCTTTCTATATAGTAGTATGTCATTGTTGTCAGCTAGGACTGTATACCATGTACATGTACTTGTAGTAAATAAAGATATTATTATTATTCACTTTGTCGATTCCTCACATTATTTGATATGTCGTTAATATGTCCACCCTATCCCTCCTGTCCTCCAGTGTTGTGAGGTTGAGTTCCTTTAGGCTCTCCTTGTAGGATAAACCCCTCAGCTCCAGAACAAGTCTTGTTTTCTTGTTTATTGACCTGTTTGACCAGGAGTGGGGTTCTATGCTGGTCTGCACATTCCAATATGGTCCTGACATACACGGTGTAGTGTCGTGAATGACTCCTTACTTAAATGTCGAAATGCTATTCTCATGTTTTCTAGGCACCCGTACGTTGCAGCAGTTATTTAGTTGATGTGTGCCTTTGGAGATGTGCTCAGTATTACGCTCACCCCAAGGTTCTTTTCCTTGAGTGACTTCTGCGGTCTTCTAGCTTCATAACTTTGAACTTCTGGGATTTAACTCCAGGAAGCATTAGATGGACCAGACCTGACAGCGTGTCCAGATGCCCTTGCATGCTTATCTTATTCTCGACCGCTTGTATTCTCCTCATTAACTTCACCTGAATCTATCCCTTCTGTCATGTCATTCACAAATGCAAGAAAAAGCAAAGGGTCTAGGACTGACTCTTGTGGAACCCCACTTGACACATTCACCCACGCTAGCACCTCGTCTCATACCAACACGCGTTGTTCACTTCCCGTCAGATATTTCCTGATATATTGCAAATTATCTCTTCTATTCGTGTGTGCTCCTCTAGCTTTTCAACCAGTCTCTTGTGTGGTACTGTGTTGAAAGCCTTCTTACAGTCAACAAAGACGTAGTCTATCGATCCGCCTCTCTCCTGTCTTACTTCTGTTACCTTGTCATAGAACTCCAACTGGTTTGTGACGCAGGATTTACCTTCCCTGAAGTCATGCTGGTTGTCATGTATGAGCCCGTTCGTTACTAGGTGCTCTGCCACTCCTCTCCTGATAATCTTCTCCATGACTTTGCATACTATACATACCAGTGACACTGGTCTGTAGTTTAGTGCTACATGTCTAGTTTCTTAAAAATTAGGACTACATTTGCTGTCTTCCACACCTCAGTCAGCTGACTTGTTTCAATAGATTTATTGAAGATTATAGAAGATTATTTATTGAAGAATATCTGCTCACTTTCTCAGGATCCATGGAGAGATAATATCTGGGCCCACCGACTTCGAGATATCTAGTTTTCCTAACAGTTTCTTCTCCTCGGTTGTGTGCAGTGTGTCCTGGACTTGCTGGTGTGTGTGTGTGTGTGTGTGTGTGTGTGTGTGTGTGTGTGTGTGTGTGTGTGTGTGTGTGTGTGTGTGTTTTACCTAATTACAAGGGTCCAGTCATAGCTCCTGGCCTAGCGTCTTCACTGGTCGCTACTAGGCCCACTCTCTCACTGCTCCATGAGTTCTGTCATACCTCTTCTTAAAGCTATGTATGGATCCTGCCGTAACCGCATCACTCTCCAGACTATTCCATTTCTTGAAAACTCTATGGCTGAAGAAATACTTCCTTACATCCCTGTGACCCATCTGAGTCTTCAGTTTCCAATTATGATCACTTGTTGCTGTATCCCATCACTGGAACATCCTGCCTCTGTCCACATTATCAATTCCGCTTAGTATTTTTATGGCACTATCATGTCCCCCCTCTCTCTCCTGTCCTCCAGTGCCGTTATGTAGATTTTCCTTAACCTCCCCTCGTAGAACATACTCCTTAGCCCCAGGACCAGTCTCGTTGCAAACTTTCGCACTTTCTCTAATTTCTTGATGTGCTTGATCAGATGCGAGTTCCAAACTGGTGCTGCATACTTCAGTATGGGCCTATGTACACTGTGTACAGAGTCCTCAACAATTCAGTTATTGAGTTGTTGGAATGCTATTCTTATGTTTGCTAGTCGCCCATATGCTGCAGCAGTTATTTGGTTGATGTGCGCCTCAGGAGATGTACTCAGTATTATGCTCACCTCAAGCGGTTTGCAATCTTTGGCCTTAGTCTTTGTCTGAAGTCTTCTTTGCCCTTCCCCGATCTTCATGACTTTGCACATGGTGGGGTTAAACTCTAGGAACCAGTTGCTGGACCAGGTTTGCAGCCTGTCCAAATCTCTTTGTAGTCCGGCCTGATCTTTGTCCAATTTAATTCTTCTCATTAACTGCACATCGTGGTTTTGCGCTCGCCACAGGCGTCCCGTTCTGACACCTCATCAGGTACTATGGCTCGCTGTTGCCTTGCTGTCAGGTATTCTCTGATCCATTGCGCCTTCCATGTTATACCTGCCTGGTCCTCCAACTTTTGCTCTAATTTCTTAAGTGGAACTGTGTCAAAAGCCTTCTTACAGTCCGAGAAAATGCAATCTTCCCACCTTACCATTGTCACTAGATCACTTAGTAGCCTCTTCGCGTCGTTCTGGGTTGTGTTTATTGTGTCCAGCACTTGGTGTATCCCTCCTCTCTGGCTCTCTGGAGTCCTTTCTGTCTCAACTGTAAATACTTTTTTAAATCTCTTGTTCAGCTCTTCAAATACTTTTTTGTCATTTCTTGTGATCTCCCCTCCTCCTCCTTCAGCCTGAATACTTGGTCTTTGACAGTTATTTCCCTACTGATGTGACTGTACAACAGCTTTGGATAAGACTTGGCTTTCGCTGCTTTGTCATTTTCGTATTGACATTGGGCCTCCCTAAATATCTCTCCATATTTTGTATATGGCTGTTCGACTAATCTCCTTATTTTCCTGGGTCCTTTGTCTTCTGTACGTCTTTCATTCCTTAGCGCACATCGTTTTGTCCTCTCTACACCTTTGGGTAACCAAGGGCTCCTCCTGACCTACTTATTATTTCTGTTGCCTTTGGGTACAAACCTTTGGGTACAAGCTTCCTTGCATATTATTGTCACATTCTTCATCAATAATTTACTGATTTTCTTGTCAATTCTCTTTCTGACTGACCCTCAAGTAGGAAGTTCCTCATGCCTGTGTAGACACCTCTTATGCAGTTCGGCTTCATTCATCCTGCCCTTCCTGCTTCCCTCTCCACTTGTAACTCGACTGTGTATTTAAACCTCACGACCACATGATCACAAGCTCCAAGCGGCCTTTCATATGTGATGTCCACAATGTCTGAACTACTCAAGGTGAATACACTTCCAGTCTTGCTGGATTGTCCTCTCCTCTCTCTCTGTCAGTGTCCCTAACGTGTTGACGCATGAGGTTTTCCAGTACCACCTCCATCATTTTAGCCCTCCACATTTTCTGAGCCCCAGTGTGGCTCCAGGTTTCCCCAGTCAATTTCCTTGTGGTTGAAATCACCCACAACCGGTAGCTTTGCCCTACTCACATGGGCCCTTATTGCCACTTCAGCAAGTGTATTGACCATGTCTCTGTTACTAGTCTAATTCATAATAGCAACCCCTCCTGTCTGAAGTGTTGTTATTATGTAGCCCCTTGCTTCTAATGTGTCTCCCCTTGTCATCTCTTCAAAACTTCATTGGTGTTGAAGAGTTGTACAACTCCTCCACCCCCTCAGTTCCCTCTGTCTTTCCTCAAGATCTGATATCCAGTTGGAAAGATGGTGCTTCTTATCATTCCTGTGAGCTTGGTTTCCATGTGAGCTATGATGTCTGGTGATGCCTCTGTGATTCTTTTGTGCCACTCCTCCAACTTATTCGATGTTCCTTCAGCAATGGTGTACAAAATCTTCAGTTTCCTCTCCAGCGCTATATTCTGTGGGGTTTGTGAGGGCTGTGGAAGTGGGAGACCTGGCAGGGTGCTGTGGGGTTCTACTGCATAGAGTGGGGTGGGGGCTCTGAGTGCTCTCTTCGTCTTTGTGTTCTTTCTCTGTTTCTGTCGTTCTGTTCTCGTTCTGTCGCAATCTAGGAACACCCTCCGGTATGTTATTGATTCCTTTAGCCATGATTTCTACTGCAGGATCCTGTTCTGCTCTGTTTCTGTATTGAAAATCACTCTGATTGGCTGAATTCTTCCCCTCGAGTATCTCTTATTCTCTGAAAATTTATCAGCTCAGTAATGTCCTCCTCTCCTGTTTGATATATTTTTCAGTCTCTTTTTTTTTCTCTGCAGTCTTGCATCGTATGTTCTCCATTTGCTCTTCTGAAATCCTGTATGGAGACTGACTACTCCCTCTCCTCCTCTCATTGCTTTTTTCCTCTTCATCTATTGGTCCTATTTGCACATAGCTATTGAATCCCTTATTATTTCCTGTGTCTCCTAGTGGCCTCTGCGCCTCTGCATTGGACTTGTCACTTACTGTGTATGCACGCATGTGTGTATGTGTACTCACCTAATTGTGATTGCAGAGGTCGAATCATAGCTCCCAGTCCCATCTCAATGCTGGTCGATACTAGGTCCACTCTCTCCCTGCTCCATGAGCTTAATTGCATTTCTTCTTAAAGTTATGCATAGATTCTGCCTCCCTACATGATTCTCCCGATTGTTCCACTTCCTGACAACTCTATGACTGAAGAAATGCTTCTTAACATCGCTGTGACTCATCTGAGTCTTCAACTTCCAATTGTGACCTTGTTGCTGTATCCCAACTCTGAAACATACTGTCCCGATCCACCTTGTGAATTCCTCTCAGTATTTTATATGCCGTTATCATGCCACTTCCCTATCCGGAAGTAGTCTTGTTACAATTCTTTGCATTTTCTCTAACTTCTTGATGTGCTTGACCAGGTTTGGTTTTCATACTCGTGCTGTATACTCCAGTATGTGCCTGACGAACATTATGCAGAGAGTCTTGACCTATTCCTTATTAAGGTGTCGAAACGTTATTCTTAGGTTTGCCATGCGCCCATATGCTGCAGCAGTTATTTGGTTGATGTGCTCCTCAAAAGGTGTGCTCGGTATTATACTTACCTGAAGATCCTTTTACTTGAATGAGGTTTGCGGTCTTTAGCCCACTAGCCTGGACTCTGCAGTCGTCCTAGTCCTTCCCAAATGTTCCTGACTTGTCACTTGGTGAGGTTAAACTCTAGGAGCCATTTGCTGGCTTGCAGCCTGTCCAGATCCCTTATAGTCCTACTGATCCTCTGTGTGGGGTGTGGGTGTGTGTGTGTACTCACCTATTTGTGGTTGCAGGGGTCGAGTCCTAGCTCCTGGCCCCACCTCTTCATTGGTTGCTACTGGGTCCTCTCTCTTCCTGCTCCATGAGCTTTATCAAACCTCGTCTTAAAACTATGTATGGTTCCCGCCTCCACTACGTCACTTTTAGGCTATTCCACTGCCTGACAACTCTATGACTGAAGAAATACTTCCTAACATCCCTTTGACTCATTTGAGTCTTCAACTTCCAATTGTGACCTCGTGTTTCTGTGTCCCCTCCCTGGAATATCCTGTCTTTGTCCACCTTGTCTATTCCGCGCCGTATTTTATATGTCGTTATCATGTCTCCCCTGACCCTCCTGTCCTCCAGTGTCGTCAGGCCTTTTTCCCTAATCCTTTCTTCATAGGACATTCCCCTTAGCTCTGGAACTAACCTTGTCGCAAACCTTTGCACTTTCTCTAATTTCTTGACGTGCTTGATCAAGTGCGGGTTCCAAACAGGTGCTGCATACTCCAGTATGGGCCTGACGTACACGGTGTACAGTGTCTTGAACGATTCCTTACTAAGTTATCGGAACGCTGTTCTCAGGTTTCCCAGGCGCCCATATGCCGCAGCATTATCTGGTTGATGTGTGCTTCCGGAAAAATGCTCGGTGTTATAGTCACCCTAAGATCTTTCTCTTTGAGCGAGGTTTGAAGTCTTTGGCCACCTAGCCTATACTCCGTCAGCAGTCTTCTGTGCCCTTCCCCGATCTTCATGACTTTGCATTTGGCGGGGTTAAATTCAAGAAGCCAGTTGCTGGACCAAGTGTCCAGTCTGTCCAGGTCTCTTTGAAGTCCTGCCTGATCCTCATCTGATTTAATTCTCCTCATTAACTTCACATCATCTTCGAACAGGGACACCTCTGAGTCTATCCCTTCCATCATGTCGTTCACATATACCAAAAATAGCACTGGTCCTAGGACCGACCCCTGTGGGACCCCACTCGTCACGGGTGCCCACTGTGATACCCCATCACGTACCATGACTCGTTGTTGCCTCCCTGTCAGGTATTCTCTGATCCATTGCAGTGCCCTTCCTGTTGTATGCGCCTGATCCTCTAGCTTCTGCACTAATCTCTTGTGAGGAACTGTGTCAAAGGCCTTCTTGCAGTCCAAGAAGATGCAATCAACCCACCCCTCTCTCTCGTGTCTTACTTCTGTTACTTTATCATAAAACTCCAGAAGGTTTGTGACACAGGATTTGCCTTCCATGAATCCGTGCTGGTTGGCGTTTATACTCTTGTTCTGTTCCAGGTGCTCCACCACTCTCCTCCTGATAATCTTCTCCATAACTTTGCATATTATACACGTCATTGACACAGGTCTATAGTTTAGTGCCTCTTTTCTGTCTCCTTTTTTAAAAATGGGAACTACATTTGCTGTCTTCCATACGTCAGGTAGTTGCCCAGTTTCCAGGGATGTGTTGAAGATTGTGGTAAGTGGCACACACAGCATATCCGCTCCCTCTCTAAGGACCCACGGGGAGATGTTGTCCGGTCCCATTGCCTTTGAGGTATCGATGTCCCTTAGCAGCTTCTTCACCTCTTCCTCATTTGTATGTATGTCATCCAACACTTGTTGGTATATTCCTTGCTGGTGTCCCCCTCTGTTCTGTCCCCCCAGAGGCCTTCCTGTCTCCACTGTAAATACTTACTTAAATCTCATATTGAGCTCCTCACATACTTCATGATCGTTTCTTGTGAGTTCTCCACCTTCTTTCCTCAGTCTTATCACCTGGTATTTGACTGTTGTCTTCCTCCTAATGTGGATATACAGCAGTTTCGGGTCAGACTTGACTTTCGATGCTGTGTCGTTCTCGTACTGTCGCTGGGCCTCCCTCCTTATCTGTGCGTACTCGTTTCTGGCTCTTCTACTAATCTCCTTATTTTCCTGAGTCCTTTGCCTCCTGTACCTTTTCCATTCTCTGGTGCACTTAGTTTTTGCCTCCCTACACCTTCGGGTAAACCAAGGACTCACTTTGTTCTTCCTATTATTTCTATTTCCCTTGGGAACAAACCTTTCCTCTGCCTCCTTGCACTTTGTTGTTATATATTCCATCATCTCGTTTCCTGATTTTCCTACCAGTTCTCTGTCCCACTGAACCTCCTGCAGGAAGTTCCTCATACCTGTGTAGTCACCCATTTTGTAGTTTGGCTTTTCCCATTCAATTTCTGTTACCTTCTCCAATTGTAGCTCTACTATATAATCAAAACTCAGAACCACGTGATCGCTCGCTCCAAGGGGCCTCTCGTAATTGATGTCCTCAATGTCTGAACTGGCTTGCTGGCTCATCCTCCCCTCTCTCTCTGGTAGTGTCCCTGACATGTTGATACATGAGGTTTTCAAGTACCACATCCATCATCTTGGCTCTCCATGTCTCGGGACCCCCATGTGGCTCCAGGTTTTCCCAGTCGATCCCTGTGTGTGTGTGTGTGTGTGTGTGTGTGTGTGTGTGTGTGTGTGTGTGTGTGTGTGTGTGTGTGTGATGCGCAAAAACAAGTGTTATTAAGTATACCTCCAGTATACTTAGTATACCTCCAGTCTACTTAATTGCGTTGCATATGATAAGTTGCCTCCAAAATGTTTATTCACTCTCCATATTTTAAGTGACGTCCTTAGGCTCTGACTACCAAGATGTTAAGTGAAGTTCTAAATACTAAATGAATTGCTATTCAGTGAATTTGTTTTCATGCCTCTTCGAACAGCATACCCAGGATGTTGGCAAGTATTAGCAGGAGCAAGAAGTTCGTTGTAATATAGGTCGCTGTCAGCATCTCAATCTTCAAAATTCTGTAGCTGGCCAGGAAGAAGCCGACAATGATGCAATATACTGTATCACCAACGATGGAACCATCAGTGTCAGAGGAAATCCCAAGTAGGTGCTCAGGAGACGGTGGCAAGCTTTCACTTGCAGCAGTCTATTGTGTGTCTCTTGAAGGATCTGTGAATGTTCACGTTAGGTCGAGGATGACTTACCCAAGAACCTGCTGGCCACTTGCCCAAGAACCTGCTGGCCATTTGCCCAAGAACCTGCTGGCCATTTGCCCAAGAACCTGCTGGCCACTTGCCCAAGAGCCTGCTGGCCACTTGCCCAAGAACCTGCTGGCCATTGGTTTACGATACTTAATAGCATGACACTCTTCTATTATTTCTTCGTTCCGAGCTGTGATTAGTTTTGCAGAGGTTGTCTGTGACAAAGATAACTTTATGGTTCCATATACAACATTAGCGAGGAGAATTATCGGGAAGTAGAAATTTATAGTGAAGGAATTTATGATCCAATTCGGTAGAATAATGTATACTATAATAAAATCATATACATTTGGCCTATAAATATAAGAATAAATTCGAATAAATGAGTATAAACTGCTTCCAGAAATCCAAATAATTAAAATTATTGAAATAATATCGTGAAGACGTTTTCTTGGCATTGTTTGAACATTGACATAAAGCCCTTGAATTTTGTTCATCACATTCAGCGTTACTCTGCTATTGTTCAAATAGTAAGTAATTGTAACTACAATGACTTCCGTTCTGATAGTTACTCTTGTCATTAGAGCAAAATGTTCAATAATTGAAGCCCCTGTATAACTCCTGTTATTGGTTACGTAATAGATAACGATAACCATGTAAGAGATAACACTGAATTTTACCTAGACTATAGCCTTGATCATCTGTTCTCCTCGAAGTACCTGCCATGTCTTGGAGGAGTCGGATGCTTCTTAGAGACCCCTCGGATGGCCGGCTCTTCATCTTGTAACTTTTTGCAAAGTAAAACCTCCGTTGGCATCTAAACTTTGGACTCCATAAGACGGACTGGAAATCCTCCTAATAATTTGAGTAAAAATTTTGAGAATTTCAGTTGCCGGTTCCTGAAGCTCATGATGTTCAGGTTGCCAGGTTAGTATTAATTTTTAATAGGTGACTCATATGAGTAAATGACTTTCAGTGTATTTGATCTTATCTACTAGTATGAAGGAAACAAGAGAGTGAACTGAGGTTGTCGTATCACTCCCTGAACAACTGCTAACAAGAATAGTTGTATTTGGGAGAGCAGAAGGCTCTCCCCCTCCGCTGCTGGGTCGATGCCTAGGTAAACATTCCATCATTTATATGACAAACAAAGTTTGTATTCAGCATCATCTCGTCTAGCGTGTTGACCAACTAGAGCAAATTTGCATTTATGACACAGTACACTTGATAATTCTAACAAAAAAAAAAAACGAAACATTTGTCTTGAAACATGCCACAGGACATTCACAATAACAACTTTGTGTTTAGACATGTACTTATCTTACGTCTTGGAGCAGATAGGATGCTAGTACAACAAGTACTTGTACTTATCTGAAGCCTTAAAACAAGTAGGAAGCTAGGACATGCACTTATCCGAAGCCTTAGAGCAGGTAGGATGATAGGACATGCAATTATCTGAAGTCAAAGCAGGTAGGATGCTAGGACATGCAATTATCTGAAGTCAAAGCAGGTAGGATCTAGGACATGCAATTATCTGAAGTCAAAGCAGGTAGGATGCTAGGACATGCAATTATCTGAAGTCAAAGCAGGTAGGATGCTAGGACATGCAATTATCTGAAGTCAAAGCAGGTAGGATGCTAGGACATGCAATTATCTGAATCAAAGCAGGTAGGATGCTAGGACATGAAAATTATCTGAAGTCAAAGCAGGTAGGATGCTAGGACATGCAATTATCTGAAGTCAAAGCAGGTAGGATGCTAGGACATGCAATTATCTGAAGTCAAAGCAGGTAGGTTGCTAGGACATGCAATTATCTGAAGTCAAAGCAGGTAGGATGCTAGGACATGCAATTATCTGAAGTCAAAGCAGGTAGGTGCTAGGACATGAAATTTTTCTGAAGTCAAAGCAGGTAGGATGCTAGGACATGCAATTATCTGAAGTCAAAGCAGGTAGGATGCTAGGACATGCAATTATCTGAAGTCAAAGCAGGTAGGATGCTAGGACATGCAATTATCTGAAGTCAAAGCAGGTAGGATGCTAGGACATGCAATTATCGAAGTCAAAGCAGGTAGATGCTGGACATGCAATTATCTGAAGTCAAAGCAGGTAGGATGCTAGGACATGCAATTATCTGAAGTCAAAGCAGGTAGGATGCTAGGACATGCAATTATCTGAAGTCAGAGCAGGTAGGATGCTAGGACATGCAATTATCTGAAGTTAAAGCAGGTAGGTTACTAGGACGTGTACTTGATACCTGTGAAACATTAAGTCCTGGACTTTCATCATGGTGGTAGGACGTAACGGGGTAGTGAACCAGAACGAGGAATGGTGAAGGAACATTATTAACGAACATCGAGAAATCATAACTAACCATTATTCTTCTTATATTAAATCAGTTCACGTCACACGAGGTTCCTTGACGCCGGTGATGGCATCTCTGTATCAAGAAACTGCACCTCATTTTCCCTCTCTTGGTTCCAACCTAATTTACAATTCCTCTATGAGCCGAGGGTCTCTAGATAAGATAAGATTTTCTTCGCATTTTTAACCCCGGAGGGTTAGCCATCCAGGATAACCCAAGAAAGTCAGTGCGTCATCGAGGACTGTCTAACTTATTTCCATTGTGGTCCTTAATCTTGTCCCCCAGGATGCGACCCACACCAGTCGACTAACACTCAGGTACTTATTTGCTGCTAGGTGAGCAGGACAACAGGTGTAAGGAAACGCGTCGAAATGCTTCCACACCGCCAGGAATCGAACCCGGGCCCTCCGTGTGTGAAGCGGGAGCTTCACCCACCAGGCCACCGAACATGTAATGATAAAAAAGTTCATCAAAGCTTCCATCCATTTTATTCAAAACATTGCCGTTTTAAAGAAGTAATTTTTGTAAATATTATCGCCCCTTTGAAAAATTTTTAAGCATATATATATATATATATATATATAATATATATATATATTTATATATATATATATATATATATATATATATATATATATTATATATATATATATATATGGGCAGTGGTTGCAAGCCTCACTTCCGGTCAGGCTTGGGGGCTGGGACTACGCAGATCCTCCCAGATTGCTCTACCAGTTTTCCTATCCTATTCCATAGCATCAAATGAGTTAATAAGACAAATTCTTCCTGAAAACCTCAGTGACTCAGCAGGAATACAGGACCCTAACTATGCCAGTGCCATCGCTGAATGGGGGACTCTTGCTGCTCTAGCACCAAACACTAGTGCAGCCCTGGCTCACAAACAGTCAAGCTGGGATGGCCCAATCGCTGAAAAGGTGCTTTCCAACATGCTCAGGGCTGCAACATCAGACAGGGAGACTGCCCGTCTCCAGGCTGTGAGCGCACCTCACTCCGGGGACTTCCTCCAAACAGTTCCCATATTGTCAATGGGAACGTGTCTCGACCCTAAGACCTTCCATATTGCAGTGGCTCTGCGCCTTGCTGGCCCAATTCACATGGAATATACGTGTATTTGCAGCGAAGCACAAGCCGACCAATATGGTCTATATGGTCTTAACTGTTCCAAAACCAAGGGCTGGCATGCAAGACACAATGAGGTCAACGACATCATAAAAAGAACCCTTGCTACAGCTGGATGCCCAGCTGAGAGGGAGCCACGATCATTAGCAGCCAACAATACCCACAACCCAGCAAACCGCCCCAACTGGATCACCATCTATCCCTGGAAGAATGGCAAGCTCTTAGCATGGGACCATACCTGTGTGTCCACACTGGCTGACACTTATATCCGTCACAGTGTCGGGCGACAGGGACATAAGCCAACAGTATCAATTTGTCCCAGTGGGATCAGAGACCTTGGGATCATGGGGAAAAAATTCCACACGTTTCCTTAAAGAATTGAGTTCCAGACTCATCGACACCACCAGAGACCCAAGAGCAGCCACTTTCATATTCCAGCGCCTCAGCGTGGCCATCCAGAAGGGAAATGCTTGCTGCATACTTAGCTTGTGTCTGGCTTCGGAGGAGCTGGAGGAAATCCATAATCTTTAACATTCTGCACCATTGTACTCATTTTTGTGTTTCCTGTAAATGTATTCTGTCTATTAATAAATTTACCCATAGAATATAAAATATAGGTGGTGGTAGAGAAGAAAATATTCAAACAGCTCCGGGAAGAACCTTGAGTTTTCTCTGAGGTACATCTATTGTCTTCTCTGAGGATGAGAGTACCCAGTCCAGTTATAGAGGTGGTACCTCCCTATATTTAAATATATATATATATATATATATATATATATATATATATATATAATTATATATATATATATATATATATATATATATATATATATATACAAGAGAAGCCACGGGGGGAAGGGAATGGAAATCTTTAGCTCAAGTACTTTCACAGTTCTCAGTGCGTCATCAGGAGCAGAATAATGATTGCAAGGGCAGCAACAGGAGAAATAGTGTAATTATTTTCAGATTATGGAAGTGCTGTGGCACCAGTCTCTGAGGTCAGAGGCTGGTGCCACCGCACTACATTATATTATATTATACATATATGGTCAATAAGGAAGACAATGGATTACTCACAGCCATTCCCTGTTTTTGAGCACTGTATTTTCCTCAAACTCAAACTTGGAATCAACTGCACACAACTTAATCAATTCAATAATGGCAAAGAGAACTCATCTAATTCTTCTTCCAAATAAGATAGCACGTCGGGAACAGTGACTCTCGTGAACAACGCAGCGACATCAAAACTAGCAAGTGTAAAATCGTTAGATATGTTGACATTTTGCAATTTGTCAATTAGATCAATATTGTTTTTTAAATGGGCTTCAGAAATATTACCAAGCAAAGGAGTTAATATTTTTACCAACCATTTTGACAATGCATTTGACGCCGATCCAACAAAACTAATATTGGGTCTGGCTGGAAAACCGGGCTTGTGGGTTGTGTTAATCAAACCGTACATGTAAGGGAGTCTCTGTGTATGCTGATGCTAGAGTTTATTAATGATATTACTGTTCTAGACTGGTGGTAACATATAGTCTTGATGACTGCATATTTCGGCTTCTGGCACCATCTTCCGCAGAGATACATAAGAGAATTATTTTTGTTATTGACGTGTGGTTACCAGACATTAGATCTCACATAAAAGTTGTATAATATCAGAGAAGAATCGTTTAATCACCAGTGACAGCAATTTATACACTACATGTTTAAATTCATGTCACTACCATTTGCTCATTGACCTCCCATACATTTATAAAGCTTAATTACCTCAGTCAGCATCATGGTGGGGATGTTGGCAAGTACCATCAAAGGTAGAATGTCCATAACAGCATAGGCCATATTCATCGCTATTCCATCACTTATGTCGCCGGCCAAGAAGAAGCAGGACATGATGCTATTCATCACCAGAGTCAGTATCATCAGTGTCAGGGAGAACCCCAGGTAGGTGTTCAGGAGGCGGTGGAAAGCGTTCACTTGCAGCAGTCTAGTTTGTGTCTCTTGAAATATCTGTGAATGATCACTTAAGGTCGAGGATGACTTGGCCACTTTGTCTCTTGGTCGGCTGCGGTCGTTCACGGGAAACTCTTCAAAGGTTTCTAAGTAAAAGACTGCATAAGCTTCTTCGTTTCGAGCTGTGACCAGCTTAGCAGAAATTGTCTGTGACAACGATATCTTGATAGTTCCATATACAGCAGACATCAAACAAATAATCCGGTAGTAGAAATTCATGATTAAGGAATTTGTCAACCAATATAAGATAAAATTGTATGTACTAAAAAATTCATAGAGGTTTAGCCTACAAATTAAGTTACTGATTGCATTAATGAGTATGTATAAACCACTACCAAAAATCAAAATTGTAAGAAATGTGAATATAATATCGTGGTAGCCTTTCCTCGTCAGTGTTTGGGCGTGTACAGGAAGTTCTTGGAGGTTGTTCATCACCTCCAGAGCCAGTCTGCTATTGCTCCAAAAGTAAATAATCATGACTACATTGACTATTGTTGCGACACTGTTGCTTGTTATTATACCCACATAGGAAGTACCTGAAGTTTTCATGTTATCTTGAAGGTGGAATACGTAGTAGACAAAGCTGGCAATGTATGGGATAACACTGAATATCACACAGTAAGACCACAGCCTCCACCATCTGCTCTCCTCGAAGTAGCTTCCTTGTCTGAGAGAGGTCGAGTGCTTCCCGGAGTCTGCTCGGAGGCCAAGCTCTTCATCTTGGAGCTTTTTGCGAACAAAAACCTCTTGGGGTGTCTGATTTTTGATCACCAGATAGCAGAAAGGAAAACCTCCTAATAACCTGAGCAAAAATATTGAGAATTTCAGTTGCAGGTTCCCAAAGTTCATGATGTTCAAGACACCACGACAGTATTTATGTTAGAAAACTAGTAGGAGTTGAATACTTGCAATGAATTTGATCTTGTCCAGTAATATTTATGGAGCAAGAGTGGAAAGTGAGGTTGTCGTATCCTCTCTGTGCTACAACTGCTTACAAAATCTATATTATAGGTGAGACCAGAAGGTCCCGCCCTTCCACTGCTGAATCGATACCCAGAGTAAACATCTCGGGCAAAGTTTACTTTCTGAATACTATAAAGTTAGCGCCATTTCAATATTGTTGAGGTCGATATTGAAAATATGTAGGTAACGAAAGAAACAAAACCATTTCCTGAATGACATTAATTAGAAGCAATATTTTCGTAATTACAACAGCAGGGGATGCACTGATAGCTGGGTGATTTGAAGAAGAACCTGGATCCATGCCCTCCTTCAGTTAGTGCTCCTTGTTACAGTCTTCCTTCACCTGACCTACCGGGGAATGATAGGCCAGGTGGTCTGTGGTCTTCTTGGTCTTTGTGGTGGGAACTGACCTCGGGAAAACTGCCCTCCAAGTCCAATAGAGCCTGGAAATTGATTTCCAAGGAACCTTCCTCCAGATCCACCTGAACCTTGAAACTGACTTCCGGGAAACTGACTTATTGGTCTACCAGAGCCTGGAAAATTATTTGCAGGGAACTGCCTCCTAAATCCACCTGAGCCTGGAAACTGGCTTCCAGGACACTGGTTTCCAGAACCTGGAATTTGTCCAGAAGGCCAGCCAGAGCCAGGTAACTGTCCAACATACCTACCGGATCCTGGAAACTATCCAGTAAATTCATCAGAGCTTGAAAACTGTCGAACTGATTCAGCATCACCTGAAGCCTGTCCCGTAGAGCTGCCAGAGCCTGCAGCCAGCAGCAGCAGGTTTCTCGAAACCTGACGTGGTTCCATGTTCTGCCTGTTCCAACAATGCTTGTAACTCCTGCAAGAAAAATAATAAACCATGTCAAGGAAAGCTTTCATTGGCGCGTTTTAAAAATAATATTATTATTATTATTATTATTATTATTATTATTATTATTATTATTATTATTATTATTATCATCATCATCATTATTATTATTTTTTAATATTTTATTATTATTATTATTATTATTATTATTATTATTATTATTATTATTATTATTATTATTATTATCATTATTATTTTATTATTAATTTCAGAGACGCCCAGCACCATCTGAGGAAGGAGACGCAATCAGGTTTGATCCACAGAAAGGGAGAAATAATTCCTGTCCCTTGAGTCAGTAGTCCTGCGCTACCTTCACCTTCAAGGGCCTTGAGTCAGTAGTCCTCCATTACCTTCACCTTCAAGGGCCTTGAGTCAGTAGTCCTCCACTACCTTCACCTTCAAGGGCCTTGAGTCAGTAGTCCTCCACTACCTTCACCTTCAAGGGCCTTGAGTCAGTAGTCCTGCACTACCTTCACCTTCAAGAGCATTGAGTCAGTAGTCCTCCACTACCTTCACCTTCAAGGGCCTTGAGTCAGTAGTCCTGCACTACCTTCACTTTCAAGGGCATTGAGTCAGTAGTCCTGCACTACCTTCACCTTCAAGGGCCATGAGTCAGTAGTCCTGCACTACCTTCACCTTCAAGGCCTTGAGTCAGTAGTCCTCCACTACCTTTCACCTTCAAGGGCCATGAGTCAGTAGTCCTCCACTACCTTCACTTTTAATGGATTGAGTCAGTAGTCCTCCACTACCTTCACCTTCAAGGGCCATTTAGTCAGTAGTCCTCACTACCTTCACCTTCAAGACCTTGAGTCAGTAGTCCTACACTACCTTCACCTTCAAGGGCCTTGAGTCAGTAGTCCTCCACTACCTTCACCTTCAAGGGCCTTGAGTCAGTAGTCCTCCACTACCTTCACCTTCAAGGGCCTTGAGTCAGTAGTCCTCCACTGCCTTCACCTTCAAGGGCCTTGAGTCAGTAGTCCTGCCCCTCCTTCACCTTCAAGGGACCTTGAGTCAGTAGTCCTGCACTACCTTCACCTTCAAGGCCTTGAGTCAGTAGTCCTCCACTACCTTCACCTTCAAGGCCTTGAGTCAGTAGTCCTCCACTACCTTCACCTTCAAGGCCTTGAGTCAGTAGTCCTCCACTGCCTTCACCTTCAAGGGCCTTGAGTCAGTAGTCCTCCACTGCCTTCACCTTCAAGGGCCTTGAGTCAGTAGTCCTCCACTACCTTCACCTTCAATGACCTTGAGTCAGTAGTCCTACACTACCTTCACCTTCAAGGGCCTTGAGTCAGTAGTCCTCCACTACCTTCACCTTCAAGGGCCTTGAGTCAGTAGTCCTCCACTGCCTTCACCTTCAAGGGCCTTGAGTTAGTAGTCCTCCACTGCCTTCACCTTCAAGGGCCTTGAGTCAGTAGTCCTGCACTACCTTCACCTTCAATGACCTTGAGTCAGTAATCCTCCACTACCTTCACCTTCAAAGGCCTTGAGTCAGTAGTCCTCCACTACCTTCACCTTCAAGGGCCTTGAGTCAGTAGTCCTCCACTACCTTCACCTTCAAGGGCCTTGAGTCAGAAGTCCTGCACTACATTCACCTTCAATGACCTTGAGTCAGTAGTCCTCCACTACCTTCACCTTCAAGGGCCTTGAGTCAGTAGTCCTCCACTACTTTCACCTTCAAGGGCATTGAGTTAGTAGTCCTGCACTACCTTCACTTTCAAGGGTATTGAGTCAGTAGTCCTGCACTACCTTCACCTTCAATGACCTTGAGTCAGTAGTCCTCCACTACCTTCACCTTCAAGGGCCTTGAGTTAGTAGTCCTCCACTGACCTTCACCTTCAAGGGCCTTGAGTCAGTAGTCCTGCACTACCTTCACCTTCAATGACCTTGAGTCAGTAATCCTCCACTACCTTCACCTTCAAGGGCCTTGAGTTAGTAGTCCTCCACTGCCTTCACCTTCAAGGGCCTTGAGTCAGTAGTCCTGCACTACCTTCACCTTCAATGACCTTGAGTCAGTAATCCTCCACTACCTTCACCTTCAAGGGCCTTGAGTCAGTAGTCCTCCACTACCTTCACCTTCAAGGGCCTTGAGTCAGTAGTCCTCCACTACCTTCACCTTCAAGGGCCTTGAGTCAGTAGTCCTGCACTACATTCACCTTCAATGACCTTGAGTCAGAAGTCCTCCACTACCTTCACCTTCAAGGGCCTTGAGTCAGTAGTCATCCACTACCTTCACCTTCAAGGGCCTTGAGTCAGTAGTCCTCCACTACCTTCACCTTTAAGGGCCTTGAGTCAGTAGTCCTGCACTACCTTCACCTTCAATGACCTTGAGTCAGTAGTCCTGCACTACCTTCACCTTCAAGGGCCTTGAGTCAGTAGTCCTCCACTACCTTCACCTTCAAGGGCCTTGAGTCAGTAATCCTCCACTACCTTCACCTTCAAGGGCCTTGAGTCAGTTGTCCTGCACTACCTTCACCTTCAATGACCTTGAGTCAGTAGTCCTCCACTACCTTCACCTTCAATGACCTTGAGTCAGTAGTCCTCCACTACCTATCACCTTCAAGGGCCTTGAGTCAGTAGTCCTCCACTACCTTCACCTTCAAGGGCCTTGAGTCAGTAGTCCTCCGCTACCTTCACCTTCAAGGGCCTTGAGTCAGTAGTCCTCCACTACCTTCACCTTCAAGGGCCTTGAGTCAATAGTCCTGCACTACCTTCACCTTCAAGGGCCTTGAGTCAGTAGTCCTCCACTGCCTTCACCTTCAAGGGCCTTGAGTCAGTAGTCCTCCACTACCTTCACCTTCAAGGGCCTTGAGTCAGTAGTCCTCCGCTACCTTCACCTTCAAGGGCCTTGAGTCAGTAGTCCTCCACTACCTTCACCTTCAAGGGCCTTGAGTCAATAGTCCTGCACTACCTTCACCTTCAAGGGCCTTGAGTCAGTAGTCCTCCACTGCCTTCACCTTCAAGGGCCTTGAGTCAGTAGTCCTCCACTACCTTCACCTTCAAGGGCCTTGAGTCAGTAGTCCTGCACTACATTCACCTTCAATGACCTTGAGTCAGTAGTCCTGCACTACCTTCACCTTCAATGACCTTGAGTCAGTAGTCCTGCACTACCTTCACCTTCAAGGGCCTTGAGTCAGTAGTCCTCCACTACCTTCACCTTCAAGGGCCTTGAGTCAGTAGTCCTCCACTACCTTCACCTTCAAGGGCCTTGAGTCAGTAGTCCTGCACTACCTTCACCTTCAATGACCTTGAGTCAGTAGTCCTGCACTACCTTCACCTTCAAGGGCCTTGAGTCAGTAGTCCTCCACTGCCTTCACCTTCAAGGGCCTTGAGTCAGTAGTCCTGCACTACCTTCACCTTCAAGGGCCTTGAGTCAGTAGTCCTCCACTGCCTTCACCTTCAAGGGCCTTGAGTCAGTAGTCCTGCACTACCTTCACCTTCAAGGGCCTTGAGTCAGTAGTCCTCCACTACCTTCACCTTCAAGGGCCTTGAGTCAGTAGTCCTGCCACTACCTTCACCTCAAGGGCCTTGAGTCAGTAGTCCTCCACTGCCTTCACCTTCAAGGCTGAGTCAGTAGTCCTGCACTACCTTCACCTTCAAGGGCCTTGAGTCAGTAGTCCTCCACTGCCTTCACCTAGCTAGCTAACACAACAGTCTATACTGTTGTGCTAGCTAACACAACAGTCTATACTGTTGTGCTAGCTAACGCAACAGTCTATAATTACGCAGGTAAACAAGTGTCAAACATATCAGGTATCAGGTTAATAACAAACGTTATTAACCTGATACAGTTAATGTTTGTTACCGTCATCGGCCTCAACACAGGTGTCACCAGAGGCTCATATTTGGTCGTCAATGGAGTTCATGACTCACCTGGAGAGTCAGTCCAGAGGTGAGTGCGCCACACAACGGCACCAACTCTACCACCCTCCACAATATCATCTTACCAAGTCTGCAACAAAATTGAAGATGAGTGGTTATTGTTGTTGGTACTGTTATTCTTGTTACTGTTAATATTTGAACTCTTACTGTTACCATTGCTGTTGTTGCAGTGTCCATGGTGTCCAACAACACTCCCATGGCATAGACACGTCGACAGTGTCCATGGTGTGCAACAACACTCCCATAGCATAGACACGTCGACAGTGTCCATGGTGTCCAACAACACTCCCATAGCATAGACACGTCGACCGTGTCCATGGTGTCCAACAACACTCCCATGGCATAGACACGTCGACCGTGTCCATGGTGTGCAACAACACTCCCATAGCATAGACACGTCGACCGTGTCCATGGTGTCCAACAACACTCCCATAGCATAGACACGTCGACCGTGTCCATGGTGTCCAACAACACTCCCATAGCATAGACACGTCGACCGTGTCCATGGTGTCAACAACACTCCCATGCATAGACACGTCGACCGTGTCCATGGTGTCCAACAACACTCCCATAGCATAGACACGTCGACCGTGTCCATGGTGTCCAACAACACTCCCATAGCATAGACACGTCGACCGTGTCCATGGTGTCCAACAACACTCCCATAGCATAGACACGTCGACCGTGTCCATGGTGTCCAACAACACTCCCATAGCATAGACACGTCGACAGTGTCCATGGTGTGCAACAACACTCCCATAGCATAGACACGTCGACAGTGTCCATGGTGTCCAACAACACTCCCATAGCATAGACACGTCGACCGTAAACATTAAAATTAAAGTACGTACATAGATTAGTCATTCTGACAGCTTGCCTCTAGTGTCATGACATGGAGATGGTTGTATTCATTCTGACAGCTTGCCTCTAGTGTCATGACAGTGCGAATGGTTGTTATTAATTCTGACAGCTTGTCCTCTAGTGTCATGACAGTGGAATGGTTTATTAATTCTGACAGCTTTCCTCTAGTGTCATGACAGTGGGAATGGTTATTAATTCTGACAGCTTGCCTCTAGTGTCATGACAGTGGGAATGGTTGTTAGTAATTCTGACAGCTTGCCTCTAGTGTCATGACAGTGGGAATGGTTGTTATTAATTCTGACAGCTTGCCTCTAGTGTCATGACAGTGGGAATGGTTATTAATTCTGACAGCTTGCCTCTAGTGTCATGACAGTGCGAATGGTTGTTATTAATTCTGACAGCTTGCCTCTAGTGTCATGACAGTGGGAATGGTTGTTAGTAATTCTGACAGCTTGCCTCTAGTGTCATGACAGTGGGAATGGTTATTAATTCTGACAGCTTGCCTCTAGTGTCATGACAGTGGGAATGGTTATTAATTCTGACAGCTTGCCTCTAGTGTCATGACAGTGGGAATGGTTGTTAGTAATTCTGACAGCTTGCCTCTAGTGTCATGACAGTGGGAATGGTTATTAATTCTGACAGCTTGCTCTAGTGTCATGACACTGGGAATGGTTATAATACTGACAGCTTGCCTCTAATGTCATGACATGGGAATGGTTTTAGAATACTGACAGCTTGCCTCTATGTCATGACATGGAATGGTTGTTAGTAATTCTGACAGCTTGCCTCTAATGTCATGACAGTGGGAATGGTTGTTAGTAATTCTGACAGCTTGCCTCTAGTGTCATGACAGTGGGAATGGTTGTTAGTAATTCTGACAGCTTGCTTCTAGTGTCATGACAGTGAGAATGGTTGTTAGTAATTCTGACAGCTTGCCTCTAATGTCATGACAGTGGGAATGGTTGTTAGTAATTCTGACAGCTTGCCTCTAGTGTCATGACAGTGAGGAATGGTTGTTAGTAATTCTGACAGCTTGCCTCTAGTGTCATGACAGTGAGAATGGTTGTTAGTAATTCTGACAGCTTGCCTCTAGTGTCATGACAGTGAGAATGGTTGTTAGTAATTCTGACAGCTTGCTTCTAGTGTCATGACAGTGAGAATGGTTGTTAGTAATTCTGACAGCTTGCTTCTAGTGTCATGACAGTGAGAATGGTTGTTAGTAATTCTGACAGCTTGCTTCTAGTGTCATGACAGTGAGAATGGTTGTTAGTAATTCTGACAGCTTGCTTCTAGTGTCATGACAGTGAGAATGGTTGTTAGTAATTCTGACAGCTTGCTTCTAGTGTCATGACAGTGAGAATGGTTGTTAGTAATTCTGACAGCTTGCTTCTAGTGTCATGACAGTGAGAATGGTTGTTAGTAATTCTGACAGCTTGCCTCTAGTGTCATGACAGTGGAATGGTTGTAGTAATTCTGACAGCTTGCCTCTAGTGTCATGACAGTGGGAATGGTTGTGAGTAATTCTGACAGCTTGCCTCTAGTGTCATGACAGTGGGAATGGTTGTGAGTAATTCTGACAGCTTGCTCTAGTGTCATGACAGTGGGAATGGTTGTTAGTAATTCTGCCAAGATAGTTTGCAATTAATGTTACATAATTTTACCTTCATACTTTAAATTAAATAACAAAGACGTGTTTTCATATTGTGTAAGAAGATAAAACTTACCAGTAAGATTTTTTGGGGACTTTTGGGTGTAAAAATAGAACATAAGAATGGAGGAACACTGCAGAAGGCCTAATGGCCTAAACAAGGCTGGTCCTTATTAAAATAACCTCTACCCAAAGCTACCCAAGAATTTACTTCTGTACCCAATGACACCAATCAAACCCAGCCCCTCCCACTCATATATTTGTCCAATCTCTTCTTAAAACTACCCAAGGTCCTAGCCTCTATCACCCTACTGGGAAGATTGTTCCACGCATCTACAACTCTGTTAGAAAATCAGTACTTGTCCATGTCTTTTCTAAATCTAAATTTATCCAACTTAAATCCATTATTTCTGGTTCTTACCTGGTTCGACACCCTCAGTATGATAAAGCTCACGGATCAGAGAGAGTGACCTAGTAGCGACCAGTTAAGAGACGGGGCCAAGAGCTTGGACTCGACCCCTGTAATCTCAACTAGGTGAGTACACACACACACACACACACAACCAGCATGGATTCAGGGAAGGCAAATCCTGTGTCACGAACCTACTGGAGCTTTATGATAAGGTAATGGAAGTAAGACACGAGAGAAAGGGATGTATATACGTATTACATTTTCTTAGACTGCAAGAAGGCCTTCGACACAGTTCCTCACAAGAGATTAGTGCTAAAGCTAGATGATCAGGCACGTATAACAGGAAGGGCACTGCAGTGGATCAGAGAATACCTGACAGGGAGGCAACAACGAGTCATGTTACATGACGAGGTATCACAGTGGGCGCCTGTGACGAGCGGGGTTCTACAGGGATCAGTCCTAGGACTAGTGCTGTTTTTGGTATATGTGAATGACATGATGGAAGGGATAGACTCGGAAGTGTCTCTGTTTGCAGATGATATGTTTACCTGGAGTTTACCTGGAGAGAGTTCCAGGGGTCAACGCCCCCGCGGCCCGGTCTGTGACCAGGTCTCCTGGCTGATCAGAGCCTGATCAACCAGGCTGTTATTGCTGGCTGCACGTAATCCAACGTACGAGCCACAGCCTTGCTGGTCAGGTACCGACTTTAGGTGCTTGTCCAGTGCCTGCTTGAAGACAGCCAGGGGTCTATTGGTAATCCCCCTTATGTATGCTGGGAGACAGTTGAACAGTCTCGGGGCCCTGACACTTATTGTATTGTTTCTTAACGTGCTAGCGACACCCCTGCTTTTCATTGGGGGGATGTTGCATCGTCTGCCGAGTCTTTTGCTTTCGTTGTGAGTGATTTTTGTGTGCAAGTTCGGTACTAGTCCCTCTAGGATTTTCCAGGTGTATATAATCGTGTATCTCTCCCGCCTGCGTGAAGTTAATGTGGAGAATTAAATCATTACCAAGCAGGACTACAAAGAGATCTAGACAGGCTTCAAGCCTGGTCCAGCAACTGGCTCCCCGAATTTAACCCTGCCAAATGTAAAGTCATGAAGATCGGGGAAGGGCAAAGAAGACCGCAGATAGAGTATAGGCTAGGTGGCCAAAGAAAGCAAACATCACTCAAGGAAAAGGATCTTGGGGTGAGTATAATACCGAGCACGTCTCCGGAAGCACACATCGACCAGATAACTGCTGCAGCATATGGGCGCCTGGCAAACCTGAAAACAGTGTTCCGATACCTCGGTATCGGAACACTTTTGAGTCGATCCCTTTCAGCATGTCATTTACAGATACCAGAAACAGCACCGGCCCTAGGAGTGACTCTTGTGGAACCCCGCACGTCATATGCGTCCCCTCTGACACCTCGTCATGTACGATCACTCTTTTCCTTCCTGTCAGGTATTCCCTGATCCATTGCAGTGCCTTTCCTGTAATTTCTGCCTGCTCCTTTAGCTTTCTCTCATGCGGAACTGTGTGGCAGCCTTGTGTGTGTGTACCTGGGGGGAAGGGAAGGGGGTGCGCCCTCGTGTGTGCCTGTGTGTGTGTGTGTGAGTGCACTCAGCTCACACATTGATGTCCGCGGTTTGACTCCACCTGCTGTCCTTGTTCACCTGTCAATAAAATAGTTACCTGGCGTGGGTCGCATCCTGGGGACAAAATTGATCTAATTTGCCTGAAATAGTAGTATGTCATTGATGTCAGCTAAGCCTATATATGGTGTACATGTAATTTAGAAATAAAGATTATTATAAATATTGTTATTGTTATCATTTTTTAAGTACATATGAGTGTGTGTACTCTTAATCTACAATTGTTGACAATTTTTATTCATGATCTCTTGGGCCCTATCGTGCCTACTCTTAAAACTGCTTATACAGTTTGCCTTCAAAAGTAGAGATCCCAAGCCCATGATGGTTCTCTTCAAATCGTTTGTTCTCTTTAGGCTGGAATATTGTTGTACAATAACTGCCCCTTTCAAGGCAGGCAAAACTGCAGATCTGGAAAATGTACACCTCTTCAAGGGGGGATCCTTGGCATGGTGAAGAGGCTCTTGGTCTGAGGAATTAGACCTGTCTGTCTCCTGCCTCAGACCGAACCTAATTACCCCCAATCCCCCCCTTCCCTATTCCATCCTCCCCATCCTCCCCTTTTTCCTTTCCTTCTCCTCCTCCTCCCCACCCCTCCCTTTTGCCCTTCCTCTTTTTGGCCTTTGGGATTTTTCCCACAGGCACTCTAGTCCCTAGGTAGGGGAAAGGGTACTGGGGTCCATCCCATTCTGTTGAGGTTCTTGGCGGTAGCGTAGTTTGCCGTGGAATCTGGATCGCCTGGGGATGTCCTGATCCCTCTCCGGTATGGCGGCTTTGGGTGGCTTTCGGGCGACAGGTGTATCTCAGGAAGCCACCTTTTGGATTCCAGGGGTGGTGACCGAAGGTGGTATGCTTTGTGGCGGATATCCGGCCTCCCTCTCTTTTGTCCACCGAGGTAGCTCGGCAGATGTGAGGTTGCTATCCTGGATTGCTGGTTTACTGGCATGAAGAGTAGGGTATGGCACGGGTTCCATGCTGTATCTGTGCTACTTGCGGTGCTGAGGTCCTCTTGGGTGCAGAGGGAGATTTCTGGCCCTTTCATTCCTCCTAGGAACTATCCCTCCCCAGTCCCCCCTTTTTTTATTCTTTTTTTAATTTTTCTTTTTTTTCTTTTTTTTTTCTTAAAAATAAAAAGAAAGAAGTAACCTAACCACAGAGTTCCCAATCCATGAACCCGCTACCCCTGGGCCCCTTCTTGTTACCGCACCTCGTTCTGACCTTGCGTCATCTTTTGACCATTCTTCGGACACTCCTAAGGCCCCTGTACCTCTTGCTGTTGCTGTTTCGTCACCCGCTTCAGGTGACGGGGTTTCGACTGACTCCTTCAATTTGTCTGACCTCTGCTCTCCTTTGACTATGCTTCCGGCCTCTCCCTCTACAGTGTGGCAATTTTTGAATCGCCAGCTTGTTCCATGTCGGACCAACTCCGGTCCCACTCCTAAACGCCAACAACAATTGCCCGATGATACTTCTTTGCCATCTTCTCGTTCTACTCAGAAAAGATGACATGTACTCTCCCTTTACACGCTCAGTTTCAGAATGCACAATGGACTAAATTCTTTACTTTATGACTGACTTCCTCTATTGCCTATCTTTCCGACCATAGTATTGGCAAGGCGCTCCTCCGCCATGTTGGTAGAGATATTTCCTTTCATGCTCTTAAGAGTGGTACGTGCATCATCACAGTCCAGAATGCTACCCAAGCTCATGATCTTTCTCTTCTTTCACAGATCGATACTATTCCTATCACTATCGAAAAACATCATTCCTTCAATTCTTGTAGTGGTACTGTCATTCTTCTCCATACCATAGTCCAACAGAATTTCCAGACATGTGGCAATGACATTCTCGAACAGCTGGAACTCCAAGATCTCCCAATTCTCAAGGTAGACACTTATGTTCTTCCTGCCCGCGGGTGGAGACGATACCCTTGCATTGTGGCTTGTATAACTTTTGACAGCCATGAACTCCCGTCCTCTGTTTATGTAGCAGGACATCGGTTACAAGTTCGAAAGGTAATCCCTACACCGCAATAGTGTAGAAATTGCTGGCGATTTGGCCACCCAGTGAAATATTGCAGATCTATAGCTGAATGCCCAGTCTGTGGTGCCAATGACCATTCTAATACGTCTTGCAGTCGACCTCCCTCTTGCCTTAATTGTCATGAGGCTCATCTTTCGTACTCTTGCCATTGCCAGGTCTACTTAAATGAGCGGGAAATTCGTTGCCTTAAAGAGGCAGAAGGTCTCCCTTATGCTATGGCAGTTTCTCATCTCTGCCTCCAAGGGAGACTACCCCGTGTTTCTTATTCTCGTGTTTCAAAACGTCCCCCCACTTCTGGGGTCCCATCTTCTGCAGCCTCCTCTGCCGTTGCCCCTCCCATAGTCACTCCTGTGTCTAATATTTTTGCTGTCCTGGGCTCAGACATCCCTACTTCAACACCTCAGTCTGTTCTCACTTCTTTGTGTTCTCCCTCACAAGCCCCGGTATCGACAAGACCTCTTACAACCCCTCCTTCCCTTCTTCCACCTCCTCATTTTACCTTCCCGGTCTCTGTACCTGGGTCTTCCCCTCTCACTGGGTCTGTTACAAGTGTAGAGGTTCACCCTCCTCCTTGTACTGTGCCTTCCTCCCCTGTCCCCTCCCAAGTTTCTTCCTCTTCTGCCACCTCCCAGGTTTCTGCCTCTTCTGTCCCCTCCCACATTTCTCCAGTTCCCTCCACCCTTTCCCCCCCCCCACCTTGGTACAGTTCATTACAGTTCCAATCTTCACTCAAACTCCTCCTCCTTCCATCTGGAATATTGTCTCCCATATGACGTATCTGAACTCAGAAACACTTGAAGCAATCTCTGAATATATTGCAAAGACCAAACCATCAGTGGACACCGATCCACCCTCTATTCCTTCTTTTTCCTCTTCTCCATCTGCGTAACTCCTTTCTTCACAATGCACCATTCCTTTGCTGCTTGAACGTTTTCCGCTGCCACCGCATGCGGACTTTTCTAACCCCTCTAGTCCATAGGTACCCTTACCTGCAGATTTCTAGTATCTTTATCGTTGCCAATCATGGCCTATTTGTAGTGAAATACACGCAGCCTCAGGGGTAATCGGGGTGAGCTTCAGATGTTGATCTCCCAGTTTTCCCCTGTTGGTGTTTGCTTACAGGAACCAAAATTATACTCTGCTGTTATCTATCCCATCTCAGGCTATAATTTATTGTATTCTTCGGATCCTTTTCCTGATGGGACCTTTAATGAAAGTGCCCTTCTTCTACGCACTGATATTCTGTACCATCAGCTATTTGTTCATACTTCGCTGCATTACACAGCAGCCCGTATCCACTTGCATAGGTGGTATACACTCTGTTCTTTGTATCTCTCTCCTCAGGCATTATCTATCCCGGATATTGCCTTTCTTGTTTCGTCATTACCGCCACCCCTTCTGTTACTTGACGATTTTAATGCCCATCATTTCCTCTGGGAAGGGTCTCACTGTGATTCCCATGGCATTCAGTTAGAGGCTTTTCTTGCCACCCACCCCCTCCATGTTTTAAATACTGGTACTCACACCCATTTTGATCCTCGTACTCATACTCTCTCTTGCATCGATCTCTCAGTCTGTTCTTCCTCCGCCTGGTCTGTTCCTCCTTCCACCTGGTCTGTTCTCCCGGATTTACATGACAGCAATCATTTTCCAATCATCCTTACTTCCCCTTCATATTCACCACCTCCGTAACCCACGCTGGCAATTTGATTAGGCAAATTGGGACCTTTACTCACAATTAACTGTTTTTAGTGAGGTTCCTTCTTCGTCCTCCATTGATGAGTTTTACACCTCTTCTCGTCCTCAGTTTTAACCACAGCTTCTCATTCTATACCCCAAACCTCGGGCAGGCATTCTCAGAAATGCGTGCCTTGGTGGTCTTCTGCTTGTGCTCGTGCAGTACGTTTGAAATGTACTACGTGGGGCAGGTACCGGTACAATAGAACCACGGAGAGATTTCTTGACTTTAAGCAGAAGCGTGCAATCGCTCGCTGTGTCATCCGTGACGCTAAACGCACTTGCTGGCGAGATTATGTCTCCACCATTACCTCTGCTTCCTCTATGAGTGCAGTCTGGAAAAAAGTACGGAAACTGAGTGGTAAATATTCTCCTGACCCTGGCTCCTGTTCTGCGGGTTGCCGGTGTTGATATAGCAAACCCTCTAGATGTTGCCATTGAAAATGGCAATCATCTGGTCCATATTTCTCTGGGGGCTCCATCTGTGCCCCTCGTTTCTTTCCTCAAAGTCTGCCAGAGAGTTAATATCCTTGGACTTCTCTTCTCTCAGAGAAGAACAGTATAATGGCCCTTTCCCCATACTTATGGGAGAAGGGTACTTGGCGGTCGAACACTATCACTTCCAATTCTATGGACAGGTCAGACTGGCCCGAACACTACTGAATGAATAATTCGTTAGGGGTCACTAATCATTTTACATTCGGGAATGCGACCCTAGCATGCCGATCATCGACGCTTCCACAATTATATCATTTACAACATTTACATCAGTCAGCCCTTGCAGTCCTCTTAGCTTTTCATCTTATTGGATCACAAGGAGTTCTTCCACAGTTGTGGAAATCTGCCATTGTTCTCCCTTTCCGCAAACCTGGTAGTACGGGATGTAAAGCCTCCCTGTATCGTCCCATCGCTCTTACCAGTGCAATTTGCAAAGTGATGGAACGTCTGGTAAATAGACGTTTAATGTGGTATTTAGAGACACACAACAGTCTCTCCACTCGTCAATATGACTTTCGTAAGGGCCGTTCTACCATAGACCCCTTACTACGCTTGGATACGTATATTCGTAATGCCTTTGCAAATAATCACTCAGTTATTGCCATATTTTTTGACCTTGAGAAGGCATATGACACAACTTGGAGGTATAATATTTTGGCCCAGGCCCACTCCTTAGGCCTCCGAGGCAATCTACCATCTTTCCTTAAGAACTTTTTAACTGCCAGACATTTCCGTGTTCAAGTCAATAATGTGCTCTCCCCTGACTTTGTCCAAGCTGAAGACGTCCCTCAGGGATGTGTCCTGAGCACACTTTTTCTCCTTGCTATAAATGATTTGGCCTCTGTTCTTCCATCCAGTATTTGGACATCACTCTATGTAGATGACTTCGCTATTGCTTGTGCAGTCGCTGACTGTCACCTCATTGCAGTTTCTCTCCAGCATGCGGTCAACTGTGTTTCCAATTGGGCCACCACGCATGGGTTTACATTTTCCAGTACCAAAACTCACCAAATTACTTTCACTAGATGCTCTGTCATCTCCGATCATCCTCTGTACCTCTATGGCTCCCGTATCCCTGTACGTGATACAGTCAGGTTTCTAGGACTCGACTCGGTCCAAAACTTCATTCTATTAAACCGTGCATAGGTTTCCGGCCCCGTCTTCGTGTCACAATGGCCGAGGTTGGGAGACTACTTACGCTCTCCCGCCTTCGCATTGGCCACACTGTCTTACTCATGGGTATCTCATGTAGAGGCAACCTTGTTCCCTCTCATGTGGAATGTCCATGTTTCAGTATCTATAGCCACATTCTGTAGACTGCCCTCTCTATCAACGAGCACGCAGAATTTACCTCTACGCCGTCCCGCTCTCCTACTCTCATCTTTATTACCTTCCCTCTTGCTTGATGGACCCTTCCTTTAATTCTGACTCTCTCCATTGACTTCTTAACAACGACTGATTTTTCACCACAAACTCGATGATGATACCTTTCTCACTCCCCCTCAGGCCCTTTCTACCTCAATCCCTTGCTGCCCTCTATCCTTTCCAACCATCCTCACTGCCCCCTGATCTCCTAACCTATTACTCTAATCCATCTCCTTTTAGCCACCTGATACCCTCGCATTCCCTTCCTGTCCCTGCAGCGCTGTATAGCCCTTGTGGTTTAGCGCTTCTTGTTGAATTATAAAATAATAAATGGAAAATGACAGAAACTTTTACGGCACGCATATAGTTGATAAAGTTCCTAACTACTAAACTACTGGAACATTTTGAAGTCCATTGAGTTGTATTCCCGGACCAGCGAGAGAGATACATGATAATATACCCTTGGAAAATCCTAGAGGGTTAGTACCAAATTTGCACAGGAAAAATTGCTCCAAATGAAAGCAAAAAACTCGCAGAGATGACAACATCCTCAGTGAAAAGCAGGACGCCACGAGTTCACAAGAGACAACACAATATGTGTCAGGGCCCAGACTGTTCAACTACCTCCCAGCATACATAGGGGAATTACTAAAAACCTTGGCAATCTACAAAAGGCGCTGACAGGCACTTAAAGTCAGTACCTTCTCGCCGGGCAGTGGTTCTTTCGTCAATTGTTTCGTTCAGCCTGCAGTAACAGCCTGGTTGATCAGACACCCGATCCCCACCATGAGACCTGGTCACAGACAGGGTCATGGGGCGTTGAACTCCCTAAAACCCTCTCCAGTATAACTACTCTTCCATTTATCTATTTTAACCACATATTTATTACACTAAAGCGGAAGAAGTCATTCTAAACATCTAACATAAGTTATTATATCTAAACAATAAGATAATTGTAGACAAGAAAGATTCTGAAATTCGCAGAGACGCTACCAGAAGTCGCCACTTGGACTGATGAAATATCTCAGGCAGAAAATTCATACGAAACAATCTTATGAGTCACTATAGAAGATAAACACTCTGACTGTTTTAAATAAAAAAAAGCAAGAATCCCACGAGGCGACACAAAGTGTTCTCAAAAGATTCTCAGAATCCAAGAGGGTAAGATGATCTCCCACAGTAAATGTTCTTTAAAAGAAATCCTAGCAAATGACGACCTTTTTATATATCACCACGTGACGTCAGACTGAACATAAGGTGCAAATCCCTGGTTTTGTGTGATACTATAAGGTACGTTGATAAAAAAGTATTTATACTACTTGCAACATATGATCTATGAATTGAGGAGGATGTGCCCATTTGTCGTGAAGTTTAAAGTTTTCCTAGTTTCCAGGTGAGTGGTATCCCTGATGCCACCTTAAACTAACAAAATACATATATATTCAGTGTTTATATATAATTATATTTATAATATATATATATACACCCAAAAACATAACACTCCCCCCCACTCCGCGCGTGCTGAGCGAGATCGATCTTAACTCCATACATACACACAACACACAACACATCCTGATAATGAGTATATCGCAAATACTTCTTCACTGTCACACACACACACGCAACACACCCCACGCGTAGCTCGAGCTTGATTAAATAGCAACGCTCTCTTCTATTTAGCCGACTATGAATTGGTTGTACACATGCATTAATGTTTCGCGAAAATCATTCGAACCTAACGAAATATTATATTTTCACTGTGTTTGTTTATATTAACTTACTGGTAACAAATCTAAAATATATTTATTGGGTTAGGCTAAATAAATTGTTTCGTTATAATAAGGTTTAGTAATTTTCTAAGATTCTTTTTGGTGCAAAATTAAAAAAATTACATTAACATTTAATGAAAAAAAATATATCGTTAAAATGTATAAAAGAAAATTTTAGAAAGGAATTAATTTTAAATGATTTCTTCCTAACTGACCATTTTTTTACATATTCGGCCGACATATATTATATATATAATATATATAAAATATATATATAATAGATAAAGATAGTAAATATATATTATATATATATATATATAAATAGAAATATATAAAGCAGTAAGCGGTGGTAGATAGGGCAGCAACCCGCCCAGGGAGTACTAACTACCGTCCTGCCAATGATGTAAAACGGAAGCCTGTGATTTTTACATGATGGTAATTGTTCGTGTCCTTTTTTCTGCTCATAAACGGCAAGATATCAGTACGTCTTGCTACTTCACTTACACTTTAGGTCACACTACACATGTCATGTCAAAGCATATATAGACACATACCCCTCTGGATTTCTTCTATTGTTTTCTTTCTATTCTTGTTCTTTTAGATTCCTCTTATGTCCAGGGAAGTGGAACAGAATTCTTCCTCCTATAAAGCCAGCGTGTTGCAAGAGGCGACTAAAATGCTCGGGACAAGGGCTAGTAAACCCTTCTTCCTGTATATATTAACTAAATGTAAAGGAGAAACTTTCGTTTTTTCCTTTTGGCCATCACGCCTTCGTGGGATATACGGGCCGGGTGGTGTTGAAAGGAAAAGATATATATATATAGATATATATATATATATCTATATATATATATATATAATATATAAATATATAATATATATATATTTGTATATATATGCAAGTAACTCGCGAGAGCATGCAAATTATACTCAAACACTGATCTCTGGCTGAAGAGACTCAACCTACAACCTCTTGACCTAAGGTTTCGTAGTTCGAGTCTCCTTTCCGCCAGAATCAGTGTTTATGTATATAATTTATATATATATAATATATATATATAAATTATAGATAAAATATATATCTATATATTTAGTATATATACATACATACATATATATATATATATATATATATTATATATAATATATATAATATATATATATAGATATATATATATAATTATTGAAACCACGAACGAGTGTAATTGATCAATAACAACCTGCTCTAGCCATGGACTCGAACCCATACTGCTTTGGCCTGCCTCATGGTGGGCGAAAACACATGACGCCCTAATCCCACGTGGGATCCCTCACTGAAGTTAAGGATCCTCCCTAGTGGGATGCCTCACTGACGTTAAGGATCCTCCCTTCTGGGATCCCACACTTACGTTAAGGATCCTCCCATGTGGGATCCCACACTGGCGTGTATCAGAAATCTTCCCTATGAGGATAGACTGAGGGCCCTGAATCTGCACTCTCTCGAAAGGCGTAGAATTAGGGGGGATATGATCGAGGAGTATAAATGGAAAACAGGAATAAATAAAGGGGATGTAAATAGCGTGCTGAAAATTTCCAGCCAAGACAAGACTCGCAGCAATGGTTTCAAGTTGGAAAAATTCAGATTCAGGAAGGATATAGGAAAGCACCGGTTTGGTAATAGATTTGTGGATGAGTGGAACAAACTCCCGAATACAGTTATTCAGGCTAAAACGTTGTGTAGTTTTATTAAAAATAGGTTAGATAAATGCATGAGTGGGTGTGGGTGTGAGTTGGACCTGAATAGCTTGTGCTGCTGGGTCTGGCGTCGTGCTCCTTCCTTGAGTGGAGGTGATCAGACTGGGTGGGTCATTGGGCTAATCCGGAGGGGTCATTGGGTTAATCCGGGGGGGGGGACATGGACCTACTCCGCATGGGTCAGTAGGCCTGTTACAGTGTTCCTTCTTTCTTATGTTCTTATGTAGGATCCCACACTGACGTTAAGGATCCTCCCATGTGGGATCCCACACTGACGTTAAGGATCCTCCCATGTGGGATCCCACACTGACGTTAAGGATAATCCCATGTGGGATCCCACACTGACGTTAAGAATCCTCCCATGTGGGATCCCTCATTGGCTGACGTTTAAGGAGCCTCCCAGTTGGGGATCCGCCACACTGAACTTAAGAATCCTCCCATGGGATCCCGCACTACGTTTTAGAATCCTCCCATGTGGGATCCCCACTGACGTAAGGATCCACCCCTGTGGGGCCCCTCACTATTACCCTCCTGGAAGGTAAAATAACTCTCTCTCTGAATGTACGAAGTCGTTTCACACTGCTATACAGCTACGCAGTTGTAACACCTGTGTTTGAAACGTTAATTTCCTGGTAAATTCTTGTTGGGCTCATGGTGCCAACCTTTGCATACTTATCTGTTTATTTGCTCAGCTGCAGCAATCAAGCGTTAGCTCTTCCCAAGGAAATTACTTTATATAAGTAACAGAGAGGAAGTCAGTCGGGATCTGGATGGCAGACAGAGAGCTCCAAAGAAGTGGAGGTCACCTTGCATGGTGACTCACAGTGAGCAGATGTCCGTACAAACTTGCATCATTCCTGCCTCTAAAATAATTCCCGATTTGGCATTGTAGTATATAAGTGTGATTGGAATTATTTATTCTTCAAGAGCGTTATGTGAAATTTATTGAAAATAATAATAATAATAATCCTAGGAAGTAGTTTGGTAGACAGCAACCACCCGGGAGGTATTACGTCCTGTGGTAAGTAGTTGGTAGACTGCAACCACCCAGGGAGTATTACCCGTCCTGTGGTAGTATGTAGACCAGCAACCACCAGGAGGTATTACGTCCTGTGGTATTAGGTTGGTAACAGCAACAACCCAGGGTGGGGACACCGTCCTGTTAAGTAGGTTGGTAGACAGCACCACCCAGGAGGTACTTACCGTCCTGTGGTAGTAGTTGGTAAGCAGCAACCAACCAGGGGGTACTACCGTCCTGTGGTTATAGTTGGTAGACTGCAACCACCCAGGAGGTACTACGTCCCTGTGTAGTAGTTGGTAACGCAACCACACAGGGAGGTACTACCGTCCTGTGGTAGTGTTGGTAGACAGCACCACCCAGGGAGTACTACCGTCCATGTGGTATAGGTTTGGTAGACAGCAACCACCCAGAGGTACTACCGTCCTGTGTAGTAGGTTTGGTAGACAAAAGCAACCAACCAGGGAGGTAATCAACCGTCCTTGGATAGTAGTTGGTAGACAGCAACCACCCAAAAGGTAACTACCGCCTGTGAATTAGGTTGGTAGACAAGCAACCACCCAGTAGGTACTACCGTCTTGTGTGTCAGTAGGTTCGTAGACAGCAACCCCCGGGAGCCACTACCGTCCCTGTGTAGTAGGTTGTAACAGCAACCACCCAGGGAGGTACTACCGTCCTGTGGTAAGTAGGTTGTAGAACAGCAACCACCCAGGGAAGGCCCTAACCGTCCTGTGGTAGGAGGATTGGTAGAAGAAACCACCCAGGGAGGTACTACCGTCCTGTGGTAGTAGGTTGGTAGACACCAACCACCAGGAGGTACTACCGTCCTGGGGAATAGGTGTAGACAGCAACTACCAGGGAGGTACTACCGTCCCTGTGGTAGTATTGTAGACAGCAACCACCCCAGGAGTACTACCGTCCCTGTGGTAGTAGGTTGTAGACAAGAGCAACCACCCAGAGAGGTACTACCGTCCTGTGGTAGTAGTTGGTAGACAGCACCACCCAGGGAGGTACTAACTAACCGGCCCTGTGGAAGTATTGGTAGACACAAACCACCCAGGAGGTCTACCGTCCTGGTGGTAAGTTTGGTAGACAGCAAACCACCCAGGGAGTATACTACCGTCCTGGGGTATAGTTGGTTGACAGCAAACAAACACCCAAGGGGAGGTACTACCGTCTGCGGTAATTAGTTGTATACAGCAACCTCCCAGGAGGTACAACCTGTACCTTGAATATGTTGGTAGACAGCAACCACCCATGGAGGAACTACCGTCCTGTGGTAGTAGTTGGTAGACAGCAACCACTCAGGAGGTACACCGTCCCTGTGGTATTAGTTGGTAGACAGCAACCACCCCAGGGAGGTACACCGTCCTGTGGTAGTAGGTTGGTAGACAGCAACCTCCCAGGGAGGTACTACGTCCCTGTGGTAGTAGGTTCGCAGACAGCAACCACCCAGGGAGTACTACCGCCCCCCCCACCCTTGGAAGTAGTTGGTAGACAGCAACCACCCAGGGAGGTACTACCGTCCTGTGGAAGTAGTTGGTAGACAGCAACCCACCCAGAGGTACTACTGTCTCCTGTGGAGTTGAGTTGGTAGACAGCAACCACCCATGGTGGTCTACCGTCCTGTGGTAGTATTTGTAGACAGCAACCCCCCAGGAGGTACTAACGGTCCTGTGGTAGTATGGTGGTAACAGCAAACAAACATCCCGGGAGGTACTACCGTCCTGTGGTAGTAGGTTGGTAAACACAACCTCCCAGGGAGGTATAACCTCCAGTGAATGTAAGGTTGGTAAAGCAACCACCCAGGGAGGTACTACCGTCCTGTGGGATAGGTTGGTAGACAGCAACCACCCAGGGAGTACTACCGTCCTGTGGTAGTACGTTGTTAACAAGCAACCACCCAGGAGTACTACGCCTTTTAGTAGGTTGGTTAGACAGCACCACCCCAGAGGTACAACCGTCCTGTGGTAGTAGGTCGTAGACAGCAATCCACCCAGGGAGGTACTACCGTCCCCTGTGGTAGTATTTGTAACAGCAACCACCAGGGAGGTACTAGCCGTCCCGGTGGAAGTACGGTGGTAGACAGCAACCACCCGTGGGAGGTACTACCGTCCTGTGTAGTAGGTTTGGTAGACAGCAACAACCCAGGGAGGTACTATTCCGCTTTTGGAATAGGTTGGTAGACAGCAACCACCTCAGGAGGTACTACCGTCCTGTGGGGAGTAGGTTGGTAGACAGCAACCACCCAGAGGTACTACCGCCTGTGTAGTAGTTTTAACAGCAACCACCAGAGGGTACTACCGTCCTGTGTAGTAGAGGTTGTAGACAGCTACCACCCAGGGCGTACTACAGTTCCTGTGTACTAGGTTGGTAGACAGCAACCACCCAGGGAAGGTACTACCGTCCCTGTGGTAGTAGATTGGTAGAGAGCAAACCAACACCAGAGGTACTACCGACCTGTGGTATAGGTTGGTTAGACAGCACCCACCCAGAAAGGTACTACCGTCCTGGGGTAGTAGTTGGTATACAGCAACCACCCAGGAGGTACGACCATCCTTGGTTTAGGTTGGTAACCAGCAAACCACCCAGGGAGTCTAACCGTCCTGTCGTAATAGCGATTGGTAGACACAACTACACCCAGAAGGTACTAACTCCTGTGGTAGTAGGTTGGTAGACAGCACCACCCAGGGAGACTTACCGCCTGTGGTAGTGGTTTGGTAGACAGCACCACCCCAGGGAGATACTACCGTCCTTGTAGTAGGTTGGTAGACAGCAACCCAACCCAGGGATATACCGTCCTGTGGTAGTAGGTGTAGAAAAACAACCACCCAGAGTACTACCATCCTAGGTAGTAGGTTGGTAAACACCACCAACCCAGGAGGTACTACCGGCCTGTGTATAGTTGGAAGACAGCAACCACAACAGGGAGGTACAACCGTCCTGTGTATAGGTTGTTAGACAGCAACCACCAGGAGGTACTACCGCCTGTGGTAATAGGTTGGTAACAGCAACAACCCAGGAGTATTACCGTTCTTGGTAGAAGGTAGGTAGACAGCAACCACTCAGGGAGTACTCCCGTCCAGTGGCAGAAGGTTGGTAAACACAACCACCCAGGGAGTACTACCGTCCCTGTGGTAGTTAGGTTGGTAGACAGCAACCACCCAGGGAGGTACTACGTCCCTGTGGGTAGTAGTTGGAAGACAGCAACCACCCAGGGAGGTACTACCGTCCTGTGGAAGTAGTTGGTAGACAGCAACCACCCAGAGAGGTACACCGTCCTGTGGTAGTAACGGTTGGTAGACCAGCACCACCCAGGCGGGTACTACCGTCCTGTTGTAGTAGGTTCGTAACAGCAACCCACCCAGGGAGGTACTACCGTCCCCTGTGGTAGTAGGTGGTAAACAGCAAACACCCAGGAGGTACTACCTCCTGTGTACTAGGTTTGGTAGACAGCAATCCACCCAGGGAGTATACCGTCCTGTGGAAAGTAGTTTGGATAAAGCAACCACCCAGGGAGGTACTACCTCCTGTGGAAGTAGTTGGAAACAGCAACCACCCAGGGAGTACTACCGTCCCTGTGGAGTAGGTGGTAGGCAGCAACCACCCAGGGATGGACTACCTCCTGTTGTAGTAGTTGGTAGACACAGCAACCACCCAGAGGCTACTACCGTCCTGTGGTAATAGGGTTGGTAGACACACCAACCCAGAGGTACTACCGTCCTGTGGTAGTAGGGTTGTAGACAGACACCTCCCAGGAGGTACACCGTCCCTGTGGCAGTAGGTTGGTAGACAGCAACCACCCCAGGGAGGTAATACAGTCCTGTGGTAATAGGTTGCGAGACAGCAACCACCCAAGGGGAGGTACTACCGTAATGTGGTATTGGTTAGTACCAGCAGCAACCACTCCAAGGAGGTACATACCGTCCTGTAGTAGGTTGGAGAGCAGCAACCACCCAGGGAAGATACTATACCGTCCATGGGAGTAGTTGGTAATAGCAACCACCCAGGGAGTACTACCGCCCGTGGCAGTAGGCTGGTAAACCACCACCCAGGGAGGTACAAAACGCCCTGTGGTAGTAGTTGGTAGACAGCAACCACCCAGAGGAGGTACTACCGTCTCTGTGGTAGTAGGTTTGTAGAACAGCAACCACCCAGGGAGTACTCTACCGTCCTGTGTAATGAGTTGGTAAACAGCAACCACCCACGGAGGTACTACCGTCCTGTGTATAGTTGGTAGACAGCAACCACCCAGGGAATACTACCATTCTGTGAGTAGGTTGTAGACAGCAACCACCCAGGAGGTAACTACTTCCGTCCTGTGGGTAGTAGGTTGGTAACAGCAACCACCCAGGAGGTTACTATACCGTCCTGTGGTAATAGGTGGAAGACAGCAACCACCCAGAGGTACTACCGTCCTGTGTAGTAGGTTGGTAAGACAGCAACCACCCGGGAGGTAATACCGTCCTTTTGGTAGTTGGTGGTAGACAGCAACCACCCAGGTGGCACACAGTCTTGTGAAGTAGGTTGGTAGAGACAACCACCCAGGAGGTACACCGTCGTGTGGTATTAGGTTGGGTAGACAGCAACCAATCAGGAGGTACTACCGCCCTGTGTATAGGTTGGGTAGCCAGCAACCAACCAGGAGACTACGTCCTGTGGTATAGTTGGTAGACCCAGCAACCACCCCCGGACGACACCGTCCTTGGAAGTATTGTAGACAGCAACCACCCAAGGGAGGTACTACCGTCCTGTCGGTAGTAGGTTGGTAGACAGCAACCACCCAGGGAGGACTACCGTCCTGTGGAAGTAGTTGGTAACAGCAACCACCCAGGAGGTACTACCGTCCTGTGTAGTAGGTTGGTAAACACCACCACCCAGGGGCGGTAATACCGTCCTGTGGAAGGAGGTTGGTAGAACAGCAACCACGCAGGAGTACACCGTCCTGTGGCAGTAGGTGTAACACAAGCGACCCAGGAGGTACTACCCGTCCTGTTTAGTTGGTTGGTAAGCAAAGCATCCCACCCAGGGAGTACTACCGTCCTGTGTAGTAGGTTGGTAGATAGACAGCAACCACCCTGGGATTTACTATTTACTCACCGTCCTGTGGTAGTAGTGGGTACAACAGCAACCACCCGGATTTACTACCGTCCTGTGGTAGTAGTTTGTAGACACAACCACCCAGGGAGTACTACCGCCCTGTGGTATAGTGGGTAGACACACCCACCCAAGAGGTCTACCGTCCTGTGGTAGTACGTTTGGTAGACAGCAACCACCCAAGAGGTACTAAAACTACCGTCCTTGTGGTAGTAGGTAGGTAGACAGCAACCACCCAGGGAGTACTACCGTCCTGGTGTAGTAGTTGGAAGACAGCCAACCACCCCGGAGTAATTCCGTCCTGTGGTAGTGAGTTGGTAACAGCACCCCCCTGGAGGTACTAACCGTCCTGTGTATAGGTTGGTAGAAACACAACCACCCAGGGAGGCACACCGTCCGGGTAGTAGGTTTAGGGTAGACAAGCAACCACACAGGGAGGTGACGTGCCTGTGGTAGGTAGGTTGGTAACAGCAACCAACCCAGGGAGGTACTACAGTCCCTGTGGTAGTAGGTTGGTAGACAGCAACCACCCAGGAGAGGTACTACCGTCCTGTGGTAGTAGGTTGGTAGACACCAATCCCCACCCAGGGAGGTCTACCGTCCTGTGGATAATTTGGTAGATCAAGCAACCACCACAGGGAGGTATGAACCGTATCTGTGGTAGAGGTTGGTGACCAGCAACCACCCAGGAGGTACTAACCGTCCTGTGGAAAGTTGGGTTGGTAGACAGCAACCACCAGGGAGGTACTACCGGCCAGTGTATAGTTGGTAGACAGCAACCACCCAGGGAGGTACTAACCGTCCCTGTGTAGTAGTTGGAAGACAGCAAACCACCCAGGAGGGCACGACCGTCCGGTGGAAGTTTGGTTGTTAGACAGCAACCACCCAGAGAGGTATCTAACCGCCTGTGTATAGTTGGTAGACAGCAACACCCAGGAGGTACTACCGACCCTGGGGTTAGTAGTTCGTAACCTGCACCACCCAGGAGTAGTACCGTCCTGTGGTAGTAGGTTGGAGTAGACACAAATACCCAGGGAGGTACTACCGTCTGTGTACAGGTTGGTAGAACAGCAACCACCCGGGAGGTATTAACCGTCCTGTGGAAGTAGTTTTTGGTAGACAGCAACCACCCAGGATTTACCGTCCTGTGGTAGTAGGTTGGTAACAGCAACCACCCCAGGGAGGTACTACCGTCCTGTGGAAGTAGGTTGGTAGACAGCAACCACCCAGGGAGGTCTACCGTCTGTGGTAGTTGTTGTAGACAGCAACACCCAGGAGGTACTACCGTACCCTGTGGTAAGAGGTTGGTAGATACAGCAACCACCCAGGAGGTACTACCGTCCTGTGGTAGTAGGTTGGAGACACAACCACCCGGGGGGTACTACCGTCCTGGGGTAGTAGGTTGGTAGCCCGAAAACCCCCCCAGGGATTACTACCTTTCCTGGGGGTATAAGGTTTTGGAAAGACAGCAACCCCCCAGGGAGGCACTACCGTCCTGGGTAGTATTTTTGGTAAAAACAACCACCCGGGGGGGGAAATCCCGTTGTTTTGGTAGTGGGTTTGGAGACAAAAAACCACCCGGGGAGGTACTACCGCCCTTTTTGGGAGTAGGTTGGTAAAACAGCAACCCCCCGGGAAAGGCCCACACCTTTCCGTGGTAGTGGTTGGTAGAAAAGCAACCCCCCAGGGAGGCACTACCGCCCCCTGTGGTAGTAGGGTTGGTAAAAAACAACCCCCCCAGGGAGGCATTTACCGCCCCTGTGGTAGTGGTTGGTAGACAGAAAACCCCCCAGGGGGGCACAACCGCCCTTGGTAGTGGGTTGGTAGCCGAAACCCAACCCAGGGGGGTACAAACCGTCCTGGGAAGTGGGTTTGGTTAGACAGCAACCCCCCAGGGAGGCATTTACCGTCCGGTGGTAGTGGGTTGGTAGACAGAAACCCCCCAAGGAGGTACAAACCGCCCTGGGTAGTGGGTTTGGGTAGACAGCAGCCACCCGGGGAGGGTTACTACCGTCCCTGGGGGTGTTTTGGAAACCCAGAAAGCCCCCCAGGGAGGTATTTACCGTCCTGTGGTGGGTGGGTTTGGGAAAGACAGAAAAGCCCCCCAGGGGGGAAACAAACCGCCCCTGGGGTTTATTTAGGTTGGTGGGAAGCCACCCGGGGAGGTACTACCGCCCCTGTGGTAAAATTTTTGGGTTGGGGACAGCAACCCCCAAAACAGGGGAGTTTCCCCCCTCCGCCCTGTGGTGTAGGTTGGTAAAAGAAACCCACCCAGGGGGGTTTACTACCGTCCTGGGGTTTGTGGGTTTTGGTAAAAGCAACCCCCCCAGGGAGGTACTACGTCCTGTTTAGTGGGTTTTGGTTTAAAACAGCAACCCCCCGGGGAGGTACTAAGTCCTTTTGGTAGTAGGTTGGTAGACAGAAAAAAAACCCAGGGAGGTACTCCCGTCCTGTTAGTGGGTTTTGGAAAAACGCAACCCCCCCAGGGAGGACTACCCCCCGTGGTAGGGGTTTGGAAACCCAAAACCACCCAGGGAGGACCCCCGGCCCGTGTAAAGGGGTTGGTAGGACAAAAACCACCCAGGGGAAGGTACTCCCCGTCCTGGGGTATTTGGTTGGTAGACAAAACCCAAACCCGGGGAGGTATTCCCGGCCCTGTGGAAATTTGGTTGGTGGGACAGAAAACCACCCAGGGAGGTATACCGTCCTGGGGGTAGAAAGGTTGGTAGACAGCAACCACCCGGGAGGACTACCGTCCTGGGGTTTAGTAGGGGAAGACAGCAACCACCCGGAGGCACAACCGCCCTTGGTAGTAGGTTGGTAGAAAACAACCAACCCAGAGGGGCTACCGTCCTGTGGTAGTGGGTTTGGTTTAGACAAAAAACACCCGGGGAGGTATACCGCCCTGGGGGTAGTAGGTTGGTAGACAGCAACCCCCAGGGAGGAAACTACCGTCCTGTGGTAGTGGGTTGGTAACAAAAACCCACCCAGGGAGGTAAAACCGCCCTGTGGTAGTAGGTTTAGACAAAAACCCCACCCAGGGGGGTACTCCCGCCCCTTTTGGTTAGTGGGGTTGGGGGACAGCAACCACCCAGGGGGGTTTACTACCGCCTGTGGTAGTAGGTTGGAAGACAGCAACCACCCAGGGGGGTTTAACTACCGTCCTTGGTAGTGGGTTTGGGTTTGGCAGCAACCACCCGGGGAGGATCCCGTCCTTTTGGGTAGTAGGTTGGTAGACAGCAACCCCCCAGGGAAGGCCCCTACCGCCCTTTTTTGGTAGTGGGTTTTAAAACAGCAACCCCCTTTTTGGAGGCACTACCGTCCTGGGGTTTGTGGGTTTGGGTAACAGCCCACCCAGGGAGGCCCTACCGCCTGTGGTAGTGGGTTTGGGGGTAAAGCAACCCCCCGGGGAGGAAAACTCCCGCCCTGTGGGTAGTGGGTTTGGGTTAGCCCGAAACCCAACCCCCCAGGGAGGACCCCGTCCTGTGGTAGTAGGTTGGTGGGGAAAACAACCACCCAGGGAGGTACTACCGTCCTGTGGTAGTGGGTTGGTAGACAAAACCCCCGGGGGGTACTCCGTCCTGGGGTAGTAGGGTTGGTAGACAACAAACCCAGGGGGGTACTCCTTTTCTGTGGTAGTAGGTTGGTAGAAAACAACCCCCCGGGGGAGGACTACCTTTCCGGGTGGTAGTGGGTTTGGGTAGACAGCAACCACCCAGGAGGACTACCTTCCTGTGGTAGTGGGTTGGTAAAACAAAAACCCCCCGGGGGGTTACTACCGCCCTTGTGGTATTTGGTTGGAAGACAAAAACCCAACCCAGGGAGGTACTCCGCCCCGGTGGTAGTGGGTTTGGTAGACAGCAACCCCCCAAGGGGGGTACAAACCTTTCCTGTGGTTGTAGGTTGGTAGACAAAAACCCACCAGGGAGGTACACCGTCCTGTGGTAGTTTTTGGGTTTGAAAAGCAACCCCCCCAGGGGGTATCCCCGTCCTGTGGTATTTAGGTTTGGTAACAGAACCACCCGGGGAAGGTATACCGTCCTGTGGAAAGTGGGTTGGTAGACAGCAACCCCCCCGGGGAAAGGTACAAACCGTCCTGTGGTGGGTTGGGTTGGTAGCCCGCAAAACCCAAGGACTCCCGCCCTTTTAAAAAGTGGGTTTGGGAAACAGCAACCACCCAGGGAGGACTACCGTCCTGGGGGTAGTGGGTTGGTAGAAAAACAACCCCCCCGGGGGGTACTACCGTCCTGGGGTGGGTAGGGTTTGGTAGACAAAAAACCACCCCGGGGAGGTATCCGTCCTTTTGGGTAGTGGGTTTGGTAGAAAAAACCCACCCAGGGGTTCTCCCGTCCTGGGGTAGTGGGTTTGGGTTTTGGGAAGAAAACCACCCAGGGGGTACTCCCAGCCGTGGAAAGTGGGTTTGGGTAGAAGAAACCCAACCCAGGGAGGTACAAACCTCCTGTGGTAGTATTTTGGGTTGGACAGCAACCCCCCCAGGGGGTCTCCCGTCCTGTGGTAGTGGGGTTGGTAGACAGAAAAAACCACCCGGGGAGGACTACCGTCCTTTTGGTAGTAGGGGTTTGGTAACACAACCACCCAGGGAGGCCCCTACCTCCTGGGGGAAAGTGGGTTTTGGTAGACCCAACCCCCCAGGGGGGTACAAACTCCTGGGGAAAGTAGGTTGGTAGACAAAAACCCCCAGGGATACAAACCGTCCTGGGGAAAGTGGGTTGGTAGACAGCAACCACCCGGGGAGGACTAGGGGTCCTGGGGAAGATAGGTTGGTAGACAGCAACCACCCGGGGGGTTTAAAAACCGCCCTTTTGGGGTAGTGGTTTTGGGTAGACGGGGGAAAACCACCCCGGGGGGGGGGGGGGGGGGGGGGGGAGGTACAAACCGTCCTGTGGTAGTGGGTTTGGGAGACAGCAACCCCCCCAGGGAGGGGGATTTCCCGTCCTTTGGGTTTGTAGGTTGGGGTAGACACCCAACCCAAACCCAGGGGGGGTACTAGGGGTCCTTGGGTTAGTAGGTTGGGTAGACAGAAAACCACCCAGGGGGTTTACTACCGTCCTTGGTAGTGGGTTTGGTAGACAGCAGCCACCCAGGGGGTACTACAGCCCCGGGGGGTAGTAGGTTGGTAGACAGAAAACCACCCGGGGAGGTACAAACCGTCCTTGGTATTTGGTTGGTAGACAGAAACCCCCATGGAGGTACTACCGTCCTGTGGTAGTAGGTTGAAAAGAACAACCACCCAGGGAGGTACTACCTCCTTTGGTAGTGGGTTTGGGTAACAGAAAACCAAACCCAGGGGGGGTATTTACCGCCCTATGGTAGTAGGTTTGGGTTTGGGAACAGCAACCCCCCAAATGGAGGTCTACCGCCCGGGGGTAGTAGGTTTTGGCAAAACCACCCCCCCAAACCCCTTTAAAAGGTAAAACCGCCCAAATGGTAGAAAGGTTTGGTAGACAAAAACCCACCAGGGAGGTACTACCGCCCTGTGGTAGTTTTTGGAGACAGAAACCCAACCCAGGGAGGTACTAACGCCCCTGGGGTATTTGGGGTTGGTGACACAACCCCCCCGGGGAGGTACTACCGTCCTTTTGGGAATTTTTTGGGGGTAACAGCAACCACCCGGGGAGGACACCCCTGTGGTAGTGGTTTGGTTTAGACGGGCAACCCCCCAGGGAGGTACACCGTCCTTTGGTATAGGTTGGTAGACAGCAACCACCCAGGGGGGGTCTACCGTCCTGTGAAGTAGGTTGGGCAGCAACCCCCAGGGAAGTACTCCCCCTCCTGTGTAGAGTTTGGAGACAGCAACCACCCAGGGAGGTACTACCCTCCTTTGGTATGGGTTGGGAGGTCTAGTCCTGTGGTATTAGGTTGGAGACAGCAACCCCCGGGAGGTACTACGTCCGTGGTAGTTGGGTGGTAGCGCAACCCCCCAGGGAGGCTCGTCCTGTGGGTAGGTTGGTGACAGTAATCCCCCAGGGGGGTACTACCATCCTGTGGTTCTAGGTTTTTAGACAGCAACTACCCAGGGGGGGTATACCCCCTGTGGTCTGGTTGGTAGACACAAATACCCAGGGGGGTAGACCATCCTGTGGTACTGGGTTGGTAGACAGAAAACTACCCAGGGGGGACTACCGTCCGTTGTACTGGGTTTTGGTAGACAGAACTCCCCAGGGAGGTACTACCGTCCTGTGGTACTAGGTTGGTAGACAGCAACTACCCAGGGAGGTATACTACCCTGTGGTATGGTTTTGGGTAGACAGCGTCCCAGGGAGGTACTTCCTCCTTGGAGTGGTGGGTAGACAGCAACCCCAGGGAGGTATTCCACCCTGGGGGTATGGGTGGGTAGACAGAAACCACCCGGGGAGGTATTTCACCTGTTTAGTAGGTCGGGGGGAACAGCAACCCCCCAGGGGGGTATTCCCATCCTGGGGTAGTAGGTCGGTGACAGCAACCACCCAGGGGGGTATTTCCCATCCTGTGTAGTAGGTCGGTAGACAGAAAAGCACCGGGGGTATTTCATCCTGTGGAGTGGGTGGGTAGAAGCAACCCCCCAGGGGGTATTTTCATCCTGTGGTAGTAGTCTAGCAGAACCACCCAGGGAGGTATTTTCCCTGTGGTAGTAGGTCGGTGACAGCAAGCCCCCAGGGGGGTACTTTCATCCTGTGGTAGTAGGTCGGTAGACAGCAACCACCAGGGAGGTACTTTATCCTGTGGTAGGGGTGGGTAGACAAAACCACCCAGGGGGTACTTTCACCCTGTGGTAGTAGGTGGGTAAAAGCAACCACCCAGGGAGGTATTTCATCCTGTGGTATAGGTCGGTAGACGCAACCCCCCAGGGAGGGGTACTTTCACCCTTTGGGGTTAGGCGGAGACAGCAAGCACATGGAGGTACTCCGCCGTGGAGTAGGTTGGTAGACAGAAAAACCACCCGGGGGGTATACTTCCTCCCAAGTGAGAGTAAAACGAAACCCCTGTGATTGTTTTACATATGGTGGGTTGTGGTGATTTTTGTCTGTCTTTTGGTGTCTTTGTGGGTTTTGCTACTTCTATAACACTTAGGTCACATACACATACATGTACACGTTATTTATACACACCACCATTTTTTTTAAATTTTAATTTTAAAACATTCTTCTTTTATTACTTCTTTTTTCTATCCAGGGGGAAGGGGAAGAAGAACTTCCTCCGTAAACCCTGCGTGATGTAAATGTTAAAAAGCCGGAACAATGGCTAGGGCATAACCCCTTCTCCCGATGAAGCCTTACTAAAAAGAAGAAAATAAGACAACCGTCATTTTTGGGGGATTTCTTTCTTTTTGGTGACCCTGCCTCGGTAGCAGAAAAGCCGGCTTGTGAAAAAATTTATTATATATATATCATATATAAACTATATATATATATATATATATAATATATATAAAATATAAAAATATATATAAATACAAATATATATATATACATATAATATGTGTGCGCGTGTGAGTATTTATGTTTGTGTGAGTGTGTGTGTGTGTTTGTGTGGTGTGTGTGAGTGTATCACTTATTTAATAAAACTGACAAACTGGAACTCAAATAAGAATTGACAGCAAGAACTGCCTTAAAGAACAATACCTTTCGTGAAAATTTTGTAGCAACAAGGTCGTCATTCTCGGTGTTTTGGACACAGAACTCTATCCACTGACTCTATTTTGTTTTACTTTTTTTACCAATAAAGGACAATTTGCCTTTATGTAAATAAATAAAAATTAATGATTAATCACGACTACATCGAAATCGTATGACAGGGGAGAAAAAAAAATTGGAAATAAACCATACCATGTGGCGGGTTAGAACCACGCGTCAGAGAGACGAGTTAGCCCAGTGGCTAACGGCGTCCGGACTAGAGATTCATGGCTATTTAATCGTGGTTTCTAACCTAGCCCGTGGTATGAATTTTAATGATATTGTCTCTGGTCGCAATAAACTCAGCCGTAATCATCTAGAAACGGTGATATTAATGAAAACAATCGAAAATTATTTAACAAATATCACAGAGAAAAAAAGTTAACTCGGTTTAAATATAAAACCATCCAGATTTGCACTAACAATGAATTTCATTCTTGCTTCTCTCGTATTTTTTAAGCCTTTAAAGCCCCAACACTTTGAGTTTTTACGAAGTAAGGAGCCATTACAGGACGCTGGGAGCGAAGTTCACCAACTTTCAGTCTGCGTCACGCGGAACATGACAAATCTTCCATAAATCTGTCCCCCAGTTACTTACATAAACACTGAATTTGAAGCCGACTCAACAAGACCTGCGAAAGTTATTGTAAAAATAAAAAAATAATTTTGAGAAAAGAGAAAATGAGAAAAAAAATTAAATAAAAATTCATAGGTAACCTCTCAGACACTCACCTCTTCCGGGTACCAAGTAATAATAATAATAATACTACTATATAATAATAAATAATACATCAATAATAATAATAATAAAATAATATGTATTATATTATTATTATTATTATATATTATAACAAATAATTATAATAACAGTATGATATTTCTATACTATTCCTATTTTGATTCGCCGGTAATCCCGCCCGGGTCGCTTCCATTTTGCGACTCACGGCATTGGCTCACCCGGGTAGGGAATGACCATTTATCGTACTTGCACCTTGTAGTGGCAGGTCTTCAGCAGGAAGGGGGGGTGGGTAACCTCACCGGCAGCCCCTACCGTCCCTATGGCCCAGATGCGCGTACCAAACGTTTAGTGTGCACTAACAGTGCTGGTGTGCAGTGCAAGAGAGAGAGCCACAAAGCAGGCCCTTCAGCAATTCACCGGGGGCGCGAACTGACAATGCAAGGACTGGAAGTAAGGTTTATCCAAGTCCCTGACACGCTAAGTACACAAGATGTGGCTGCCTCATCTCTCGGGTCTGCGCCTACTGGGTCATTGGAAGTGCTACGGCGAGCGGATCAACTTAGCCGGGCAGTCTAACAGTGTAAGTGCACCAAGGGCTGCGGAACCATTCGGTCACAATGGGCACAGAGCTCCTCTCATTCCGTTCAAACAATCCGCGCAGTGGAGCGGATACACCCTAAGCCGTAGGCGGTGGATATCACCCTCGCGTTCCCTTAGTACTGTTCGAAGACTTGGATAGGGGCCCCCTGGTGGGTCGCCCTGACATACCATACAGAGGCTCCCGTGACTCCCCACGGTCAGGGAATGTATGCGATCTCGCGACACCAGCAGCCAACAGCGCACTATCTGGCTGAGGTCTGGATGGAGATCGCAGCATGTGGCAGTGCCTCGAGGTTTTGCAGTCCTAGCAAGCCTCATCTGCAGCATCCATTCCAGGGATACCCACATGGCTCGGGATCCAGTTGATGGTAGCCCTGCGACCCTGGGCCATGAGAGTCTGCAGGTCACCCCGGATGGATGTGATTAAGTGTATTTGTTCCCTTTGGCTCTCCCTGTGCATAAGCGCTTGGATTGCTGCCTTTGGAATCAACGTGGATGATGGGGGGATGCTGATGGCGCGTCTGCAATAGCATCGAACCGCAGCAGGAGCTTGGTAGGATGGCAAAGATTCGGCCTAGGATGGGTGCAATGGTCTGGAGGCGCCAACACTGCTGTCAGAATGCTGTGGAACATCCCAGCAGCTGTGCGGCGGTCCTGCCACTGGCATCTGAGCCATCAGTTGTACATAGGAGCACAACACCCCTGGGCCTTCCGCACCCACAATGCTAAGCCGAGGCAAGGTGCGTGCAGAATGTCCCGGTGACAATGCCTCTTGCTGTCTGGTCAGGGTTGACCAGCTCACCGCTCAACAGGCTGCTGGGTGACCCAAGAGGGGGTGGCGCACCGAGTAGTCGCTGCCAGATCTGTCCGCAGCCTCCCGCCTGGAGCAATGTGCCATGAGGCAAGAGCTTCTGTGTGGCATCTGCTACCGCCCCATCCATCGGCGGCCGGGATGCAGTGGAATGACCTGTCCCGGCGGACCCGAAATCTCTCATCAGTTTGTCAGCCCTGGGGAGTCGGAGATACTGCAAATCCTCCTGCAGCTACCAGTTGGATCCATGTCTGTTAAAAACCTAAGAGGCTTAGCTGCACCTCAAGGTTCAAGAGCCACTGCATTGGCCCACCTAGGACAGCCCACCAGCATGTCCCGTACAGCTGAGTTCTGGATGACCCAGAGGGATTTGATGGTTTGTGGTCTGGCGTGAACCATAGCAATGTGCCCCATAGTCAACGAGGAAAACGTATTGGCCAGGATGTAGAACACCTCATGACCTCGAGGCTGGCCCCAACCTAGGGTTGGCCATAGGCACTCAATGCCCTGACCCTCTGACAGAGCCCTCTCTTTAATGTGGCGCACATGTTCTGGAAGGTAGGCGTGCCTGTAAATGTAGATGCCAACGTAACCTAAAACTGTGACACACCACTCCAGGTCGATGCCCAGGACTCCGCAGCTCTGACCTGGGCACCTTGGTGCGAATTGATCAAGGCTTGGATTTCGCCGCAGAATATCTGAGTCCAGTGACGGCAGGTGGAAGCCAGCAGATCCGAGTCCCTCCTGGCACGCTGCAAAAGCCGGCGCTCCTAGGTAACGACCAAGTGCAAGGTCATCGGCCATAGCTGAGGAGGATGGTCCTCTGGAGAAAGGCCAGGCACACCAGCTGATCATCAGTACATGAACATGGTGGGACTAAGCACCCCGCCCTGTGGATGCCGTTGTCCAGGGTCTTGGAGAGAGGCATGCCCCTGGAAGCGACCGGGCCCGCCTGTCCTGGAGATAGAACGAAGCCATAAAAGCAGCTGCCCCTTTAATCCCCTCGGCCAAGAGTGAGAGATGGCAGGTGCACTGTCTAGCTCCAAAAGCTTCTCGAGAGCAAGAAAGACAACAATGTGGGCCTTGGCGTCCACCCAATGCCAGGCAGTAAGTGCAAGGCTTTCGAAACATGCCTCACTCCTCTGGTGAAGCCATAGAGGTGGTTTATGAGGAGGGCCAAGCTTCCACCTCAGGCGCACTCAACACATCCTTTACAACACCTTCGAGATGCAACAGGTGAGGGAGATGGGTCTCTACACAGCCAGGATCTCCCAGGCTTAGGAATCGGAGAGTACTGATGTCATGCCTCCTTCCATACGAGAAGGGATAGTATGCCAGCATCGCCAAGATCTGGTTGTGCCTCCCAGGACAGCTGTATGTCCAGAATTCCTAGACCCGGGTAGTGATCATGCATAGGTGAATACCATCATGCCCCGGAGCAGTGCCCGATGAGATGTGAAGGCTGCCCTGGAGCTCCTGGTCGGTGAAGTCCTTCATCCATGACATCCCCAGCCTGGCAGCTGCTTGGATCACCATCACCCTCTAGGAAGGAGGGTGGCTTGGAGGTCCTGGAGATCCTGAGGCAGTTGAGCCCATGGCCGCTACTGGAGGTGAATAGCGTCACACCAGATGCTTCTGCCTCCACGTTGCGGGGTCCTCAGGGTGCAACCGAGCCACACTCGCGACGCTGCCCAGTTGGCCAATCGTAACTTGGTCCAAATACTCACGATAAGGTGGAGGAGTAGCTGAAAGGAGGCCACTCACTCGAACCATTTAGCGTCTGCCAGGACCCTGTGAGAGACATGGCGAAGCAATGCCGCACCACTTCCCTGAGCAGACGCTGGACTCAACCGTGGGATTCTACCACCTGTTGCAGCTTCCGAAAAACATTGAAGCGTGGTTCTTCTTCCACTGATGTCCCATCATTGTAAAACCACCAGTCGACGTTTATATGACCCTCCGCCTGTAATCTTAGGTATGCTTGCCTCAGCGCACATGTGAAGGCACACCTGCAAGCTTTGAGTCCGCTCCTCATACGGGTCTTCTGGAAGGGGAGACTCCACCACACCGACCAACCTCAATGACCTCCTGGAAGCACTACGCCAGTCGGCCTTTTTTAGATTCCATCTGGGGGTAGGTGTGGGAGCAGGGCATTGTAAAGGCACCGCTGGACCATCAGCGTAGTGACCCACAGCAACATTGATCATATGGTGAGACCGTGGGTGGACCTCCCCATTACGCGCTCGCGGTAGCAACCGCCACGAGATGATGTGACATCCAAGCGGTCCACCTATAGTGATGGTTTGGTTCACCATTATTGAGGAGGGCGATCTCAGGGACCACCTCCAGCAGCAGCCGCAAGGTGCCTCCCAGCTGCGTTGGTAGGAGAGACAGAAGAAAGTATTGGTGGTGGCACTTGACATCCCCAGCCACAACAAGACCCTCCACGGGGCGATGTGCTGCCACCTCTGAGATGTCAAGGTGTACGCGAGAGCTTCTGGTGTAAAGCTGCTGTCACCCTACACGCCAGTGTAGGTGACAGCTGAACAACTACGCCCTCCCCCAGTCGATGGGGGTCATTGGTAGGAGATTGAATGAGGGAAGTTGGTCTGTGTTGTCTGACGTAGATCGCCGTGCCCCTGCCAGGCCCCTTCCAGTGCGTTGAAGGTAGGCAGAGAAATCCTGTAATAACGTGGTCTGCCTTTGACGTGACAAATCGTGAGTGTTCCTAAACAGGAAGCCATCAACCTCATCCTGAACTGCAGCTTCAATACTAAGTGAATTCCGTTGCAAGCCCACAAATGTTCCACTGGAGGATCTTCCAAGGGCCGCAGAGGTGGCTCAACTGATTCCATCACTTGCTGGGACTTTCCGTCCGTTGTGGCGAGCGCGTCCGGGGGCCTACCTCCTCACAGACTGGAAGGACTCCCGGAATGATGGACTTGAAGGTTCCATTGAGTCTTACCTGTCCCAGATAGGCCCACGCCCAGCATCCATGACAGGATCTGCTGCAGGCGCCACCTGTCCTCAGCCGACGCAGCCAGGCGACAGAGGAGCGCTGAGATGACCCCATTTGTTTTTCTCAGTCGATCGAAAGGATTCGACATTCCCTCTGCAGCAATCGAGCGGATCACCCGTCGAGGCGGACGGTCAGGGTCCCTGGGTACATCTGGTGGCCTGTCGACACTAGCAGCACATAAGCTGTGCACACCCTGGGCCCGGCATGAGTGGGCCCATGGGCTTCCAAGTCCCCAGGCGGGGAACCTCTGCCTGCCGCTGGCCGCTCACAGGAGGGGCCTGACTCTTGGGACTAGAGGCCTCTTGCCGTATGGCAAGAATGTTGGTGCCCAGCTGGACCTGCTGGCAGTGTGGCTGTTTTTCCCAATGATTACTGCCTTCTAGGCCACCTTGACCACTGACGCCGCAGTTGACCGCACTGCTGTCAAACTACAGTGCTGCCCTCTGAGCCCCGCACTGGAACTCCGCTGGTATTGCCCTCCTGCGTATCCGGGGAACCGATGATTGGAGCCTCATGCTGACGTATGCTGGGCAGTTTCCAAGGCTGGTGGCGTCGGGGCTGTCGGGATCCGTTTCCGAAGACGACACCTGCTGCCAGTGCTGCACCATCACAGAGACGAACTCCGTCCAGGCATGGTGCCTCTTTGAGCAGTTGGCATCACTTGGGCGCTGGCCGAAGGGCTTCGCCAGGTGGATGTTTTGAGGATTCTCAATCATAGTCCCATCGAGTCGTGAGCCTTTGCTGCACACACCACACTTCTTCTCTCGACTGGCAGGTGCTGCAATATGATTTAACCCCTGGCAGTTGAAGCAATGTACTGGGCCGGACAGCGTATGGTCGAGGCGGTACTTGAATCTTCCCATACCCCAAGGCCAGGTGCGTGGGAAAGTGGACTTTGTCGTGGGATCAGCACCTGGCGGGTGGGCACCTTGTTCACCTTGCAATGTGAGTCGCTCCGCGCCAGACAATATTGGGCACTTCCAAAATGGGGTCCAGTGGGAAGGGCACAGGTGACGTGTAAAGCACCCCCTTAGTACTTTGTACACTCTCCGAAGCAAGCAGTTCACAACCATGCTGGGATGGGTCACAACCAGCCCCTTCAACTCTCGTAAGAGTCTTCGTTCCCGAGGAATGACATACAGAACCTCGTTCCTGAAGTGAACCGCAGCTGAACTTGAAGGTGGGGGAGACCTTCCAGATACCTTATAACAAACCCGTTTAGTTGGGAACATTGAATTTGTTGAATGCCCTGGTTGCTTGTGCCCTGAGCTGAGCGGTGAATTCCTCCTCCACGTGGAGTCAACCATTCCCCCCCGTCCACTGGGGAGGCCAACGCAACTGGTGAGAGGGACCTGGGATGGCTCATCCTTGCCACTTGAGGAGCTACTTCCTCCTGGCTTCCTCCACTACAACCCTATGGCCATCTGGGGTGCAAGTCTACTTGGGAAGGGCTGCCGACGGACCCTAGTTGGCCAGATTGTAGGCACAGTAGTCCTCCCGACTGCAATCCTTGGCCTTCTTGGTGGGGGCTCAACCCTGCCCACCGTCGTCCTCCAACTCGTCCCCGCATTCCAAGGAAACGTTTATGGCCGCTCTCTGATCTGTCAATGGTGACTGTATTTGGGACAGAGCTCAGCACAGAGCTGCTGCCTGTGACCATCACAGCCTACCACACTGGGTGCAGAGCTGTGAGCTCAGATCCCCCCCCCCCAGTCCGGGCCCTGGTAGCCACCTCCTCGTGGCTTCACTGTCTGAAGCACTGCACACCAGTCCAAGGATCACCAGGAATGACTCTACTCTGTGCGTAAACTAACACAGATTTTGCGAACACAATACACACTGTTTTCCAATCTTCGTCCACTCGACAACCCTTCTTGATGTGAATCCCGATGATATGACTATCCTCCGCCTTCGCCGTCACAGTATGAAAATAATAATTGTTATAATAATAAGAATTTAATTTATAATGATAATACTAATAATAATTTATGATATAATAATAATAATAATAATAATAATAATAAAATAATAATAATAAAAATAATAATAATAATAATAATAATAATAATAAATAAATAGATTATTTCATTGCTGAAAATCCGAGAAAGGTGACCTAGCACTGAATAATTCCAGGCACCTGTACGTCAGTGCACCGATAAGTTTCTAACTGGGGTTTCACATTAGCGAGTTCCCGTAGAATTATTTACAACTTATCATGTAGAAAAAAAAAATATACCAATTTCTTCAATAAAAACTGTAATAGAAGAATACACATTTTTTTATAGCCCAAACTAAATGAAAAAAGTTCGCTAGGAACATCAGCTTTAAAGCCAAGCTGAAGAGGAATTTCATATTCAGAGATAGACCAAATCAAAAATGAATCATCACATTAAGTTTAAAGCCTCTCAGAATTTGCATTATCAGGTCATTAGTATTCATGGATGGGGCCAGTCAGATGGGGCACTAAAAAATTAACTCTTAAAGAAAAAAGTATTCATTATTCCCATTTTCTTGGGTAAAAATAAACGTTAATTGATACCTAGACGTGGAACTTAGTGTTCATAAAGAACTGCAAGAGACCCCTTTCGCGTACCTAAAGTATGCTAAGGAACGGGAGCGTAGACTGGGGTGAAATCCCACAGTCGATAAAAACGATGGATATAGCCCCGCTTCATAAAGGAAGCAGCAGAGCAATAGCACTAACGCCCCACATCAAAAAAATATTTAAAAGTGTTCTAAGAAGCATGATAGCCAATCACTTAGATTGCCAAAAATTGCACAATCCAGGCAAGATAGGTGTAGAGCAGGTCGCTGCTGCCTCTCACAACTACTGGATCACTATGACATGGTCTTGGATGCACTGGGGGACAAACACAATGTACGTAGGTGCAGTATACAAGACTTCGCAAATCATGGTGTAATAACACACAAATTGCGTCCTAAAGGAATAACTGGAAACTGGGGAAATAAATCTTGAATTTTCTAAGTAAGCGGAGACAAAGAGTAATGGTAAACAAGTTAAGTAGGAGGCTGCCATAGTGAAAATTTCTTTTCCACAAGGCACAGTACTCGCCCCCATCCTGTTCCCTTAATAGAGATACTTTGCTTTTGTAATTGTGTATACATCTTTTTGTTATAACTCTCTGATTCCATATTAAGTTTAGTTTCAGCAGTAAGTTACTGTGGTCTACAGTGTAAAATGCTTTGCTTAGAACAATGAAAATGCCCATTCGGTATTTATTGCTTTCTGGAGTTGAAAATTCTACAATCTTCTTGATCTCAGCATTAATACTTTATCTTGCCCTAAATACAAACTGATAAGGGTTAATATATTTTTCTCTCGAGGATTTTAGACAATGATGGCCAAATACAGACTGATCTATAATTGTTAATTTCTGTTCTGTCTTTACCTTTGTGAACTGGGTTAACATGTGCTACCTTCAGTGTATTAGGAATAGTTTTGATTTCAAGAGATTTATTAACCAGAGTAGCCAGTGCAACAGTAGACAATTATACATGTTGCTTAGGAAGCCAGTTATTTATGGGTATTAAAGTCACCAGCAAATAGTAAGTGATGCTTATTGAATGTATTGTTTAAAATTAACTCGAAAAGTGTCTATATGTACTCCACATGTGTTCTTCAGTACATGAAGACTGTGTGCATTGCGTCTCATTAGTGTAATATATTGCAATGCCATTATCCTTTTGTTCAGAACTGCGGTTATGAATTGCTCTCTCTTGTAAGTTTGATCTTCGTCGAGTGAATCACTAGACACATCCTCAGTCAAGACTAGACAGGTGTTCGCTAAGTCCGTTATAATAAACTACCTGTTAGTCCACTTGCTTTTGGCTTGTTCAATGCCTTTTGGAGTATTTGCTCTTGAGTCATCCACTGTATGCTGGGACCACCTGATTTTGAAGTGCCGCTCACTGTGTGTTGGATCTACAGTACATGATACTGTACGAGTTATAACCACCATCGACTGACTCACCTACTACGCATAGGGACTACGTGACTCTGATCATCCAGTTTGTGTTGTCTTCGATGCGCACTACATGCCAGGACCATCAGCTTCTCAAAACACCCACTGTGTGCTGGGATCATCAACCCGAGGTGTCTGAGCCGCCCGCTGTATTGGGACAGCCAGACAGGATGAAGCTGGATGTGTGCTGGGAGTACCAGCCTGCCTGAAACTACATCGGCTACATCCACTGTTGGCTGGGAGTACCAGCCTGCCTGAAACTACATCGGCTACATCCACTGTGTGCTGGGAGTACCAGCCTGCCTGAAACTACATCGGCTACATCCACTGTGTGCTGGGAGTACCAGCCTGCCTGAAACTACATCGGCTACACCCACTGTGTGCTGGGAGTACCAGCCTGCCTGAAACTACATCGGCTACATCCACTGTGTGCTGGGAGTACCAGCCTGCCTGAAACTACATCGGCTACATCCACTAAGACTCTAGCCATTGTGTTTTGGAACTAACAGCCTGTCAGAGGCTTCGTCGACTTATGCTGAGTGTACAAAGGTGCCTGAGGCTTTATTCCCTTTGTACTGGGACTATTAACACTCAGCTATAATGCAGCAACATCCTCTCCGCAAGGAACATTGCTAGTTGCAAAAGGTTTGTAAACTAAGTAGTGAATGGAGAAAGAGAAAGATGAGTAAAGAAAAGCGATTGGTATGCGAGAAAAAAGCCACTTCATGACATATAAATACTGAATGGATGTGAATGGAAAAATAACAGAAACTAAATGATGGCTTAATTGATGAATTAGAAATAGAATGCATGTAGAGAAATAAGTAAATATGAGAATGGTTGAGGATTCAGAGTGGTTTAGCCAGGAAACAAGAAAAGACATACAATATATATGCTAAGAGTAGAACAAAATACACTGGAAGATGACGTGAGTAGCAGGAGTGTACGAGAGGAACAAGGGAAATAAGGGTGATGGAATATTTCCAACATAATGAAAACGGATTAGACTGAAAAAATACAGAAAACTTAAGTGTGGAAATCTCTGACAAATTTTGGACCATAAGCGCAGAAAGAACAAAAAATATATATGTAAGAATAGCAAGTAATGGGAGATGGAAGAATTGTTATCAGCTTTAGTACTGTAGAAGTGTAAAGAACGATTAAGTAATAAACAGAAAATCAGTCCTCTGTACGTTATTTCTAAAAATGGAAAATAAGAATACTAACTGTGTTTACAGTATGGAGACCACTACAGGGGATTCAGATTAGCTACTAAGAATCCCCCAGAAAGAATGACTAATAACCCTGAATTCGATACAAGTCAAGGAAACCTTAGGATACTCAGCATCAACACGAAACACATCCAAATTAAACCTTTAAGAAACTTGATAAAGTGAAAAGTTTCAAAAACAATACTTGTCACATACTTAAGGATAATGAAGTGTCAAAAATAAAACAGAAAATAAAGAAAAAAAGAAGGG
>NC_069428.1:41292239-41293530 GCF_026875155.1 Cherax quadricarinatus | reverse complement strand
TGGGGGGGTTTTTTTGGGGGGGTTAGGTGTGTGGTGGTGGGTGTAGGTGTGTGGTGGGGTGTGGTGTGGGTGGTGGGTGTAGGTGTGGTGGTGGGTGTGGGTGTGTGGTGGGGGTGTAGGTTGGGGTGGGGGGTGTAGGGTGTGGGGGGGGGTGTAGGTGTGGGGGGTGGGTGTAGGGGTGTGGGGGTGGGTGTAGGTGTTGGGGGTGGGTGTAGGTGTGTGGGGTGGGTGTAGGTGTGTGGGGTGGGTGTAGGTGGGGGTTGGGGGTGTAGGGTGTGGGGTGGGTGTGGTGTGTATGGGCTTGGAGTGTGGTGGTGGTGGGGGTGTTGGTGGTGTAGGTGTGGGGTTGGGGGGTTGGTGTGAGGGGGGTTTTGGGGTGTGGTGGGGGTGTGGTGTGTACGGGTGCGTGTTTTAGGTTACTTAGAGTAGTGAGATTACAAGAAGGTAATTCCTGAATTTTTTGGGAGACGAATATCGTGAAGTTCTCTTTTTGCTGACATTTTTTACTTCTGAAACCCTCCATAATTATTTTTTACTTCTCTCCCCGGCACAAAAAAAGGTCATTACATCAGCAATGAATATCTTCACATTAAACTGTAACTATGCGAAAAATTAAACTGAAAAAAAAAGGGCATTTGAAAGATATAAACCATCAAAGAAAATAAAAATAAAGGGGCAACCCAAAAAGGTACGAGGTGAACACCTTACTGTAAATATCAGGCAATTTTACAAGAGCGACTAACCAAATTGCAGTACTAGAAAAAAGTCGGGATGTCTAGAAATCCGTTAGGGGGGAAAATAATCCAGTTTTTTGCTTAGAGGTTCAATGAAGAGAAACTTTATGCAAAGCGGGTTAATAAAGTAAGCGGGGACTAAATCAAATATAACTATCAGCTAAGGGTACTAATTTCCCCTGTAGGTATCTGAGAAGGGGAAATTTCTAAAAATCCTACTATTGTGAAAAGGTTTTTTTCAAGATTACTAAATGCTGAAGAAAATTTAATCAAAATTGCTGACTGGTTGTTAGTCAAATTTAGCTAACTCATTTAAGTATCGATCAAGTCTGCGTGGGGCTAACACAAGTCAAGCTTTAATGAGAGGTACTAACTTTTAAACTCGTTATCTATTGACAAGGAATACTCGACTCGTGACCAGGAATTTGCCGAGAAAAATGTCCCGAATAAGTTCTATTGCTATATTTTTGTTATGATTTAAAAGCTTTTAAAACCGAAAAACGGAAGAAAGTGAGACCTTGTGTTAAAAACTTGGGAAATTAGTTACAGAAAAGTTT
>NC_069428.1:41267239-41287239 GCF_026875155.1 Cherax quadricarinatus | reverse complement strand
TATATATATATATATATATATATATATATATATATATATATATATATATATATATATATATATATATAAACATACTTGAAATATAGGGGGGTAGGAGAAATTTCTCAAACAGCTTCAGGGAAACCTTGAGTTTTCCCTGAAGCAAGTTTATTCTTTTCTCTGAGGATGAGGGTCCCTAGCACAGTTCTAGAGGTGGTACCTCCCTATATATATATATATATATATATATATATATATATATATATATATATATATATATATATATATATATATATATATATTTATATATATATATATATATATGTGTATATATATATATATATATATTATATATATATATATATATTTAGGTCCACCTGTGCAGAACAACTGTCAGTAGTACTGTGTACTTGTACCTAGTTAAAACCGCTGCTTGTGAGTCACTTCCTCCCTTGCTATGACGTCACGAGTGCCACACATCTGAAACGTCTTCCCCGGGCAGTACTCAGGCAGAGAGTAGAGTTGAAGGCCAGACAGCAGACAAGCAAGCTCTCGGCTTCCCTCAGAACACTTTAATATACGCTACCAAGTCATCCGACGTACGTGTTTATTACTCTAAATCCACCACCGAACCCCCACTACATAACCACTGTGAAAAAAATGGTAAATTCCAAGCGCTTTTGTGACTTCTCACATTACCAAGGAACTATAAAAATAAAAGGTTAACAGGAAGGTTAATATTATAAAGACTAGACTACACCTCACTGCTACATCCAACAACACGTGACATTTATGATGATGTAGGTAGGTAGTCAGTGATCCATGAAACACAGCTTATATTCTACCCATCAATAGTTGAAATGGAATTCACAATACGCCTCCTGTTATTCACATAAATATCTCCATTTTACATTGTCATTTAAAATTCATCTTGTATCTTCTCTAGCACAGCTTGCACTTTCACCTGTAATTCAGCTTTCTCACTCACCTGTAGTTCACAATGCACACCTTTAGTTCACCTTGTACCTTCACTTCCAATTAACATTTTCACACATATAGTTCATCTGTAGTACACATTACATCTTCACCTGGGACTACATTTGCTGTCTTCCATACCTCAGGTAGTTACCCAGTTTCAAGGGATGTGTTGAAAATTGTGGTTAGTGGCACACACAACGTCTCTGCTCCCTCTCTTAGGACCCACGGAGCGATGTTGTCCGGTCCCACCGCCTTTGAGGTAACAAGGCTACTTAGCAGCTTCTTCATCTCCTCCTCAGTTGTGTGTATTTCATCCAACACTTGTTGGTACATCCCTTGTTGGTGTCCCCCTCTATATGTCTTCTCTTTGCCTTCTGTACCTCTTCCAATCTCTATTGCACTTAGTTTCTGCCTCCCTACACCTTCGGGTAAACCAAGGGCTCGTTCTGGTCTTCCCATTATTTCTGTTGCCCTTGGGAACAAACCTTTCCTCTGGCTCCTTGCATTTTGTTGTTACGTAGTTCATTATATCGTTTACCGACTTTCCTACCAATACTCTGTCCCACTGAACCTCTTGCAGGAAGTTCCTCATACCTGTGTCGTTCCCCCTTTTATAGTTTGGCTCTTCCCATTCAACTCCTGTCACCCTCTCCACTTGTAACTCCACTTTGTATTCAGTGCTTAGAAATATGTGTTCACTATCTCCAAGGGGCCTCTCATATGTGATGTCCTCAATCTCCAAGCTGCTCAAGGTGAACACGTGGTCCGATCTCGCTGGTTTATCCTCCCCTCTCTCTCTAGTAGTGTCCCTATCATGTTGGTGCATGAGGTCTTCCAGCACCACATCCATCATCTTGGCTCTCCCTGTGGCTCCAAGTTTTCCCAGTCAATCTCCCTGTGGTTGAAATCGCCCATAACCAGTAACTTTGCTCTGCTCGAGTGAGCCATTCTGGCCACCTCAGCCAGTGTGTCCACCATTGTTCTGTTGCTGTCTTCATATTCCTCTCTTCGCCTCCTGCAGTACTGTGGTGGGTTGTACATCACTGCAATGACTACCTGATGTTCCCCAGACTGAATTTTGTGTGCGTTTGTGTGTGAACTCACCTAGTTGTGGTTGCAGGGGTCGATTCACTGCTCCTGGCCCCGCCTCTTGACTGGTCGCTACTTGGTCACTCTTCACGCTCCATGAGCTTTATCATACCTCTTCTTAAAACTATGTATGGATCCTTCCTCTACTGCATCACTTCTCAGATATTCTACTTCCTGACAACTCTGTGACTGAAGAAATACTTCCTAACATCCCTGTGATTCATCTCAATCTTAAGCTTCCAACTGTGTCCCCTTGTTGCTGTGTCCCATCTCTGGAACATCCTGTCTCTTTCCAACTTGTCAATTCCTCTCAGTATTTTATATGTCATTAACATATCTTCCCTATCTTCCAGTGTCGCCTTAACCTCTTCTCGTTGGACATACCCCTTAGCTCCGGGACTAGTCTTGTTACAAACCTTTGCACTTCCTCTAGTTTTCTTACTTGCTTTGCTAGGTGAGGGTTCCAAACTGGTGTTGCACACTCCAATATGGGCCTAACGTACACAGTGTACAGGGTCCTGAATGACTCCTTAGTAAGATGACGGAATGCCGTTCTTAAGTTTGCCAGGCGCCCGTATGCTGCGGCAGTTATTTGATTGATATGCACCTCAGGAGATATGCCCAGTGTTATACTCACCCCAATATTCTTTTCCTTGAGTGAGGTTTGTAGTCTCTGGCCCCCCTAGGCGGTCTTCTTTGACCTTCCTCAATCTTCATGACTTTGCACTTGGTGGGGTTAAACTCCAGGAGCAAATTGCTGGACAAGGCCTGCTGCCTGTCCAGATGCCTTTGTAGTTCTGCCTGGTTCTCGTCCGATTGAATTCTTCTCATCAACATCACATCATCTGCAAATACAGACACTTGGGAGTCTATTCCTTCCGTCATGTCGTTCACAAATACCAGAAACAGCACCGGTTCTAGGACTGACCCCTGTAGAACCTCGCTCGTCACAGGTGCCCACTCTGACACCACGACAGGTACCATGACTCGCTGTTGTCTTCCTGACAGGAATTCCCTGATCCACTGTAGTGACTTCCTTGTTAACCCTGCCTGGTCCTCCAGCTTTTGCACTAATCTCTTGTGTGGAACTGTGTCAAACGCCTTCTTCTTAAAGTCCAAGAAAATACAATCTTCCCAATCCTTCCTCTCTTGGATTACTGCTGTCAACCTGTCATGGAGCTCCAGTAGGTTTGTGACGCAGGATTTCCCGTTCCTGAAACCATGTTGGCTGCTGTTGATGAGATCATTCCTTTCTAGATGTTCCACCACTCTTCTCCTGACAATCTTCTCCATGACTTTGCATATTATACATGTCAGTGACACTGGTCTGTAGTTTAGTGCTTCATGTCTGTCTCCTTTTTTAAAGATTGGGACTACATTTGCTGTCTTCCATGCCTCAGGCAATCTCCCTGTTTCGATAGATGTATTGAATATTGTTGTTAGGGGTACACATAGCGCCTCTGCTCCCTCTCTCTGGACCCATGGTGAGATGTTATCCGGCCCCATTGCCTTTGAGGTATCTAGCTCACTCAAAAGCCTCTTCACTTCTTCCTCGGTTATGTGTACTGTGTCCAGCACATGGTGGTGTACCCCACCTCTCCGTGTTTCTGGAGCCCCTTCTGTCTCCTCTGTGAACACTTCTTTGAATCTCTTGTTTAGTTTCTCACATACTCCACGGTCATTTCTTGTTGTCTCTCCTCCTTCCTTCCTTAGCCTGATTACCTGGTCCTTGACTGTTGTTTTCCTCCTGATGTGGCTGTATAACAGCTTCGGGTCACATTTGGCTTTCACTGCTATGTCGTTTTCATATTGTCGTTGGGCCTCCCTTCTTATCTGTGCATATTCGTTTCTGGCTCTACGACTGCTCTCCTTATTCTCCTGGGTCCTTTGTCTTCTATATTTCTTCCATTCCCTTGTACACTTGGTTTTTGCCTCCTTGCACCTTTGGGTGAACCATGGGCTCATCCTGGCTTTTTCATTATTCCTGTTTCTCTTGGGTACAAACCTCTCCTCAGCCTCTTTGCACATTGTTGCTATGTATTCCATCATCTCATTAACTGGCTTCCCTGCCAGTTCTCTGTCCCACTGAACCTCGTTCAGGAAGTTCCTCATTCCAGTGTAGTCCCCTTTCTTGTAGTTTGGTTTCATTTGTCCTGGCCTTCCTGCTTCCCTCTCTGAAATTATCATTACCTAGGGTTACTCCATGACAGTTACCATTAAGATTCTTAATATCAGAGCATAAGTCAATATATCCATACTCATTTTTTTATCATTTCTAAACCCATACCTCTAACTAATCCTAGTTTAAAGTCCTAACAACCCCCTCAACTGAGCTAGCAAGAAAACCCACACCTGCCCTGGATAAGTGAACTTCCCACCAACACCACCCTTCTTTCAGAGTGTAGGTAATGTACTTCCCGCCACCCTCCCCCTTCTTCCGAGTCCAGGTACAGTGCTTTCAACCACCATCCCTCTTTCAGAGTGCAGGTACTGCACTTTCCAACAATACCACCCATCCTCCATAGTGCAGGCACTGTACTCTTACCACTACCACCTATCCATCTGAATACAGGTGCTGCACTTCCCAACAATACCACCCATCCTCCAGAGTGCAGGCAGTGTGACTCCCACCAGTACCACCCTTGCTTCAGGATATAGGTACTTCACATACCACCACCACCCATCCTTCAGAGTGCAGGTACTGTACTTCCCACCAATACCACCCACCCTTCTTAGTGCAGCTGCTGTACTTCCCTTCAGTACCACCCATCCTTCGGAGTGCAGGTACTGTGCTTCTCACCACTACCACCCATCCTTCTGAATGCAGGTACTGTACTTCACACCAATACCATCAATCTTTCAGAGTGTAGGTAATATACTTCCCAACCCCCCTTCTTCAGAGTCCTGGTACAGTACTTTCAACCAACACCACTCTTTCAGAGTGCAGGTACTGCATTTCCCAACAATACCATCCCTTTTCCAGAGCGAAGGCAGTGTACCTCCCACCACCACAACCTTCAGAGTACAGGTACTTTAGATACCACCACTCATCCATCAGAGTGCAGGTACTGTACTTCCCTCCAATACCACCCATCCTTCAGAGTGCAGGTACTATACTTCCCTCCAATACCACCCATCCTTCAGGGTGCAGGTACTGCACTTCCAAAAAATACCACCCATCCTTCTTAGTGCAGCTACTGTACTTCCCTCCAATACCACCCATCCCTCAGAGTGCAGGTACTATACTTCCCTCCAATACCACCCATCCTTCAGGGTGCAGGTACTGCACTTCCTATCATTACCACACTTCCTTCATAGTGTAGGTTCTGTACATCCCACACCCCGCCTTCTTCAGAGTGCAGGTACTGTACTTCCCAACACTACCACCCCTCCTTCAGAGTGTAGTCTCTCTACTTCTCATTCCCCCCTTCTTCAGAGTGCAAGTACTGTACTTCACACCACCTGGTCTCAGACCGAGCCGTGGGGGCGTTGATCCCCGAAACCCTCTCCAGGTAAACTTCAGGTCTCCAGGAAAACTATCTCCCCTGCTTCTCAGTCCAGGTACAATACTGCCCACCAGCACCACCCCTCCTTCAGAGTGCAGGTACTGTACTTCTCACCAGCACCACCCCTCCTTCAGAATGCAGGTACTGTACTTCTCACCAGCACCACCCCTCCTTCAGAATGCAGGTACTGTACTTCTCACCAGCACCACCCCTCCTTCAGAATGCAGGTACTGTACTTCTCACCAGCACCACCCCTCCTTCAGAGTGCAGGTACTGTACTTCTCACCAGCACCACCCCTCCTTCAGAATGCAGGTACTGTACTTCTCACCAGCACCACCCCTCCTTCAGAATGCAGGTACAATACTGCCCACCAGCACCACCCCTCCTTCAGAGTGCAGGTACTGTACTTCTCACCAGCACCACCCCTCCTTCAGAGTGCATGTACTGTACTTCCCAACAAAACCATCCCTCCAGAATGTAGTTACTGTACCTTACACCACCAACACCACCCCTCCTTCAGAGTGCAGCTACTGTACTCCCCACCACCACCCCTCCTTCAGAGTGCAGGAAGTGTACTTCCCACCAGTTCCACGCATCCTTCAGAATGCAGGTACTGCACTTCCCAACAATACCGCCCCTTTTTCAGAGTGTAGGTACTGTACTTCTCACCCCCTTCTTCAGAACGCAGGTACAGTACCTCCAACCACTACCCATCTTTCAGAGTGCAGGTACTGTACTTCCCAGCAATACCACCCATCCTTCGGAGTGCAGTTACTGTATTTCCCATCACTTTCACCCATCCTTCTTAGTGCAGGTACTGCACTTCCCACCAGTACCACCCCTCCTTCAGAGTGTACGTGCTGTACTTCACACCACCTTCGTCAGAGTGCAAGTGCTGTACTTCCAAACAGCACCACCCATCCTTTACAGTGCAAGTACAGTACTTCCCACCAGTACCACCCATCCTTCTAAGTGTAGGTACTGTACTTACCAAACTATACCACAGGTGGGGTTAGAACCCGCGATCAAAGAGTCTTAAAACTCCAGAGCGACGCAGGTACTGTAATTCTGAACAATACCACCCCTGCGTCAGAGTGCAGGCAGTGTACTTCCCACCACCCCACACCCTTCCTTCAGAGTACTGGTACTGTACTTACCACTACCATCAATCCATCCTTCAGAATGCGTTTGTGAAGCTTGTGTACAGTGTGTGTGGAGCATATGTGAAGTGTGTGTGAAGCGTGTGTGGAGCATGTGTAAAGCTCCACATACGGTTTTATGAGTCAAATTGACGAAGTTATGCCCTTGATGAAGACATATTGGTGTCTGATATTAAGGTAGGCTTAAAGTATGCTACAGCATGACATTTGATACTATTATGTTTTAATTTAAGATGCAGGATGTATCGAAGGCTTTCCTAAGGTCTATGAAAAAGCCCAGTTGATATTCGTTATTCTCAAAAGCTACATAAAGTAAGTCTAGCATGTATAGCTACGTGGGTATATAATGCAACACAATACTAAGGGCGTATAGTCACGAGGATGAATACTTCAGCATGAATCAGTAATGTATATAAGGACATATTAAAGCATAACTGGTGCTTTGTAATAATGTATTCTCGCTTGGGTGATCTTGTGTGATCAGAGGAGTGATATTAAACGACACCTGGGAAATGAACCATGCAAGCGGAGAGTAACTGGCAGTTCCTGTATAAAGAGCAACCTCTTCTACATCAAGTAAAACGAAGGAGAGACAACAAAATATCTTCGTCGTTAGCTTGTTAAGTGATCCTTCAGAGCGCCTGTGCTGCTCCTGAGTCTTCTTGTTTATGAGTCAAGGTCCATTTGCTTGTTCTTCAAACAGTGTCACTAAACACTCGTCAATTTTTATGTAATCTTATTGTTGATGAAAGGAAGACATAGATGAGCGAGTTAATGAATTAGCTTTGTAACTTGTTCATGATTGTGGTCAGTCTCTTGACCCATTATGTACCTCTGTAATGTTTTGACTACCTCCCACAGGATGGTATGGGGTGCATAATAAGGATATTAAACTGAGTTAATAAGAGTTATGAATTAGTTCGCTGTGGCTAGATACATGGTGGTAACAAGTGATGCTTACTGGTATTTGAGGCAAAAACTAACATGAGGATCCCGTGTCTTGTTGCTCTGACGAGGCCAGACTGGGACTTTCCTGAGTTATCAAGGGCCCCTTTCAACCCTCCACCCCCCCCAACACACTCTCCCAGCACATTACGCCCACACACTACACAACACACGATCTACACACCCTGCTCTACAGACGCTCTACAGACGATCTACACACGCTGCTCTACACACCGGGGCCAGAAGCTGTCTCTACCCATGCAACTACAAATAGGCGAGTACACGCTCTACTCACGCTCTAAACACGCTTCACACACACTTCACACACGCTCCAAACAGCTTCCACACACGCTTCACACAGGTTCCACACACGCTTCACACACACTTCACACACGCTCCACCCAGGTTCCACACACGCTTCACACAGGTTCCACACACGCTTCACACACACTTTACACACGCTCCAAACAGCTTCCACACACGCTTCACACACACTTCACACACGCTCCACCCAGGTTCCACACACGCTTCACACAGGTTCCACACACGCTTCACACACACTTCACACACGCTCCACACAGGTTCCACACACGCTTCACACAGGTTCCACACACGCTTCACACACACTTCACACACGCTCCACACAGGTTCCACACACGGTTCACACACACTCCACGCACGCTCTACACACGCTCTGCACGCGCTCCACACACTCTCTACACACGCTTCAAATACACTTCAAACATGCTCTACACACGCTCCACACATGCTTAACACACACTTCACACACGCTCTACACACACTCTACACACACTCTAAACACACTTCACACACACTTTACACACGCTCTACACACGCTCTACACACGCTTCACACTCACTTTACACACGCTCTACACACACTCTACACACTTCACAGACACTTTACACACGCTCTACACACACTCTACACACTTCACAGACACTTTACACACTCTCTACACACGCTCTACACACGCTCTACACACTCTTCACATATGCTCTACACACCCTCTATACACGCTCAACACACGCTATGCACACTCCCTACACACCCTCTAAACATGCTCTACACGCGCTTTACACATGCTATACACACGCTCTACACACGCTATACACACGCTGTACACAGGCTATACACACTCTCTACACATGTTATACACACTACACACGCTCTACACACGCTCTACACATGCTCTACACAGGATATACACATGCTCTACACACGCTATACACACTCTACACATTCTCTACACACTTTCTACATACGCCTCATACACACTCCACACACACTCCACACGCACTCCACACACACTCTACACACTTCACAGACACTTTACACACGCTCTACACACGCTCTACAGACGCATCACACAAACTTTACATACGCCCCCATATATTACAAAAAAAGTAATTTTTAAAGATGATGGCAAGATTTACTCCTTTTGTAATAAAGAGTTCGGGATACATAAATACACACAAAAATAAATTAATCTTTAATATAACATAAAAATTAACTTTCCTTGGTCTAGAGGTATTTGAACTATGATAATATGTACATGTTACTATAATAAATTATAATTAGCATTTTATTAAAATAAATAAATAATTCGTAACCCTACACAGGGTACAACTTTCTTGACACTACTGTGTCACTATATATATATATATATATAATATTAATATATATATATATATATATATATATATATATATATATATATATATATCTATGCTAAAATAATAAATTAAGTAACATTTAAAATAATATTTTACAGTCAACTGTTTCTCACGACACTTATCCGGTCGAGGCCAGTCACATGACACTATTCAGTGTACACTACAACCAGGCCATCTTCAGTGTCACACGACACCCTTTTCATCTCAGTGTTCCACTACGGTCCTGTGCATATCTCAGTGTTCCACTCCATCATACGTCCCTCAGTGTCACACTACGGTCCTGGCCCAGTTCAGTGTAACACTCCAACCTTTTCTTCATGTAATGTCCCACTAAACAGCATCTGATGACTCCAGCCCACAGTTGATCAGCGTAGACGGTGAGTCCACAGACATCACCGGTAGTCCAGTAAATCCTCTCCAAAGCCGGTTGACACACCGCTAGCCGAACACCATGCTGCAAGCTCACTGAATGCGGCCGTCAAGTAACTGAGGCCAACAGACTCAGTGAGCTGCGGTGAGCGGTTCTTCTAACGCCAGTAGATAGGTACGATTAGGTGTTCAGGTACCTACTGCGTAGATGTGTACCCTGAGGAGTTCAGGTACTTAATGTTGCTGAAGCCAGTAGACGTGTACCCTTAGGTGTTCAGGTACCTACTGCTTAGGTGCGTACAGTGAGGCGCTCAGGTACATACTGTTGCTAAAGCCAGTAGACGTGTACCCTTAGGTGGTCAGGTACCTATTGCTTAGATGCGCACCGTGAGGCACTCAGGCACTTACTGTTTCTAAAGCCAGTAGACGTGTACGATTAGGTGGTCAGGTACCTACTGCTTAGATGCGCACCGTGAGGCACTCAGGCACTTACTGTTTCTAAAGCCAGTAGACGTGTACGATTAGGTGGTCAGGTACCTACTGCTTAGATGCGCACCGTGAGGCACCCAGGTACTTACTGCTTAAATGTGTACCGTGAGGTGCTCAGGTACATACTGTTTCTAAAGCCAGTAGACGTGTACGATTAGGTGGTCAGGTACCTACTGCTTAGATGCGCACCGTGAGGCACCCAGGTACTTAATGCTCTAAGGCCGGCTCAGCAGTCCCCACATTGGGTTTGATGACGTACCCAGTGGTACTGCCGGCCGGCAGGTTAACTATTTAACCGCTAGTTTGGCAGGGGGCCGCAACAGCTACACACACACACTCAACAAATGTTTCACAGACGCTCTACACACGCTTTACACACGCTCAGACACGCTCTACATACGCTCTACACACGCTCTACACAAACTTCACACACATTTCACACAATCTCTACACACGCTATACACACGCTATACACACGCTATACACACGCTATACACACGCTTTACACACACTTCACACACGCTCAACACACGCTTTATACACGCTCAAAGACTCTAAACACACACTCCACACACGCTCCACACACGCTCTACACATCTTCTACACACGCTTTCACACGCTCTACACATGCTTTACACACGCTCTACACATGCTTCACACACTCTTTACACACGCTCTACACACGCTTCACAAACGCTCAACACACGCTCTACATATTCTCTATACACGCTCTAAACATGCTCACACGCTTCACACACGCTCTACACACGCTCTACACACGCTTTACACTTGCTCTACACACGCCGTACACACGCTCTACACATGCTTCACACACACTCTATACACGCTCTACAAACACTTCACACACGCTCTACACACGCTTCACGCACGCTTTACACTTGCTCTACACACTCTCTACACACGCTCTACACACGCTCTACACACTCTTCACATATGCTCTACACACCCTCTATACACGCTCAACACACGCTATGCACACTCCCTACACACCCTCTAAACATGCTCTACACGCGCTTTACACATGCTATACACACGCTCTACACACGCTATACACACGCTGTACACAGGCTATACACACTCTCTACACATGTTATACACACTACACACGCTCTACACACGCTCTACACATGCTCTACACAGCATATACACATGCTCTACACACGCTATACACACTCTACACATTCTCTACACACTTTCTACATACGCCTCATACACACTCCACACACACTCCACACACACTCCACACACACTCCGCACACGCTCCACACACACTCCACACACACTCCACACACACTCCACACACACTCCACACACACTCCACACACACTCCACACACACTCCACACACACTCCACACACACTCCCACAACACGCTCCGCACACGACTCCACACACACTCCACACACACTCCACACACACTCCACACACACTCCACACACACTCCACACACACTCCACACACACTCCACACACACTCCGCACACGCTCCACAACACACTCCCACACACACTCCACACACACTCCACACACACTCCACACCCAACACTCCACACACACTCCGCACACGCTCCACACACACTCCAACACACTACACCACACACACTCCACACACACTCCACACACATCCACCACACACTCCACACACACTCCACACACACTCCACACACACTCCACACACACTCCACACACCTCCACACACACACCTCCACACACACTCCACACACACTCCACACACACTCCACACACACTCCCACCACACACATCCACACACCACTCCACACACACTCCGCACACGCTCCACACACACTCCACACACACTCCACACACACTCCACACACACTCCACACACACTCCACACACACCCGCACACACCTCCACACACACTCCACACACACTCCACACACACTCCACACACACTCCACACACACTCCACACACACTCCACACACTCCCACACCTCCACACACACTCCACACACACTCCACACACACTCCACACACACTCCACACACACTCCACACACACTCCACACACACTCCACACACACTCCACACACACTCCACACACACTCCACACCACTCCCACACACTCCGCACACCTCCACACACCCACACGCACTCCACACACACTCCACACACACTCCACACACACTCCGCACACGCTCCACACACACTCCACACACACTCCACACACACTCCACACACACTCCACACACACTCCACACACGCTCCACACACACTCCACACACACTCCACACACACTCCACACACACTCCACACACACTCCACACACACTCCGCACACACTCCACACACACTCCACACACACTCCACACACACACTCCACACACACTCCACACACACTCCACACACACTCCACACACACTCCACACACACTCCAACACACACTCCCACACACTCCACACACACTCCACACACACTCCACACGCACTCCACACACACTCCACACACACTCCACACACACCACATTCCACACACACACACTCCACACACACTCACTCCACACACACACACTCCACAAACACTCCACAAACACTCCACACACACACCACACACACTCAACAAACACTCCACACACACTCCGCACACACTCCACAAACACTCCACCACGCACTCCACACACATTCCACACCACAACATTCCACACACACACACTCCAAACACACTCACTCCACACACACACACTCCACAACACTCAACACACACTCCACACACACTCCACACACACTGCACAACACTGCACACACACACACTCCACACACACTCCACAAACACACCACACACACTCCACAACACACTCCACACACACACACCTCCACACCACTCCACACACACTCCACAAACACACCACACACACTCCACACGCACTCCACACGCACTCCACACACACACCTTACTATAACCCAGGAGGAGCAAGTAATAACAGGAAAAAACACTGCAGAAGATAAAGCTCACCGGGAGAGGCGGGAACAACGAGTGATGTTCCATTAAGAGGTGTGGGAACGTTTGTATGTAACTAGAGAGGTTCCACAAGGATCACGGGTGTATGTAACTAGAGAGGTTCCATAAGGATCACGGGTGTATGTAACTAGAGAGGTTCCATAAGGATCACAAGTGTATGTAACTAGAAGGGTTCCACAAGGATCACGGGTGTATGTAACTAGAGAGGTTCCATAAGGATCACAAGTGTATGTAACTAGAAGGGTTCCACAAGGATCACGGGTGTATGTAACTAGAGAGGTTCCATAAGGATCACAGTGTATGTAACTAGAAGGGTTCCACAAGGATCACGGGTGTATGTAACTAGAGAGGTTCCATAAGGATCACAAGTGTATGTAACTAGAAGGGTTCCACGAGGATTACGGGTGTATGTAACTAGAGAGGTTCCACAAGGATCACGGGTGTATGTAACTAGAGAGGTTCCATAAGGATCACAAGTGTATGTAACTAGAGAGGTTCCACAAGGATCACGGGTGTATGTAACTAGAGAGGTTCCATAAGGATCACAAGTGTATGTAACTAGAAGGGTTCCACAAGGATCACGGGTGTATGTAACTAGAGAGGTTCCATAAGGATCACAAGTGTATGTAACTAGAAGGGTTCCACGAGGATTACGGGTGTATGTAACTAGAGAGGTTCCACAAGGATCACGGGTGTATGTAACTAGAGAGGTTCCACAAGGATCACGGGTGTATGTAACTAGAGAGGTTCCATAAGGATCACAAGTGTATGTAACTAGAAGGGTTCCATAAGGATCACGGGTGTATGTAACTAGAGAGGTTCCATAAGGATCACGGGTGTATGTAACTAGAGAGGTTCCATAAGGATCACAAGTGTATGTAACTAGAAGGGTTCCACGAGGATTACGGGTGTATGTAACTAGAGAGGTTCCACAAGGATCACGGGTGTATGTAACTAGAGAGGTTCCATAAGGATCACAAGTGTATGTAACTAGAAGGGTTCCACAAGGATCACGGGTGTATGTAACTAGAAGGGTTCCACAAGGATCACGGGTGTATGTAACTAGAGAGGTTCCACAAGGATCACGGGTGTATGTAACTAGAGAGGTTCCATAAGGATCACAAGTGTATGTAACTAGAAGGGTTCCACAAGGATCACGAGTGTATGTAACTAGAGAGGTTCCATAAGGATCACAAGTGTATGTAACTAGAAGGGTTCCACAAGGATCACGGGTGTATGTAACTAGAAGGGTTCCACAAGGATCACGGGTGTATGTAACTAGAGAGGTTCCACAAGGATCACGGGTGTATGTAAATGGAAGACAGGAATTAATAAAGGGGATGTAAATAGTGTGCTAAAAATTTTCTAACATAGACAGGACTCGCAGAAATGGCTTCAAGTTGGAAAAATTCAGATTCAGGAAGGGATATTGAAAGCACTGGTTTGGTAATAGAGTTGTGGATGAGTGGAAAAAACTCCTGAGTAGGTCATAGAAGATAAGCGTTGTGTACTTTTAAAAAAAGGTTGGATAAATACATGAGTGGGTGTGGGTGGGTGTGGGCCCTGATTAGCTTGTGCTACTAGGTCGGATGCTGTGCTCTTTCCCTAAGTGACGTGTTTGACCTCACTAGGTCACGGCATTGGCTTAAGCCGGCGGGAGGGTTGGACCTGCCTCACATAGGCCAGTACGCCTCTTGCAGTGTTCCTTCTTTCTTATGTTCTTATGTAACTAGAGCGGTTCCACAAGGATCACCGGTGTGTGTAACTAGAGGGGTTCCACAAGGATCACTCCTATATCCAGTGTCGTTTCTTTAAGACTGGGGGTGAGTCCTCCCCTCAGTTCCCTGCCCCAGAATCTCCTCCAGTGACTTCTGCAGGGATGGTACCACGGGAGGAAGTGTTGGACATAGAGGAAGAATTGGAGGAAGTTTTGAAGACCTTGTCACAGCCTGAGGAGGGAGTTACATCTGAGCAAGAAGTAGCTGGAGAGTTATCGCTTCCAGCTTGTCAACGATATGAGAATTTGGGGATTGATGATGTGACTGAGAAGTCAGTGGAATTAATAAATCATTGTAAGGTGGATGTTGAGGTTCACCGTGAGGCTTCCCCAGACCATGTTATGGAAGACATGATTGTAACAAGGAAACGGGCAGCTATGTCAGACTTGGATGATGTCCTGACGCCAGCGCAGAAGCCTGGGAAGCAGACAGGGGTGGTAGGAGAGGGAAGAGGTGGCGATGGGGAAGGTCATGATAGGAGACATCGAAAGAAGGGAGTGGAGAAAGAAGGTATTGTGAAGATAATATACAGAAATACTAATTCTAGTCGTGAAAAGAGTGAGGAGAAGAGGCAGGGGTGGAAATTTTAAAAGGCCTTTGGTGTATGACTGTCAATGTTAATGGCTTATGTAGCAGAATAAAAAGAGAATGGTTGAGTATGTTTTCTTAATAATATAGAGTGGATGTTGTGTTCCTCCCGGGAACATAATTTCAAGGAGGGGTAGGGTGTTAGAGGTAGCAGGTTTTCAAGTGATGCCCTGCCAAACTACCCGTTTAAAAGGTGGTGTGGGTATTTTAATAAAGGAGCGAGGCCGTTTGTTTTGCAGAGAAGTGAGGGGGGAGGTGGGAGGGGGGAGGGTGTTGCGTGTGGATGGGTAAGCGTGTATCTTTTGTGAGTGTGTATGCACCTGTGGAGAGTGGCATGCAGGTAAGGAAGGATTTTGTGTGCGAGGATTTTGTCTATTTCTTGCGTGCACTTCCGGAGGTAGCAATAGTGGGGGGTGACTGGAATTGCGTTATTAGGGCGGCTGACGTAGAACCAAAAGGGGCAGGACATATGTCTGTAACTCTCAGGGATTTGCTGAGGGATGTTAGGTTATGTGATGCGTTTGGGGGATGTGGGAAACAGAACATACTTTTGTTAGGAGGGGATATGCAGCAAGGTTAGATAGAGTGTATCTTTTTCAAGGGGTTGTTGCAAAATCTTTTAATACCGTTGAGGCAGCTATGTCGGATCATAGGGCTGTAGTGGTGGAAGTAGGGTGGGAGGAGCTGGCAGAAATATGTAGGACTTATTGGAAATTGAACATTAGTGTGTTGAGTGATGAAGAAGGTTTGGAGGGTTTCTCTATTCTATGGAAAGAGCTTTTTTAAGGAAGCTCGGGGGTGGTGACATTGTAAAAATTTGGGGAGATTTTGTGGCTAAAGAAAGGATCAGAAAGTATTATGTGAGGGAGGGTAAACGTATAACTAATTTAAAATATGGGCTTGCGAATTATTTAGAGGACCGATTAAGAGGTTGTTATATGCAGGGGATGGTGGTGGTGTTTTTCACATGGACGAATAGTTGACATTAAAGGGGATTGCGAACGTTGCAAAATGTTGGTTTCAAGCGGTAAGGTGCAAGCAGGGTTAGAAGGGAAATTTTGTGGGGGGACAAGCCGTCTGTGTGTGTGTTGCGACATCAAAAGCAAAGGCAGGCGCTTCGGCTACCCCCGGAGTTAGAGGAAAAAGAAACAAAGGGGATCAAATAGAGCAGGGCGGAGTTTAAAAATACAAAAGGAAAACGTTTTCCCAATATGGGGGATATGTGGTTGAAAAGAAAAGGAAAATGTGGGGGGGTGTGGGTGATGTGGAGTTAGACGGGGGGTCTTTGTATTTTTCCCAACGTTGTTTTGGGGAATTGTGTGGGGAGGGCTTTGGGTGGGGCATTACTGCAGGGGAAAATAAGAGATTGAAATTAAGCATTTTGTGAAAAATTTCCTGGGTATCTTTTTTGTGACGTTTCGGCCATTTAGTGGCCCTTTTTCAATACACTGGATGGCGAAAAAGTCTACAATAAAGGGTACCCAGATGTTTTCCCATGTGTCTTAATTTCATCTTGTCGGTTTTTTTACCATTCTTACAAAACGAAAAAAGAGATTGCTTTAAAGGGATGGGAAGGGAAAATCCCCCGGGTATTGGGGTTTCCCTTGGAAATTTTTTTACAGCTTGGGGGGTTGTAGGAAATTTGTGGTTAGGTTTTTTAATTGCATGAAGGAGAAGGGTAAGTTGGGAGAAAAAGCAGGCCACAGCAGTTGTGGGGCTGGTTCCGAAAGGTAAGGGGCCAGCCCACCCTTTGTGGTAGTGATAGTAGTACTGGAGGATGCTGTGTTGGTGATAGTGGTATTAGTGGATGCTGTTGGGATGGTAGTAGTATTTTGTGGATGTTGTGGTGGTGATATTAGTATTAGTGGATGCTGTGGTGGGGATAGTCATATTAGTGGTGCTCTGTGGGGATGGGTAAATAGTTGTATTTGGGGGATGTTGTGGTGGTTGTAGTAGCATTAGTGATGTTGTGGTGGTGGGAGTAGTAGTAGTAATAGTGGATGCTGCGGTGGGTAGCAGTAGTATTAGTGGATGATGTGGTGGTGGTTTGTAGTATTAGTGGATGTTGTTGTGGTGGTAGAAGTATTAGTGGATGTTTTTTAGTATTAGTAGTGTAATAGTGGATGCGGTGGTGGTGGTAGTAGAATTCGTGGATGCTGTGGGTGGTTGGTAACAGTTATTAGTAATGCTGTGGTGTTTTTTAGGGAGAAGATTAGTGAATGTTGTGGTGGTGGGAAAGTATTAGTGGATGTTGTGTGTGGTGGTAGTTTTATTAGTGATAAGCTGTGGGGTTTTCCGAGTTGTATTAGTGGGATGCTGTGCTAGTAGTACAAGTTTTAGTGGTTGTTGTGGTGTTGGTAATTAGTATTGTGGATCAGCGGAGTTAGTAGTAGCAATAGTGGAATGCTGTGGTGGCGGTAGTAGGTTTAGGGGGATGCGTGGATGGTAGTAGTAATAGTGGATGCTGTGGTTGTTGCAGCAGTATTAGAGGATGCTGTGGAGGGGGTAGTAGTAGTAACGGTGGATGCTGTGGTTGTGGTAGTAGCATTATTGGATGCTGAGGTGGTGATAGTAGTATTAGTGGATGATGTGGTGGTGATAGTAGTATTAATGGATGCTGTGAAGGTGATAGTAGAATTAGTGGATGCTGTTGTGTTGGTAGTAGTATTATTGGATGCTGTGGTTGGTGATGTAGTATTAGTGGTTTCTGGTGGGGGAGCAGTGTATTATTGGATGCTGTGGTGGTGGTAGTAGTATTAGTGGATGCTCTGGTGGTGGTAATAGTATTAATGGATGCTGTGGTGGTGGTAGTAGTACTAGTCGATGTTGTGGTTTTGGAAGTATTATTAGTGGAAAGTTGTTGTGGTGGTAGTAGTAATAGTGGATTTGTGTGGTGGTGGTGGTAGTAGTATTAGTGGATGCTGAGGAAGTTTTTGCTAAGTATTTTTAGTGGATGCTTGGGCGGTGGAGTAGTAATGGTTGGACGTTGGTGTGGTTTTTGTATTACTCGATGCCTTTTTTGTGGTGATGGCAAGTAGTAATAGTGGATGCTGGGTGATGTAGTAGTAAAATAGTATAGGATGCTGTGCTGTGACATTAGTGTTAATGGATTTCTGTGGTGGTTTGGTAGTAGAATTTTAGCGGATATTTTGGAGGGTGGTAGTAGTAGTAGTAGTGGATGCTATGGTTTGGTTTGGTGTAGTAGTATTAGTGGAAGCTGTGGTGGGGGTAGTAGTATTAGTTGATGCTGTGTTGTGGTAGTAGTAGTAACAGTGGATGCGTGGTGTCGGTAGTAGTATTAGTGAATGCTGTGGTTGTGGTGCAGTAGTAGTAAAAGTGGATGCTGTGGTGGTGATTTAGTATTAGTGGATGCGTGGTGGTGGGGAGTAGTAACAGTGGGGTGCTGTTGGTTGTCGGAGGTATGTATTAGTTTAATGCTGTGTTTTGTGGGAGTAGTAGTTTGTATAGTGGATGCTGGGGGTGGTGATATTAGTATTAGTGGATGCTGTGGTGGTGGTAGTAGTAACAGTGGATGCTGTGGTGTCGTTAGTAGTATTAGTGAATGCTGTGGTTGTGGTAGTAGTAGTAATAGTCCATGCTGTGGTGGTGGTAGTAATATTAGTTTATGTTGTATTGGTGGAAGTAGTAGTAGTAGTAGAGGATGGTGGTAGTAGTGTTAGTGGATGTTATGGAGATGGTTCTAGTACTAGTGGATGTTGTGGTGGTGTAAGTATTTTCAGTGGATTTTGTGGTGGTAGTAGTATTATTAGTTGAAGTTGTGGTGGTGATAGAAGTATTACTTGATATTGTGGTGGTAGTAGTAGTAGTATTAGTGGATGCGGTCGTGGTGGTAGTAGTATTAGTGGAAGTTGTGGTGGTGGTAATAGTAATAGGGGATGTTGTCGTGGTGGTCAGTTGTATTAGTGAATTTCTGTGGAAGTAGTGGTAGTAGTATTTAGTGGATGCTGTGGTGGTTGGTAGTAGTATTATTGGATGCTGTGGTGTAGTAGTAGTATTAGTGGATGCTGTGGTGGTGATAGTAGTATCAGAGGATGCTTTGGTGGTGGTAGAAGTAGTAGTAACGTGGATTGCTGCCCGGGGGTGGTAGTAGTATTTGTTTTTATTGGTGGTGGGTGGTAGTAGAATTCGTTGATGCAGTGGTGGTGGTAGTAGTATTAGTGGATGCTGTGGTTGTGGTAGTAGTATTAGTGGATGCTGTGGTGGTGGTAGTAGTATTAGTTGATATTGTGGTGGTGGTAGTAGTATTAGTTGATGCAGTGGTGGTGGTAGTAGTATTAGAGGATGCTGTAGTGGTGGTAGTAGTGTTAGTGGATGCTGTGGTGGTGGTGGTAGTAGTATTGTTTTGGGGCAGTGGTGGGGTGTAGTATTAGTGGGTGTGTTGGGGTGGGGTAGTATTAGGGGTG
>NC_069428.1:41265269-41266739 GCF_026875155.1 Cherax quadricarinatus | reverse complement strand
CAATCACCACCAGCCATCACCATCACCACCAGTAATTCACACTCACCCCCAGTCCTTCACCATCAAAATTAGTCCATACCCTCATCACTAGTCCATCACACTCATCGCTAGTCTGTCACTCTCACCACTAGTCCATCACCCTCACCACCAGTTAATCACCCTAGCCACCTGTCCTTCACCCTCACCATGAGTCTTTCACCCTCACCATCAGTCTATCACCCTCACTATTACTCCATCACCCTTACCACCAGTTCATCTCCATTAGCATCAGTCCATCTCCCTCATCACTAGTCTATCACTTTCACCACCAGTCCATCACCCTCACCACCAGCCTATCACAATCACCATCAGTCCATCACCCGCACCACCATTACATCACCCTCACCACGAGTGCTTCACCATCAAAATAAATCCGTCACCCTCGCCACCACTACATCACCCTTACCAGCAGTCCATCACTCTCACCACCCCTCTGTCATCCACTTTATCACTCTCACCAGCAGTCTATCACAATCACAACCAGTCATCACCCTCAACAACAGTTCTTCACCATCAAAATCAGTCCATCCCCTCAGCACCAGTCCATCACTTTTACTACTAGTCCATCACTCTCATCACGAGACTGTAACTCTCACCACCAGCCCATCACCCTCACCACCAGTCCATCACTCTCAACAACAAACCATCACTGTCACAATCAGTCTATCACCCTCACTATCAGTTCATCACCCTCACCACCAGTCCATCACTCTCCCCTTCAGTCCACGCTAAACACCAGTGATCAACATCAGTTGATCACTCTCACTACCAGTCCTTCATCATCACCATCAGTTCATCACTTTCCACCAGCCCATCATCCTTACCACCAGTTCCTCACCCTCAAAATCAGTCCATCACATTCACCTTCCGTGTTTCACCCTCACCATCAGTTCATTACTCTCTCGGCCAGTCCTTCACCCTCAAAATCAATCCATCACTCTCACCACGAGTCCATTTCCCTCACCATCAGTCCTTCACCCTCACCACCAGCCCATCACCCTCACCACGAGTCCATCACCCTCACAACCAGTCCTTAACATTCATCACCAGTCTATCACTCTCACCAGCAGTCTATCACAATGACCACCAGTCATCACCCTCACCACCAGTCCATTCCCTCACCACCAGTAAATCACTCTTACCAGCAGTCCATCACCCACACCATAAGTCCATCACTCTCACGACCAGACCATCTTCCTAACGACCAGTCCTTCACCCTCACCACGAGTCTTTCACCCTCATCACCAGTCTTTCACCCTTTAAACCAGTCCTTTAACCCCACCTTCAGTCCTTCACCCTCACCATCAGTGCATCTCCTTCACCAAAAATCCTTCTCCCTAAAAATCAGTCCTTCAGTTTCGTCATCAGTCTATCACCCTCATCATCAGTCCTTCACCTTCAAAATCAGCCCATCACCCTCACCACCAATCC
>NC_069428.1:41257769-41260269 GCF_026875155.1 Cherax quadricarinatus | reverse complement strand
TTGTATTGTGTTGTAGGTGGTGTAATCGTGTCTGAATTAATGTGTTGGTGGTGTACTGGTGGTGATGACTGTGTGTTGGTGTTTGTTTGCTAAGTGCCGTAATATGTAGTATGATGCGCCTTAACACTATTTTCCTTAGTCATATTCCTATTTAATTTTCTCTACAAACACTAAGGTTACGCTTGAAATTGTATATGTGAGTGAACCGACACGTAATGTAGGTGTTGTATGTAGGGTGTGTGGTGGTGGGTGTAGGTGTGTGTGTGTGTAGATGTGTGTTTGTGGGGTGTAGGGTGTGTGGTAGGTGGTGTAGGTGTGTGTGGTGGGTGTAGGTGTGTGTGGTGGGGTGAGGTGTGTGGTGGTGGTGTAGGTGTGTGGTGGTGGGGTAGGTGTGTGGTGGTGGTGTAGGTGTGTGGAGGTGGGTGTAGTGGTGTGGTGGTGGGTGTAGGTGGTGGAGGTGGGGTGTATGTTGGTGGTGGTGGGTGTAGTGGTGGTGGTGGGTGTAGGTGGTGGTGGTGGGTGTAGTGTGTTTTGGTGGGTGTAGGTGTGTGGTGGTGGTGTAGGTGTGTGGGTGTGGGTGTAGGTGTGTGTGTTGGGTGTAGGTGTGTGTGGTGGGTGTAGGTGGTGGTGTGGGTGTAGGTGTGTGGTGGTGGGTGTAGTGTGTGGTGGTGGGTGTAGGTGTGGTGTGGGTGTAGGAGGTGTGTGGTGGTGGGTGTAGGTGTGTGGTGGTGGGTTGTAGGTGTGTGTGGTGGTGTATTTTGTGTGGTGGTGGTGTAGGTGTGATGGGTGGTGGTGTAGGTGTGTGGTTGGTGGTGTAGGTGTGTGTGGTGGGTGTAGTGTGTGGTGTGGGTGTAGGTGTGTGGTGGTGGGTGTAGGTGTGTGGTGGTGGGGGTAGGTGTGTACTAGGTGCGTGTAGGATTGTGGTGGTGGGTGTAGGTGTGTTACTGGGCGTGTAGGTGTGTGGTGTGGTGTAGGTGTGTACTGGGCGTGTAGGGTGTGGTGGTGGTGTAGTGTGTACTGGGCGTGTAGGTATACCTAAGTAGTGAGATTACAAGAAGGTAATTCCTGTAATATTTTTGGGAGATGAATAGTCCGCTGAATTTTCATTGTCTGACATATTTACTTCTGTAAACCTAGCCATGAAATATCTTTACATCTCTCTCCGCAGCACAAATAAAGGTCATTACATCAGCAATGAATATCTTCACATTATAACTGTAACTATGCAGTAAATTAACTGAAAAAATAAGGACATTTGAAAGATATAAAACCAGTCAAAGAAAATCAAAATATAGGAGAGCAATCCCAACAGGTACAGAGTGAACACCTTACTGTAACTATCAGGCTATTTACAGAGAGCGACTAACTCAAATCTGCTAGATAGCTAGAAACAAGTCGGCAGTAGCTGTCTAGTAATCCGTTGAGAGGGGGAAAATCAAGTCCAGTTTTTTGCTTAGAGGGTTCTAACTGATGTAGTAACATTAATGCAAAGCGGGGTCTAACTAAATTCAGCTGGACTAAATCAAATATCGACTATCAGCTAAGAGGTACGTCATTTCCCATGTAGTATCTTGAGAAGGAATTACTAAATCCTAGCTATCTGCTGAAAAGGTCTTTCTCAAGATTAGCTAAATGCTGAGAGAAATTAACTCAAGATTAGCTGACTGGTTGTTAGTCAACTTTAGCTAACTGCAGTGAAGTATCGACTCAAGTCTGCGTGGACTAACACAAGTCAAGCTATTAACTGAGAGGTACTAACTTAAATCTCGTTATCTATTGACAAGGAATTACTCGACTCGTGACCAGGAATTTGCCGAGAAAAATGTCCTAGAGATAAGTTCTATTGCTATATTTTTGTTATGATTTAAATGCTTCAGATAACCGAAAAACGGAAGAATGAGACACTTGTGTAACACTTGGGAAACTTAGTTACAGAAACGTTTCGCCAGCCAGTGGTTTCTTCAGTCCATTACAGAGAAGAATAGTGGAAGATGAGAAGGAGTGTGAGGTAATCAGTTAATCATCGACGCCAGACTGAGGGAATGACTATTTCTAGTCTAGTTCTAGACTAGTTCTAGTCTATAATGGACTGAAAAAACCACTGGCTGGCAAAACGTTTTCGCAATAAAGATTCTCAAATGGTTCACAAATATAATTATATTGTTTAATCATAGTTCAAGACTTTTTCTAGCTTTTCCATTAAAAACTAAATAACACTTCTTAAAGGGAATCTTACAAACACAGTCATCACCTTCCTAGAATATTCTTAATCATTTTTTTTACGGTATTAAGATTTTTTAAATATAACTTTGATTTTTTAAATCTAAAGCAGAGAAGATTTATAAAGAAAGTTTTTATGGAAAGATAGAAGCAATATATTTCTTCATCAGATTGTTTTTTTTTTTTTTTGGATTTTTCATAAATCTTCAATATTTCAGCCGTGGCCTGGTAGGCAATGCTCTCGCTTCCCACGCTGAGGGTCCGGGTTCTATTCCAGGAT
>NC_069428.1:41202769-41252769 GCF_026875155.1 Cherax quadricarinatus | reverse complement strand
ACTTGTACCTGGTTAAAACCCTGTTGTAGTCATTCCCCCTTGCTTTTAAACTACGAGTGCCCACATCAAAACGTTTTCCCCCGGGCAGTATCGGCAGAGAGTAAAGTTGAAGGCCAGACAGCAGAAAAGCAAGCTCCGGTTTCCCCTCAGAACACTTTAATTAACGTCCCAAGTCATCCAGTATGTTTTTTTACTCTAAATCACCCCCAAACCCCCCACTAAAACCCATTAAAAAAAAATGGAAAAATTCCAAGCGCTTTGTGCTTCTCACATTCCCAAAAGGAACTATAAAAAAAAGGTTAACGGGAAAGGGTTTAATTTTAAAAGACTAGACTACCGGGTTTTTTAACGCTCTCCTTACACGGGGGGGCCCTGGGTCGATTCCCACCAGGTAAAAAAACATTGGAGTTTTTTCTTTCCACCTTTTGTCAATGTTCCCCCAGAAAAATGGGTACCGGGTGTTAGTCGCTGGTGTGGGTCCACCCGGGAAAATGACCTAAGGAGGCCTGGCAAGCCCGGGCCGCGGGGGCGTGACCCCGGAAATCTCTCAGATAAAAACCCCAGTTAAACCCCTCACTGCTCACCCAAAAACACTGACTTTTATGAGAGTAGGTAGGTGTCAGTGATCCATGAAACAAGCTTTATTTCCCCACAATATTTTGAAATGGAATTCAAAATACGCTTTTGTTATTACAAAAATTTTCCCCATTTTCATTGCTTTTAAAATTCATTTGTTCTTCCTGCACAGCTTGCATTTTCCCCTGTAATTCATTTTCTCACTCACCTTTTTTTTCACAATGAAACCCTTTAGTTCATTTGTCCCTTCCTTCCAATTAACATTTTTCAACTTAGTTTCTTAGTACACATTACATCTTCCCCGGGACTACATTTGCTTCTTCCATACCCAAAGGGAGTTTTCCCCCGTTTTAAGGGGTGTGTTGAAAATTGTGGTTGTGGCACACACAACGCCTTTTCCCCCCTCTTAGGACCCACGGAGCGATTTGTCCGGCCCATGCCCTTTTAGGTAACAAGGCTACTTAGCGCTTCTTCATTCCTCCTCAGTTTGGTATTTCATAACACTTGTGGGGAATCCCCTTTTTGGTGTCCCCTCTAAATTTCTTCTCTTTGCCTTCTGACCTCTTCCATTCTCTATTGCCTTAGTTTCTGCCTCCCACCCTTTGGGTAAACCAAAAAGGGCCCTTTGGTCTTCCCATTTTTTCTGTTGCCCCTTTGGGAACAAAACCTTTCCTGGCCCTTGATTTTTTGTTACGTAGTTCATTATATGTTACGACTTTTACCAAAACTCAGTACTGAAAACCCCTTTCAGGAATTCCCATACCTGTGTCGTTCCCCCTTTTATAGTTTTGGGTTTTCCCCTTCAATCCCGTCCCCTCCCCTTGTAACTCCATTTTTATTCAGTGCTTAGAAATATGTGTTCACTATCTCCAAGGGGCCTTCATATGTGATGTCCTCAATCTCCAAACGCTCAAGGTGAACCCGTGGTCCGATCTCGTGGTTTATCCTCCCCCCTCTCTCTAGTGTGTCCCTATCATGTTGGTGCATGAGGTCTTCCAGCACCACATCCATCATCTTGGCTCTCCCTGTGGCTCCAAGTTTTCCCAGTCAATCTCCCTGTGGTTGAAATCGCCCATAACCAGTAACTTTGCTCTGCTCGAGTGAGCCATTCTGGCCACCTCAGCCATTGTGTCTACCATTGTTCTGTTGCTGTCTTCATATTCCTCTCTTCGCCTCCTGCAGTACTGTGGTGGGTTATACATCACTGCAATGACTACCTGATGTTCCCAGACTGAATTTTGTGTGCGTTTGTGTGTGAACTCACCTAGTTGTGGTTGCAGGGGTCGATTCACTGCTCCTGGCTCCGCCTCTTGACTGGTCGCTACTTGGTCACTCTTCACGCTCCATGAGCTTTATCATACCTCTTCTTAAAACTATGTATGGATCCTTCCTCTACTGCATCACTTCTCAGATATTCTACTTCCTGACAACTCTGTGACTGAAGAAATACTTCCTAACATCCCTGTGATTCATCTCAATCTTAAGCTTCCAACTGTGTCCCCTTGTTGCTGTGTCCCATCTCTGGAACATCCTGTCTCTTTCCAACTTGTCAATTCCTCTCAGTATTTTATATGTCATTATCCTATCTTCCCTATTTCTCTTATCTTCCAGTGTCGCCTTAACCTCTTCTCGTTGGACATACCCCTTAGCTCCGGGACTAGTCTTGTTACAAACCTTTGCACTTCCTCTAGTTTTCTTACTTGCTTTGCTAGGTGAGGGCTCCAAACTGGTGTTGCACACTCCAATATGGGCCTAACGTACACAGTGTACAGGATCCTGAATGACTCCTTAGTAAGATGACGGAATGCCGTTCTTAAGTTTGCCAGGCGCCCGTATGCTGCGGCAGTTATTTGATTGATATGCACCTCAGGAGATATGCCCAGTGTTATACTCACCCCAATATTCTTTTCCTTGAGTGAGGTTTGTAGTCTCTGGCCCCCCTAGGCTGTACTCCGTCTGCGGTCTTCTTTGACCTTCCTCAATCTTCATGACTTTGCACTTGGTGGGGTTGAACTCCAGGAGCAAATTGCTGGACAAGGCCTGCTGCCTGTCCAGATCCCTTTGTAGTTCTACCTGGTTCTCGTCCGATTGAATTCTTCTCATCAACATCACATCATCTGCAAATACAGACACTTGGGAGTCTATTCCTTCCGTAATGTCGTTCACAAATAACAGAAACAGCACCGGTTCTAGGACTGACCCCTGTAGAACCTCGCTCGTCACAGGCGCCCACTCTGACACCACGACAGGTACCATGACTCGCTGTTGCCTTCCTGACAGGAATTCCCTGATCCACTGTAGTGACTTCCTTGTTAACCCTGCCTGGTCCTCCAGCTTTTGCACTAATCTCTTGTGTGGAACTGTGTCAAACGCCTTCTTAAAGTCCAAGAAAATACAATCTTCCCAATCCTTCCTCTCTTGGATTACTGCTGTCAACCTGTCATGGAGCTCCAGTAGGTTTGTGACGCAGGATTTCCCGTTCCTGAAACCATGTTGGCTGCTGTTGATGAGATCATTCCTTTCTAGATGTTCCACCACTCTTCTCCTGACAATCTTCTCCATGACTTTGCATATTATACATGTCAGTGACACTGGTCTGTAGTTTAGTGCTTCATGTCTGTCTCCTTTTTTAAAGATTGGGACTACATTTGCTGTCTTCCATGCCTCAGGCAATCTCCCTGTTTCGATAGATGTATTGAATATTGTTGTTAGGGGTACACATAGCGCCTCTGCTCCCTCTCTCAGGACCCATGGTGAGATGTTATCCGGCCCCATTGCCTTTGAGGTATCTAGCTCACTCAAAAGCCTCTTCACTTCTTCCTCGGTTATGTGTACTGTGTCCAGCACATGGTGGTGTACCCCACCTCTCCGTGTTTCTGGAGCCCCTTCTGTCTCCTCTGTGAACACTTCTTTGAATCTCTTGTTTAGTTCCTCACATACTCCACGGTCATTTCTTGTTGTCTCTCCTCCTTCCTTCCTTAGCCTGATTACCTGGTCCTTGACTGTTGTTTTCCTCCTGATGTGGCTGTATAACAGCTTCGGGTCAGATTTGGCTTTCACTGCTATGTCGTTTTCATATTGTCGTTGGGCCTCCCTTCTTATCTGTGCATATTCGTTTCTGGCTCTACGACTGCTCTCCTTATTCTCCTGGGTCCTTTGTCTTCTATATTTCTTCCATTCCCTTGTACACTTGGTTTTTGCTTCTTTGCACCTTTGGGTGAACCATGGGCTCATCCTGGCTTTTTCATTATTCCTGTTTCTCTTGGGTACAAACCTCTCCTCAGCCTCTTTGCACATTGTTGCTATGTATTCCATCATCTCATTAACTGGCTTCCCTGCCAGTTCTCTGTCCCACTGAACCTCGTTCAGGAAGTTCCTCATTCCAGTGTAGTCCCCTTTCTTGTAGTTTGGTTTCATTTGTCCTGGCCTTCCTGCTTCCCTCTCTGAAATTATCATTACCTAGGGTTACTCCATGACAGTTACCATTAAGATTCTTAATATCAGAGCATAAGTCAATATATCCATACTCATTTTTTTTATCATTTCTAAACCCATACCTCTAACTAATCCTAGTTTAAAGTCCTAACAACCCCCTCAACTGAGCTAGCAAGAAAACCCACACCTGCCCTGGATAAGTGAACTTCCCACCAACACCACCCTTCTTTCAGAGTGTAGGTAATGTACTTCCCGCCACCCTCCCCCTTCTTCCGAGTCCAGGTACAGTGCTTTCACCACCATCCCTCTTTCAGAGTGCAGGTACTGCACTTTCCAACAATACCACCCATCCTCCATAGTGCAGGCACTGTACTCTTACCACTACCACCTATCCATCTGAATACAGGTGCTGCACTTCCCAATAATACCACCCATCCTCCAGAGTGCAGGCAGTGTGACTCCCACCAATACCACCCTTGCTTCAGGATATAGGTACTTTACATACCACCACCACCCATCCTTCAGAGTGCAGGTACTGTACTTCCCACCAATACCACCCACCCTTCTTAGTGCAGCTGCTGTACTTCCCTTCAGTACCACCCATCCTTCAGAGTGCAGGTACTGTGCTTCTCACCACTACCACCCATCCTTCTGAATGCAGGTACTGTACTTCACACCAATACCATCAATCTTTCAGAGTGTAGGTAATATACTTCCCAACCCCCCTTCTTCAGAGTCCTGGTACAGTACTTTCAACCAACACCACTCTTTCAGAGTGCAGGTACTGCACCAGTACCACCCATCCTTCTAAGTGTAGGTACTGTACTTACCAAACTATACCACAGGTGGGGTTAGAACCCGCGATCAAAGAGTCTTAAAACTCCAGAGCGACGCAGGTACTGTAATTCTGAACAATACCACCCCTGCTTCAGAGTGCAGGCAGTGTACTTCCCACCACCCCACACCCTTCCTTCAGAGTACTGGTACTGTACTTACCACCACCATCAATCCATCCTTTAGAATGCGTTTGTGAAGCTTGTGTACAGTGTGTGTGGAGCATATGTGAAGTGTGTGTGAAGCGTGTGTGGAGCAAGTGTAAAGCTCCACATACGGTTTTATGAGTCAAATTGACGAAGTTATGCCCTTGATGAAGACATATTGGTGTCTGATATTAAGGTAGGCTTAAGTATGCTACAGCATGACATTTGATACTATTAATGTTTTAATTTAAGATGCAGGATGTATCGAAGGCTTTCCTAAGGTCTATGAAAAACCCAGTTGATATTCGTTATTCTCAAAAGCTACATAAAGTAAGTCTAGCATGTATAGCTACGTGGGTATATAATGCAACACAATACTAAGGGCGTATAGTCACGAGGATGAATACTTCAGCATGAATCAGTAATGTATATAAGGACATATTAAAGCATAACTGGTGCTTTGTAATAATGTATTCTCGCTTGGGTGATCTTGTGTGATCAGAGGAGCGATATTAAACGACACCTGGGAAATGATCCATGCAAGCGGAGAGTAACTCGCAGTTCCTGTATAAAGAGCAACCTCTTCTACATCAAGTAAAACGAAGGAGAGACAACAAAATATCTTCGTCGTTAGCTTGTTAAGTGATCCTTCAGAGCGCCTGTGCTGCTCCTGAGTCTTCTTGTTTGTGAGTCAAGGTCCATTTGCTTGTTCTTCAAACAGTGTCACTAAACACTCGTCAATTTTTATGTAATCTTATTGTTGATGAAAGGAAGACATAGATGAGCGAGTTAATGAATTAGCTTTGTAACTTGTTCATGATTGTGATCAGTCTCTTGACCCATTATGTATCTCTGTAATGTTTTGACTACCTCCCACAGGATGGTATGGGGTGCATAATAAGGATATTAAACTGAGTTAATATGAGTTATGAATTAGTTCGCTGTGGCTAGATACATTGTGGTAACAAGTGATGCTTACTGGTATGTGAGGCAAAAACTAACATGAGGATCCCGTGTCTTGTTGCTCTGACGAGGCCAGACTGGGACTTTCCTGAGTTATCAAGGGCCCCTTTCAACCCTCCACCCCCCCCCCCAACACACTCTCCCAGCACATTACGCCCACACACTACACAACACACGATCTACACACCCTGCTCTACACACGCTCTACAGACGATCTACACACGCTGCTCTACACACCGGGGCCAGAAGCTGTCTCTACCCATGCAACTACAAATAGGCGAGTACGCGCTCTACACACGCTCTAAACACGCTTCACACACGCTCCAAACAGCTTCCACACACGCTTCACACAGGTTCCACACACGCTTCACACACACTTCACACACGCTCCACACAGGTTCCACACACGCTTCACACACACTTCACACACGCTCCACACAGGTTCCACACACGCTTCACACACACTTCACACACGCTCCACCCAGGTTCCACACACGCTCCAAACAGCTTCACACACGCTTCACACACACTTCACACACGCTCCACCCAGGTTCCAACACGCTTCACAACAGGTTCCACACACGGTTCACACACACTCCACGCACGCTCTACACACGCTCTGCGCGCGCTCTTGCACGCGCTCCACATACGCTCCATACACTCTCTACACACGCTTCAAATACACTTCAAACATGCTCTACACACGCTCCACACATGCTTAACACACACTTTACACACACTCTACACACACTCTACACACGCTTCACACTCACTTTACACACCTCTACACACACTCTAAACACACTTCACACACACTTTACACATGCTCTACACACGCTCTACACACGCTTCACACTCACTTTACACACGCTCTACACACACTCTACACACTTCACAGACACTTTACACAACGCTCTACACACGCTCTACACACGCTCTACAGACGCATCACACAAACTTTACATACGCCCCCATATATTACAAAAAAAGTAATTTTTAAAGAAGATTTCAAGATTTACTCCTTTTGTAATAAAGAGTTCGGGATACATAAATACACACATTAAAATAAATTAATCTTTAATATAATATAAAAATCAACTTTCCTTGGTCTAGAGGTATTTGAACTATGATAATATGTACATGTTACTATAATAAATTATAATTAGCATTTTATTAAAATAAATAATTCGTAACCCTACACAGGGTACAACTTTCTTGACACTACTGTGTCACTATATATATATATATATATATATCTCTATGCTAAAATAATAAATTAAGTAACATTTAAAATAATATTTTACAGTCAACTGTTTCTCACGACACTTATCCGGTCGAGCCAGTCACATGACACTATTCAGTGTACACTACAACCAGGCCATCTTCAGTGTCACACGACACCCTTTTCATCTCAGTGTTCCACTACGGTCCTGTGCATATCTCAGTGTTCCACTCCATCATACGTCCCTAAGTGTCACACTACGGTCCTGGCCCAGTTCAGTGTAACACTCCAACCTTTTCTTCATGTAATGTCCCACTAAACAACATCTGATGACTCCGGCCCACAGTTGATCAGCGTAGACGGTGAGTCCACAGACATCACCAGTAGTCCAGTAAATCCTCTCCAAAGCCGGTTGACACACCGCTAGCCGAACACCATGCTGCAAGCTCACTGAATGCGGCCGTCAAGTAACTGAGGCCAACAGACTCAGTGAGCTGCGGTGAGCGGTTCTTCTAACGCCAGTAGATAGGTACGATTAGGTGTTCAGGTACCTACTGCGTAGATGTGTACCCTGAGGAGTTCAGGTACTTAATGTTGCTGAAGCCAGTAGACGTGTACCCTTAGGTGTTCAGGTACCTACTGCTTAGGTGCGTACAGTGAGGCGCTCAGGTACATACTGTTGCTAAAGCCAGTAGACGTGTACCCTTAGGTGGTCAGGTACCTATTGCTTAGATGCGCACCGTGAGGCACTCAGGCACTTACTGTTTCTAAAGCCAGTAGACGTGTACGATTAGGTGGTCAGGTACCTACTGCTTAGATGCGCACCGTGAGGCACTCAGGCAACTTACTGTATTCTAAAGCCAGTAGACGTGTACGATTAGGTGGTCAGGTACCTACTGCTTAGATGCGCACCGTGAGGCACCCAGGTACTTACTGCTTAAATGTGTACCGTGAGGTGCTCAGGTACATACTGTTTCTAAAGCCAGTAGACGTGTACGATTAGGTGGTCAGGTACCTACTGCTTAGATGCGCACCGTGAGGCACCCAGGTACTTAATGCTCTAAGGCCGGCTCAGCAGTCCCCACATTGGGTTTGATGACGTACCCAGTGGTACTGCCGGCCGGCAGGTTAACTATTTAACCGCTAGTTTGGCAGGGGGCCGCAACAGCTACACACACACACTCAACAAATGTTTCACAGACGCTCTACACACGCTTTACACACGCTCAGACACGCTCTACATACGCTCTACACACGCTCTACACAAACTTCACACACATTTCACACAATCTCTACACACGCTATACACACGCTATACACACGCTTTACACACACTTCACACACGCTCAACACACGCTTTATACACGCTCAAAGACTCTCAAAACACACTCCACACACGCTCCACACACGCTCTACACATCTTCTACACACGCTTTCACACGCTCTAACACATGCTTTACACACGCTCTACACATGCTTCACACACACTCTTTACACACGCTCTACACACGCTTCACAAACGCTCAACACACGCTCTACATATTCTCTATACACGCTCTAAACATGCTCACACGCTTCACACACGCTCTACACACGCTCTACACACGCTTTACACTTGCTCTACACACGCCGTACACACGCTCTACACATGCTTCACACACACTCTATACACGCTCTACAAACACTTCACACACGCTCTACACACGCTTCACACACGCTTTACACTTGCTCTACACACTCTCTACACACGCTCTACACACGCTCTACACACTCTTCACATATGCTCTACACACCCTCTATACACGCTCAACACACGCTATGCACACTCCCTACACACCCTCTAAACATGCTCTACACGCGCTTTACACATGCTATACACACGCTCATACACACGCTATACACACGCTGTACACAGGCTATACACACTCTCTACACATGTTATACACACTACACACGCTCTACACACGCTCTACACATGCTCTACACAGGATATACACATGCTCTACACACGCTATACACACTCTACACATTCTCTACACACTTTCTACATACGCCCTCATACACACTCCACACACACTCCACACACACTCCACACACACTCCGCACACGCTCCACACACACTCCACACACACTCCACACACACTCCACACACACTCCACACACACTCCACACACACTCCACACACACTCCACACACACTCCACACACACTCCACACACACTCCACACACGCTCCGCACACGCTCCACACAACACTCCACACACACTCCACACCACACTCCACACACACTCCACACACACTCCACACACACTCCGCACACGCTCCACACACACTCCACACACACTCCACACACACTCCACACACACTCCACACACACTCCACACACACTCCGCACACGCTCCACACACACCTCCACACACACTCCACACACACTCCACACACACTCCACACACACTCCACACACACTCCACACACACTCCGCACACACTCCGCACACACTCCACACACACTCCACACACACTCCACACACACTCCACACACACTCCGCACACGCTCCACACGCACTCCACACGCACTCCACACACACTCCACACACACTCCACACACGCTCCACACACACTCCACACACACTCCACACACACTCCACACACACTCCCACACCACTCCGCACACGCTCCACACACACTCCACACACACTCCACACACATCCACACACACTCCACACACACTCCACACACACTCCACACACACTCCGCACACACTCCACACACACTCCACACACACTCCACACACACTCCACACACACTCCGCACACGCTCCACACACACTCCACACACACTCCACACACACTACCCACACACACTCCACACACACTCCACACACACTCCGCACACACCTCCACACACACTCCACACACACTCCGCACGCACTCCACACACACTCCACACACACTCCACACACACTCCGCACACGCTCCACACACACTCTACACGCACTCCCACACCACACTCCACACACACTCCACACACACTCCACACACACTCCACACGCACTCCACACACACTCCACACACACTCACACACACTCCACACACACTCCACACACACTCCGCACACACTCCACACACACTCCACACACACTCCACACACACTCCACACACACTCCACACACACTCCACACACACTCCACACACACTCCGCACACGCTCCACACACACTCTACACGCACTCCAAACACACTCCGCAACACGCTCCACACACACTCCACACATACTCCACACCACTCCACACGCACTCCACACACACTCCACACACACTCCGCACACACTCCACACGCACTCCACACACACTCCACACACACTCCACACACACTCCGCACACGCTCCACACACACTCCACACACACTCCACACACACTCCACACACACTCCACATGCACTCCACACACACTCCACACACACTCCACACACACTCCGCACACACTCCCACACACTCCACACACACTCCACACACACTCCACAAACACTCCACACGCACTCCTCACACACTCAACCACACACTCCACACACACTCCACACACACTCCACAAACACTCCAGATGCACTCCACACACACACCACAAACATTCCACACACACTCCACACACACTCCACACACACACCACAAACATTCCACACGCGCTCCTCACACACTCAACACACACTCCACACACACTCCACACACACTCCACATGCACTCCACACATACTCCACACACACTCCACATGCACTCCACACACACTCCACACACACTCCACACACACACCACAAACATTCCACACGCACTCCGCACACACTCAACACACACTTCCACACACACTCCACACACACTCCACAAACACTCCACACGCACTCCACACACACACCACAAACATTCCACACGCACTCCTCACACACTCAACACACACTCCACACACACTCCACACACACTCCACATGCACTCCACACTCACTCCACACACACTCCACACACACTCCACACGCACCCCACACACACTCCACAAACACTCCACACACTCCACACACACTCCACAAACACTCCACACACACTCCACACACACTCCACAAACACTCCACACGCACTCCACACACATTCCACACACACACATTCCACACACACACACTCCACACACACTCACTCCACACCACACACTCCACAAACACTCCACAAACACTCCACACACACTCCACACACACTCAACAAACACTCCACACACACACTCCACACACACTCCACAAACACTCCACACGCACTCCACACACATTCCACACACACACATTCCACACACACACACCCCAAACACACCTCACTCCACACACACACACTCCACAAACACTCAACACACACTCCACACACACTCCACACACACTCCACACACACTGCACACACACACACTCCACACACACTCCACACACACTCCACAAACACACCACACACACTCCACACACACTCCACACACACACACTCCACACACTCCACACACACTCCACAAACACACCACACACACTCCACACGCACTCCACACGCACTCCACACACACACCTTACTATAACCCAAGAGGAGCAAGTAATAACAGGAAAAAGCACTGCAGAAGATAAAGCTCACCGGGAGAGGCGGGAACAACGAGTGATGTTCCATTAAGAGGTGTGGGAACGTTTGTATGTAACTAGAAGGTTCCACAAGGATCACGGGTGTATGTAACTAGAGAGGTTCCACAAGGATCACGGGTGTATGTAACTAGAGAGGTTCCACAAGGATCACGGGTGTATGTAACTAGAGAGGTTCCACAAGGATCACGGGTGTATGTAACTAGAGAGGTTCCACAAGGATCACGGGTGTATGTAACTAGAGAGGTTCCACAAGGATCACGGGTGTATGTAACTAGAGAGGTTCCATAAGGATCACAAGTGTATGTAACTAGAAGGGTTCCATAAGGATCACAAGTGTATGTAACTAGAAGGGTTCCACAAGGATCACGGGTGTATGTAACTAGAAGGGTTCCACAAGGATCACGGGTGTATGTAAATGGAAGACAGGAATTAATAAAGGGGATGTAAATAGTGTGCTAAAAATGTCTAACATAGACAGGACTCGCAGCAATGGCTTCAAGTTGGAAAAATTCAGATTCAGGAAGGATATATGAAAGCACTGGTTTGGTAATAGAGTTGTGGATGAGTGGAACAAACTCCTGAGTAGAGTCATAGAAGCTAAGACGTTGTGTAGTTTTAAAAATAGGTTGGATAAATACATGAGTGGGTGTGGGTGGGTGTGGGACCTGATTAGCTTGTGCTACTAGGTCGGATGCTGTGCTCTTTCCCTAAGTGACGTGTTTGACGTGGTGCATTGGCTTAAGCCGGCGGGAGGGTTGGACCTGCCTCACATAGGCCAGTACGCCTCTTGCAGTGTTCCTTCTTTCTTATGTTCTTATGTAACTAGAGCGGTTCCACAAGGATCACCGGTGTGTGTAACTAGAGGGGTTCCACAAGGATCACTCCTATATCCAGTGTCGTTTCTTTAAGACTGGGGGTGAGTCCTCCCCTCAGTTCCCTGCCCCAGAATCTCCTCCAGTGACTTCTGCAGGGATGGTACCACGGGAGGAAGTGTTGGACATAGAGGAAGAATTGGAGGAATTTTTAAAATTGAACCCTGGGGGGGTTTAATAGAAGAAGTAGCTGGGGTTTTTGTTATTTTAGTATAGTTGGGGGATATGTGTGTAGGTCATTTGGTTTTATTGATGAGTTGGGTTAGTATTTGGGGAATTTGTTTGGAAGAGTAGTAACGGGAAAAAGGGCGTTGTGTGGAGTTGCCAAAAGGGGAAAAACCCTGGGGGAAAAGGGGGTGGGAAAGGGTGGGAAGGGGGATAGTAGGAATGGGGGGATGGGGGGTTTAGTAATTTTTTTTCTGTGGAAAAGATTAGGGAGAGGGGGGTTTGGAATTTTAAAAGGCCTTTTGGTGTATAGTATTTAATGGATGTCAAATGGTGGTGAGTATTTTTTTTAAAATTATTGGATGTTGTGTTTTTGCAAAATTTAAGGTTTGGGGGGGTTTAGGTGGGTTTAATAAATGTGGATCCCCTTTTTGGGGGTTTGGGGGGTATTTTAAAAAAGGGAGCGGGGTTTTTGTTTTGGGAAGGGGGGGGGGGGGGGGGGTTTTTGGTTTGGGGGGAAAGGGTTATTTTTGTGGATTTTCCCCTGTTGTGGGTTTTGGGAAAGGATTTGTGGGGGTTTGTTATTTTTGGTTTTTCCGGGGTAGTAGGGGGGGGGGTTTAATTTTATTGGGGGATGCCGGGGGGAAATATTTTGTAATTGGGTTTTGCTGGGGGTTTGGTTAGTAGGTTTTGGGGGGGGTGGGGGAAAAAAATTTTTTTGTTAGGGGGGGTTAGGGGGGTTAATAGGGTTTTTTCCCGGGTTTTTGCAAAATCTTTTTGTTGGGCAGTATTTTGTATAGGGGTATGGGGGTGGTGGGGGGGTCAAAAATAGTGGATTATTGTTAAAAGGTGGTTAGTAGAAGAATTTTGGGGGGGCTTTTTGGGAAAAAACTTTATGGAAAGTGGGGGTGGTGAGAAAATGGTGGTTTGTGGTAAAAAATGGTTATTATGTAGGGGGGGGTGTTAAAAATTTTAAAATAGGGGTTTGCGTTTTTTGGGAGATTAAGGGTTGTTTTTGCGGGGTGGTTTGGTGGTGTTTTTAGGGCTGGGGTGGGGATTGGAAGTTAAAAGTTTTTTGGCGGTGGGTGAAGGGGGTTAGGAAGTTTTGGGGGGGAAAAGCCTCTGGGGTTTTTGGTGGAAATAAAAGGGAGGGTAGGTTAAAAAATTTTTAGGGAAAAATGAAGAAGGGATCTTGGAGGGGGGAAAAGTACAAGGAAGTTTTTGGGAAATTTTTTAAAAATTTGGAAAAATTGGGGGTGGGGGTGAGGGATTTAGAGGGGTTGAATTGGTGTTTGGGAAATAGTATAGGATTTGGGTGGGGTATTTAAATGGTTTGTTTGGCCCGGGTATTTATTGTGGATTTCGAAAGGGTTTTTAAAAAAGGGGGGAAAGGCAAAATTGTGTTAAGTGTTTTTTTTTATTCTTGTGGTATTTTTTTAAAGAAATAGGATGCTTTGGGTGGGAAGGGGAAAACCCCGGGTTTTGGGTTGGTGGTTTTTTTAGGGGGGTATAGGAAATTTGTGGTTTGGTTATTTTTTTGCTTGGGAGAGGGAAAGTAGAAACAGGGATTGGGGTGTGGTTAAAAAGGGTAAGGGGGGGGATTTGTGGTGTGTAGTATATGGAATTTTTGGTTGGTGTGGGGGTATTATGGATGTGTTGGGGGGTAGTGTATAGGGAGTTGTGGTGGTGAATTTTGTATTAGGGATGCTTGGGGGTGAAGTATATTAGGGTGTGGGGGGTGTGTAGTAGTTTTAGTGGAGTGTGGTGGTTGTAGTGATTGGGATGTTGTGGTGGGGGTATGATAATAGTGGATGCTGGGTGGTGATTTGTTTTAGGGGTTGTGGTGGGGTAGTGTTTTATGGTGTTGTTGTGGTGGTTGAAGATTAGGGATGTTTTGTAGAGTAGATAATGTGGAGCGGGTGGTGGTTTTGAATTGTGGTGCTTGGTGGTGGTAAAAGTATTAGTGTGCTGTGGGGTTTGTATAGAGTATTAGTGAATTGGTGGTGGGAAAAGTATGTGGATGTTTGGTGGGGGTAGAATTAGTAAAGTTTTTTAGAAATTTAGGGATGCTGTGTGTGTAAAGTTTAGTTTGTTGTGGTGTTGGAAATATATTAGTGGATCGGGGGTTTGTGTGAATAGTGGATGCTGTGGTGGGGTAGTAGATTAGGGATGCAGTGGAGGAGTAGTAATAGTGGATGCTGGGGTTGTTCGCGTATTAGAGGTGCTGTGGAGGGGTGTAGTAGTAACGGTGGTGTGGGTTGTGGTAGTAGTTTATTGGTGCTGAGGTGGTGTAGTAGTATTAGTGGATGATGTGGTGGTGTAGTAGTTTTAATGGATGCTGTAAGGTGATAGTAAAATTAGGGTCTTTTGTTTTGGGCGTAGTAATTGGATTTTGTGGTGGTGATAGTAGTATTAGTGGTTTTGGGGTGGTGGAGCAGTGTATTTTGGACGCTGTGGTGGTGGTAGTAGTATTAGTGGTGCTCGGGGTGGTGGTAATAGTATTAATGGATGCTGTGGTGGTGGTTTGTATATAGTCGATGTTGGGGTTTTTGGGAAAGTTTTATTAGTGGATGTAGTTGTGGTGGTAGTAGTAAATAGTGGTTATTGTGGTGGTGGGGGTAGTAGTATTAGGGGATGTGAGGAAGTAGTGGTAGTATTATTGTGGATGCTTGGGCGGTGGGATAGTAATGGTGGACGCTGTGGTGGTGGTAATAGTATTACTCGATGCTGTTGTGGTGAGGGCGTAGTAATGTGGATGCTGTGGTGATGGTAGTAGTAGTAGAAATAGGGGATGCTGTGCTGTGACGTAGTGTTAAGGGATGCTGTGGGGTTTTGGGTAGTAAAAATTAGCGGATTTTGTGGAGGTGGTGTTGTAGTAGTGGATGCATGGTGGTTGTAGTAGTATTAGTGGAAGCTGTGGTGGGGTAGTGTATTATTTGATGCTGTGTTGGGGGTAGTAGAAGTAACAGTGGATGCTGTGGTGTCGGTGTGTATTGTGAATGCTGTGGTTTGGTAGTGTGTAGTAATAGTGGATGCTGTGGTGGTGTTTTAGATTAGGGTGCAGTGGTGGGGTAGTAGTAACAGTGGAGCTGTGGTGTCGTTAGTGTATTGTAAATGCGTGGTTGTGGTAGTAGTAGAAATGTCCATGCTGGGTGGTGGTAGAAATTTTAGTTTATTTTGATTGGTGGAAGGTTGTAGTGAGGAGGATGGTGGGTTAGTGTGTTATGGATGTTAGGAGAGGTTCTAGTATTGGATGTTGTGGTGGTGAAAGATTTTCAGGGATGTTGTGGTGGTAGTATATTATTTTTGAAGTTTTGGTGGGATAAAAATATTATTGTTTGTGGTGGTAGTAGTAGTGTATTAGTGGATCGGTGTGGTGTGTAGTATTGGGGAAAAGTTGTGGTGGTGGTAATAGTTAGGGGTGTTGTGTGGTGGTATAGTATTAGTAAATCCCCTGTGAAGTAGGTAGTATTTTGTGGATGCTGTGGTGTAGTAGTAGAAATTTTGGGGTTTTGTGGGGGGTGAGGTAGATCAGAGGATGTTTTTGGTTGTGTAGAAGTGTAGTAATGGGTGTTGGGGTTTGGGGGGGTTTTAGTAGTATTAGTTGATATTGTGGTGGTGGTAGTATATTCTTTGATGCATGGGGGTGGTAGTGATTGTGGATGCTGTGGTTGTGGTAGCAGTTTAGGGATGCTGTGGTGGTGGTAGTAGTTTGTTGATTTTGTGGTGGTGGTAGTAGTATTAGTTGATGCAGTGGTGGTGGTAGTAGATTAGAGGTTGTGTGGTGTTGGTGTAGTGTTAGTGGATGTGTGGTGGTGGTGGTAGTAGAATTAGTTGGTGCAGTGGTGGGGGTAGTAGAATTAGTGGATGCTGTTGTGGTGGTAGTGTATTAGTGGAGCTGTTGTGGGGGTTTTGGTAGAAAATTGTGAATTGCTGCGGTGGTGGTAGTAGTATTAGTGGATGCTGTGGTTTTTGTAGTAGTATTAGTTGATATTGTGGTGCGTGGTAGTAGTGGTTAGTTGATGCAGTTGTGGTGGTAGTAGAATTAGTGGTGTGTGTGGGGAAAAGTAGTGTAACGGTGGATGCTTGGTTGTGGTAGTGCATTATTGGATGCTGTGGTTGTGATAGTAGTATAATGGATGGCTGGAATGTGATAGTAGTATTAGTGGGATGCTATGGTGGTGGTTGTAGATTATGGGTGCTGTGGTGGTGATAAAGGTATTACTGGATGAGTGGGTTGTGATAGTAGTATTAATGGATGCTGTGGAGTATATTTATTAGTGGAAAGCTATGGTGGTGGCAGTAGTATTTTGGATGCTGGGGTTTTGTGGTTAGTAGTATAGTGGATGCTCTGGTGGTGGTAATTTAGAATTAGTGGATGCTGTGGTTGGTGGTTAACGTATTAGTGGATGCTGTGGTGGTGGTTGTAGCACTAGGAATGTTTGGTTTGGAGTTTTATTAGTGGATGTTGCTTTTTGTGGTATAGTAATAGTGGATATTGTGGTGGTGGTGGTAGTAGTATTTGTGGAATCTGTGGTTTATAGTGGTAGTATTATTAGTGGATGCTGTGGTGGTGATAGTAGTAGTAATAGTGGATGCTGTGGTGGTTGTAGTAGAATTAGGGGATGCTGTGGGGATGGTGTGTGTATTTAGAAATTAGTGGGATGCCGTGGTGGTGACCAGTAGTTTTACTGGATGTTGTGTGGTGGTTGGTGGGAGTGTATTAGTGGTTTATTGTGGTGGTGGTGGGTAGCGGGAGTGATTATTGTGGAGGTGGTAGTAGTAGTAGTGGATGCCTGTGGTGGTTGAAGAACTATTTAGATGCTGTGAGTGGTGGTAGTATATTGGTGGGTTGCTGTGGTGGGGGGTTGGTAAGTAGTAGTAATAGTGGATGCTGTGGTGTGTGGTGTAGATGTCTGGATGCTGCGTTGGTATTGGTAGTAGTAGAGTGGATGCTTTTATTGGTGATAGTAGTATTAGTTGATGCTGTGGTGGTGGAGGTAGTAGTAACAGTGGATGTTTGGGTTGTGATAGTAGTTTTAAAGTAAATTGCTGTGGTTGGGGGTAGTAGTGTAATAGCCCATGCTGTGGTTGGTGGTAGTAATATTAGTGGATGTTTTTAATGGTGGTAGTAGTAAAGGATAGTGTTGTGGTGGTAGTAGTGTTAGTGGATGCTTGGAGGTGGTTGTAGTACTAATGGAAGTTTTGGTGGTGGAAAGTATTTTAGTGGGTGTTGTTGGTGATGCAGTAGTATCAGTTGAAGTTGTGGGGGTGGTATTTAGTATAGTTGGATATTGTGGTGGGGTTTGGTAATATAATAGTGGATGTTGGGTGGCGGGTATAGTTTTTAGTGGATTTGGACCTGTGTAATAGTGGTAGTAGTAATTAAGTGGATGCAAATGGTGGTGGTAGTTAGTATAGTGGATTCTGTGGGTTTAGTGGTGGTGGTTTGCGGGTAATAGTGGATTCTGTGGTTGGTAGTTAGCTTACGGGGTTGGGTGGATGGTGGTGTTAGTTATAATAGTGATATTGTGGTAGTTGTAGTGTATTTGTTGCTCTGGTGGTGGTAGTAGTCAGTGGGATGCTTTTGGGGTGTGTAGTATTACGGGTTTGCTGTGATGGTGGTGTTAGTTTATTTAATATTTGGACATTGTGGTAGTGTGTAGTAGTATTACTGGATGTTCGGGGTGGGTAGTAGTATAGCGGATGCTGTGGTGGTGGTAATTGTATTATTGATGCTATGTGTATAGTAGTATTAGTGGATGCTTTTGGCAGTGGTAGTAGTATTAGTGGATGTGTGGTGGTGGTAGTAGATTAGCGGATGCTGTTGTGGTGGTAGAAGTAGTAGTAATAGTGGATGCTGTGGTGGTGGTAGTAGAGTATGGAGCTAAAGCTTGGTGGTAGTAGTATTATTTGATGCTGTGGTGGTGGTATTTAGTATTAGCGGATGTTTTGTGGTGGTAGGGTAGGTAATAGTGGACGCTGTTGTGGTGGTAGTAGTTTTAGTGGTTGCTTGGTGGTGGTAGTAGATTAGTGGTGCTGGGGTTTGTGGTGGTAGTAGTAGTAGTTAGTGGATGCTGTGGTGGGTGATAGTAGTATCAGTGGATGCTTTGGTTGTGGTAGAAGAGTGTGTAATGTGGATGCTGTGGGGGTTGGTAGTAGTATTGTTGTTATTGTGGTGGTGGTAGTAGTATTAGTGGATGCTGGGTGGGGGTTTAGTAGTATTAGTGGATGCTTGTGGTGTGGTAGTAGTATTAGTGGATTGAAGTGGAGGTAGTAGTAATAGTGGATGCTGTGGTTGTTGCAGCAGTATTAGGGTGCTGTGGAGGGGGGTAGTATTTAGTAAACGGTGGATGTGTGGTTTGTGGTAGTTGCATTATTGGATGTGAGGTGGTGATAGTAGTTTTAGTGGATGATGTGGTGGTGATAGTAGTATTAATGGATGCTGTGAAGGTGATAGTAGAATTAGTGGATGCTGTTGTGTTGGCAGTAGTATTATTGGATGTTGTGGTGGTGATAGTAGTATTAGTGGATGCTGTGGTGGTAGCAGTAGTATTATTGGACGCTGTGGTGGTGGTAGTAGTATTAGTGGATGCTCTGGTGGTGGTAATAGTATTAATGGATGCTGTGGTGGTGGTAGTAGTACTAGTCGATGTTGTGGTTTTGGAAGTATTATTAGTGGATGTAGTTGTGGTGGTAGTAGTAATAGTGGATATTGTGGTGGTGGTGGTAGTAGTATTAGTGGATGCTGAGGAAGTAGTGGTAGTATTATTAGTGGATGCTTGGGCGGTGGGAGTAGTAATGGTGGACGCTGTGGTGGTGGTAATAGTATTACTCGATGCTGTTGTGGTGATGGCAGTAGTAATAGTGGATGCTGTGGTGATGGTAGTAGTAGTAGTAATAGTGGATGCTGTGCTGCTGACAGTAGTGTTAATGGATGCTGTGGTGGTGTTGGTAGTAGAATTAGCGGATATTGTGGAGGTGGTAGTAGTAGTAGTAGTGGATGCTATGGTGGTTGTAGTAGTATAGGGGAGCTGTGGTGGTGGTAGAAGTATTAGTTGATGCTGTGTTGGTGGTAGTAGAAGTAACAGTGGATGCTGTGGTGTCGGTAGTAGTATTAGTGAATGCTGTGGTTGTGGTAGTAGTAGTAGTAATAGTGGATGCTGTGGTGGTGATATTAGTATTAGTGGATGCTGTGGTGGTGGTAGTAGTAACAATGGATGCTGTGGTGTCGTTAGTAGTATTAGTGAATGCTGTGGTTGTGGTAGTAGTAGTAATAGTCCATGCTGTGGTGGTGGTAGTAATATTAGTTTATGTTGTATTGGTGGGAAGAATGTATTTGTAGTAGTAGAGGTGGTGGTGTGTAGGGGTTATTTGGATTTTTGGGGAAAAGATGGTTCTAGTACTATTGGTGTTGTGGTGGTGTAAGTATTTTCAGTGGAGTTGTGGTGTGGTAATAGTATTATTAGTTGAGTTGTGGTGGTGAAGAAGTATTTCTTGATATTGTGGTGGGTAGTGTAGTAGTATTAGTGGATGCGGTGTGGTTGGTAGTAGTATTAGTGGAAGTTGTGGTGGTGGGGTAATAGTAATAGGGGTTGTTTCGTGTGTTAGTAGTATTAGTGAATGTGTGGAAGTAGGGTAGTAGTATTGTGGTGCTGTGGTGTAGTATTTAGTATTTAGTGGATGCTGTGGGGGTGGAGAGTAGTATAGAGGATGCTTTTGGTTAGTGTTGAAGGTAGTATAGTAATGTGATGCTGCGGTGGTGGTAGTAGTATTATTTGGGAAATTGTGGTGGTGGTAGTAGTATTCGTTGATGCAGTTGGTGGTGGGTTAGTAGTATTAGTGGTTGCTGTGGTTGTAGGTAGCATATTAGTGGATGCTGTGGTGGGGGGGTATTAGTAGTATTAGTTGATATTGTGGTGGGTGGTAGTAGTATTAGTTGATGCAGTGGTGGTGGTAGTAGTATTAGAGGATGCTGTGGTGGGGGGGTTTATTTGTTTGTGGATGCTGTGGTGGTGGTGGTAGTAGAATTAGTTGGTGCAGTGGTGGGGGTAGTAGTATTAGTGGTTGCTCTGGTGGTGGTAGTAGTATTAGTGGATGCTGTGGTTGTGGTTGTAGTTGTAAGTAGTAGTAGTATAGTGGTGCTGTGGTGGTGTGATAGTAGTTTCTAGTGGTGCTTTGGTTTGTGGTAGAAGTATTAGTTTATATTGTGGGTGGGTGGTAGTAGTATTAGTGGATGCTGTGGTGGTGGTGTAGTATTAGTGGATGCGTGTGGTGGTGGTAGTAGTCTTAGTTGATATTGTGGTGGTGGTAGCAAGTATTAGTGGATGCTGTGGGTGGTGGTAGTAGTATTAGTGGATGCTGTGGTTGGTGGTTAGTAGTATTAGTGGATGCAGTGGAGGTAGTAGTAATAGTGGATGCTGTGGTTGGTGCAGCAGTATTTGGGTTGCTGTGGAGGGTGGTAGTTGTAGTAACGGTGGATGCTGTGGTTGTGTAGTTGCATTATTGGATGCTGAGGGGGGTGATAGTAGTAGTAGTGGATGACGTGTGGTGATGTAGGTATTAATGTTGCTGTGAAGGTGATAGTAGAATTTGTGGATGCTGTTGTGTTGGCAGTAGTATTATTGGTTGTTGTGGGGTGATAGTGTATTAGGGTTGCATGTTGTAGGTTGCGTAGTATTATTGGTCGCTGTGGTGGTGGTTGTAGTATTAGATGGAGCTCTTGTGGTGGTAAATAGTATTAATGGATGCTGTGGTGGTGGGTAGTTGTTCTTGGCGATGATGTTATGGTTTTGGAAGTATTATTTGTGGATTGTTGTGTGGTCGGTAGGAGGATTAGTGGATTATTGGGGTGGGGGTGGTTGTTGTTGGAGTGGATGTGAGGATGTTGGGGTGTGGTATTATTAGTGGAGGCTTGGGCGGGGGGTGTTGTATTGGGGCGGTAGCTGTGTGGTGGTAAATGGTTTTTTAGCGAGGATGTTGTGGTGATGGCAGTAGTAATAGTAGATGCTGTGGTGTTGGTAGTAGTAGTAGTAATAGTGGATGCTGTCTGCTGACAGCTAGTGTTAGTGGATGCTTGTTGGTGGTGTTGGTAGTAGAATTGCGGATATCGGGGAGGTGGTAGTAGTTGTAGTAGTGGATGCTATGGTGGTTGTTGTAGTATTAGTGGAAGCTGTGGTGGTGTAGTAGTATTAGTTGATGGCTGTGTTGGTGTAGTAGAATTAACAGTGGATTCTGTGGTTGTCGGTAGTAGTATTAGTGACTGCTGTGGTTGTGGTAGTAGTAGTAGTAATAGTGGGATGATGTGGTTGGTGATATTAGTATTAGTGGAGGCTGGTGTTGGTGGTGTAGTAACAAGTGGATGTTCTGTTGGTGTGTTAGTAGTTATTATGAATGCTGTGGTTGTGGTAGTAGTAGTTAGAGTCATGATGTGGTGGTGGTAAGTAATATTAGTTTATGTTGTATTGGTGGAAGTAGTGTGTTGTAGTAGAGGATGGTGGTAGTAGTGTTAGTGGATGTTATGAGATGGTTCTTATAATAGTGGATGTGTGGTTAAGGTGTAAGTATTTTCAGTGGATTTTGTGGTGGTTAGTAGTATTTTTAGTTGTAGTTGTGGTGGTGATTGATGTATTACTTGATATTGTTGGTGGTCAGTACACGTAGTAGTATTAGTGGATGCGGTCGTGGTGTAGTAGTAGAGTGGTAGTTGTGGTGGGTGGTAATGTAATAGGGATGGTCGTCGTGGTGCATAATAGTATTAGTGAATGCTGTGGAAGTAGTGTAGTAGTATTAGGTGGATGCTGTGGTGTAGTATAGTAGTTATTAGTGGATGTTTGGTGGTAGTAGTAGTATCAGAGGATGCTTTGGTGGTGGTAGAATGTAGCTAGTATAGTGGATGCTGCCGGGTGGTGTAGTAGTATTAGTTGATATTCGTGGTGGTGGTTGTGTTATTCGTTGATTGCAGTGGTGGTGGTAGTAGTATTTAGTGGATGCTGTGGTTGTGGTAGCAGTATTAGTGGATGCTGTGGTGGTGGGTAGTAGTATTAGTGATATTGTGGGTGGTGGTAGTTAGTATTAGTAGATGCAGTGGTGGTGTCAAGTAGTATTAGAGGATGCTGTGGTGGTGGTAGTAGTGTTAGGTGGAGCTGTGTGGTGGTGGGAGGTAGTAGAATTAGTTGGTGTGCAGGTGGTCGGTGGTAGTAGATTTTGTGGATTGTGTTGTGTGGTAGTTGTATAGTGGATGCTGTTGTGGTCGGTTAGAAGTAGTAATAATAGAGGACGATGTTTTGGTGGTTGTAGTATTAGTGGAGGCTGTGGTGGTTGTAGTAGTATTGTATGATTTTATTGGTGGTGGTAGTAGCATTAGTTGATGCTGTGGTGGTGTAGTGTATTTGAGGATGCTGTGGTGGGCGGGTAAGTTGTAACGGTGGATGCTGTGTTTGTGCTAGTAGCTTATTGGATGGACTGTGGTGGTGATAGTAGTATTAATGGATGCTGTGAATGCGATAGTCTGTGTAATTAGTGGGATGTTTGTGAGTGGTGGTAGTAGTATTATTGGATGCTTGTGGTGGTGTAATGACATTAGTGGAGGCTGTTATTTTGGTGGTGATAGGAGAAATTACTGGAGGCTGTGGTGGTGATAGTAGTGTTATGTGGATGCTGTGGTAGCGTTGGCAGTAGTATTATTGGATGCTGTGGTGGTAGGTAGTAGTATTAGTGGATGCTATGGTGTTGTTATAGCTTTAGTGGATGTGTGGTCGGTGGTAGTATGGGTATTAGTGGTGCTGTTAGTGGTGGTTGTTAGTTACTAGTCGATGTTGTGGTTGTTGGAATTTATTAGTGGATGTGTTTGTTGTGGGATTTAGTTTAGTGAATATTGTGGTGGTAGGGGTAGTAGAATTAGTTGGAATCTCTGGTAGTAGTGGTAGGTTTTTTTGTGGTGCTGTGGTGGTGGGAGTAGTATTAGTGGGACGCTGTGGTGGTGTAATATTATTAATGGATGCTGTTGTGGAGGTGGTAGTAGTAATAGTGGATGCTGTGGTGGTGGAGTGGTAGTAGTAATAGGGATTGCTGTGGTGATGTTAGTAGTTGAAGTAATAGTGGATGCCCGTGGTGGTGACAATAGTGTTATGAAAGCTGTGAAAATTAGTGGATTTCTGTGATGGTGGTAGTAGTAGTAGTGGATGCTTTGGTGGCTGTAGTAGTATTAGTGGATGCTGTTAGTGTTGATAGTAGTATTAGTGGATTGCTGTGGTGGTGGAGGTAGTATTTACGTGGATGCTGTGGGTAGTGATTGTAGTATTAGTGAATGCTGTGGTTGTGGTTTATAGTGTTGTAATAGTCCATGCTGTGGTGGTGGTAGTATTAATAGTGGATGTTGTATTGGTGGCATTGAATAGTAGTAATGGATAGTGTTGTGGTGGTAGTTATAGTAGTGCTAGAGGATGCTTGGTTGTGGTTGTAGTACTATTGGATGTTGGGGTGGTGGAAGTATTTTTAGTTAGATGTTGTGGGTGGTGTTAGTGTATTAGTGAAGTTGTGGGTGGTGGTCGTTGTATTTAGTTGTTATTGTGGAGGTGGGTGGTTAATAGTAATGGTGGATGTTGTGGTGGTAGTCGGTAGTAGTATTAGCGGATGCTGTGGTAATAGTGGTAGTAGTAACTGTGGATGCTGTGGTGGTTGGTAGTAGAATTAGTTTGATATTGTGGTGGTGTTAGAATAGAAGTATTCCGTGATGCTGTGTTGTGTGTGGTAGTTGTATATAAGTGGATGGTGTGGTGGGAGTAGTTTATTAGTGGATGATGTGGTGGTGGTAGTAGTATTAGTTGATTTATGTGGAGGTGGTTGTATGTAAGTTGATGCAGTGGTGGTGGTTGTAGTATTGTTGATGCTGTGGTGGTGGTAGTAGTGTTAGTGGATTTCTGTGGTGGTGATAGTTAGAATTAGTTGATATTGTGGTGGTGGTAGTAGTATTAGTTGTTGCACAGTGGTGGTGGGGATAGTATTTATTAGTGGATGCTGTGGTGGTGGTAGTAGTATTAGGTGTTGGCAGTGTTGGTGGTAGTAGTATTATTGGATGCTGTGGGGTGGTAGTAGTATTAGTGGATGCTGTTGTGGTGGTAGAAGTAGTAATAATATAGTGGTGCCTGTGGTGGTAGTGTGTTTTAGTGGATGCTTGTGTTGGTTGTATTAGTATTAGTTGAGTTTTTGGTGTGGTTAGTTTGAATAGTTGATGCAGTGGTGGTGATGAATAGTAGAGTATTAGTGGATGCTGTGAGGTGTGATTGATAGTGTATAGTGGATGCTGTGGTGGTGGTAGTAGTAGCTTATTATTGTATCTGTGGTGGTGATAATTAGTATTAGTGGGATGCTGTGGTGGTGATAGTAGTATTAATGGATTTCTGTGGTGGTGATAGTAGTATTAGGGATGACTGTGGGTCGGTGGCAGAGTAGTATATTGGATGGTGTGTTGGTGGTGGTAGTATTAATGGATGCTCTGTGTTGGTAATAGCATTAGTGGATGCTGTGGTGGTGGTAATCGTATTAGTGGATGCTGTGGTGGTGGTTGCAGTACTAGTCGATGTTGTTGGTTTTGGAAAGTATTAGTAGTGGATGTTGCTTGTTGTGGTAGTCAGTAACAGTGGATATTGTGGTGGTGGTGTTGTTGTATGTGTGGAATCTGTTGGTAGTAGTGGAGTATTATTAGTGGATGCTGTGGTGGTGGGCAAGTAGTAAGAGTGGACGCTGTGGTTGTGGTAATGTATTACTGGATGTGTTGTTGTTGAGTGGTAGTGTTTACTAGTGGTTTGCATGTGGTGGTGGTTGGTGGTTGTAGTAATAGTGGATGCAGTGAGTGGTGACAATAGTGTTATGGATGCTTGTGGTGGTAGGTGTAGATTTAGTGGGATGCTGTGGTGATGGTAGTAGTAGTAGTTCATAGTGTCAGCCCCCCCCCGTGGGTGTGACAATAGTGTTACTGGATGCTGTGGTGGTGGTGGTGGTGGTGGTGGTTAGGTGGTGGTTTTGTGGTGGTGGTGGTGGGTAGGTAGTGGTGGTGGTGGTGGTGGTGGTGTGGTGGTGGTGGTGGTGGTGGTGGTGGTTGGTGGTGGTGGTGGTAGTAGAATTAGTGGATATTGTGGTGGTGGTAGTAGTAGTGGTGGATGCTGTGGTGGCTGTAGTTGTATTAGTGGATGCTGTGGGTGGTGGTAGTTAGTTTTAGTGATTGCTGTGGTGGTGGTGGTAGTAGTAGTAGTAATAGAGTGGAGCTGTGGTGTGATAGTTGATTTACTGGTGCTGCGTTGGTATGATTAGTTTGTAATAAGTGGACTGCCGTGTATAAGTGGTGATAGTAGTATTTAGTGGATTGCTGTGGTGTTGGACGTAGTAGTAACAGTGTATGCTGTGGTTGTGATTGTAGTATTAGTGTTGCTGTGGTTGAGGTCAGTAGTAGTAATAGTCCTGCTGTGGTGTTTGGTAGTAATATTTGTGGATGTTGTATTGGTGGGTAGTAGTTAGTAGTAATGGATAGTGTTGTGTGGTAGTAGTATTAGTAGGATGCTTTGGATGGTGGTTGTAGTATTGTGGATGTTTGTGGTGTGGAAGTATTTTTTGTAGATGTTGTGGTGGTTGGTAGTAGTATTAGTTGATATTGTGGTGGTGGTGTAATTGTAATAGGGATGTTGTGGTGGTGGTAGTAGTATATAGTTGATATTGTGGTGGTGGTGCGTTAATAGTAAAGTGGATGTTGTGGTGGTGTAGTTGTTTTTGTGGATGCTGTGGTTATAGTGTGTAGTAGTATTAGTGGATTTATGTGGTGGTGGTAGTATATTGTGGATGCTGTGCGTGGGCGGTGGTGTTTTTGTTTAGTGCATGCTGTGGTGGTGGTAAGTAGTATTATGGTTTGATGTTTTGGGTGGTGCTGTAGTAATAGTGGATGTTGTGGTTGTTGTAGTAGTATTATGAATGTTGTAGTGGGTGGTAAAAGTATTAGTGGATGTTGTGGTAGGTGGTAGTATTAATAGTGAAAGTGTGGTTGTGGGTGTCAGATAGTATTACGTGGTTGCTGTGGTTAATAGTGGTAGGAAGTATTAGTGGATGATGTTGTGTGGTAACAGTACTAGGTAGATGCTGTGGTGGTGGTAGTTAGTAGTAACGGTGGAAGTTGGGTTGTGGTAGTAGTAGTAGTATTATTGGATGCTGTCGTGGTGTTAGTAGTATTAGTGGATGCTGTGGTGGTGTTTAGTAGTATTAATGGATCCTGTGTGGTGATAGTTAGTATTAGTGGATGCTGTGGTGGTGGCAGTTGTATTATTGGATGCTGTGGTGGTAGGTAGTAGTTTTAGTGGTTGCTTTGGTGGTTGTAGTAGTACTGTCGATGTTGTGGTTTTAGGAAAAAAGTTTTATTTTATTAGTGGGTGTTGTTTGTGGTGATTGTAGTAATAGGGATTTTGTTGGTGGTGGTGGTAGTAGTATTGGTGGATGCTGTGGAAGTAGTGGTAGTATTATTAGTGGATGCTTGGCGGTGTGAGTAACTAATGGTGGGACGCTGTTGTTGGTGTTAATAGTATTACTGATGCTGTTGTGGTGATTGTTAGTAGGGAATAGTCGGATGTTTGGTGGTGGTGGTGGAGGTGGTAAGGGAGTATAGTGGATGCTGTGGTGATGGTAGTAGATAGTAGTAATAATGAATTCCGTGGTGCTGACTGTAGTGTTAACTGGATGCTATGTCGGTCGGTGGTGGTAGTAGAATTAGTGGATATTGTGGAGGTGTAGTAGTAGAAGTAGGTGGATGCTTTGGTGTTGTAGTTGTATTATTGGATGCTGTGGTTGCGTGGTTGATGTGTTTAGTAGATGCCGTGTTGGTGGTAGTAGTTTTGTGGTTGATGAGGTGTGGATAGTATGTAGTAGTAGTAATAGTGCATGATGTGGTGTGTGATTTAGTATTAGTGGATGCTGTGGTGGTGGTAGTAGTATTTGTGAATGCTGTAGTTGTGGTCAGTGTTGTAATTGTCCATGCTGTGGTGGTGGTAGTTAATTTTAGTTTAAGGTGCATTGGTGGTAGTTGTATAGTAGTAGTTTGTAGAGGAGGGTAGGTAGTAGTGTTAGTGGATGTTAGTGTGGTGGTTGTAGTAATGGTGGATGTTGAGGGTGGTGGAAGAATTTTTAGTGATGTTTGTGGTGGTAGTAGTACTTTAGTTGTAGTTGTGGTGGTGTTAGTAGTATTACTTGATATTGTGGTGGTTGTAGAAGTTAGTATTAGTGGATGCTTCGTGGGCGGTTGTAGTATATAGTGGATGTTGTGGTTGGGTGGTAATAGTACTAGTGGATGGTTGTGAGTGGTGGTAGTAAGTTTAATGGATTTTGTGGTAGTACTGGTAGTAGCATTAGTGGCTGCTGGGGTGGTGGTGGAAGTAATAGTAATAGTGGATGTTGTGGTGGTTGTAGTAGTATTCTTAATGCTGGGAGGTGGTGCTAGTAGTAATAGTAGGATGTTGTGGTTGTGTAGTAGTATTACTGGATGCTCGGGGTGGTGGTCAGTATTTAGTGGATGCTGTGGTGGTGGTAATAGTATATTGGCATGCTGTGGTGTTGTTGTTGTATTAGTGGATGCTGTGGTGGTGATAGTAGTATCAAGTGGATGGCTATGGTGGTGGTAGATGGTAAGTCAGTAGTAATAGTGGAAGCATCTGAGGGCTGGGTAGTAGAATTAGTTGATATTGTGGTTGTTGTAGTTGTATTAGTTTTGGTGCAATGGTGGTGGTTGGTAGTAGTATTAGTGGATGCTGTGGTGGTAGTAGTGTTAGTGGTTGCTTGTGGTTGGTGAAAGGTTAGTATTAGTTGATATTGTGGTGGTGGTAGTTAGTATCAGTTGATGCAAGTAGTGGTGGTAAGTAGTATTAGTGGATGCTGTGGTGGTGGTAGTAGTATCAGTTGGTGCACTGGTGGTGTAGTAGTATTAGTGGTGCTGTTGTCGGTGGTAGCAGTATTAGTGGATGCTGTTGTGGTGGTTAGAAAGTTGTTATAATAGTGGATGCTGTGATGGTGGTGGTTAGTAGTTTAGTGGAATGCTGTGGTGGTGTTGTCTGTAGTACTAGTAGATGTTGTGGTTTTGGAGAGTATTATTAGGGATGTTGCTGTTGTGGAAGTAGTATAGTGAATATTGTGGTGGTTGGGTAGTTAGTATTAGTGGGAATCTGTGGGTAGTAGTGGTAAGTATTATTAGTGGATGCTGTGTTGGTGGTGTAGTAATAATAGTGGATGTTGGGTGGTGGAGGTGGTAGTGTAATAGTGGATGGCTGTGGTGGTGGTAGTAGTAGTAGTAATAGTGGATGCCGTGGTGGTGACAGTAGTGGTACTGGATGATCTGGTGGTGGTGGTGGAATTGAGTAGTATTAGTGGAGATTGTGGTGGTAAAGGTAGTAGTTGTAGTTGTGGTGCTGTGGTAGTTGTAGAAGTATTTAGAGGATGCTGTTGGTGGTGGTAGTAGTATTGGTGGTTGCTCTTGTGGTGGGGTTCAGTAGTAGTAGTTAATAGTGGTGGCTGTGGGTGGTGAAAGTAGATTTTATGGATGCTGCGGTGGTATTGGTAGAGTATGAGTGGATGCTGTAGTGGGTGTTAGAAGTATTAGTTGATGCTGTGGTGGTGGAGGTTAGTTGGTAACATTGGATGCTGTGGTTGTGATGTAGTATTAGTGAACGCTATGTGAGTGGTTGTAGTAGTAATAGTTCAAGTGTTGTGGGTGGTAGTAATAATTGTATATGTTGTATTGGAGGTAGTAGTAGTAATAGTAGTTGTTGTGGTGTAGTAGTGTTATTGGAATGCTTTTGGAGGGGGTTGGTAGTAATTGTGGATGTTGTGGTGATGAAGTTATTTTTAGTAGATGTTGGAGGTGGTGGTAGTAGTATTAGTTGAAGTTGTGGTGGTGGCAGTAGTATTGGTTGAATTGTGGTGGTGGTGTTTATAGTATTGTGGATGTTGTGGTGCTGTAGTTTAGTATTAGTGGATGCTGTGGTAATAGTGGCTAGTTTAGTAGGATTAGTGGATGCTGTGGTGGTGGTAGTAGTATAGTGATGTGATGGTGGTGCTAGTAGTAATAGTGGAGGGTGGTTGTTGTAGTAGTATTAGTTGAATGTTGTTAGTGGTGGTAAAAGTATTAGTGGATGTTGGTGGTGGTAGTATTAATTAGTGAAAAGCTGTGGTTGTGGAGTTAGTATTTAGTGGTGCTGTTGTAGTAGTAGTAGTATTTAGGAGTTGTTGTTGTGGTGGTAATAGTGTTAGTGGATGCAGGGGAGTAAGTAGTAGCAATAGTGGAGGCTGTGGTTGGTGGCTAGTAGTATTAGGGGATGCTCTGGTGGTTGATAGTAGTATTAGAGGGTGGCTGTGGTGGGGTAGTAGTAGTAACGGTGGATGTTGTGGTTGTGGTAGTAGTATTATTGGAAGCTGTGGTGGTTGATAGAGAGTATTAATGGATCCTGTGGTGGTGATAGTGTATTAGTGGATGCTGGGTGGTGGCAGTAGTATTATTGGATGTGTGGTGGTGGTAGTAGTTAGGGGGATGCCTTGGTGGGTGGTAAATAGTATTAATGGATGCGGTGGTGGTGGTTGTAGTACTAGACGATGTTGTGGTTTTGAAAGTCTTTTTTGTGGATGTTGTTGTGGTTGGTAGTAGAAATGTGTATTTTGTGGTGGTGGTGTAGTTGAATTAGTGGATGCTGTGGGAGTAGTGGTAGTATTATTAGTGGATGCTTGGGGCGGTGGGAGTAGTAATGGTGGACGCTGTGGTGGTGTTTTGAGTTAATAGTCATTATGGATGCTGATTGTGGTGATTGTAGTAGTAATAGTGGAGGCTGTGGTTGGTGGTGGTGGTGGCGGTGGGGTGGTGGTGGTGAGTGGTGGTGGTGGTGTTGGGTGGTGGGGGTGGTGGTTGGTGTGGTGTTGGTGAGTGGTTTGGTGGGAGAGATAATAGAGATTGCATGTGTTGATGGTAGTAGAGTAGTAATAGTGGATTCCGTGGGCTGGACAGTAGTGTTATAATGGAATGCTTGTGGTGGTGGTGGTTAGTAGAAGTTTAGTGGATATTGTGGAGTGGTAGAGTTAGTGGTAGTGGATGCTATGGTGAGGTGTAGTATAGTAGTGGAAGCTGTGGTGGTGGTAGAAGTATTAGTAGATGCTGTGTTGGTGGTATAGTTTTAGTGTGTTGCTGTGGTGTGGGGTATAGTAGTAGTAGGTAGTATAGTGGAATGCTGTAGGTGGTGATTTAGTATTAGTGGATGCTGTGCGTGGTGGTGGTAGTAGTAGCAGTGGAAGCCTGTGGTGGTGGTAGTAGTTTTAGTGAATCGCTGTGGTTGTGGTAGTAGTAGTAGTAATAGTCCATGCTGTGGTGGTGGTAGTAATATTAGTTTAGTTGCATTGGTGGTAGTAGTAGTAGTAGTAGTAGAACGGATGGTGGTAGTAGTGTTAGTGGAGGTAATGGTGGTCGTTGTAGTACTGGTGGATGTGTGTGGTGGTGAAAGTATTTTAGTGTTGTTGTGGTGGTAGTTGTAATAGTAGTGATGTTGTGGTGGTGGTTGTTTGTATTACTTGATATTGTGGTGGTAGTAGTAGTTGTAGTATTAGTGGATGCGGTCGTGGCGGCCCCATAGTAGGTATTAAGTGGAGTTGTGGTGGTGGTAATAGTAATAGTGGATGTTTGTGGTGGTGTAGGTTGTAGTATTAGTGGATTTTGTAAGGTAGAATTGGTAGTAGCATTAGTGGAAGCTGTGGTGGTGGTGGAAGTAATAGTTAATAGTGGATGTTGTGGTGGTTGTAGTAGTAAATACTTAATGCGGGGCTTGGTGGTGCTGTAGTAAAGTAGACGTTGTGGTTGTTGTAGTCGTATTACTGGATGCTCTGGTTTGTGGTAGTTGTATAGTGGTTGCTGTGGTGGTTTGGTAATAGTTTTACATGGCGCATGCTGTGGTGTGTTGTTGTATTAGTGGATGCTGTGGTGGTGTAGTAGTATCAGGGTGCTGGGTGGTGGTAGTAGAATTAGTGATATTGTAGTTGGTGGTAGTTGTATTCGTTGATGCAGTGGTGGTGGGTAGTAGTATTAGTGGAATGCTGTGGTTGTGGTAGGGTAGTATTAGTAGGATGCTGTGGTGGTGTGTGTAGTATTAGTGATTATTGTGGTTGTTGTAGTAGTATAGTGATGCAAGTGGTGGTGGTTAGTAGTTTTTAGTGGTTGCTGTGGTGGTGGGGTAGTAGTGTTATTGGATGCTTGGTGGTGAAAAGTAGTAAGTATTAGTTGCTATTTGTGGTGGTGGTAGTAGTATCACGTTGACGCAGTGTGGTGGTAGTAGTATTGTGGATGCTGTGGTGGTGGTGGTAGTATTAGTTGTGCGTGGGTGGTGGTGTAGTATTAGTGGATGCTGTTGTGGTGGTAGTAGTTTTAGGGGATGTGTTGTGGTGGGTTAGAAGTAGTAATAATAGTTGGATTGCTGTGGTGGTGGAGGTAGTAGTATTAGTGGATGCTGTGGTGCGTGGTTGTAGTTACTAGTCGATGTTGTTGGTTTTGGAAGTATTATTAGTGGATGTTGCTGTTTGTGGTAGTAGTATTATTGGCTATTGTGGTGGTGTAGTAGTAGTATTAGTGGAATCTGTGTAGTATGTGGTAGTATTGTTAGTGGAGCTGTGGTGGTGGTGGTGTGTAGTAGTAATAGTGGGATGCTGTGGGGTGGTGGTGGTAGTAGCAATAGGGGATTTAGTGGTGGTGGTAGTAGTAGTAAGTAATGTGGATGTCGTGGTGGTGACGTAGTGTTACTGATGAATCTGGTGTGATGGTGGTGGTGGTAGTAGTATTAGTTGCATATTGTGGTGGTGGAGTAGGAGTAGTGGATTGCTGTGGTGGTTTGTAGAAGTATTTGAGGATAATGTGGTGTGGGAGGTAGTAGTATTGTGGTTGCTCTTGTGGCTGGGGGGTAGTTGTAGTAGTATAGTGGATGCTGTGGTGGTGATAGTAGATTTACTGGATGCTGTGTTGGTTATTGGTAGTTGTAAGAGTGGTATGCTGTAGTGGTGATAGTGGTATTGTTGATGCTGTGGTGGTGAGGTAGTTGTAACAGTGGATGCTGTGGTTGTGTGATAGTAGTAGTCGAGAATGCCGTGGTTGTAGTATCGTAGTAATAGTTCAAGCTGTGGTGTCCGGTAGTAATATTAGTGGATGCTGTTTTGGTGATAGTGTAGTAGTATGATTAGTGTTGTGGTGGTAGTAGTGTTAGTGGATGCTTTGGTGGTGGTTGTTAGTTACTAGTGGATGTTAGTGGTGAGTGGAAGTATTTTTTAAGGGGATGCTGCGGTGGTCGGTAGTAGTATTAGTTGAAGTTGTGGTGGTGGTTAGTAGTATTAGTTGCTATTGTGGTGGTGGTGGTAATAGTAATAGTGGATGTTGTGGTGGTGGTTGTAGTATCGTGGATGCTCTGGTGTTGGTAATAGCATTAGTGGATGCTGTTGTGGTTGTGGTAGTACGTTATTAGTGGATGCTGTGGTTGGTGGTTGCAGTACTAGTCGATATTGTGGTTTTGGAAGTATATCTAGTGGATGTTGTTGTTGTAGGTAGTAGTATAGTGGATATTGTGGTGGTGGTGGTAGTTTTTGCTTGTGGTGGTAGCAGTAGTATTTTTGGACGCGTGGTGGTAGGTAGTAGTATTAGTGGATGCTCTGGTGGTGGTAATAGTATTTTGGATGCTGTGGTGGTGGTAGTGTACTAGTCGATGTTGTGGTTTTGGAAGATATTATTAGTGGATGTAGTTGTGGTTGGTAGTTAGTAATGTGGATATGTGGTGGTGGTGGTTAGTAGTATGAGTGGATGCTGAGGAAAGTAGTGGTAGTAGTATTAATAGTGGATGCTTGGGCCGGTGGGAGTAGTAATGGTGGAGCTGTGCGTGGTGGTAATAGTATTACTCGATGCTGTTGTGGTGATGGCAGTAGTAATAGTGGGATGCTGTGGTGATGGTAAGTATAGTAGTAATAGTGGGATGCTGTGACTGCTGACAGTAGTGTTAATGGTGCTGTGGTGGTGTTGGTAGTAGAATTAGGGGATATTGTGGAGGTGGTAGTAGTAGTAGTAGTGGATGCTATGGTGGTTGTAGTAGTATTAGTGGAAGCTGTGGTGGTGTAGAAGTATTTGTTGATGCTGTAGTTGGTGGTAGTAGAAGTAACAGTGATGCTGTTGGTAGTCGGTAGTTTATTAGTGAATGCTGTGGTTGTTGTAGTAGTAGTAGTAATAGTGGATGACTGTGGTGGTGATTTTAGTATTAGTGTGATGCGTGGGGTGGTGGTAGTAGTAACAATGGATGCTGTGGTGTCTTTATTAGTTTAGTGAAGGCGTGTGGTTGTGGTAGTAGTAGTAATAGTCCATGCATGTGGTGGGGGTAGGAATATTAGTTTATGTTGTATTGGTGGAAGAAGTAGTAGTTAGTGTAGGAGGATGGTGGTAGTAGTGTTAGTGGATGTTATGGAGATGGTTATAGTATAGTGGATGTTGTGGGGTGTAAGTATTTTCTGTGGATGTTGTTGGTGGTAATAGTATTATTAGTTGAAGTTGTGGTGGTGTTGAAGTATTTACTTGATATTGGGGTGTGGTAGTAGTAGTAGTATTAGTGGTTGCGGTCGTGGGTGGTAGTAGTATTAGTGGAAGTAGTGGTGGTGGTAATAGTAATAGGGATGTTGGCTGTCGTGGTGGTAGTAGTATTAGTGTATGCTGTGGAAGTTGTGTAGTGGTTGTAGTATTAGTGGATGTGTGGTGTTGTAGTAGTATTAGTGGGTTGCTGTCGGGGGTGAGAGTAGTATTGTATCAGCAAGGATGCTTTGGTTTAGTGTTTAGAAGTAGTAGTAATTAGTGGATGATGCGGCTGGTGGTGTAGTATTAGTTGGTATTGTGGTGGTGGTAGTGTATTCGTTGATGCAGTGGTGGTGGTAGTTTATTTGTGGATGCTGTGGTTGTGGGTAGCAGTATTAGTGGATGCTGTGGTGGTGGTTAGTAGTATTAGTTGATATTGTGGTGGTAGGTAGTAGTATTAGTTGTGATGCATGGTGGTTGGTAGTAGTATTAGAGGTGCTGTGGTGGTGGTAGGTAGTGTTAGTGGATGCTGTGGTGTGGTTGGTAGTAGAGTAGTTTGTGCAGTGGTGGTGTGGTAGGTGATGAGTGGATGCTGTTGTGCGTGTAGTAGTATTAGTGGATGCTGTTGATGGTGGTTTCGAAGTAGTATTAATAGTGAATGCTGCGGTGGTGTAGTAGTATTAGTGGATGCAGGTGGTTTTGTAGTAGTTTAGTTGTATTGTGGTGGTGGTAGTAGTGTATGTTGATGCAGTTGTGGTGGTAGTAGTATTAGTGGATGCTGTGCGGGTGTAGTAGTAACGGTGGATGCTGTGGTTGTGGTAGTAGCATTATTGGATGCTGTGGTTGTGGATAGTAGTAGTATTAATGGATGCTGTGAAATGTGATAAAGTAGTATTAGTGGATGGCTATGGTGGTGGTAGTAATAGTATATTGGATGCTGTGAGTGGGATAATAGTATTACTGGATGATGTGGTTGTTGATAGTAGTTTAAATGGATGCTGTGGTAGTGAATTAGTATTAGGGAGGATTATGGTGGTTGGCAGTAGTATATTGGTGCTGTGGTTGTGGTAGTTAGTGTTAGGGGATGCTCTGGTGGTGGTAATAGCATTAGTGGATGCTGTTGGTGGTGGTAGTTCGTATTAGTGGATGCTGTGGTGGTGGTTGTAGCACATAGTGGATGTTTGTGGTTTTGAAGTATTTATTAGTGGATGTTGCTGTTGTGGTTATTTGTAAATAAGTGGATATTGTGTGGTCGGTGGTAGTGTATTAGTGGAATATGTGGTAGTAGTGTAGTATTATTAGTGGATGCTGTGGTGGTGATAGTAGTAGTAATAGTGGATTGCTCTGTCGGTGTGTGTAGTTTTGTAGTTAGAATTGTGGATTGCTGTGGTGATGGTTAGATAGTTGTAGTAATAGTGGATGCCGTGGTGGTGACAGTAGTGTTACTGGATGGTTGGAGGTGGTGGTGGTGGCAGTAGTAATTAGTGGATATTGAGGTAGGTGGTAGTAGTATAGTGGGATATTGTGGAGGTGGGTAGTAGTAGGTAGTTGATGCTCGTGGTGGTTGTAGAACTATTAGTGGATGCTGTGGTGGTGGTTAGTAGTTTTGGTGGTTGCTGTGGTAGGTGGGTGGTAGTAGTATTAGTAATAGTGGATGCTGTGGTTGGTTGATAGTAGGTTTACTGGATGCTGCGTTGGTATGGTAGTGGTAAGAGTGGATTTGCTGTAGTGGTGATAGTTGTATTAGTTGATGCTCTGTGAGTGGTGGACGGTAGTAGTAACAGTGGATGCTGTGGTTGTGATGATAGTAAGTATTAGTGAATGCTGTGGTTGTGGTAGTAGTGGTAATAGTCCCATGATGTGGTGGTGGTAGTAATATTAGTGAATGTAATGTAATGGTGGTAGTAGTAGTAATGGATTGAGTTGTGGTGGTAGTAAGTGTTAGTGGATGCTTTTTTGGAGGTGGTTGTAGTACTATTGGAAGTTTTGTTGGTGGAAGTATTTTTAGTGGATGTTGTGGTGGTTGGCTGTAGTATCAGTTTGAAGTTGTGGTGGTGGTAGTAGTATTAGATTGATATTGTTGGTGTGGTGGTGGTAATAGTACTAGTGGGATGTTGTGGTGCGGTATTAGTATAGTGGAGTCATCTGGTAATAGTGGTAGTAGTATTAGTGGATGCTATGGTGGTGGTAGTAGTATAGTGATTCTGTGGTTGTGGTGGTAGGTTAGCAGTAATAGTGGATGCTGTGGTGGTGTGGTGGTAGAGTAGTAGCATTACTGGTTGCTCGGTTGTGATGGTGGTGCGTAGTAGTAAATTAGAGGATATTGTGGTTGTTGTAGTGTTTTATGTATGCTCTGGTGGTGGTAGTAGTACAGTGGATGCTGTGGAGGTTGTAGTAGTATTACTGGTTGCTGTGATGGTGGTGTTAGTAGTAATAGTGGACATTGTGGTAGTTGTAGTAGTATTACTGGATGTTCCGGTGGTGGTAGTAGTATAGCGGATGCTGTGGGGGTTCGGTAATAGTTTATGAATGCTATGTGTAGTAGTAGTTTAGGGATGCTGTGGCAGTGGTAGTAGTATTATTGGTTGCTGTTGTGGTGGTAGAAGTAGTAGTAATAATGGTTGCTGTGGTGGGTGGTAGTTGCATTAGTGGATAGCTGAGCTGCGTGGTAGGTAGTGTATTAGTTGATGCTGTGGTGGTGGTAATAGTATAGCGGATGTTGTAGGTGGTGGTAGTAGAGTTGTATAGTTGTATTAGTGGATTGCTGTGGCAGTGGTAGTAGTATTAGTGGATGTGTTGTGGTGGTAGGAGTTGCTGTAATTGTGGATCTGTTGCTGGTGGTAGTAGTATTAGTGGTTGCTCTGGTGGTGGTAGTAGTATTAGTGGATGCTGTGGTTGTGGTTGTAGTTGTAAGTAGTAGTAGTATAGTGGTGCTGTGGTGGTGTGATAGTAGTTTCTAGTGGTGCTTTGGTTTGTGGTAGAAGTATTAGTTTATATTGTGGGTGGGTGGTAGTAGTATTAGTGGATGCTGTGGTGGTGGTGTAGTATTAGTGGATGCGTGTGGTGGTGGTAGTAGTCTTAGTTGATATTGTGGTGGTGGTAGCAAGTATTAGTGGATGCTGTGGGTGGTGGTAGTAGTATTAGTGGATGCTGTGGTTGGTGGTTAGTAGTATTAGTGGATGCAGTGGAGGTAGTAGTAATAGTGGATGCTGTGGTTGGTGCAGCAGTATTTGGGTTGCTGTGGAGGGTGGTAGTTGTAGTAACGGTGGATGCTGTGGTTGTGTAGTTGCATTATTGGATGCTGAGGGGGGTGATAGTAGTAGTAGTGGATGACGTGTGGTGATGTAGGTATTAATGTTGCTGTGAAGGTGATAGTAGAATTTGTGGATGCTGTTGTGTTGGCAGTAGTATTATTGGTTGTTGTGGGGTGATAGTGTATTAGGGTTGCATGTTGTAGGTTGCGTAGTATTATTGGTCGCTGTGGTGGTGGTTGTAGTATTAGATGGAGCTCTTGTGGTGGTAAATAGTATTAATGGATGCTGTGGTGGTGGGTAGTTGTTCTTGGCGATGATGTTATGGTTTTGGAAGTATTATTTGTGGATTGTTGTGTGGTCGGTAGGAGGATTAGTGGATTATTGGGGTGGGGGTGGTTGTTGTTGGAGTGGATGTGAGGATGTTGGGGTGTGGTATTATTAGTGGAGGCTTGGGCGGGGGGTGTTGTATTGGGGCGGTAGCTGTGTGGTGGTAAATGGTTTTTTAGCGAGGATGTTGTGGTGATGGCAGTAGTAATAGTAGATGCTGTGGTGTTGGTAGTAGTAGTAGTAATAGTGGATGCTGTCTGCTGACAGCTAGTGTTAGTGGATGCTTGTTGGTGGTGTTGGTAGTAGAATTGCGGATATCGGGGAGGTGGTAGTAGTTGTAGTAGTGGATGCTATGGTGGTTGTTGTAGTATTAGTGGAAGCTGTGGTGGTGTAGTAGTATTAGTTGATGGCTGTGTTGGTGTAGTAGAATTAACAGTGGATTCTGTGGTTGTCGGTAGTAGTATTAGTGACTGCTGTGGTTGTGGTAGTAGTAGTAGTAATAGTGGGATGATGTGGTTGGTGATATTAGTATTAGTGGAGGCTGGTGTTGGTGGTGTAGTAACAAGTGGATGTTCTGTTGGTGTGTTAGTAGTTATTATGAATGCTGTGGTTGTGGTAGTAGTAGTTAGAGTCATGATGTGGTGGTGGTAAGTAATATTAGTTTATGTTGTATTGGTGGAAGTAGTGTGTTGTAGTAGAGGATGGTGGTAGTAGTGTTAGTGGATGTTATGAGATGGTTCTTATAATAGTGGATGTGTGGTTAAGGTGTAAGTATTTTCAGTGGATTTTGTGGTGGTTAGTAGTATTTTTAGTTGTAGTTGTGGTGGTGATTGATGTATTACTTGATATTGTTGGTGGTCAGTACACGTAGTAGTATTAGTGGATGCGGTCGTGGTGTAGTAGTAGAGTGGTAGTTGTGGTGGGTGGTAATGTAATAGGGATGGTCGTCGTGGTGCATAATAGTATTAGTGAATGCTGTGGAAGTAGTGTAGTAGTATTAGGTGGATGCTGTGGTGTAGTATAGTAGTTATTAGTGGATGTTTGGTGGTAGTAGTAGTATCAGAGGATGCTTTGGTGGTGGTAGAATGTAGCTAGTATAGTGGATGCTGCCGGGTGGTGTAGTAGTATTAGTTGATATTCGTGGTGGTGGTTGTGTTATTCGTTGATTGCAGTGGTGGTGGTAGTAGTATTTAGTGGATGCTGTGGTTGTGGTAGCAGTATTAGTGGATGCTGTGGTGGTGGGTAGTAGTATTAGTGATATTGTGGGTGGTGGTAGTTAGTATTAGTAGATGCAGTGGTGGTGTCAAGTAGTATTAGAGGATGCTGTGGTGGTGGTAGTAGTGTTAGGTGGAGCTGTGTGGTGGTGGGAGGTAGTAGAATTAGTTGGTGTGCAGGTGGTCGGTGGTAGTAGATTTTGTGGATTGTGTTGTGTGGTAGTTGTATAGTGGATGCTGTTGTGGTCGGTTAGAAGTAGTAATAATAGAGGACGATGTTTTGGTGGTTGTAGTATTAGTGGAGGCTGTGGTGGTTGTAGTAGTATTGTATGATTTTATTGGTGGTGGTAGTAGCATTAGTTGATGCTGTGGTGGTGTAGTGTATTTGAGGATGCTGTGGTGGGCGGGTAAGTTGTAACGGTGGATGCTGTGTTTGTGCTAGTAGCTTATTGGATGGACTGTGGTGGTGATAGTAGTATTAATGGATGCTGTGAATGCGATAGTCTGTGTAATTAGTGGGATGTTTGTGAGTGGTGGTAGTAGTATTATTGGATGCTTGTGGTGGTGTAATGACATTAGTGGAGGCTGTTATTTTGGTGGTGATAGGAGAAATTACTGGAGGCTGTGGTGGTGATAGTAGTGTTATGTGGATGCTGTGGTAGCGTTGGCAGTAGTATTATTGGATGCTGTGGTGGTAGGTAGTAGTATTAGTGGATGCTATGGTGTTGTTATAGCTTTAGTGGATGTGTGGTCGGTGGTAGTATGGGTATTAGTGGTGCTGTTAGTGGTGGTTGTTAGTTACTAGTCGATGTTGTGGTTGTTGGAATTTATTAGTGGATGTGTTTGTTGTGGGATTTAGTTTAGTGAATATTGTGGTGGTAGGGGTAGTAGAATTAGTTGGAATCTCTGGTAGTAGTGGTAGGTTTTTTTGTGGTGCTGTGGTGGTGGGAGTAGTATTAGTGGGACGCTGTGGTGGTGTAATATTATTAATGGATGCTGTTGTGGAGGTGGTAGTAGTAATAGTGGATGCTGTGGTGGTGGAGTGGTAGTAGTAATAGGGATTGCTGTGGTGATGTTAGTAGTTGAAGTAATAGTGGATGCCCGTGGTGGTGACAATAGTGTTATGAAAGCTGTGAAAATTAGTGGATTTCTGTGATGGTGGTAGTAGTAGTAGTGGATGCTTTGGTGGCTGTAGTAGTATTAGTGGATGCTGTTAGTGTTGATAGTAGTATTAGTGGATTGCTGTGGTGGTGGAGGTAGTATTTACGTGGATGCTGTGGGTAGTGATTGTAGTATTAGTGAATGCTGTGGTTGTGGTTTATAGTGTTGTAATAGTCCATGCTGTGGTGGTGGTAGTATTAATAGTGGATGTTGTATTGGTGGCATTGAATAGTAGTAATGGATAGTGTTGTGGTGGTAGTTATAGTAGTGCTAGAGGATGCTTGGTTGTGGTTGTAGTACTATTGGATGTTGGGGTGGTGGAAGTATTTTTAGTTAGATGTTGTGGGTGGTGTTAGTGTATTAGTGAAGTTGTGGGTGGTGGTCGTTGTATTTAGTTGTTATTGTGGAGGTGGGTGGTTAATAGTAATGGTGGATGTTGTGGTGGTAGTCGGTAGTAGTATTAGCGGATGCTGTGGTAATAGTGGTAGTAGTAACTGTGGATGCTGTGGTGGTTGGTAGTAGAATTAGTTTGATATTGTGGTGGTGTTAGAATAGAAGTATTCCGTGATGCTGTGTTGTGTGTGGTAGTTGTATATAAGTGGATGGTGTGGTGGGAGTAGTTTATTAGTGGATGATGTGGTGGTGGTAGTAGTATTAGTTGATTTATGTGGAGGTGGTTGTATGTAAGTTGATGCAGTGGTGGTGGTTGTAGTATTGTTGATGCTGTGGTGGTGGTAGTAGTGTTAGTGGATTTCTGTGGTGGTGATAGTTAGAATTAGTTGATATTGTGGTGGTGGTAGTAGTATTAGTTGTTGCACAGTGGTGGTGGGGATAGTATTTATTAGTGGATGCTGTGGTGGTGGTAGTAGTATTAGGTGTTGGCAGTGTTGGTGGTAGTAGTATTATTGGATGCTGTGGGGTGGTAGTAGTATTAGTGGATGCTGTTGTGGTGGTAGAAGTAGTAATAATATAGTGGTGCCTGTGGTGGTAGTGTGTTTTAGTGGATGCTTGTGTTGGTTGTATTAGTATTAGTTGAGTTTTTGGTGTGGTTAGTTTGAATAGTTGATGCAGTGGTGGTGATGAATAGTAGAGTATTAGTGGATGCTGTGAGGTGTGATTGATAGTGTATAGTGGATGCTGTGGTGGTGGTAGTAGTAGCTTATTATTGTATCTGTGGTGGTGATAATTAGTATTAGTGGGATGCTGTGGTGGTGATAGTAGTATTAATGGATTTCTGTGGTGGTGATAGTAGTATTAGGGATGACTGTGGGTCGGTGGCAGAGTAGTATATTGGATGGTGTGTTGGTGGTGGTAGTATTAATGGATGCTCTGTGTTGGTAATAGCATTAGTGGATGCTGTGGTGGTGGTAATCGTATTAGTGGATGCTGTGGTGGTGGTTGCAGTACTAGTCGATGTTGTTGGTTTTGGAAAGTATTAGTAGTGGATGTTGCTTGTTGTGGTAGTCAGTAACAGTGGATATTGTGGTGGTGGTGTTGTTGTATGTGTGGAATCTGTTGGTAGTAGTGGAGTATTATTAGTGGATGCTGTGGTGGTGGGCAAGTAGTAAGAGTGGACGCTGTGGTTGTGGTAATGTATTACTGGATGTGTTGTTGTTGAGTGGTAGTGTTTACTAGTGGTTTGCATGTGGTGGTGGTTGGTGGTTGTAGTAATAGTGGATGCAGTGAGTGGTGACAATAGTGTTATGGATGCTTGTGGTGGTAGGTGTAGATTTAGTGGGATGCTGTGGTGATGGTAGTAGTAGTAGTTCATAGTGTCAGCCCCCCCCCGTGGGTGTGACAATAGTGTTACTGGATGCTGTGGTGGTGGTGGTGGTGGTGGTGGTTAGGTGGTGGTTTTGTGGTGGTGGTGGTGGGTAGGTAGTGGTGGTGGTGGTGGTGGTGGTGTGGTGGTGGTGGTGGTGGTGGTGGTGGTTGGTGGTGGTGGTGGTAGTAGAATTAGTGGATATTGTGGTGGTGGTAGTAGTAGTGGTGGATGCTGTGGTGGCTGTAGTTGTATTAGTGGATGCTGTGGGTGGTGGTAGTTAGTTTTAGTGATTGCTGTGGTGGTGGTGGTAGTAGTAGTAGTAATAGAGTGGAGCTGTGGTGTGATAGTTGATTTACTGGTGCTGCGTTGGTATGATTAGTTTGTAATAAGTGGACTGCCGTGTATAAGTGGTGATAGTAGTATTTAGTGGATTGCTGTGGTGTTGGACGTAGTAGTAACAGTGTATGCTGTGGTTGTGATTGTAGTATTAGTGTTGCTGTGGTTGAGGTCAGTAGTAGTAATAGTCCTGCTGTGGTGTTTGGTAGTAATATTTGTGGATGTTGTATTGGTGGGTAGTAGTTAGTAGTAATGGATAGTGTTGTGTGGTAGTAGTATTAGTAGGATGCTTTGGATGGTGGTTGTAGTATTGTGGATGTTTGTGGTGTGGAAGTATTTTTTGTAGATGTTGTGGTGGTTGGTAGTAGTATTAGTTGATATTGTGGTGGTGGTGTAATTGTAATAGGGATGTTGTGGTGGTGGTAGTAGTATATAGTTGATATTGTGGTGGTGGTGCGTTAATAGTAAAGTGGATGTTGTGGTGGTGTAGTTGTTTTTGTGGATGCTGTGGTTATAGTGTGTAGTAGTATTAGTGGATTTATGTGGTGGTGGTAGTATATTGTGGATGCTGTGCGTGGGCGGTGGTGTTTTTGTTTAGTGCATGCTGTGGTGGTGGTAAGTAGTATTATGGTTTGATGTTTTGGGTGGTGCTGTAGTAATAGTGGATGTTGTGGTTGTTGTAGTAGTATTATGAATGTTGTAGTGGGTGGTAAAAGTATTAGTGGATGTTGTGGTAGGTGGTAGTATTAATAGTGAAAGTGTGGTTGTGGGTGTCAGATAGTATTACGTGGTTGCTGTGGTTAATAGTGGTAGGAAGTATTAGTGGATGATGTTGTGTGGTAACAGTACTAGGTAGATGCTGTGGTGGTGGTAGTTAGTAGTAACGGTGGAAGTTGGGTTGTGGTAGTAGTAGTAGTATTATTGGATGCTGTCGTGGTGTTAGTAGTATTAGTGGATGCTGTGGTGGTGTTTAGTAGTATTAATGGATCCTGTGTGGTGATAGTTAGTATTAGTGGATGCTGTGGTGGTGGCAGTTGTATTATTGGATGCTGTGGTGGTAGGTAGTAGTTTTAGTGGTTGCTTTGGTGGTTGTAGTAGTACTGTCGATGTTGTGGTTTTAGGAAAAAAGTTTTATTTTATTAGTGGGTGTTGTTTGTGGTGATTGTAGTAATAGGGATTTTGTTGGTGGTGGTGGTAGTAGTATTGGTGGATGCTGTGGAAGTAGTGGTAGTATTATTAGTGGATGCTTGGCGGTGTGAGTAACTAATGGTGGGACGCTGTTGTTGGTGTTAATAGTATTACTGATGCTGTTGTGGTGATTGTTAGTAGGGAATAGTCGGATGTTTGGTGGTGGTGGTGGAGGTGGTAAGGGAGTATAGTGGATGCTGTGGTGATGGTAGTAGATAGTAGTAATAATGAATTCCGTGGTGCTGACTGTAGTGTTAACTGGATGCTATGTCGGTCGGTGGTGGTAGTAGAATTAGTGGATATTGTGGAGGTGTAGTAGTAGAAGTAGGTGGATGCTTTGGTGTTGTAGTTGTATTATTGGATGCTGTGGTTGCGTGGTTGATGTGTTTAGTAGATGCCGTGTTGGTGGTAGTAGTTTTGTGGTTGATGAGGTGTGGATAGTATGTAGTAGTAGTAATAGTGCATGATGTGGTGTGTGATTTAGTATTAGTGGATGCTGTGGTGGTGGTAGTAGTATTTGTGAATGCTGTAGTTGTGGTCAGTGTTGTAATTGTCCATGCTGTGGTGGTGGTAGTTAATTTTAGTTTAAGGTGCATTGGTGGTAGTTGTATAGTAGTAGTTTGTAGAGGAGGGTAGGTAGTAGTGTTAGTGGATGTTAGTGTGGTGGTTGTAGTAATGGTGGATGTTGAGGGTGGTGGAAGAATTTTTAGTGATGTTTGTGGTGGTAGTAGTACTTTAGTTGTAGTTGTGGTGGTGTTAGTAGTATTACTTGATATTGTGGTGGTTGTAGAAGTTAGTATTAGTGGATGCTTCGTGGGCGGTTGTAGTATATAGTGGATGTTGTGGTTGGGTGGTAATAGTACTAGTGGATGGTTGTGAGTGGTGGTAGTAAGTTTAGTGGATTTTGTGGTAGTACTGGTAGTAGCATTAGTGGATGCTGTGGTGGTGGTGGAAGTAATAGTAATAGTGGATGTTGTGGTGGTTGTAGTAGTATTACTTAATGCTGTGGAGGTGGTGCTAGTAGTAATAGTAGATGTTGTGGTTGTTGTAGTAGTATTACTGGATGCTCTGGGTGGTGGTCAGTATTTAGTGGATGCTGTGGTGGTGGTAATAGTATTATTGGATGCTGTGGTGTAGTAGTTGTATTAGTGGATGCTGTGGTGGTGATAGTAGTATCAAGTGGATGGCTATGGTGGTGGTAGATGGTAAGTCAGTAGTAATAGTGGAAGCATCTGAGGGCTGGGTAGTAGAATTAGTTGATATTGTGGTTGTTGTAGTTGTATTAGTTTTGGTGCAATGGTGGTGGTTGGTAGTAGTATTAGTGGATGCTGTGGTGGTAGTAGTGTTAGTGGTTGCTTGTGGTTGGTGAAAGGTTAGTATTAGTTGATATTGTGGTGGTGGTAGTTAGTATCAGTTGATGCAAGTAGTGGTGGTAAGTAGTATTAGTGGATGCTGTGGTGGTGGTAGTAGTATCAGTTGGTGCACTGGTGGTGGTAGTAGTATTAGTGGTGCTGTTGTCGGTGGTAGCAGTATTAGTGGATGCTGTTGTGGTGGTTAGAAAGTTGTTATAATAGTGGATGCTGTGATGGTGGTGGTTAGTAGTTTAGTGGAATGCTGTGGTGGTGTTGTCTGTAGTACTAGTAGATGTTGTGGTTTTGGAGAGTATTATTAGGGATGTTGCTGTTGTGGAAGTAGTATAGTGAATATTGTGGTGGTTGGGTAGTTAGTATTAGTGGGAATCTGTGGGTAGTAGTGGTAAGTATTATTAGTGGATGCTGTGTTGGTGGTGTAGTAATAATAGTGGATGTTGGGTGGTGGAGGTGGTAGTGTAATAGTGGATGGCTGTGGTGGTGGTAGTAGTAGTAGTAATAGTGGATGCCGTGGTGGTGACAGTAGTGGTACTGGATGATCTGGTGGTGGTGGTGGAATTGAGTAGTATTAGTGGAGATTGTGGTGGTAAAGGTAGTAGTTGTAGTTGTGGTGCTGTGGTAGTTGTAGAAGTATTTAGAGGATGCTGTTGGTGGTGGTAGTAGTATTGGTGGTTGCTCTTGTGGTGGGGTTCAGTAGTAGTAGTTAATAGTGGTGGCTGTGGGTGGTGAAAGTAGATTTTATGGATGCTGCGGTGGTATTGGTAGAGTATGAGTGGATGCTGTAGTGGGTGTTAGAAGTATTAGTTGATGCTGTGGTGGTGGAGGTTAGTTGGTAACATTGGATGCTGTGGTTGTGATGTAGTATTAGTGAACGCTATGTGAGTGGTTGTAGTAGTAATAGTTCAAGTGTTGTGGGTGGTAGTAATAATTGTATATGTTGTATTGGAGGTAGTAGTAGTAATAGTAGTTGTTGTGGTGTAGTAGTGTTATTGGAATGCTTTTGGAGGGGGTTGGTAGTAATTGTGGATGTTGTGGTGATGAAGTTATTTTTAGTAGATGTTGGAGGTGGTGGTAGTAGTATTAGTTGAAGTTGTGGTGGTGGCAGTAGTATTGGTTGAATTGTGGTGGTGGTGTTTATAGTATTGTGGATGTTGTGGTGCTGTAGTTTAGTATTAGTGGATGCTGTGGTAATAGTGGCTAGTTTAGTAGGATTAGTGGATGCTGTGGTGGTGGTAGTAGTATAGTGATGTGATGGTGGTGCTAGTAGTAATAGTGGAGGGTGGTTGTTGTAGTAGTATTAGTTGAATGTTGTTAGTGGTGGTAAAAGTATTAGTGGATGTTGGTGGTGGTAGTATTAATTAGTGAAAAGCTGTGGTTGTGGAGTTAGTATTTAGTGGTGCTGTTGTAGTAGTAGTAGTATTTAGGAGTTGTTGTTGTGGTGGTAATAGTGTTAGTGGATGCAGGGGAGTAAGTAGTAGCAATAGTGGAGGCTGTGGTTGGTGGCTAGTAGTATTAGGGGATGCTCTGGTGGTTGATAGTAGTATTAGAGGGTGGCTGTGGTGGGGTAGTAGTAGTAACGGTGGATGTTGTGGTTGTGGTAGTAGTATTATTGGAAGCTGTGGTGGTTGATAGAGAGTATTAATGGATCCTGTGGTGGTGATAGTGTATTAGTGGATGCTGGGTGGTGGCAGTAGTATTATTGGATGTGTGGTGGTGGTAGTAGTTAGGGGGATGCCTTGGTGGGTGGTAAATAGTATTAATGGATGCGGTGGTGGTGGTTGTAGTACTAGACGATGTTGTGGTTTTGAAAGTCTTTTTTGTGGATGTTGTTGTGGTTGGTAGTAGAAATGTGTATTTTGTGGTGGTGGTGTAGTTGAATTAGTGGATGCTGTGGGAGTAGTGGTAGTATTATTAGTGGATGCTTGGGGCGGTGGGAGTAGTAATGGTGGACGCTGTGGTGGTGTTTTGAGTTAATAGTCATTATGGATGCTGATTGTGGTGATTGTAGTAGTAATAGTGGAGGCTGTGGTTGGTGGTGGTGGTGGCGGTGGGGTGGTGGTGGTGAGTGGTGGTGGTGGTGTTGGGTGGTGGGGGTGGTGGTTGGTGTGGTGTTGGTGAGTGGTTTGGTGGGAGAGATAATAGAGATTGCATGTGTTGATGGTAGTAGAGTAGTAATAGTGGATTCCGTGGGCTGGACAGTAGTGTTATAATGGAATGCTTGTGGTGGTGGTGGTTAGTAGAAGTTTAGTGGATATTGTGGAGTGGTAGAGTTAGTGGTAGTGGATGCTATGGTGAGGTGTAGTATAGTAGTGGAAGCTGTGGTGGTGGTAGAAGTATTAGTAGATGCTGTGTTGGTGGTATAGTTTTAGTGTGTTGCTGTGGTGTGGGGTATAGTAGTAGTAGGTAGTATAGTGGAATGCTGTAGGTGGTGATTTAGTATTAGTGGATGCTGTGCGTGGTGGTGGTAGTAGTAGCAGTGGAAGCCTGTGGTGGTGGTAGTAGTTTTAGTGAATCGCTGTGGTTGTGGTAGTAGTAGTAATAGTCCATGCTGTGGTGGTGGTAGTAATATTAGTTTAAGTTGCATTGGTGGTAGTAGTAGTAGTAGTAGTAGAACGGATGGTGGTAGTAGTGTTAGTGGATGTTATGGTGGTCGTTGTAGTACTGGTGGATGTGTGTGGTGGTGAAAGTATTTTAGTGTTGTTGTGGTGGTAGTTGTAATAGTAGTGATGTTGTGGTGGTGGTTGTTTGTATTACTTGATATTGTGGTGGTAGTAGTAGTTGTAGTATTAGTGGATGCGGTCGTGGCGGCCCCATAGTAGGTATTAAGTGGAGTTGTGGTGGTGGTAATAGTAATAGTGGATGTTTGTGGTGGTGTAGGTTGTAGTATTAGTGGATTTTGTAAGGTAGAATTGGTAGTAGCATTAGTGGAAGCTGTGGTGGTGGTGGAAGTAATAGTTAATAGTGGATGTTGTGGTGGTTGTAGTAGTAAATACTTAATGCGGGGCTTGGTGGTGCTGTAGTAAAGTAGACGTTGTGGTTGTTGTAGTCGTATTACTGGATGCTCTGGTTTGTGGTAGTTGTATAGTGGTTGCTGTGGTGGTTTGGTAATAGTTTTACATGGCGCATGCTGTGGTGTGTTGTTGTATTAGTGGATGCTGTGGTGGTGTAGTAGTATCAGGGTGCTGGGTGGTGGTAGTAGAATTAGTGATATTGTAGTTGGTGGTAGTTGTATTCGTTGATGCAGTGGTGGTGGGTAGTAGTATTAGTGGAATGCTGTGGTTGTGGTAGGGTAGTATTAGTAGGATGCTGTGGTGGTGTGTGTAGTATTAGTGATTATTGTGGTTGTTGTAGTAGTATAGTGATGCAAGTGGTGGTGGTTAGTAGTTTTTAGTGGTTGCTGTGGTGGTGGGGTAGTAGTGTTATTGGATGCTTGGTGGTGAAAAGTAGTAAGTATTAGTTGCTATTTGTGGTGGTGGTAGTAGTATCACGTTGACGCAGTGTGGTGGTAGTAGTATTGTGGATGCTGTGGTGGTGGTGGTAGTATTAGTTGTGCGTGGGTGGTGGTGTAGTATTAGTGGATGCTGTTGTGGTGGTAGTAGTTTTAGGGGATGTGTTGTGGTGGGTTAGAAGTAGTAATAATAGTTGGATTGCTGTGGTGGTGGAGGTAGTAGTATTAGTGGATGCTGTGGTGCGTGGTTGTAGTTACTAGTCGATGTTGTTGGTTTTGGAAGTATTATTAGTGGATGTTGCTGTTTGTGGTAGTAGTAATAGTGGATATTGTGGTGGTGGTGTAGTATTACTGGAATGCTGTGTTGTAGGTGGTAGTAGTATAGTATTAGTGGTGCTTGTGGTGGTAGTAGTAATATTGGATGCTGTGGGTGGTGGTGTAGTAGAATTAGTGGATGCTGTGGTGGTAGTAGTAGTAGCAATGTGGATGGCGTGGTGGTGCAAGTTTACTGGATGCTGTGGTGGTGGTGGTGGTGGTAGTAGAATTAGTGGATATTGTGGTGGTGGTAGTAGTAGTAGTGGATGCTGTGGTGGTTGTAGTAGTATTAGTGGATTGCTTGTGGTTGGTGGATGGTGTGTATAGTAATAAGTGGATGCTGTTGGTGGTGATAGTAGATTTACTGGATGCTGCGTTGGTATTGGTAGTAGTAAGAGTGGATGCTGTAGTGGTGATAGTAGTATTAGTTGATGCTGTGGTGGTGGAGGTAGTAGTAACAGTGGATGCTGTGGTTGTGATAGTAGTATTAGTGAATGCTGTGGTTGTGGTAGTAGTAGTAATAGTCCATGCTGTGGTGGTGGTAGTAATATTAGTGGATGTTGTATTGGTGGTAGTAGTAGTAATGGATAGTGTTGTGGTGGTAGTAGTGTTAGTGGATGCTTTGGTGGTGGTTGTAGTACTAGTGGATGTGTGGTGATGGAAGTAGTTTTAGTAATGTTGGTGGTGGTGGTAAGTAGTTTTATGAGTTGTGGTGGTGGGTAGTAGTAATTATTTGGTATTGTGGTGGTGGTAGTAGTATAGGGGGTGCTGTGGTGGGTGGTATTTGTATTTAGGGGGTTGCTGTGTGGTGGTGTAGTAGTTAGAATTGGGTGTTGTGGTGGTTTTTAGTAGTTTAGGGGAAGGCTTGTGTTGGGGGAGTAGTATATTAGTGGATGCTTTTGTGGTGGAATAGTATTATTGGATGCTGTGGTGGGGTGGTAGTAGTAAGTGGATGCTGTGGTGGGATAGTAGATTAGGGGATGTTTTGGGGTTTGGGGTGGTAAAGTAGTAGAAATAGTTTTGTGGGTGGTGGTATAATTTATTTTAATTGGGGTTGGTGGTAGTAGTTTTTGGGTAGGGGTGGGGGGAGTAGTTTAGGGGAAAGTTGGTGGTGTTGTAGTATGTGGATGTTGTGGTGGGGAAGTATTTTTTTAATTTTTTTGGGGTTG
>NC_069428.1:41196392-41202269 GCF_026875155.1 Cherax quadricarinatus | reverse complement strand
AAATTTTAAAATTTTATAAAATTAAGGGTTTGAAATAAACAAAAATAACTTTATTAAAATCAATATTTATGAAACCGCGAATTTGCGCGATAATTATACGTTGAAGCGTGCCATATAAAATCTTTTGCAGTGTGATTTTAAGGTTAATACATTGTACAACATTAGATGACTTGAGTAAGTGAAACACGGGATGAGCCAACCGTAACTTTATCTACAAATACATAATTAATGTGAAACACGTCTTGCTTTGGCCGTAGAGTTTATATGAAGCAAGAAAATTTTGAATACTATAATGACAACATTTAGCAGGCAATATATAGCAAATAAAATACAATGACTTAATTGTTGTAATTAGTTTTTTTCCCCAGCAAGTTTAGGAAACATCTCCTTCTATAAATTTATTCATATATTTGCTTAAAATTAACTCCCCAGCTTGCCAGAACTGTGTTCTTTCTCAAAGTTTTCACTGGATGAACACTCCTAAAACTTTATTTCCATGTATTGTTGTTTCCTGATACTGCTGGCAGGGTTCTTACTGATTATTAGTTGGCCCAGCTGGCAAGTGTGTGTGTGTGTGTGTGTGTGTGTGTGTGTTGTGTGTGTGTGTGTGTTGAGTGTGTGTTGTGTGTGTGTGTGTGTGTGTGTGTGTGTGTGTGTGTGTGTGTGTGTGTGTGTGGTGTGTGTGTGTGTTGTTGTGTGTGTGTGGTGTGTGTTGTGTATGTATGGTGTGTGTGTGTGTGTGTGTGTGTGTGTGTGGTGTGTGTGTGTGTGTGTGTTGTGTTGTGTGTGTATGTGTGTGTGTGTGTGTGTGTGTGTGTGTGTTGTGTGTGTGTGTGTGTGTGTGTGTGTGTGTGTGTGTGTTGTGGTGTGTGTTGTGTGTGTGTCTATGTGTATGTATGTATGTGTGTGTGTGTGTGTGTGGTGTGTGTGTGTTGTGTGTGTGTGTGTGTGTGAGTGTGTGTTGTGTGTGTGTGTGTGTGTGTTGTGTGTGTGTGTGTTGTGTGTGTGTGTGTGTGTGTTGTGTGTGTGTGTGGTTGGTGTGTTGTGTGTGTGTTGTGTGTGTGTGTGTGTGTGTGTGTGTGTGTGTGTGTGTGTGTGTGTGTCTTGTGGTAGTATGTATGTTGGTGGTGGGTGTGTGTGTGTGAGTTGTGTGTGTGTGTGTGTGTGTGTGTGTGTGTGTGTGTGTGTGTGTGTGTGAGTGTGTAGTGTGTTGTGTGTGTGTGTGTTGTGTGTGTGTGTGTGTGTGTCTATGTTTATGTGTGTGTGTGTGGTGGTGGGGGGTTGTGTATGTATGTGTGTGTGGTGTGTGTGTTGTGTGTGTACTCACCTATTTGTACTCACCTATTGTGGTTGCAGGGGTCGAGTCCTAGCTCCTGGCCCCGCCTCTTTCACCGTTGCTACTAGGCCCTCTCTCTCCCGCTCCATGAGCTTTATCAAACCTCGTCTTAAAACTGTGTATGGTTCCTGCCTCCACTACGTCATTTTTCTAGCTATTCCACTGCCTTACAACTCTATGACTGAAGAAATACTTCCTACTATCTCTCTGACTCATTTGTGTCTTCAACTTCCAATTGTGGCCTCTTGTTTTCTGTGTCCCCTCCTGGAACATCCTGTCTTTGTCCACCTTGTCTATTCCACGCAGTATTTTATATGTCGTTATCATGTCTCCCCTGACCCTCCTGTCCTCCAGTGTCGTCAGGCCGATTTCCCTTAATCTTTCTTCATAGGACATTCCCCTTAGCTCTGGAACTAACCTTGTCGCAAACCTTTGTACTTTCTCTAGTTTCTTGACGTGCTTTATCAAGTGCGGGTTCCAAACAGGTGCTGCATACTCCAGTATGGGCCTGACATACACGGTGTACAGTGTCTTGAATGATTCCTTACTAAGGTATCGGAATGTGTGTGTGTGTGTGTGTGTGTGTGTGTGTGTGTGTGTGTGTGTGAGTGTGTGTGTGTGTGTGTACTCAAGAGTTCAACACAACACAAACTCATAAATAGTATCAACATCTGAAACTGGAGTAACGTTTAGATAATGCCCAAGTTGGAGCCCAGGTATCAAGGATATTACATAAGTTTGAGTCAATAAATTTACACAATCCTTGGCTGAGCACAAGCGCCTGGGAGATATAGTTTATATTCCAGTGCAGAATCTTGCTATGGAATTAATTAAATTGAGTCTACATACGTGTTGTGTCCTCTTGACTGTTGCTCCACAATGCTATCCACTCACACACTTCTGTTATAAATTACATTTACTTGATGGTATAAATTTTGCTAAAACATATCTGGAAAAAATTAAAAAGTGTCATCAATATTGGTGAACCTTATAATTTCACATTATTGAACAGTTTGTTGTTTTTATTTTCGTCCGGTTTTAACAGTTTTTTTTTTTTGCGGGATTATAGGAAAGAATCCTAGTAGGAATGGTTTATTCGCTAATGGTCGTTGGCAAATTAGACAAATTGGAAATTTTTGCTTAGAATGTACGACATATTTACAGTAAGAACAGCTTCAGGGTAGTTAAGAAGTGGAATGACCTAAACGAAGAAGTGCTGAAAGCAGGATCAATACAAAGTTTTAAGAGGAGGTACGGCAGGTCTCCCACGAGGCTAGGACGGATTGAATTCAACAAGTAGCAAGCGGAGAGGCGGGGCCAAGACTCGACCCTTGTAACTACAAATTGGTGAGTACCTCACCATGGAAGCAGACACCTGCCTGGGAAACACTAGACTGGTACCGCATACTCTAGACTCCTCGAATCTGGGTTATACTGAAGTGATGTAAGGGTCTGGACTCTAGAGTCTAGACCAGGGATCCCCAGAGTGGTCAGTATCGACCCCTAAGGGTCGATGGGACTACCGAAGGAATCGATAAATGGCTAAGGGTCAATAGAGGGTCAGTACATGGCTGAAAATGGCTATAGCCATGCAAATTCTGGCTAAACAGAGGAACAGACTGAACTTGGAAGAGCCTGCTGACTTACCACCAAAACTCACTAGTCACCAACCAAATATCAGTGTTCTTGTTGACGCTCATCAAACGCATCCTTACCATCAATGATATCAACAGTTCCAGTAAAAGGATATGCTAAGTCTTATAAAAAAAAACCCCCCCCGGGGACCCCCCATCCCAAAAACCCCAAAAAAAAAAAAAAGGGCCCCCCCCAAAAAAAAACCCCCCCAAAAAAAAAAAAAGGGGGGGGAAAAAAAAAAAAAAAAAAAGGGAAAAAACCCCCCCAAAAATTTTAAATTTGGGAAAAAAATTTTTTTCCCCCCCGGGCCCCCCAAAAAAATTTTAATTTAAAAAACCCCCTTTTTCCCTTTTCCCCAAAAAAAACCCCCCCCAAAAAAAAAAACCCCAAAAAAAAAGGCCCCCCAAAAAAAACCCCGGAAAAAAAAAAAACCCCAAAAAAAATTTTAATTGGGCCCCAAAAAAAAAAAAACCCCCCAAAAAATTTTTTTTAAAAACCCCAACCCCCCGGGAAAAAAAAAAACCCCCCCTTTTGTTTCCCCCCCGGAAAATTTTAAAACCCCCACCCCCCCCCCCCCCCCCAAAAGGCCCAAACCCTAACCCCCAAACCCCCCCCCCCCCAAAAAAACCCCCCCCCCCGGGGGGAAAAAACCCCCCCCCCCCAAAAAAAAAACCCCCCCCCCCCCCCCAAAAAAACCCCCCCCCCCCCTTCCCCCGGCCCCCCCCCCCCCCCCCAAAAAAAAAAAAAACCCCCCCCCCCCCAAACCACCCCCACTCCCCCCCCACCCCCCCCCCCCAAAACCCCCCCAACCCCCCCCAAAACCCCCCCCCCAAAACCCCCCCACCCAAAAAAAACCCCCCCAAAACCCCCCCCCCCCCGGCCCCCCCCCCCCATTGGCCCCCCCACCCCCAACCCCCCCCAACCCCCAACCCCCCCCCCCCCCCCCCCCCACCCCCCCCCCCCCCCCAACCCCCCCCCTTTTCCCCCCCAAAAACCCCCCAAAAAACCCCCCCCCCCTTCCCCCCCCCCCCCAAAACCCCCCCCCCAAAAAAAACCCCCCCGGGGCCCCCCCCCCAAAAACCCCCCCAAAAAACCCCCCCCCCCCCATTTGGCCCCCCCCAACCAACCCCCCCCCCCCCCAAACCCCCCCCCAACCCCCCCATTTTTCCCCCCCCCCCCCCCAAAAAAAACCCCCCCCCCCCCCCCCCCCCCCCCAAAAAAAAAAAATTTTTCCCCCCAAACCCCCCTTACCCCCCTTTCCCCCCCCCCCAAAAAAACCTTAAAACCCCCCCCCCCCCTTTTGGGGGCCCCCCCCCAAACCCCCTACCCGGGGAAAAAAAACCCCCCCCCAAAAACCCCCCCCAAACATTTCCCCCAACACCCCCCCCCCCCCCATCCCCCCTTTCCCCCAAAACCCACCCCCAACCCCCCCCACCACCCCCCCCCAACCCCCCCCCCCCCCCCCCGCCCCCCCCTTTTCCCCCCCCCAAAAAACCCCCTTAAAAAAACCCCCCCCCCCCCCCCCCCCCAAAACCCCCAACCATTTCCCCCAACCCCCCCCCCCCCCCAACACCCCCCACCCCCCCCAACCCCCCCCACACCCCCCCCAACACCCCAAAAACCCCCCTCCAACCCCCCCAACCCCCCCCCCACCCCAAACCCCCCCCCCCCCCCCCCCCCGGGCCCCCCCCACCCCCCTACCAAAAAACCCCAAAAAAAAACCCCCCCCCCCCCCCTCCCCCCCAAACCCACCCCCCCCCCCCCCCAAAAAAAAACCCCCCCCCCCCCAAAACCCAAACCCCCCCCCCCCCCCAAAAAACCCCCCCCCAAAAACCCCCCCCCCAAAACCCCCCCCCCCCCCCCAAAAAACCCCCCCCCCCCCCCCCCTTTTTTCCCCCCCCACCCCCCAAAACCCCCCCCAAACCACCCCCCCCCCAAAACCCACCAAAAAAATTTCCCCCCCCAAAAGGCCCCCCCCCCAACCCCCCCCCCCAAACCCCCCCCAAAATTTTAACCCCCCCCCCCCCAAAACCCCCCCCCCCCCCCCCCCCCAAAAAAAAAAAGGCCCAAACCCCCCCCAAACCCCCCAAAAAAACCCATCCCCCCCCCAAAAACCCCCCCCCCCCCCCAAAACCCCCCCCCAAAAACCCCCCCCCCCCCAAAAAAACCCCCCCCCCCCTTAAACCCCAACCCCCCAAACCCCCCCAAACCCCCAAACCCCCCCCCCCCCAACCCCCCAAATTCCCCAAAAACCCCCCACCCCCCCAACCCTTCCCCCCAAACCCCTTCCCTTTCCCCCCCCCCCCCTTCCCCTTTCCCCAAACCCCCCCCCCAAACCAAAAACCCCCCAACCCCCCCCCCCCCCAAAACCCCCCCCCCGGGCCCAACCCCCCCCCCAAAAACCAAAAAAAAGGAACCCCCAAAAAAAAACCCGACAAAAAACCCCCAAAACCCCCCCCCAAAACCTCCCCCCAAAAAAACCCCCCCCCGGGCCCCCAAACCCCCCCCAACCCCCCAACCCCCCCCCCCAAAAAACCCCCACCCATCCCAAACCCCAACCCCCCAAACCCCCCAAAACCCCCAACCCCCCCCTTTCCCCCCCCCCCCCCTTTCCCCCCCCAACCCCCCCACCCCCCGGACCCCCCCCAAACCCCCAAACCCCCCAAACCCCCCCGGGCCCCCCCCCCCAAAACCCCAACACCCCCCCCACAACCCCCCCAACCCCCCCCCCCACCCCCCCCCTTTCCCCCCCCACCCCCTCCCCCCCCCCCCCCCCCCCCCCCCCCAAAACCCCCCCCCCCCCCAAAAAAACCCCCTCCCCCCCCCACCCCCCCGGGGAAAAAAAAAAAAAAAACCCCCCCCAAAAACCCCCAAAACCCCCCAAATTGGCCCCACCCCCTTCCCCA
>NC_069428.1:41123892-41191392 GCF_026875155.1 Cherax quadricarinatus | reverse complement strand
CGTACACACTAGATTCCACACACCACTACGGTACGCACTAGACCCCACACACCACTACTGTGCACTCTGGACCCCACACACCACTACCGTACACACTAGAAGCCACACACCACTACCGTGCACTCTAGACCAAACACACCACTACCGTGCACTCTGAACATCACACACAACTCCTGTACATACTAGACCCCACACACCACTACCGTACAATCTGGACCCCACACAACACTACCATACACACTAGACCCCACACACCGTTACCGTGCACTCTGGACCCCACACACCACTACCGTACACACTAGACCTCACACACCACTACAGTGCACTCTGGACCCCAGACACCACTACACTACACACTACACCCCACTCACAACTACCGTTCACTCTGGACCCCACACACCACTACCGTACACACTAGACCCCACACACCACTACCGTGCACTCTGGACCCCACACACCACTACCGTACACACTAGACCCCACACACCACTACCGTACACACTAGACCCCACACGCCACTACCGTACACACCAGACCCCACACACCACTACCATGCACTCTGGACCCCACACACCACTACCGTACACACTTGACCCCACACATCACTACCGTACACACTAGACCCCACACACCACTATCGTGCACTCTGGACCCCACACACCACTACCGTACACACTAGACCCCACACACCACTACCGTGCACTCTGGACCCCACACACCACTACCGTACACTCTGAACATCACACACAACTCCCGTACACACTAGACCCCACACACCACTACCGTACAATCTGGACCCCACACAACACTACCGTACACACTAGACCCCACACACCGTTACCGTGCACTTTGGACCCCAAACACCACTACTGTACACACTAGACCCCACACACCACTACAGTGCACTCTGGACCCCACACACCACTACTGTACACTAGACCCCACTCTCCACTACCGTGCACTCTGGAACCCACACACCACTACCGTACACACTAGATCCCACACACCACTACCGTACACACTTGACCCCATACACCAGTAGTGTGCACTCTGGACATCACACACCACTACCGTACACACTAGATCCCACACACCACTACGGTACGCACTAGACCCCACAAACCACTACTGTGCACTCTGGACCCCACACACCACTACCGTACACACCAGATCCCACACACCACTACCGTACACACTAGACCCCACACATCACTACCGTGCACTCTGGACCCCACACACCAATAACGTGCACTCTGGACCCCACACACCACTACCGTACACACTAGACCCCATACACCACTACCGTGCACTCTGGACCCCAGACACCACTACCGTACACACTAGACCCCACACACCACTACCGTACACTCTGGACCTCACACACCACTACCGTACACTCTGCACCCCACACACCAATGCCCTACACTCCGGTCCCAACACTCCACTACCGTACAATCTGCACCCCACACACCACTACCGTACACTCTGGACCTCACACACCACTACCGTACACTCTGCACCCCACACACCACTACCGTACACTCTGGACCTCACACACCACTACCGTACACTCTGCACCCCACACACCACTACCGTACACTCTGCACGCCACACACCACTACCGTGCACTCTGGACCTCACACACCACTACCGTACACTCTGCACCCCACACACCACTACCGTACACTCTGGACCTCACACACCACTACCGTACACTCTGCACCCCACACACCAATGCCCTACACTCCGGTCCCAACACACCACTACCGTACAATCTGCAACCCACACACCACTACCGTACATAAATAACAAAAAAAAAAGGCACAATACCGTGACTGGAACGATACACAAATAACCCGCACATAAAAGAGAGAAGCTTACGACGACGTTTCGGTCCGACTTGGACCATTGACAAAGTCACACTAACCAGAAGTGGAGCAGGACGGCTATATATAGGCAGGAAGAGGTGGTGGTGGTAGTAGTAGTAGTAGTAGTACAAGAATGGTATATAATACCGACAAGATGAAATTAAGACGCATGCGCAACACCCGGGCATCCCTATCGTAGACGTTTCGCCATCCAGCCAGCCACTGGATGGCGAAACGTCCACTACAAAGACCACCAGATGCCGCACATGTGTCTTAATTTCATCAGTAGTTGTAGTAGTAGTAGAAGTAGAAGAGGTAGTAGTAGTGGTAGTGGTAGAAGAGGGAAATAAGGAGGGCGAGCCAGTCAAATACAAAGGAAGGGGAGCACTGCAAGAGAGCTAGGTGCCCAGTGAGGGAGAACAAGCGCACAGAGGTGGGTGAAAGGGGAAGTGGGAAATAAATGAAGAAGGAACAGAAACACGAGACAGAAGAGAGAAAGACAACCCAGAGAAGAAAAGGAAAGAGGAAAGGGGAAGAGGGAGAAGAAGAAAAAGAAAAAGAAAAAGAAAAAATGAGGAGTCAGGTTAAGTCACGGGTGTTCTGAAGTTTGGAGCATTTTACAATGTAGTGGGAGAGGAAGGCATCAGTAGGATGGCTATGATCTCTGACGTGACAGAAAAGAGCATTGTTAGTGTCGGCAAGCCTAACACTATTTTTGTGCTCCTTAAGTCTGTCAGAAAGAGATCGACCAGTTTCTCCGAAGTATTGAAGAGGACAGGAGGAGCAAGAAATAGAGTAGACACCAGGAACATCTGTAGAGGGAGGAGAGGGATGAACGAGATTAGTGCGAAGAGTGTTAGTCTGGCGGAAGGTAAGCTTGATGTCTAAGGGACGGAGAGAATTGTTGAGATTAGAAAGACCGGAAATGTAGGGAAGGCGGAGGATAGACGAGTTCCCAGGAGTAGAGAGTTTGGGAGAGAAGAAATTGCGTTTAGCACGTGAGAGGGCAGAGTCTATGAAATGGGAAGGGTAGCCAAGACGGACCGAAACGTCGTCGTAAGCTTCTCTCTTTTATGTGCGGGTTATTTGTGTACCACTACCGTACACTCTGCACCCCACACACCACTACCGTACACTCTGCACGCCACACACCACTACCGTACACTCTGCACCCCACACACCACTACCGTACACTCTGGACCTCACACACCACTACCGTACACTCTGCACCCAACACACCACTACCGTACACTCTGCACCCAACACACCACTACCGTACACTCTGCACCCAACACACCACTACCGTACACTCTGCACCCAACACACCACTACCGTACACTCTGCACCCAACACACCACTACCGTACACTCTGCACCCAACACACCACTACCGTACACTCTGCACCCCACACACCACTACCGTACACTCTGCACCCCACACACCACTACCGTACACTCTGCACCCCACACACCACTACCGTACACTCTGCACCCCACACACCACTACCGTACACTCTGCACCCAACACACCACTACCGTACACTCTGCACCCCACACACCACTACCGTACACTCCCGCACCCCACACACCACTACCGTACACTCTGCACCCCACACACCACTACCGTACACTCTGCACCCAACACACCACTACCGTACACTCTGCACCCAACACACCACTACCGTACACTCTGCACCCCACACACCACTACCGTACACTCTGCACCCAACACACCACTACCGTACACTCTGCACCCAACACACCACTACCGTACACTCTGCACCCAACACACCACTTCCGTACACTCTGCACCCAACACACCACTACCGTACACTCTGCACCCAACACACCACTTCCGTACACTCTGCACCCAACACACCACTACCGTACACTCTGCACCCAACACACCACTACCGTACACTCTGCACCCAACACACCACTACCGTACACTCTGCACCCAACACACCACTACCGTACACTCTGCACCCAACACAAACCCCTACCGTACACCTGCACCCAACACACCACTACCGTACACTCTGCACCCAACACACCACTACCGTACACTCTGCACCCAACACACACACCCTACACTCGCACCCTACACCACTACCGACACTCTGCACCCCCAAAACCACTACCGTACACTCTGCACCCAACACACCACTACCGTACACTCTGGACCCAACACACCACTACCGTACACCCCTGGACCCAACACACCACTACCGTACACTCTGCACCCAACACACCACTACCGTACACTCTGCACCCAACACACCACTACCGTACACTCTGCACCCAACACACCACTACCGTACACTCTGGACCCAACACACCACTACCGTACACTCTGCACCCAACACACCACTACCGTACACTCTGCACCCAACACACCACTACCGTACACTCTGCACCCAACACACCACTACCGTACACTCTGCACCCAACACACCACTACCGTACACTCTGCACCCCACACACCACTACCGTACACTCTGCACCCAACACACCACTACCGTACACTCTGGACCCAACACACCACTACCGTACACTCTGGACCCAACACACCACTACCGTACACTCTGCACCCAACACACCACTACCGTACACTCTGCACCCAACACACCACTACCGTACACTCTGCACCCAACACAAACCCCTACCGTACACTCTGGACCCAACACACCACTACCGTACACTCTGGACCCAACACACCACTACCGTACACTCTGCACCCAACACACCACTACCGTACACTCTGCACCCAACACACCACTACCGTACACTCTGCACCCAACACACCACTACCGTACACTCTGCACCCAACACACCACTACCGTACACTCTGCACCCAACACACACTACCGTACACTTGACCAACACACCACTACCGTACACCGGCCCAACACACCACTACCGTAACTGCACCCAACCCACACTACCGTAACATGGGCAACCCAACACACCACTACCGTACACTCTGGACCCAAACACCACTACCGTACACTCTGGACCCAACACACCACTACCGTACACTCTGCACCCAACACACCACTACCGTACACTCTGCACCCAACACACCACTACCGTACACTCTGCACCCAACACACCACGACTTAGCAGTTACATGATGGTTCAGCCACATCAAACTAGTTTATGGCAACATGAGACGCATTGATGGATCCGTGTAACCTAGACCCGTATGAAGGTAAAGAAATATTAGCTACCACAGTGGGGATACAACTACACTATGACAGTTGGGCTAGAAAAACGTAAACTACCATAATGAAGCTTCAGCAACATAAACAATCACAGTGGGGCTACAACGACATAAACAATCACAGTGGGGCTACAACGACAAAACATCACATGGGCTACAACAACATAACTATCACAGTGGGCTACAACAACATAAACTATCACAGTTGGGCTACAACAACATAAACTATCACAGTGGGGCTACAACGACATAAACTATCACAGTGGGGCTACAACGACATAAACAATCACAGTGGGGCTACAACGACATAAACAATCACAGTGGGGCTACAACGACATAAACTATCACAGTGGGGCTACGACAACATAAACTATCACAGTGGGGCTACAACAACATAAACTATCACAGTTGGGCTACAACAACATAAACTATCACAGTGGGGCTACGACAACATAAACTATCACAGTGGGGCTACAACAACATAAACTATCACAGTGGGGCTACAACAACATAAACTATCACAGTGGGGCTACAACAACATAAAATATCACAGTTGGGCTACAACAATATAAACTATCACAGTGGGGCTACAACAACATGAACTATCACAGTGGGGCTACAACAACATAAGCTATCGCAGTGGGGCTACAACAACATAAAGTATCGCAGTGGGGCTACAACAACATAAACAATCACAGTGGGGCTACAACAACATAAAGTGTAACAGTGGGGCACAACAACATAAAGTGTAACAGTGGGGCTAGAACAACATTAAGTGTAACAGTGGGGCTACAACAACATAAAGTGTAACAGTGGGGCTACAAAAACATTAAGTGTAACAGTGGGGCTACAACGACATAAAGTGTAACAGTGGGGCTACAACAACATTAAGTGTAACATTGGGGCTCCGACAACATAAAGTGTAACAGTGGGGCTACAACAACATTAAGTGTAACAGTGGGGCTACAACAACATTAAGTGTAACAGTGGGGCTACAAAAACATTAAGTGTAACAGTGGGGCTACAACAACATAAAGTGTAACAGTGGGGCTACAACAACATAAAGTGTAACAGTGGGGCTACAACAACATAAATTATCACAGTCGGGCTACATCAACATAAACTATCACAGTGCGACTACAAAAACATAAAGTATCACAGTGGGGCTACAACTACATAAACTATCACAGTGGGGCTACAACAACATGAACTATCACAGTGGGGCTACAACAGCATAAGCTATCACAGTGGGGCTACGACAACATAAAGTATCGCAGCGGGGCTACAACAACATAAGCAATCACAGTGGGGCTACAACAACATAAAGTGTAACAGTGGGGCTACGACAACATAAAGTGTAACAGTGGGGCTACAACAACATTAGGTGCAACATTGGGGCTACAACAACATTAAGTGTAACAGTGGGGCTACAACAACATTAAGTGTAACAGTGGGGCTACAACAACATAAAGTGTAACAGTGGGGCTACAAAAACATTAAGTGTAACAGTGGGGCTACAACAACATAAAGTGTAGCAGTGGGGCTACAACAACATTAAGTGTAACAGTGGGGCTACAACAACATAAAGTGTAACAGTGGGGCTACAACAACGTAAAGTGTAACAGTGGGGCTACAACAACATTAAGTGTAACAGTGGGGCTACAACAACATTAAGTGTAACAGTGGGGCTACAACAACATTAAGTGTAACAGTGGGGCTACAACATCATTAAGTGTAACAGTGGGGCTACAACAACATAAAGTGTAACAGTGGGGCTACAACATTAAGTGTAACATTGGGGCTACAACAACATAAAGTGTAACAGTGGGGCTACAACAACATAAAGTGTAACAGTGGGGCTACAGCAACATTAAGTGTAACAGTGGGGCTACAACAACATAAATTATCACAGTGCGGCTACAAAAACATAAAGTATCACAGTGGGGCTACAACAACATAGAGTATCACAGTGGGGCTACAACCACATTGAGTATCACAGTGGGGCTACAACAACATAGAGTATCACATTGAGGCTACAACAACATAAATTATCACAGTGGGGCTACAACAACATAGAGTATCACAGTGGGGCTACAACAACATAATCTATCACAGTGGGGCTACATCAACAAACACTATCACAGTGGGGCTACAACAATATAAACTATCGCAGAGGGGCTATAACTACATAAACTATCACAGTGGGGCTACAACAACATAAATTATCACAATGGGGCTACAACAACATAAACTATCACAGTGGGGCTACAACAACATAAATTATCACAGTGGGGCTACATCTACATAAACTATCACAGTGGGGCTTCAACAACATAAATTATCACAGTGGGGCTACAACAACATAAACTATCACAGTGGGGCTACAACAACATAAATTATCACAGTGGGGCTACAACATAAACTATCACAGTGGGACTACAACAACATGAACTATCACAGTGGGACTACAACAACATGAACTATCACAGTGGGACTACAACAACATGAACTATCACAGTGGGGCTACAACAACATAAACTATCACAGTGGGACTACAACAACATAAACTATCACAGTGGGACTACAACAACATGAACTATCACAGTGGGACTACAACAACATGAACTATCACAGTGGGACTACAACAACATAACCTATCACAGTGGGACTACAACAACATAACCTATCACAGTGGGACTACAACAACATGAACTATCACAGTGGGACTACAACAACATAACCTATCACAGTGGGACTACAACAACATGAACTATCACAGTGGGACTACAACAACATGAACTATCACAGTGGGGCTACAACAACATAAACTATCACAGTGGGACTACAACAACATGAACTATCACAGTGGGACTACAACAACATAACCTATCACAGTGGGACTACAACAACATGAACTATCACAGTGGGACTACAACAACATGAACTATCACAGTGGGGCTACAACAACATAAACTATCACAGTGGGACTACAACAACATAACTATCACAGTGGGACTACAACAACATGAACTATCACAGTGGGCTACAACAACATAAACTATCACAGTGGGACTACAACAACATGAAACTATCACAGTGGGACTACAAACATAACATCACGTGGGACTAAACAACATGAACTATCACAGTGGGACTACAACAACATAACCTATCAGAGTGGGACTACAACAACATGAACTATCACAGTGGGGCTACAACAACATGAACTATCACAGTGGGGCTACAACAACATGAACTATCACAGTGGGACTACAACAACATGAACTATCACAGTGGGACTACAACAACATAACTATCACAGTGGGCTACAACAACATGAACTATCACAGTGGGACTACAACAACATGAACTATCACAGTGGGACTACAACAACATGAACTATCACAGTGGGACTACAACAACATGAACTATCACAGTGGGGCTACAACAACATAAACTTCCACAGTGGGTTTCACATGACATATCTGCACAACATGTAAAGCTATCTTATTGTGACTCTTATTGGACACTGGTCATAAAATAACACTTCTTCCTTCAATAGAACGCACACACTCTATTCGTTAATAAAACAAAAAAAATATCGTTCCAACATCAATAAAATAAGTAAAAGTTTTACGTCAAATGAGCACAAGTGTTTTCTCTATCAATATACTCAAACACTTTCTCCATCAATAAAAAGAAATCTAGCCATCTGTGAAACAAAATTCTTAGCTATCAATAAAACAGAACCTAGCCTGTCAATAAAGAAACCTTTCCCTCCATCAATAAAACGAACACCTGATCTCAAACTATGAAACGAACGCTTGTCATCAATAAATAATAAAGCAAACACATTCAGAACAATGAAACAACTGCCATCCTTGAATAAAACAAGTGACGTGAATGAGATACACATCATTTATCTAGTAACAAAATAACATGCTCCCTCTATCAATAACATAACACTTGATGTTATTAATAAAAGAAGACACATCTGAGTCGAATAAATAAAAGCAACTCTAGCTTGCCATCAATAAAAGGAAACACCTCTCTCGTCTATAAAGGAACACCTGATCCCGTCTAATAAAGGAACACCTGATCCCGTCTAATAAAGGAACACCTGATCCCGTCTAATAAAGGAACACCTGATCCCGTCTAATAAAGGAACACCTGATCCCGTCTAATAAAGGAACACCTGATCCCGTCTAATAAAGGAAACACCTGATCCCGTCTAATAAAGGAACACCTGATCCCGTCTAATAAAGGAACACCTGATCCCGTCTAATAAAGGAACACCTGATTCCGTCTAATAAAGGAACACCTAATCCCGTCTAATAAAGGAACACCTGACCCGTCTAATAAAGAACACCTGATCCCATCTAATAAAGGAACACCTGATCCCATCTAATAAAGGAACACCTGACCCATCTAATAAAGGAACACCTGATTCCGTCTAATAAAGGAACACCTGATCCCGTCTAATAAAGGAACACCTGATCCCATCTAATAAAGGAACACCTGATCCCATCTAATAAAGGAACACCTGATCCCATCTAATAAAGGAACACCTGATCCCGTCTAATAAAGAATCACCTCCCCATCACTAAAGAAACACATGTTTTCATAAAAATGAAGGAACACACGGATCATAGGCACCTGCTCCACAACAATAAAGGCACACCTGCATCCCATCAAAAAAAAAAAGGAACTCTTACTTCCCATCAGTAAAGGAACACCTACCTCAAATCAACGTAAGACACACCTGCATTACTGCATTAGACAGCACCTGCAGCCCGTCACCAAAACATAACCTTCCCCTCCCTCTAACAATGAAAATATAATTAGTAACAAATAAGCTCTCAGGGGTTACGCACTAAAAAACTGGGTAGTGCATTTAATTCTATAGAATTACAATATACACACATTAAATCTTAAATGCCGGTCTACAAAAACTACCTGAATATGAGATCCAATGAAATGCATGAGGGGAGACTAATGTAAACAACGTTTACAGAACAATGTATTTTGCTAGGACAAAAGTCATGCTAATGTAATGTTGTATAGTGCTATTGCATGATGTATTGAATTCCAAGCTCACCCACTACAGCATGTCAGGTTGTATACTCCAAGAAGTGTATGTTATCCGGTGCATATGCTATCAGAAGTGAATGTCTCTCGGTGTATCTACACTGAGAGCTAGTTTTAATTCACATGTTAGGCTCTGAAGCATCCTTGACTGGTGGTGAATAAGGTACATGCAGACGTAATGGCCTCTCAGGTAGTCGGCTGGTTTTAAAGGCACATACCCAAGCAAGCAGCCAACCACCAACATCGCTTTACGTCCTTGATAGAAGTATCAAAATAAGCTTAGTTATTATATAGCAAAATATGAGAAGCATATCTATAAATATACTGTCGTCATGCGCAGAAAATCGCTAATCCGATGGTAGATTTATTTACACGTGATATATATTTGAATATCAATAAAAATCAGTAGCCAGTTAAGCTGGCCCAGTTGGTAATGTATCTTACTGTACATAAACCGGTGATACTCCAGGGGTTAAACCTCGTCTCGGCTAGACACGGCGCTCAGCTTCATTGGAGCACTAAACCGGTAGGGACCATATTGTGCCTGGGAAATGGAGGGCATTAAGGCTCGATTCAAGGAATTAGAGCACATATTGAGTTCCTTAGAACAAGAATCCCTCAGCACCATTAAGGAACTTCCCTTGAATGGTTAAGTGTTTACCAGTTGTTACACTCAGTGACTAACAGTTCAATATCATCGATGTTATGTAGCATCACATTCACATTATATTTTGCATAACGAGTGAATTGCAGAGCTGCGATGTCGAACTTATAAAGACAGCAATAAATTCCAGCAATAAAGGCAAAAAAAAATTATTGCTTTAAAAGAGTTGTAGACTTATTTATCAGTCGGCCAAAACGTTCTTCATCAATTCGACAGTCCTATGCCTTTTTTTGCAATGAACATTTTTGGAAATTTTTGAAGAACTAAATGAACCGCTCGCTATTAGTGCTTCCTGTGAATAAATAATGATGACTACATTTTCTGTTAGGAAAATATGTTTCCATATAAACATTATTATAATTGTAAATACTTGCAGAAATTCGATGTATTTCTCTCGACAATTTCAGCCTGCTAACATGCATTGAGCCGCAGCGTAACACTCATATAAAGTCCAAGAGCTGGAGCTTAGAACCCTTATGAGATTCTGTATATTTAGTTCAACTCACTCAAGAGGCCCAGAGCTGTCGCTCAATACCTTTAAGACGTATAAGAAATGTATAAGAAATCTCAAGGTGAACAATGATGTTACATCACTGTTTAAGAGGAAGTAAGTCGGTACCATCAACAGGTTCGAAAACTTACCAAAACGTAAAAATAAAATCCATAATTTTTACCTACCTAAAATATTCCTGGTATTTGACATGGTTAATTTCCAGCTCTTGTAACTTACGTGGACGCTGCCTTGGCTTCCTGACCGAGATGAACTATATCTCATTGGCCTTTGTTAAGAGTTGTGATGGAACCTCTTGCGTTTTTTGAGGGGTGTTGAGGTACATCTGCTGAGACGCTTGAGTTATAGCTCCTGGGCACCTTGAAGGTGTGGAGCTACGCATTCTGGACGTCATTAGGGTGTTGAGGTACAGCTCCTGCGCTTCTTGAAGGTTAACTTGAGGACACCGAGCAATGGATCGTAGACCTCTAGAAGATATTGAGCCACAGCACTTGAGCCTGGTGAAAATGTTGGCCTACAGCTCCTGAACTTTCTGAGGGTGTTAATAGCTCCAGAGCATCCTAATGGTGGAGGGAAATAATATAAAATACCGACACGGTGGAAAAAGAGATACGAATGTTGTATAATGCGATCCTTGACTGGCAACGTTTCGCCCACACAGTGGGCTTTATCAGGTCACAGACAGATCTGTTTCCGACTTGATGCACGAAATGTGTCAATAAACGATCGCACTATATTACATTCATGCCTTTTGTAGATACTGAGCTACGGTTGAAAGGAAAGGTTCGGAGACAACAACCAGAATGGGAAATTGATTTTTTTTTCATTCTGGCAGAATTGCTAATCTTTTCTTCCTTTCTCATAAGTACGTAAACTGACAAATAAATTTTGTGAATTTTAACTTTCGTTCAGTATGCTCATTCCTTTACTTCCATGTGTAATATTTCCCTTCAGCCTAAAGAGGCTTAGTCCGACACCGGGGGGGGGGGGAGGGGGGGAAGATAACACCACAATCATTTAAATATGTTAGGTGACTAGGATTACCGAAGTCGAGGATATCTCTCTCGGCGGCCGCACGGTCCAGAAATATAGATAGCCGTGGCTGGGTTATCAACGTACTCAGCTCGTTGGGTATGTTTTGTTACCCCTGCTGCCCCTGCTCACCTAGCTGTAAGCAGGCACCTGGCTGTTAGCCGACTGTTGTTGGTGGCATCCCAGGGGAGTATATAACAGGCTTAAACCTGTTATTTTCCATTCTTGCCCTTCTGGAGGATTCACGAGTCACTATATGTACACCAGAGGCTGTACACTGTTCTCTGGCCTTATGTTAACCTATGGCATAGTTCATTTCATGAAACATTTAATTTATTTAAAGATATACTATCTTTTACATCTCATGTACATTTAAAGACAGTTACTTCTACAATGTTAAAAAGATATTTTGTCTTTGTGTATATAAACGTGTTTTTCATATATTCAGGTCATAAACATTTGTCAGAAATGTTTATGACTTGATTTCACTGGTTTTTCATTATTTATTTCAAAAATCTAAAATGATAGATTTTCATGTGATATATATAAAAATAATCATAACAACCTAAGCTTTACAAAGATCAGATCCAAAGAGGCATCCTCAGGAAGAATAAAGTCACAGTACCGTGAGTGGAACAGTTCACCAAAAAGCCGCACTTAGGAGGCGAGGAACCTAATTATTACAGGCTCCTGTGATACGTGCGGGATTATGGGTAAGAGGCTTTCTTAAGTTACCGTAACGAAAAAGAATAAAAGCATAAGGGAAAAAACTAGCGGGATACCGAAATAAATTAAATAGTTTATGGGTTGTGCCAGAAAACTTCTGCCTAAACACCATGGAAGGAACGTGTGTATGTCATCTTAGAGAGCATCATCAGCTGCTGACTATGATAACATTACTGATACATGATTTTTCTCGATTACCTCTTTATTCCTCTCGCATATCTCTGTTTCTGCAGTTTCTCCGTTATTGCTCACCTCCGTTTTATTTACTATATTATTTCTCACTGCTTTAGAGTCTTTCTTCATGCATCACACATTCTTTCTTCCGTCTGTGTCCTCCTGCATTCTTTCTCGCCTTCCTACCTTCCCTCCGCCTAGTCTCACCAGCGCGATCACTTGACATCAATGTCTCCCCCGCCGCTACCAGCCAGTCTTCAGCCTGAGCCATCCTCTGAGATGGTAATTCCCATGTAATAGTAACTCCTGCTCAGTTCTAATGAAACCTTTGAAGTTGCCGTACCTGCTGAAGCTTCAGTGGAATAATTGACGAAATCCCACTGAAGTCTCACAACTCAGGCTGAAAGATTTCAGCAGTGTATGGAATTCCTCCTGAGTGATGGAATATGACAGGGGAATATAACTAGCTTCCGTTCCCACTATGCAAGTGTTGCAGTGAATAGGTAAGCAGCACACTGCTGATGTATGCGGATTTGCTTAAAAAATAGTGTTCCTGAGACTATCACCACCAAGACTATCACCAAGACTATCACCAAGACTATCACCAGGACTATCACCACCAAGATTGTCACCAAGACTATCACTAAGACTATCACCAAGACTATCACCAAAACTATCACCAAGACTATCACCAAGACTATCACCAAGACTATCACCAAGACTATCACCAAGACTATCACCAAGACTATCACCAAGACTATCACCAAGACTATCACCACCAAGATTGTCACCAAGACTATCACCAAGACTATCACCAAGACTATCACCAAAACTATCACCAAGACTATCACCAAGACTATCACCAAGACTATCACCAAGACTATCACCAAGACTATCACCAAGACTATCACCAAGACTATCACCACCAGGATAACCCTGACAGTGTTACCACCACTTTCACATTATTACTACTTTCAAAACCTTCACAATGTTACCACCACTTTCACCATTTTCACAGTGTTACCATCATCTTCAAAGTGTTGCCAACAAATTCACAGTGTTAAAATCACCTTCACAGTGTTGCCAACACCTTCACAGCTTTACCACCACCTTCACAGTGTTGCCACCCCTTCACAGTTATGCCACGACCTTCACAGCATTACCAACATTTTCACAGTATTACCATCACGTTCACAGTGTTGCCAACACCTTCTCATGCAACACGTAGTCAAGTCTCTCATGCATTATTGATCACATGGCTTCCTATTCCCTTCCTCTTCTCAAACTTGTATCTTGTCTTCCCTTTAATTTTTCTCTCTCCTCTCTCTCTCTCTCTCTCTCTCTCACTCTTCTTCTCTCTCCTCTCTTCTCTCTCTCTCTCTCTCTCTCTCTCTCTCTCTCTCTCTCTCTCTCTCTCTGACTTTCTCATTCGAAACATGGAAACACGTATCACTCGTTTTTCAGCTGTTTCGTTGAATTCCTCGCTCAGCCTGAGGCATTTTATTGCATACCCTAGATTCTGACGACGGTTTGTGTATATAGTCCTCAAGCTCTTCTTCCTACCCTTCCACAACTGTATACACACACTCACATGCACACACACACACATATATTGCGTGTGTGTGTGTGTGTGTGTGTGTGTGTGTGTGTGTGTGTGTGTGTGTGTGTGTGTGTGTGTGTGTGTGTGTGTGTGAGTATGTGTGTGTGTGTGGTGTGTGTGTGTGTATGTGTGTGGGTGTGAGTGTTTGTGTTTTAGTTATGTTGTGTTTTTGAGGTCAGGTGCTACTATAATTCTAGTTTTTATTTAGTTTTAAGAGTAAGTCTTGTGAAGCACTATGCTCGTAACTATGTCTTGAGTGTTAAGTAACATATGGGTGGAGAGAAGGTCGGCTCTGGAGAAGCTATCAACGCGGCTCTCGGATGAGTTAATCAGCGCAGCCGTGTCATTCAGCAGCGGTGTGATGAGGTCGTTTAGTTGTGGCAGAAGCGAGAATATCGCAGGAGGAACGAGGTACTTAAGAGGTTACTGGAGAGGGACAACCTGTAGTATCAGTAAAGAGAATGAGAGAAAGAGGAGGAAACTTTGAGAAAGAGAGAGAGAGGGAGAGAGACACAGACAGAGACAGACAGATAGATTAGGAAAAAGAGAGAGAGAGAGAGAGAGAGAGAGAGAGAGACCATTATTAAGACATATATCAGAAAAACTTTCAAACATTATTGAGCTTCCCCTTGATAAAAATTAACCATAGCACTATTTAGCTATTGCTACTTTTCCTATCTGGACATATTCAGTCACAGCAGCAAAGCACCTGACTCTGTCATCCTCTCTCACACTGTCACGCTGCTAGCATGAAAACAACAAAGCTGAAACAACTTCAAATTTGATATGCAGCATTTGAGCGAGTCCTCACATTTGCCTTGTTTCAGCTATGTGATTGCATCACTGAGTGCATCACTGATTGCATCACTGATTGCATCACTGATTGCATCACTTGGAGAACATAAGAAAAGGAAAAGCCTCCCCATAACATGGCTTTCCACCAGACATGATTGTCTGTGAATTGAAGAAGTCAAGCACTGTGCCATCACAGGAAATGAGTATGACACATGTGCAGCACCTGGGTGTCTTACCTCGGTAAAGGTACCCCAGGAGTTGCATATGTGTCTCATTCATCAATTTTGTGGATCTCTTTACCATTAATGCAATAATACAAGTCCCTGAACGAGATAACCAACCACATGGTTGCTAAAAATGTATCAAGGTGATAATAAGGCAAAATGTGCATGATATTCAAGATATATTCATACAAAAACATTGCTGAGAGGATGCGCTAGGCACCTAGCATCGCCTCTAGTTCATACCAAAGATTCTTAGCACAGAGTGTGGATCTCCTGTGAAAGAAGACAAATGTAGCTTATTTCTTGACAGAAAGAACCGAGAGATAATATCAGTGTTGCTTCTCGCAATCGAGGGTACGAATGTTGAGACAGAAAACATACAACAAATGTCAGCATTTTATTTATTATAGCTTGCTACTGTCTGTCTGTTAAAAGAACTTCAGTAAAAAATCACGCCACAGCTGGTCTATTATACCGCTAGTCACCAGAAGAATCGAAGTGTTTTGTGTAGTTGGTATAGATATTCTGGGTGTCTTTGACCGGTTACAACACAGAGGCAACCTTGATTCACAGACATAGTGCCACAAGACACGGTATTAAACTGACGATTTGCTCAAGGAGAACTTCACCGTCACTTGAGGAAGCTCTTCTTAAGTGAAGCGTTCTCTTCAGAAATGTTCGCTCTGCTCTAATGATCGTCAACTGATCGCCTACAAGTACTAGGAACCTCTGGTCATACTAAACCTGAGGTGATTATGAATGGCTCATAGTGAAAATCAGATAATGATCGCCGGAGCACAACGAGAAAATGTGCTTAGCCATTATTATGGAATGTTGACTTCAACGACGTACTTTCAGTTCATCCCTGAATCCCGTGTTTCAACAGACGACATCTGAACATTAACTTACGCAAGAGAGGAGATGCTATTGCCTTCACCCACATGTGTCACCAGCTTACAGCTCTTTCTGAGAGGAGAGAGAGATAGCAGGCTGTTGTTATATTTAAAAAAAAATAAATAACAAATGTCTGTAGAGAGTATGATGTTAATCCAAGAATATGTGCAATACTGAATGGAAAAGTCTAAATGCCAACCGACGAAGATGATATTTGCAATTACCATAAAGAATCTGTGATGAATCTTGTGAAACTTGACACGAACAGCTTTAAGGTGTAACTTGTATTTCTTCCAAAACAGAAGCTGCAATACACTGTATGAGGGACATAAACAACACATATCTAACTTGAGTGTGTACTGTTTATGAGCTTACTGAAAATTTCCTTCTAGACAAGTTAGAGAGCCGTGCAGGGAGAGAAACGTTCCGCCAGCCAATGGCTTCGTCAGTCATGTGCAAATAAACGGTGGAAACGTTTCCAGAATAAAGATACCCAGATGTTGCACAAGTTTCTCACTCATCAACTTACCGTTTTCTTTAAACATTTATTCAAAGACGACACGTTTCGTTATTTCAGCAAGGCTTTCCACTCTTGGCAGACCAGTGTTGTCAAGGTGTTCCACCTGGGTAACCTTGGTGGACACCCAAGATAATCCGAGTGGAGCACCTGGTTGTTGCAGCAAGAACGAGCAGCCATCGGTGGTTTAACACCTGGTTCTTGCAGCAAGAACGAGCAGCCATCGGTGGTTTAACACCTGGTTCTTGCAGCAAGAACGAGCAGCCATGGGTGGTTTAACAACTGGTTGTTGCAGCAAGAACGAGCAGCCATCGGTGGTTTAACACCTGGTTCTTGCAGCAAGAACGAGCAGCCATCGGTGGTTAACACCTGGTTGTTGCAGCAAGAACGAGCAGCCATGGGTGGTTTAACACCTGGTTCTTGCAGCAAGAACGAGCAGCCATGGGTGGTTTAACACCTGGTTATTGCAGCAAGAACGAGCAGCCATCGGTGGTTTAACACCTGGTTCTTGCAGCAAGAACGAGCAGCCATGGGTGGTTTAACACCTGGTTCTTGCAGCAAGAACGAGCAGCCATCGGTGGTTTAACACCTGGTTCTTGCAGCAAGAACGAGCAGCCATGGGTGGTTTAACACCTGGTTCTTGCAGCAAGAACGAGCAGCCATCGGTGGTTTAACACCTGGTTCTTGCAGCAAGAACGAGCAGCCATCGGTGGTTTAACACCTGGTTCTTGCAGCAAGAACGAGCAGCCATCGGTGGTTTAACACCTGGTTCTTGCAGCAAGAACGAGCAGCCATCGGTGGTTTAACACCTGGTTCTTGCAGCAAGAACGAGCAGCCATCGGTGGTTTAACACCTGGTTGTTGCATTAAGAACGAGCACTCATGGGTGGTTTAACACCTGGTTGTTGCAGCAAGAACGAGCAGCCATGGGTGGTTTAACACCTGGTTGTTGCAGCAAGAACGAGCAGCCATGGGTGGTTTAACACCTGGTTGTTGCAGCAAGAACGAGCACCCATGGGTGGTTTAACACCTGGTTGTTGCAGCAAAAACGAGCAGCCATGGGTGGTTTAACACCTGGTTGTTGCAGCAAGAACGAGCAGCCATGGGTGGTTTAACACCTGGTTCTTGCATCAAAAACGAGCAGCCATGGGTGGTTTAACACCTGGTTGTTGCAGCAAGAACGAGCAGCCATGGGTGGTTTAACACCTGGTTGTTGCAGCAAGAACGAGCACCCATGGGTGGTTTAACACCAGGTTGCTGCAGCAAGATCGAGCAGGTATCGGTGGTTTAACACCTGGTTGTTGCAGCAAGAGCAAGCAGCCATCGGTGGTTTAACACCTGGTTGCTGCAGCAAGATCGAGAAGGTATCGGTGGTTTAACACCTGGTTGTTGCAGCAAGATCGAGCAGCCATAGGTGGTTTAACATCTGGTTGTTGCAGCAAGAACGAGCACCCATGGGTGGTTTAACACCTGGTTGTTGCAGCAAGAACGAGCAGCCATGGGTGGTTTAACACCTGGTTGTTGCAGCAAGAACGAGCAGCCATCGATGGTTTAACACCTAGTTGTTGCAGCTAGAGCAAGCAGCCATGGGTGGTTTAACACCTGGTTGTTGCAGCAAGATCGAGCAGCCATAGGTGGTTTAACACCTGGTTGCTGCAGCAAGATCGAGCAGGTATCGGTGGTTTAACACCTGGTTGTTGCAGCAACATCGAGCAGCCATTTTTGGTTTAACACCTGGTTGCTGCAGCAAGAACGAGCAGGTATCGGCGATTTAACACCTGGTTGTTGCAGCAAGATCGAGCAGCCACAGGTGGTTTAACACCCGGTTGCTGCAGCAAGACCGAGCAGGTATCGGTGGTTTAACACCTGGTTGCTGCAGCAAGATCGAGCAGCCATAGGTGGTTTAACACCTGGTTGCTGCAGCAAGACCGAGCAGGTATCGGTGGTTTAACACCTGGTTGCTGCAGCAAGAGCGAGCAGCCATGGGTGGTTTAACACCTGGTGGTTACAGCAAGAGCGAGAACCCATGGGTGGTTTAACACCTGGTTGTTGCAGCAAGAGCGAGAAGCCATCAGTGGTTTAACACCTGGTTGTTACAGAAAGAGCGAGCAGCATGGGTGGTTTAACACCTGGTTGTTAAACCACCCATGGCGAGCAGCCATGTACGGTTTTTCACTATCATAGATTTATTAGCAATAAGTCATTTTCCGAATGACTTACAAGTCGAAATATTTTTAAACAACATTTGAACATTAAATAAATTAAGTCGTCTGACTAATATGTGACGAGCATCGTACAAGGAATGAGAGCCATTCCTCAGAGTCAAGGAATGAAACGCTAACTTCATTTCCATGGATCAAGAGCTCTTCACAACTGTTAAAAGCTTCACTTCGAAAGAAATCTGTTGCCGTTTATAAGGGTCTTGAGAGCTCCATCCCAGCTGACGGAGCCACGAGTCCAGCTTCTCTGTGACCAGGAGGAAAATATTGCCCAGATTTAGATAGAAAATTGAAGAGCAACGAAAATTCCTTGAAGGAATAAAACAGAATTAGGTGTGGTGGACTCTCTGCATAATTAATTTTAATTTTTAAGAACCCAACTGATAATAAGTTACTTTGTCTGATTTGTTTTTTGGGTTACCGCTGGTTCTCTACACATATGCTGTTATCTATGATAATCTATTTAACTGTATTAATGTACACCTGAATAAACTTACTAAATAGCCAGATGTTCACACTCCGCCAGAGACGGTGACCGGCTTCCACCATAGCCGTAGAATCAATGCCCAATATTTTATATCAAGCGTGCTGTAAAAATATGGATTTAATTCTAATTCCTGGACGCAAATAACCATTTATATGATAAACTAGGAATATAAAATGATTTATCAATCCACAAATGACAGTACATTGATGTAGTCATCAGGGAAGGTATGTTTACAGTCATCAGGGAAGGTATGCTTACAGTCATCAGGGAAGGTATGCTTACAGTCATCAGGGAAGGTATGCTTAAAGTAATCAGGGGAGGTATGATTACAGTCATCAGGGAGGGTATGCTTACAGTCAGCAGCGAAGGTTGTGCTTACACTCATCATGGAAAGTATGCTTACAGTCATCAGGGAAGGCATGTTACAGTCATCAGGGAAGGAAGACTTACAGTCATCAAGGAAGGTTATGCCTACAGTCATCAGCGAAGGATATGCTTACACTCATCATGGAAAGTATGCTTACAGTCATCAGGGAAGGTATGCTTACAGTCATCAGGGAAGGTATGCTTACAGTCATCAGGGAAGGTAATACTTACAGTCCAACAGGGAAGGTATGCTTACGGGTCATCAAGGAAGGTTATACTTACAGTCAACAGGGAAGGTATGCTTACAGTCATCAGGGAAGGTATACTTACAGTCAACAGGGAAGGTATGCTTACAGTCATCAGGGAAGGTATACTTACAGTCAACAGGGAAGGTATGCTTACAGTCATCAAGGAAGGAAGGCTTACAGTCATCAGGGAAGGTATGCTTAAAGTCATCAGGGAAGGTATACTTACAGTCAACAGGGAAGGTATGCTTACAGTCATCAAGGAAGGTATGCTTACAGTCATCAGGTAAGGTATACGTACAGTCATCAGAGAAGGTATGCTTACAGTCATCAGGGAAGGTATACTTACAGTCATCATCAGTTAAGGTATGTTTGCAGTCATCAGTTAAGATATTCTTACAGTCATCAGGAGAGGAATGCTTGCAGTCATCAGGGAAGGTATGCTTACAATCATCAGGGAAGGTATGCTTACAGTCATAAGGGAAGGTATGATTGCAGTCATCAGGAGAGGTATGCTTACAGTCATCAGGGAAGATATGCTTACAGTAATCAGGGAAGGAATACTTACAGTCATCAGGGGAGGTATGCTTACAGTCATCAGGGAAGATATGCTTACAGTAATCAGGGAAGGAATACTTACAGTCATCAGGGGAGGTATGCTTACAGTCATCAGGGAATATATGCTTACAGTAATCAGGGAAGGAATACTTACAGTCATCAGGGGAGGTATGCTTACAGTCATCAGGGAAGATATGCTTACAGTCATCAGGGAAGATATGCTTACAGTCATCAGGGAAGGTATGCTTACAGTCATCAGGGAAGATATGCTTACAGTCATCAGGGAAGGTATGCTTACAGTCATCAGGAAAGGTATGCTTACAGTCATCAGTGAAGGTATGCTTAAAGTAATCAGGGGAGGTATGATTACAGTCATCAGGGAGGGTATGCTTACAGTCATCAGGGAAGGTATACTTACAGTCATCAGGGAAGGTATGCTTACAGTCATCAGGGAAGGTATGCTTACAGTCATCAGGAAAGGTATGCTTACAGTCATCAGGGAAGGTATGCTTAAAGTAATCAGGGGAGGTATGATTACAGTCATCAGGGAAGGTATGCTTAAAGTAATCAGGGAAGGTATGCTTACAGTCATCAGGAAAGGTATGCTTACAGTCATCAGGGAAGGTATGCTTAAAGTAATCAGGGGAGGTATGACTACAGTCATCAGGGAAGGTATGCTTAAAGTAATCAGGGGAGGTATGATTACAGTCATCAGGGAGGGTATGCTTACAGTCATCAGGGAAGGTATACTTACAGTCATCAGGGAAGGTACACTTACAGTCATCAGGGAAGGTATGCTTACAGTCATCAGGGAAAGTATGCTTACAGTCATCAGGTAAGGTACACTTACAGTCATCACGGAAGGTATGCTTACAGTCATCAGGTAAGGTACACTTACAGTCATCAGGGAAGGTATGCTTACAGTCATCAGGGAAGGTATGATTACAGTCATCAGGGAAGGTATGCTTACAGTCATCAGGGAAGGTATGCTTACAGTCATCAGGGAAGGTATGCTTACAGTCATCAGGGAAGGTATGCTTACAGTCATCAGGGAAGGTATGCTTACAGTCATCAGGGAAGGTATGCTTACAGTCATCAGGGAAGGTATACTTACAGTCATCAGGGAAGGTATGCTTACAGTCATCAGGGAAGGTATACTTACAGTCATCAGGGAAGGTATGCTTACAGTCATCAGGGAAGGTATGCTTACAGACATCAGGAAAGGTATACTTACAGTCATCAGGGAAGGTATGTTTACAGTCATCAGGGAAGGTATGAGAACCAGTGTCAGGTGTTTATATGAGACAGTGTCAGGTGTTTATATAAGACAGTGTCAGGTGTTTATATGAGACAGTGTCAGGTGTCCATATGAACCAGTGTCAGGTGTTTATATGAGACAGTGTCAGGTGTTTATATGTGATAGTGTCAGGTGTTTATATGAGACAGTGTCAGGTGTTTATATGGGACAGTGTCAGGTGTTTATATGAACCAGTGTCAGGTGTTTATATGAGACAGTGTCAGGTGTTTATATGAGACAGTGTCAGGTGTTTATATGAGACAGTGTCAGGTGTTTATATGAGACAGTGTCAGGTGTTTATATGAACCAGTGTCAAGGTGTTTATATGAGACCAGTGTAAAGGTGTTTATATTAGCAGTGTCAGGTGGTTTATATGAGACAGTGTCAGGTGTTTATATGAGACAGTGTCAGGTGTTTATATGAGACAGTGTCAGGTGTTTATATGAGACAGTGTCAGGTGTTTATATTAGCCAGTGTCAGGTGTTTATATGAACCAGTGTCAGGTGTTTATATCAGACAGTGTCAGGTGTTTATATTAGCCAGTGTCAGGTGTTTATATGAGGCAGTGTCATGTGTTTATATTAGCCAGTGTCAGGTGTTTATATGAACCAGTGTCAGGTGTTCATATGAACCAGTGTCAGGTGTTTATATGAACTAGTGTTAGGTGTTTATATGAGCCAGTGTAAGGTGTTTATATGAGCCAGTGTCAGGTGTTTATATGAGCCAGTGTCAGGTGTTTATATGAGCCAGTGTCAGGTGTTTATATGAACCAGTGTCAGGTGTTTATATGAACCAGTGTCAGGTGTTTATATGAACCAGTGTCAGGTGTTTATATGAGCCAGTGTCAGGTGTTTATATGAACCAGTGTCAGGTGTTTATATGAACCAGTGTCAGGTGTTTATATGAACTAGTGTTTGGTGTTTATATGAATCAGTGTCAGGTGTTTATATGAGCCAGTGTCAGGTGTTTATATGAGCCAGTGTTAGGTGTTTATATGAGCCTGTATCAGGTGTTTATATGAGCCAGTGTCAGGTGTTTATATGAGCCAGTGTCAAGTGTTTATATGAACCAGTGTCAGGCGTTTATATGAACCAGTGTTAGGTGTTCATATGAGCCAGTGTCAAATGTTTATATGAACCAATGTCAGGTGTTTATATGAGCCAGAGCCAGGTGTTTATATGAACCAGTGTCAGGTGTTTATATAAGTCAGTGCTAGGTGTTTATATGAGCCATTGTCAGGTGTTTATATGAGCCAGTGTCAGGTGTTTATATGAACGAGTGTCAGGTGTTTATTTGAGCTAGTGTCAGGTGTTTATACGAGAAAGTGTCAGGTGCTTATATGAACCAATGTCAGGTGTTTAAATGTGCCAGTGTCAGGTGTTTATATGAGCCAGTGTCACGTGTTTGTATGAACTAGTGTCATGTGTCTGAATGAACCAGTGTCATGTATTTAAATGAACCGGTGTCATGTATCTAAATGAACCGGTGTCATGTATCTAAATGAATCGGTGCCATATATCTAAATGAAACGGTTTCATTTATGTAAACGAACCGGTTTCGTGTGTATATATGAACCGGTGTCATGTGTATAAATGACCCGACTCATGTTTTAAAAAAACCTTGTCACGGTCTATATGACCCGGTGTAAGTGTCAAATAACCGATGTCATGTGTCAAAATAACCGGTCAGTCTAAAAAGAACCAGTGCATGTGCCAAAAGAACCTTGTCAGGTTCAAATAAACCGGTTAGTTCAAAGAATCGGTGTCATGTTAAAAATAATCGGTGCGGGTCAAAAGAACCATGTCATGCGCAAAAGAACCGGGCAGTGTCAAAATGAAGGGTGCATGTGTCTAAATGAACCGATGTCGTTTCTAAAAGAACCATGTCATTGCAAATGAACCGTGTCGGGTTCAAAATGAACCGGTGTCGTGTCTAAAGAATCGGGTCATGTGTCAAAATGAATGGTTCATGTTTATTAAACCGGTGTACGTTTTTAAACCGACGGGGGGTCATGCGCTTGTTGAACCAGTGTCGTCAGGCAGCCCCCCAAGGCAGTTCCATATAGTAACCAGTTCTGCATTTCTCATTTCAACGCCATCGTTTACAGTTAAGCCGCCACCGCACACTGGTCCCCTGCCCCCCCTCCTCCCCCACCACACACTGGTACCCTCGTCTCCCCCCCCTCCCCCAGCCGCACACTGGACCTCTTTTTCCCCCTCCTCCCCCAGCCCACACGGGTACCTCTTTCCCCCCTCCTCCCTCCACCGCACATGGTCCCCTCGTCCCCCCTCCCCCCCCCGCCGCAACGGGAAACCCTCGTCTCCCCTCCTCCCCCCACCACACATGGTGCCTGTTCCCCCCCTCCTCCCTCCCCGCACAGGGGTACCTCGTTCCCCTCCTCCCCCCACCCGCATACGGAACCTGTCCCCCTCCTCCCCCACCGCACCTGGAAACCCTCGTCTCCCCTCCCCCTCCAGCCGACACGAAACCCGTCCCCCCTCCTCCCCCCACCCACACTGGTACCTCGTCTCCCCCCCCCCCTCCAGCCACACACTGGTCCCCCTCGCCCCCCTCCCCCCTCCAGCCGCAACGGGTCCTCGTCTCCCCTTTCCTCCAGCCGCACACGGGAACCCGCCCCCCTCCTCCCCCCCACCATTCCTCGTCTCCCTCCTCCCTCCAGCCACACACTGGTACCTCGCCCCCCCCTCCTCCCCCACCACACATGGTACCTCGTCTCCCCCCCTCCCTCCACCCGCACCTGGTACCTCGTCTCCCCCCCCCCTCCAGCCGCACACGGAAACCTCGCTCCCCCTCCTCCCCCCACCCACACACGGGTCCTCGTTTTCCCCTCCCCCCCCCCCAGCCACACACTGGTACCTCGTCTCCCTCCTCCCTCCAGCCGCACACGGGGGACCTCTTTTCCCCCCCCCCCTCCACCACACCGGACCTCGCCCCCCTCCTCCCCCACCGCACACTGGTACCTCGCCCCCCTCCTCCCTCCGCCGCACACTGGAACCTGTTCCCCCTCCCCCCTCCAGCCACACACTGGTGCCTGCCTCCCCTCCTCCCTCCACCGCACACGGGTCCCCCGTCCCCCCCTCCCTCCAGCCGCAAGGGAACCCNTCGTCTCCCCTCCTCCCTCCAGCCGCACACTGGAACCTCGTCTCCCCTCCTCCCTCCAGCCGCACACTGGTACCTCGTCTCCCCTCCTCCCTCCAGCCGCACACTGGTACCTCGTCTCCCCCTCCTCCCCCACCGCAACGGGAACCTCGTCCCCCCCCCTCCCCCCTCCACCGCACATGTTACCCGTTCCCTCCTCCCTCCAGCCCCACTGGTACCTCTCCCCTCCTCCCCTCCACCGCACACGGGAACCTGTCTCCCCCCCCCCCCCCCAGCCACACACGGGTGCCGTTCCCCCTCCTCCCCCCCAGCTGTAGACAGCCGACTGGCAGGCACCCCCTACCCGTCTGCCTTCTTTTTAAATTTTTCGCGGCTTTCATGCCCCCTCTGTGGCCTACCGGGCGGGGGGGGGGACACACTCCCCCCTCTCTCACTCCCGCTTCGACCGACTTAGGTACACAGGTACTCCCCCTCCACGGACTGGCTTGCGGCACTTTCCCACACGCCGTTGTGTACCACTCCTCCCATTAAACCCCCAATCTAGTCCAGGGCCGTATCTTTTGCTACCAACGCTACCTAAATGGGCACTAAACCGCTGTTCAACAGTAAAAACACCCAAAACATGGTAAACAGCGGAGCCCAGGGGGCTTGTGACCTCTTCAGGGTGGAGGGGATGGGTCGACACCATTCAACATAAACCGTCGCACCCAAACCGCACCTCCCTAGCCTAAAGATAATCTGCATTTCCCCAAGCGCCCTTGACGGGAACCCGAGAAAGACCTTCGTCCAAAATTTTTTCCCAAAAAATTTCTGAAAATAGGCACCCAGGGCGTAAATCCCTCTCCAGCCTTACAGCACGTTTTCCCCCTTTAACACCAAACCCTTTCCTCTAAAAGCCCTTCAACCTCCCAAAAACCATTTTTTCCCCCCTTTTCCCACCCTTGCGTCCCTACGCCCTTCCAGCTACAAAAAAGAAAAAGTGAGGTCGTTATTGGGGTTGGTTTTCTTTTCCCCACAAGTGACCACGAGGAAAGCTCTGGGGTTTGGGTTTAAAAACCCCTTCAGCGGAAAAACACACCAGCCCCTAAAACCGGCCTTATCTGCTAGGCAAAGACGCCCTTTCCCGGCCCCCAAATGTGTGTTGTTTTTCTTCCCATTTTTCCCCCAAAGAATTTCCCTACCGGCCTTAGCCACGGGGAAACCCCCTTGGCTTAGCCCCTAACCAAAAAGTTACGCTACAGCAGCTCTTTACTAAACAAAGTGTCTACTACACTCAGCCCCAAACGAACTCCACCAGTGCATTTTTTTTTTTGTGTTGCCCCATTTTAAAAAAAATTTTTTTTTTTTTTCCCCCTTTTTCCCCTTGTTTTTTTAAATTTCCCATTTCATCACCAGTTCGTTTTCCCCCCCCATGGATTTGTTACAGAAAAAAACTTACTCGCCCATTTCCCAAATTTTCCCAATTTTAAGCTTTTTTTTAAGCACTTTCAGTAGGCATTTTTAAAATGTTTTGTTCCCCGTTGCTAAAGGGCCGGGCATCATCAGCGCGCCCAGCCCCCTTTGCCATTGTAAAAAACCCCAACCCACCAGCTGTGGTTCACCCCCGGGGAACCCCAGGGTCTAATATCTTATACCCCCCAAAAAAAGTACTACTCCGGCCCTTTCCCCTGTTCTTCCCAAGCCCTTTCTGATATTTTTTTTTCAAAGGGACATTAAAGGGCCCCATAGCAGTAAACAAAAAAAACGGGGCGGGGAAATTGCCCATTTAGAACATCACTAAAAAGTTCCGCACCTGCCGTACCTTGGGTTCCAAACCTGCCCCAAAAAGTTAAAAAGTAAACATGACTTCCTGCTTTTCCAAATATTTTTTTTAAAATTATTTAACTGCCCTTTCCCCCAAAATCCAGTTAGTTACGGGAAGCCATATTTCCGAAAATTTGTTCATGCCCACATTGCACATTTTCCCCAATTTTAACCTAAAAGTTTAAAATTTTTTGTAAATTTTTAAATTTTTGCACCCAAACATTTTAAATTTCCATTTTTTTTTCTATTCTGCTTCTTGCAACCTCATTTATTGTTTTAAAAAATTGTTCGGGTTTTTAAAACCAAATTTATAAAAATTTTAACCTCTCCAACAGTTTTCATGTAATTCCGGGTGTGCTGTTATTTTTTTTTATTTTCCACCTGAAAGGGTTAGCCACAGATTTTGAAAACCCCTGCACGGGTTTTGTTTGTTATTTTTTTTTTTTATAAGTGTAATCTTCAAGTACTTAAGTATTAGTATATTCTACCTGAAATTCAAAAAATTCATTTTCCTAGCCCATTAAATTTTTTTTTTCTTTTTCCCCCATTTTTTTTGGCTCACAATAATTCAATTTTTTATCATAAATTTTTCCCTATTGCTTTGCTTTTTGCTATTTTATATCCCCAACCCTTGAGTGTTTTTTGGGAAAACCCCCAAAATTTCCCATTAATTCCCAAAAAATTCCTTGTGAATTTAAATTAATTTTGCCCTTTTAATTGTGCAATTTTTTTTAAACTTTTTGCCAGTGTACACCCTCAAACCCCCAGTTAACCTTTCCCAAAATTTTTCTTGAATTTAAAAAATTTTTGAAATTTTTTAAATTTAATTTTTTTGTGTGAATAAAGCAATTTCTGGTCAGGGGTTTTTTTTTTTGGTGTTTTTTGGCACTTTCCATACTCTGATATCTTTTTTGTGCCAATTTCCCCTTGTGAAAGGGTAAATTTAAACCCCTTTTTTTTTTTTTAAAATTTCAATTTGAAACCCGCTAGCACCCGCAATTTTTTTTAAAACCCTGTGCTTGCAGCACAGTTTAGTTTTTGGTGTAAGTACCTGTTTTTATTTTAATTTTGTGAAATTTTTTTGCTCCAGTGTTTACAGTTCAACTCCTTTTCATAAATTTTTTTGCCAAAATTCCGGGGAAATTTAATTGACTACCCTTTTAGCTTCATTTTGGCATTTCCCCCTGTATTTACATTCATTTGCATACACCCTCTTATTTTGTTTTAGAGGGGTATCACTATTTCCCTTTTTATTGTTTTTTCTCAAATTATTTCTATCACTAAAGGCATTTTTCCCTTTATACGGGTGCTGAGTTCCTTTGATCTTTTTTAAATTTGTACCAGTGCATACCATTTCTTGCTCTGCCCTTTTTTCCCCATTTTCGTGCCCTACTTGAAATTTCAACAATTGCCCGGTCATGACTAAGAACGCAGGGGCCAGCCGTTCCCCCCCCAATTCTGCGGGGTGCCAACAATGGTCCCCTCAGCCACGTGACACGCGGAGGGCATCAAAAGGCCCCAGACATTTGGGCCCAACTGTGGCTAAAGCCCACCACCAGGGGGCCGGCTCATCCCCATATACCTGACCCTTATTTTTGAGGTCGTGCAAATATTTAGAGCCAGGCTGCAGTCACCCCGAGGCGACTGTTCAGGCTCAAATTTTGATACCCCCAAAACAAAAACCCCATACATTCGGCTGCTTTTGCATCAGGGGATCTCCCCCCAGGGTGAAAAAGGTCCCTTTTTTGGTCCCGCAAAAAGGGGCGTTTTAAGATTCAGTTTTGGGGGTGAACAAAAAGGGGGAAATTTTATAGGCGTTTTTTTTGGGCGTTGTCGCCAACCCCAAATTACTTTAAAATCTTTTCCAGCGTCTTGGCCGAATGCCCAATCCCCCCGGAAACGAAACCCCCCCGCTTGCTTTGGGGCCGTTTCGGGGCAAGCCGCCACGGATTTTTTAACTAGTCCCGGGTAAAACTCCCCTAAGTGGGCGGGAGGGTTGATGGCCGTTTTCTTTTAAAAGACAATCACCCCCATGCTGGCGTCGGCATAAAGGGGAGGGATTTTTGCCCAACCTTCTGGGCGGGCCATTGTTTCCCCAAAGGGCCCTTGGGGGCCCCAAGCACACCCCCCTGGGTGCATATGAGGGCCATCGACCGCTAAAGGGCCGCCTTCCGACAAGGAAAGGGTTTTGCCGTTTTTGCGGAGGTTCCCCCTACCCACCCTTTGCAGCGCCCGTCCGCATGCCCCCGCGGTCCCCCACCGGAAGTCCCCTTTTTCCCTGCTTGTCAGACAGCCAACCCACAAAGGTTCAAAAACCCCAGCCCCCACTAATCCCGGGGCCAAATTTAAAAAAAGCGCCCAAACAGTAACAACAGTCGCCCTTATACAAAAAGGCCAGTCATCGATTTTCCGGGACCAGGCAAAAAACGTCGCCACAGACACCCCCCCAAAAACCTCACCCGCTAACGTGTGGGTGATTGTTTAAACGTGGAAAAACAGGCAACACCGATCTGAGTGTTACAAATTTAAAACCCCCCCGCAAAGAAACCCGTCACAGTCCCCACGCCAGTACAAGGCCCCCGTCACCGCCCCATCCCCCAGTTTTCGCGAGGGAACCCTTTTTTTACCAAAATACTTCCAGCCCATCCCCTCCCATGAGGGGAAAAACAAGCTGCGAAGTTTGCTGACAGCTGAGGGGGGGAAAAGCAGTCGTCGCGCAATGCACATCCCTCGAAAGCCCCCCCACTAGTTCGGGGGAAAGGCGCGTCCGCAAAACCCGCGAAAGACAAGTAACCCTGTGGGAGTCGCTGAAATCCGTCCCGTCCGCAATGCATTCCCCGCCCGGGGGCATGAAAACATTTGCCACAGTGAGGAAACCGGGGTGTTTTGGGACGTTTTTGCGAGACTCTTACCGTCCCTTTTCCAGGTCGACCTCGTAAACAAGTGTCGAGCCCGAGGGCGGGTAAAACTCCGGGGATCCCCGCGGCCGGGGGCCCTTTCCTTCATGTTCGGTTAAAACAACCCTTTGTGGACCCCCTAAACGAGTCCACGTCCAAAAATAACCTTTTCATTTTTTTCCCTAGCACTTTTTCCCGGTGGTTAAAAATTGCCCGGCTCCCCCTTTTTTCCGAGACTTTGGCCTTCACCCCGGCCATGTTGACAGAGCCATCTTCCTTTCAGACCTTGAAGGAGCCCTCAGGTAAACCGCTAGGGTTTCGCGGCCAAAAAACCCCTAGAATTTGGGCCCAGGTTTAACAAGCTGTCCGAAAAATTTCTTACCCGGTAAAAGGGTTATTGTTTTTTCCCTGGTGACCTTCTCATAGGGTTCAAAACCATGGCAGATCTTAGGATCCGTTTAGATCCCCCTGATTGGGAAAACGGAATTCAACCGGGGTGGATGTGCCCTTCTGGGGGGTGCGTTAGGGTCCACTACGTGGGTACTCCGTCTCAGAGTACGCACAGTGCCTAAATCCCTTTGGGAAAACCCGGGGGTTTTCCATAGCCCATTCTCCCGGGGCGGGCTCCGTCCCCGATCCCACCCGTAAAGAGGGCCCTTGCCCTCACCTCCTGGCCCTCCCGCGCTAGTTACCCGTGAAAAAACCCCGTCTTTGGGGGCGCCCATTTTAACCTTCACCTAACTCTGAGGGTGTTGTAGAGACCAGCAAATTTTTCAAACCGCAGTATCCCTTTTCGGCAAGGGGGATGTCCTTTACTCGTGGGCATGGCATTCCACGAGAGAGTTTTCCCGCTTTTACAAAGTTTTGACGGGGCACTTTGTCACTAACCGCTTTACCTCCTGTTACGGTGTACGTGAGCAGAGCTTTTGAAGGAGACCATGTGCGGTTGACAACGACCCCATGCCAGTCAAGGGCCCCTCCCTTGAACCATCCTTGCACACATGCAACTGGTAAGTTGCAAAGTTTTGTTGCTCAAAAACCCCGCAGACCCCCCGGAAAAGCACAAACTTTTCCCCCAAAAATTTTTTGGGTCCCTTTTCCGTTTCCTACGACAGCTCCGGGCCCCAAAAAAGTTCAGGGAGGGAGATTGCTAACGGGGGGCTATCAAGGAAGCCCACCTTGATCACCCCGGTATGTTGGGCCATATTCAGGGCCGAAGTAAGCTGGAGGGCGGGGTTTTCAAAGCCACGATCAACTAATGTTAGGGCAAACCCCTCCCACCCCCCAACCCCCTCCCCCAAATTTCTGGTAAGGGAAAACGGCCCCTAAAGGGTCCATCCCAAAGGCCTTCGCCCCCGGACCAAAAATTCCTTTCTGTGACATTGACGTACCTAAATGACTTTCCGACTCCAAAGCTAGTTTTTGCCCAAATTTTTTGCTTTCAAAATGGGTAAAATGCACACATATTTTTAAACTTCGATAATAGAGGGCCCGGGTGGACAACATTCAATTTTAAATTTTGTAAATACTTTTTAAAGGGTAAACCCCGAGTGTAATGGGAAAATTCCCCTTTATAAAATATTATTGTATGTAAATTGGGACCAGTGTTTTTTTTAAAAAAAAGGGAAAAAGCCTGTATTAAAGGTCAGGGCGTGCTGCCCTCGGTTAACATTTCCCCCAAAAATTAGGGAAAAGCTACTGTCGTCAATTTTTTTGCAGATTGAGCGTGCAAAAACGTTTAAACGAAGGGGCAACGAGCAGCCCTTCGGAAACCCTGTTATAGAAATTTTTGTTTTCCCGGCTGACGTCTTTCCCGGCCCCTCCAAAACCCAAAAAACAGCGCGGGGAAACCAGTTTTCCCCCCCTTCCCCTTGGGTGGGAGAGTTTTTTTTTTTTGCCTTTGCATTTTTTTGGGCCCCTTTTTTTATTTACCAGTTAGCGAAAAAACCCCTTTCCCCCTTTTGGGGTAGCTAGTGAAATTTCCCTTTTTACCAAAGGGCCCACCAGGTTTTTGGGCGAGGTGCGGGGGGGCCGAGCAAATGTAGACACCTTTCTGGCAGGCACACAGCCTAGCCGTCTGCTCTGAAAAGTTCATAAATTTGCGGCATTTTAGTGCTTGGGCCCCCTGTAGCCTTTCCTAGGGCGGGGGACACACAGTCCACCCCTTTTCACTCCCGCTTTTGACCGACTTGAATCACAGGTTTTTTTCCTTTCCCCCCCCCCGGGCTCCCCTTTCGGGCACTTTCCCACCCCCACGCCCTTGTGTAAACCCCTCCAAACCCCAAAAGCCAATCAAATCCCCCCGGCCCCTAACATTCTACCTAAAGCTACCTTTTATCGGCACTAAAAACCCCTGTTTAAAAAGTAAAAAAACAGCAATAAAACCCCAGCCAAACACTGGGACCCTTTGTCTCCCCTCCCCCCCCCTCCAGGGCCCCACACTGGTACCCTCCCCCTTTTCCCCCCCCCTCCTCCCCCCAGCCACACACTGGGAAACCCGTCTCCCCCCCCCTCCCCCCAGCCACAAAACTGGTACCTCGTCTCCCCTCCTCCCTTTTAGCCACACAAATGGTACCCCGTCTCCCCCCCCCCTCCCTCCCGCCACAAAAAACTGGTACCTCGCTCCCCCCCCTCCCCCTTTAGCCACACAAATGGTACTCTCTGGCCCCCCCCTCCCCCCAAACCACCCCCTGGTACCCTGTCTTTTTCCCTCCCTTTCCCTTTACCACACACTGGTAAACCATCGTTTTCCCCTCCTCCCCCAAGGGCCCCACACTGTTAAACCCAGTCCCCCAACCTCCCTCCAAGCAGCACAAATGGAAACCTTTGTCTTCCCCCCCCCCCTCCAGCCACACACTGGGACCTCTTTTTCCCCCCCCCCCCTAGCCACACACTGGGACCCGCTCCCCCCCCCTCCCCCCCAGCCACACAAATTTTCCCCCCGTCCCCCCTCCCCCTCCAAACCCAAAACTGGAACCCCCTCCCCCCCCCTCCCTCCTGGGACACACTTTGGGACCCCCTCGCCCCCCTCCTCCCCCCAGCCACACAACTGGTTTTCTTTTCCCCCCCTCCCCCCCAGCCCCCAAAACTGGTACCCCTCCCCCCCCCCCCTCCCCCCATCCAAAGGGAACACACTGGGAAAAGTTTGTCTCCCCCCCTTTCCATCCCGCCACAAAACTGGTGTACCCCTCCGTCCCCCCCTCCTTTCCCCCCCAAACCCCACACTGGGAAACCCCGTCTCCCCCCCTTTTCCCCCCCAACCCCCACACTGGTCCCCCCCGTCTCCCCCTCTTCCCTCCAGCCACACACTGGGACCCCCGTCCCCCTCCTCCATCCAGCCACAAAACGGGACCCCTTTTCTCCCCTCCTCAATCCAGCCACACTCTGGTACCCCTTTTCTCCCCCCCTCCGGGCCCGCCAAACACTGGTACCCGGGCCTCTCCCCCCCCCCCTCCCCCAGCCACACAGTGGTACCGCGTCTCCCCCCCTCCATCCAGTCACAAAACTGGTACCTCGTCTCCCTTCCCCCCCTCCAGCCCCCACACGGTACCCCCCGTCCTTTCCCCCCCCCCTCCTGCCACACACTATAAAACCTTTTTTCTCCCCCCTTCCCTCCAGCTACACACTCGGGACCGGTCTCCCCTCCCCCATCCCGCCACCCACCCGGTACCCCCTTTTTTCCCCCCCTCCAAACCCCCACCACACCCCTTTGGGACATCGCTCCCCTCCTCCCTCCCCGCACACTTTGGGAAACCCCCTCCCCCCCCCCTCACTCAAGGGCCCCACACTGGGGACCTTTGTCTCCCCCCCCTCCTCCCTCAGCCACGCAACGGGGACCCTCGTCCCCCCCTTCTTCCCCCCAGCCACACACCGGTACCTCGTTTCCCCCTCCTTTCCCTCCAGCCACACACATACCTTTTCTCCCCTCCCCCCCCTCCACCCCCAAAACTTTGAACGTCCCTCTCCCCCCCTTTCCCCCCACCCCACACTGGTACCCCCGTCTCCCCCCCCTTCCCCCCCACCCCACACTGGGGACCCCCGTTTTCCCCTTCCCCCTTTCCCGCCACACACGGGGACCTCGTCTCCCCCCTTCCCCTCCTGCCAAACACTGGGACCTCGTTCCCCCTCTCCCCACCACCCACACACTGGGACCTTTTCCCCTCCTCAATCCCCACCACACTCGGTACCCGATTTCCCTCCTCCTCCACCCACACACGGTACCTCCTTCTCCTCAACTTTCCCCCCAAAACCCCACACTGGTTAAAACCCCGTCTCCCCTCCTCCATCCCGTCACACAATGGTACCCCCCGTTCCCCCTCCTCCCCCAGGGCCCCACACTGGAACCTCGGGCTCCCCCCCCTTTTCCCCCCCCAGCCACACACTGGTAACCCCCCCGTTCCCCCCATTCTCCCTCTAGGGCCCCACACTGTACTTCGTCTCCCCCCTTCCCCCCCTCCAAAACCCCAAAACTTGGGACCCCCCGTCTCCCCTTTTTCCCTCCAGCCACACAAAGGGTACCCCCCGTCTCCCCTCTTCCCCCCAGCCCAAAACTGGAACCCACCCCTCTCCCCCTCCCCCATCCAAAACCCCACACGGAAAACCCGTCTCCCCTCCCGAATCCAGCCACACTCGGTACTTTTTCCTCCCCTCCTCCCCTCCAAACCACACCTGGACCCTTTATCTCCCCCCCCCTCCAACCAGCCACACACTAGTTAAACCCAGCTCCTCTCCTCCCTGCCGCCACACCCTGTACCTATTCCCCCCTCCCCCCACCCACAAAACTGGTAAACCCCCGACTCCCCCCCACAACCCCCCAAACCCCCCCAAAATTGGTAACCCCTCGTCCCCCCCTCCCTCCCTCCAGCGCACACTGGGACCCCTCCCTCCACCTCTTCCCTCCAGCCCCAACAAGGGGGGCCGGGCCCTCCCCCCCTCCCTTTCCCCCAGCCCCCACTGGTACCGTCCTCCCCCTCCTTCCAGCCCCACACTGGGACTTTGGGCTCCCCTCCCTCCCCGCCACACCCAGGGACCTCGTCTCCCCTCCCCCTCCAGTTGCACAGGGTACTTTTTGTCTCCCCCCCCCCCAGCCACACAAAAGGTACCCTTCCCCTCCCCCCCCCCTCCCCCACCCACAACTGGAAACCCCGTCTTTCCCCCCCCTCCACCCAGCCACACACGGTACCTTTCGTCCCCCTCCTCCATCCCAGCCCCAAAACTGGTACCTTTTCCCCCCCCCTCCATCCAGCCCCCAAAACTAGTACCTCGCAATTTCCCTTTTTCCATCCAGCCACACACGGTACCTTTGTCCCCCCCCCCTCCATCCACCACACACCGGGAACCCCTCATCCCCCCCTTCCATCAGGCCCCCACACTGGAAACCTCCTCATCCCTCCTCCATCCAGCCACAAAAACTTGGGCCCCGCCTCCCCCTCCTTTCCCTCCAAACCCCACCCCTGGGTTTCCCCTCATCCCCCCCCTCCATCCATCCACAAAAACTGGTACCTCCCCCCATTTCCCCCCTCCCCCCCAGCCACACAAATGGGCCCTTTCCCCCCCCCCTCCTCCAAACCCGCCACACACTGGAACCCCCCGTCTCCCAAACCCCCCATCCAGCCACACACTGGGTCCCTTTCCCCCCCCCTTTCCCCCACCAACCTCTTTCCTTTCCTTACAGCAATACGAATCCTTCGCAGTTGAACAATATCAGCCATGTGTCGGACAGGTATTATGTATTATGCATATATATGGCATGTAATGTGAATGTATTAGACATAAATTAGGCGTGTGTTAAGCAAGTAGCATGTGTTAAATTAATGTAGAAGACATGAAGAATAAATGTCTCAGTTTTGTAAGTGAATCGATTCCCAGCTCATAAGTGACTTCAGGCGAAGCTATGGGCAGTCTTGGTCACACTTAAAGAAAATATGACAAGTATTTGCCTTGCTAACACTAGTTATTACATTCTGAAAAATAATAATCTGGGAAAAACTTTTCTGGAGATAATAGTTCGTATTCTAATGAACTACAAGCGACAGCAATAGTAGAAGGAAGTGGATAGTCCGACACGATTTTACTTAATAATCCACTGATGGGAAAAGTAATGTTAGTTTTATTATCAAAGTTACTGAGTAAACAGATACTCAGAGTTCCGAGGTTGTCATCTTCTTCTCAGTTTCTTCTCGTGGACATTCAGCATCTCCAGCCGGCCATATTTAGAGGACGAATGTCAATGGCAAGTACAATGTTTTCTTTGAATCATATTTCTCTGTTTATTTCATCAGCAACAGTAAGAGGAAGCAGAAAAGATCACCAACACAACTGGGCAATGATAAACACCAGACAGGTTCATTGTTTTCCTTCCAAAATGAATTATAATAACATACACAACTGCAGTGCTTAAAGCAATACCGACATAGCCATTTTAACTTCAATTATTATTAATGATCTATTATATGCAGGAAGCACGACGCAACACAAACAGCTACGGACATTCTACCGTTCCTCGTGGGACGTGACAAAACATATCATGGTTCAACTTTTAGTTAATCTACCACATCTTATCAAATCGATGCGGAAGAAACGCTGAGATTGATGTCACAGGAACAAACTAAACTACACTACACAAATAACCAATCCCATTTCATTAACTCTGCCTTCTCACGTGTTAAATGGACATTTTTCTCTCCCAAACTCTGTACTCCTGTGAAATCTCCTGTCCTCTGTCTTCCCTATATTTCCAGGCTTTCTAATCTCATCAAGTCTCCCCGTTCCTTAAACATCAAACTTACTTTTCGCCAGACTAACACCCTTCGCAGTAATCTAACTGGTACCTCTCCTCCCGCTATAGATGCCCCTGGTGTCTATATTTCATGCTCCTCTTGTCCTCTTTGGAGAAACTGGCTGATCTCTTTCTGACAGACTCAGGGAGCACAAAAGTAGTGTTAGGCTTGCCAACACTAACTATGCTCTTTTCTGTCATGTCGGAGATCACAGTCATCCTATTAACTAGTCTTCTGCTAAAACTGTCTTCCCTACTTCTAACTTTCACAGCCGCCGTCTTGTTCAGTCATCCTTTATACACAACTTTCCTTATATGACTCTTAGTTCTGGCTTCGTCTCTGTAGATGCCTTCCTTTCTCTTTACATTGTCAAATGCTCCAGACTTCAGAAACTCGTGACTTAACCTGATACTATCCTCCCCCCCTCTCTCTCTCTCTCTATTTCTTCTTTCTTATTTATCCTTTTTCTTTCTTTGTTTACCCTTCTTCTTTCTAGAATGCTCTGTTCAGTTTTTTCCCCGTGTTTTTAGTTCTTCTTCCTTACGGCCCCTTAGCTCTCTGCAGTGATCCTTTTTCTTGTCCTTTGACTGACCTCACTTCAACGACTACTACTACTACTACAATTACTACTCTACTGCCATTTCTACTACTTTTGCCACGACATATACTTTTGCCTTCCTTCACCCTTCCCTCCCCTTTTTATCTTTTGTCCCACTAAAACTACTCTCCCTCCTACCTACTACTACTATTACTACTTCCAACACCGACCTCACCACTACTACCACTACTACTATTACTACTTCCAACACCGACCTCACCACTACTACTATTACTACTTCCAACACCGACCTCACCACTACTACCACTACTACTATTACTACTTCCAACACCGGCCTTACCACTACTCTTACTACTTCCAACACCGGCCTTACCACCACCACTACTATTTCTCCCTCCCTTGGTCCCGTCCCTGTTAAACTTACCATTATATACTGGCTCCCTCTCTCTTTTTGTTAGTGTGACTTTGTAAATGGTCCAAGTCGGACCGAAACGTCGTCGTAAGTTTCTCTCTCCTATGTGCGGGTTATATGTATATTGTTCCAGTCACAGTATTGTGCCCTTTTGTTCTCAGAACTGAACTACGCTTGTGCCATTCATCCCAATACCCGGCAACATCTCACAGACTTCCCCATTGCTTAACTAATCATCAGAGGAATCAAACAAGCACTGTCCTCAATCATCGTTCATGGCCACAACCGAAACCATTCCTCAAAATACAGGAAGCTTCATCATTGCCTAAATCCTGACAAAGCGCATTCTACCCAAGCAAAACACGGCCATCACTTAGCCCCGCCCTCTCACAGCACCTGACCACCCACAATATTTATTCTGCCTCACCTTCTCTGCGTTGAATTAATAACGCTCCTCCTGAACCAAACATTTTCCTAATAAATATCTTAGAGCCTGCATATATGTCTCTATACAAGGGTAACTAGAGCGGAATAGCTTACAGTCAGGGAACTCTGTTGCCTTAATTAATATCACAGCTAAAGGAGCAACAATATTCTACAGTATAAAGACCTTTAAAACAAAAAATGCGACGGTATAGATGACACTCTTTAAAACACTTGTACTTCCTAAACAGGAGTATTGTTGTACATTAGCAACCCTATTATGGCCTGTGAAATAGCGAAAATTGATACCTAACTGTTGCATATGTGTCTTACCTAACAACCTGTCGGTATTTTATACCATTTTAATGTTCGAAAATTGATAATATATACCAAACATTCACTATTACGTCACACACCTACATTAGTAAGGATACTAAATATACCGCAAATGGTTCTTCCTGGTGCGCAGTAAAAAAAATACGTAATATTGTATGCATGGAATGTATTGGAGGACTGGCTCAAATCTACATACTAAATTCACTGTTACAAGAGGAAAAAAGCATGAAAGAGAGTGTAAAATACTCAGTAAAAGCAAGGGTATACTGAGAGATAAACTAACGTACTACAGGGGTTTAAGGTTGTTCAAGATCCTGTCTTCAGATATAAGGAAAATTACCATATGATCTCCGTCTTCTGGAGGGACCATGGAAAGATCCTGAAAAACATCACCTTATGTTTACGGTGGACTACGGATTGCTAGACCCAAAAGTGATTGACCAGTCGGTCAGGAGGAAGGGTCTGAGACTGGGCCATAGGAACGATTGTACTCACCACCATTAACAAGTAAAATATGTAATTGTAAACCATATACTGACTGTAGATTGTAGAAGTATGAGCCTTATTCCTGTACTGAATAAAGCTTTTAAATGTCTGTCAACGTCTGCACCACTGTCTACCACTGTCACTTTCTCTGTTATTAATGCTTCCTGAGTCACTCGCTGTCTCTGTTTCTTACTGTTTTTCACTGTTTTCACTGGTTATTTTTTCACTGTCTGTCACTTATCTGCATTTCTCAGTGACTAACTTTATCTTTGTATCTCTCATTATCTCATTTTCCTTCCGTCACTTCTCCTTCATAATCATTACGTACAATTTTTCTGGTTATCACTGCTTTATTTCTGTGACTGTCATTGTAACTATACCTCTATAGCTATGCTTGTCACAGTCAGTCACTGCAGGTCACACTGAACGTCAGTATCTACAGTATCTTTCCTTGCGTCTCAGATACTGTCTTCTCTTATTACCTGCTTTTCAACTGTCTATTCTCACTGTCAGTGTTTCTATATCTCACACTGCATCTTCCTTCACTATTACTGTCTCTGCTCTAGCTATCATTGCCATTATCTCTGTCACAAACTCTCTCTCTCACTCTCACTTCCTCTCTTTGCTCCTGTCTTGTTTTAAGAGTTTAGTTACCAATATCATCCCTGTCAGTTTTTCTCTCTGTTATTTTAACTGTAACATTCATTGTCATTCTCTGTCAAATGTGTCTGTGTTACTTATAATCATTGTTCCTGTCTTCCTATCTGTCCTTGATTATATTTCTACTCAATATATCTTGTTCGTTGTTTGTCACTGTTAATATTACTTACACATTAGATCCTCATACACAAATAACCCGTACATAGAAGAGAGGATCTTACGACGACGTTTCGGTCCGATTTGGACCATTTACAAAGTCACACTAACATGCTGCAAACTTCAGAACACCCGTGACTTAACCTGATTCCTCATTTTTTCTTCTTCTCCCTCTTCCCCTTTCCTCTTTCCTTTTTTTGTCTTTCTTCTGTCGCGTGTTTCTGTTCCTTCATTATTTATTTCATCACTTCCCCTTCCCCCCACCTCTGTGCACTTGCTCTCCCTCTGTGGGCACCTAGCTCCCTTGTGGGCACCTAGCTCCCTTGTGGGCACCTAGCTCCCTTGCAGTGCTCCCCTGTCTTTATATTTGACTGGCTCCTCCTCCTTAGTTCCCCACTACTACCACTACCATTACTACTACTACTACTACTACCACTACTACTACTACTACTACTACCACCACTACCTCTTCCTGCCTATATATAGCCGTCCTGCTCCACTTCTGGTTAGTGTGACTTTGTCAATGGTCCAAGTCGGACCGAAACGTCGTCGTAAGCTTCTCTCTTTTATGTGCGGGTTATTTGTGTATCGTTCCAGTCACGGTATTGTGCCTTTTTGTTATTTAGATCCTCATATACAATAGTTCCTCATATACATTAGTTCCTCATATACAATAGTTCCTCATATACATTAGTTCCTCATATACATTAGTTCCTCATATACAATAGTTCCTCATATACATTAGTTCCTCATATACATTAGTTCCTCATATACATTAGTTCTTCAAATACATTAGTTCCACTTATACATTAGTTCCTCATATACATTAGTTCCTCATATACATTAGTTCTTCAAATACATTAGTTCCACTTATACATTAGTTCCTCATATAAATTAGTTCCTCATATACATTAATTCCTCATATATATTAGTTCATCATATACATTAGTTCCTCATATACATTAGTTCCTCATATACATTAGTTCCTCATATACATTAGTTCCTATTATACATTAGTTCCTAATATACATTAGTTCCTCATATACATTAGTTCCTCATGTCCATTAGTTCCTCTTATACATTAGTTCCTAATATACATTAGTTCCTCATATACATTAGTTCTTCATATACATTAGTTCCTCATATACATTAGTTCCTCATATACATTAGCTCCTCATATACGTTAGTTCCTCATCTTTTAACACTAATTGTCAGTCAGCAGTATTATATTCGTCTTAATCTCTTCCTCAGATTCCATCAGTTATTTTCGTAAGAAAAGAAGAATAACATGAGAAATACTGGAGCAGACACACTGTTCAATACAAGGGAGAAGACAAATAATGTAGTATTTAAAGACACAGCTGTATCACCAAGAACATTGATGTTAATACCTGGACTGGTCCTCTTGGTACTGCCTCAGACCTGCGAAACTTTGTTTGCTGGATCAAAATATATTGTAATGTAAACATGGGCTTGTTTGAACTCTCTCTCTCTCTCTGACATTTGTCTATCTTTTAACAAATATTTGAATATGCATGAGTGTTTGAGTATATGTATGTAAATATATATATATATATATATAATATATAATATATATATATATATGATATATATATATATATAATATATATATATATATATATATGTATGTATATATATATATATATTATAATAAAAATATAATATATATATATATATATATATATAATATATATATATATATATATAATATATATATATATAGGTCGTGCCGAATATGCAAAACTGGTCAATTAGCAAGAACTCATTTAAAATTAAGCCCTTTCTAAAATTTTCTGTTGTACGTTTAAAGATATATTTTTTTTCATTAATGTTGATGTAATAATTTGTAATTTTGCACCAAAAGAATCTTAGAAAACTTACCTAACCTTATTATAACAAGCATAATTTATTTTAGCCTAATCCAACTAAATATATTTTCGATTTGTTTACAATAATTTAATACTAAACAAACACAATGAAATATATTTTTTTTGTTAGGTTCAGAATGATTTTGGCGAAATTATTGCATACACAAATTTTCACTTGTCCTATATGGCAAGATGAGCGTTGCTATTTAAGCCAAAATCGCAAGTTCTGCCTATTCGGCACGACATATATATATATATTATATATATATAATATATATATATATATATATATATATATATAATATATATATATATAATATATATATATATATATATATATATTATATATATATATATATATATATATAATATATATTATATAATATATATATATATATATATTATATATATATATATATATATATACATAATATATATATATATATTTTATATATATATAAATATATATATATATATATATATATATATATATATATATATATATATATTTTTTTTTATTATCACACTGGCCGATTCCCACCAAGGCAGGGTGGCCCGAAAAAGAAAAGCTTTCACCATCATTCACTCCATCACTGTCTTGCCAGAAGGGTGCTTTACACTACAGTTTTTAAACTGCAACATTAACACCCCTCCTTCAGAGTGCAGGCACTGTACTTCCCATCTCCAGGACTCAAGTCCGGCCTGCTGGTTTCCCTGAACCCCTTCATAAATGTACTTTGCTCACACTCCAACAGCACGTCAAGAAATTAAAAACCATTTGTCTCCATTCACTCCTATCAAACACGCTCACGCATACCTGCTGGAAGTCCAAGCCCCTCGCACACAAAACCTCCTTTACCCCCTCTCTCCAACCTTTCCTAGGCCGACCCCTACCCGCCTTCCTTCCACTACAGACTGATACACTCTTGAAGTCATTCTGTTTCGCTCCATTCTCTCTACATGTCCGAACCACCTCAAAAACCCCTTCCTCAGCCCTCTGGACAACAGTTTTGGTAATCCCGCACCTCCTCCTAACTTCCAAACTACGAATTCTCTGCATTATATTCACACCACACATTGCCCTCAGACATGACATCTCCACTGCCTCCAGCCTTCTCCTCGCTGCAACATTCATCACCCATGCTTCACACCCATATAAGAGCGTTGGTAAAACTATACTCTCATACATTCCCCCTTTCCCTCCAAGGACAAAGTTCTTTGTCTCCACAGACTCCTAAGTGCACCACTCACTCTTTTTCCCTCATCAATTCTATGATTCACCTCATCTTTCATAGACCCATCCGCTGACACGTCCACTCCCAAATATCTGAATACATTCACCTCCTCCATACTCTCTCCTCCAATCTGATTTTCCCAATCTTTCCATCACCTAATCTTTTTGTTATCCTCATAACCTTACTCTTTCCTGTATTCACCTTTAATTTTCTTCTTTTGCACAACCCTACCAAATTCATCCACCAATCTCTGCAACTTCTCTTCAGAATCTCTCAAGAGCACAGTGTCATCAGCAAAGAGCAACTGTGACAACTCCCACTTTATGTGTGATTCTTTATCTTTTAACTCCACGCCTCTTGTCAAGACCCTCGCATTTACTTCTCTTACAACCCCATCTATAAATATATTAAACAACCACGGTGACATCACACATCCTTGTCTAAGGCCTACTTTTACTGAGAAAATAATTTCCCTCTTTCCTACATACTCTAACTGAGCCTCACTATCCTCGTAAAAACTCTTCACTGCTTTCAGTAACCTACCTCCTACACCATACACTTGCAACATCTGCCACATTGCCCCCCGATCCACCCTGTCATACGCCTTTTCCAAATCCATTTATTTATATATATATATATATATATATATATATATATAATATATATATAATATATAAATATATTATATATATATATATATTATATATATATATAATATATATATATATATATATATATATATATATATATAATATATATATATATTATATATATATATATATTTATATATATATATATATATTGTCATGTTGCAAAAAATGTCCATAGGGTTCTAAGATTAAAATGCATTATTAATTTTATCAGGACGACCAAAGATCAATCAGATGTAAGTATTGGTTATAATGACGGGCTTATTGTCTCAGATCGTACATTTTTAAAATTACAAGATTCGTTTAATTAATCAAAGTCATTTGAATATCATGCATATGCATAAGCGGGGTTCAGTGAAACAAATTTGATTACATCTCTTTTTCTGACAATTTCAGAGGATCTCATTCGATGTTTTTTTCCAGGAAAACTGTTTATTTATGGTTTTAAGTGAGCCTAACAATAGATGTCTTACAATAGTCTGGCAGCTTAGGGACATAATTTCCGAGCGTGGGGTCAGACCGGACAAAAGCACCCAGTTTTTTTCTATCTTGGTATTTATGGACAATACGTAAATTTTTATGGTGTAAACCAGTGACCCGGACCATTCTGGGGCGTTGTATTAACGAAATTCTGTTTGTGCTTTCCTGTCGCTCAAAAATGTCAAGAAAAAAAATGCCTTTATTTTTATGATATTGGAAATAAATCCTAGGTCAAAATTATTGTGGAATAACGTGCAGAATTCTAATATTGTGACCAATTGAGGATTCTGTCTATGTTGCTTATATTTACTTTGCTTATAAAAATAAAATATAAATAAAAAGCCATTAATACAACAAGTAAACAACACTGGCAGTAACTGCCTTACTGATGTAGTCAATTCTATCAACACTTTAGTTCCGGGTTAGTGCTGTAGCACTTCAGTGCTCCTACAGCTGAAGACAATTTGAGCCGTATACATCATTCCTGAGTAGTGTCGATGCGCTCAAAAGAAGTGAACACTTTCCTATTGAAATTCCACATTGAAGATACAGCTGTGGAGAATTTCATCAAACATTGGGGACATCGCCACGAGTTGTGTGTCTCTGGAAATTCAAAGCTGGAGAGTCAGAAGAATGAAAGTGAAATAAGATGACGCAGCTGAAGAGAGCACCTACAGACGACGTCAACAACGTCAACTCAACACGAATATCTTTATCTCCTAAATAAAGGAGGAGGGGCAGGTCCATGAGTTTAGAACCCCTGATGCAGATATCAGTGTTAGAAGTATGATTACAGTCTTATGGGGACACTGCATTGCTGGCCAAGATTGCAGTTGGAAACCTTGGTCCACTAGATGTCAAATGTGACCTGACTTGCATTACTGGACTTCGAAATTACCATCGTTCTCTGCTGAGACGAAACATATAAGAGAAGAAACTTCGGGCAAGAGCCTTTGTTGAGCCTTTGTTGATGAATTCAACAAAGGCAAAGAATTCAATAAGGTTCACTTTAAAGAATAGGCTTCAGAGTATTTTTCTGAGGCACAACAGTAAATTAATGGCAAAGAGGTAGTTTTTGAATCGGACGAGTGAATTCATAACATGCTGAAGCAAGCACTGAAATGTGACTATTGAGTTCGTTGTTCTACTTGTTGTTAAGACTCCTGTGATAGTTTGAAGAGAGAGCCTTCAATATCTCATTTGCTCCTGGATGCCAAGAAGAGATTTTTGCTCACTAACCTGAAGTGACTCACATGTACGATGCTCTGTTTACCTGACCTGTTCAACTGAAAGTCAGGGCCGCCAACTGCAACCAAAAACGTTCACACTCGGTGAATAATTAACTACAGTTGTCAATATATATTAGCGCTATCTTAAAACATGGGCATGATTTTAAAACATGAGCACAATCTTTAAACATGGGCACGATCTTTAAATATGGGCACGATCTTAAAATATCTGACAGGTAAAAACAACTGTTTGGAAACATATTTGATTTGATGCCACTTCCCATAAATTTATTTGACACCAAGATCCAAGATAGAACTGCTGTAGAGTAGCTTCTTACGCCCAGCTGTGTCACCACCTTCAGTCACTAAGCTGACGAAATCTTTCTTCTAAACATCATGGAACAACATGAGAGCTCTGTCAGGGTACCAGGAGTATTAAAGAATTAACAATAGAGAATACGGACAAAGACATTTGCAGAAGAAAATCCTCAGGAACTGGCAGAACTTCTTAAGGAATCCAAATAATGATAATAACCTGCTTGAATTCCTCTCCGCTAAAATTGCTGGCATTGACTTCCCACCTGAGAAGGAAGGTGCCATTGCCTCGTCCAAGAGGTGGTCTCCAGAGGAAAGGGTTAGAGCATGATCCCCTGCAGTCATGAAGAATCCCACTAATTCAGACAGCGGATACCCAAGTTGTTGGGATCTTGGTGGAAGCAGCGGCCTTCAACCAAGCAGCGGCCTTCAACCAAGCAGCGGCCTTCAACCAAGCAGCGGCCTTCAACCAAGCAGCGGCCTTCAACCAAGCAGCGGCCTTCAACCAAGCAGCGGCCTTCAACCAAGCGGCGGCCTTCAACCAAGCAGCGGCCTTCAACCAAACAGGGGTCTTCAACCAAGCAGCGGTCTTCAACCAAGCAGCGGCCTTCAACCAAACAGGGGTCTTCAACCAAGCAGCGGTCTTCAACCAAGCAGCGGCCTTCACCCAAACAGGGGTCTTCAACCAAGCAGCGGCCTTCAACCAAGCAGCGGCCTTCAACCAAGCGGCGGCCTTCAACCAAGCAGCGGCCTTCAACCAAACAGCGGCCTTCAACCAAGCAGCGGCCTTCAACCAAGCAGCGGCCTTCAACCAAACAGGGGTCTTCAACCAAGCAGCGGCCTTCAACCAAGCAGCGGCCTTCAACCAATCAGCGGCCTTCAACCAAGCGGCGGCCTTCAACCAAGCTTCGGCCTTTGACATATGGCGGCCCTTCCATCGCTCGCGGCCTTAACCAAACCAGGGGTCTTCTAACCAATCAGTGGCTTCAACCTCAGAGAGTAAACCAGACAGGAAGCTTCAATCCATAATCCGCGGTTTCAACCAAGAGCGCATTCACCCTAAGGGTTCTTCAACCTACAGCCCTTTAACCAAGCAGCGGCTAACTGCAGCGATGTCTAAAAAAGAAGCAGACGGAATTCAACCAAACAGGGCTGCAACCGATCACGGTATTTCCCAGCTGCCGGCATTCCAACCAAAAATTTCATCACCAGAGGGCCCCCCAAAGAGCCGGACTTGCAACAATCTTGGCCATTCAACAAGGCCCGTCAAAACTGGTTGAATATGTCGTGAGTCAGTCGATCGCTCGGTGGAAGGTAACAAGAGTAATCTAGGGACTTGAAGGTCTTAACTAGACTCTTGAGATACTGGGGAATGCTGTAAACTAGTCGGAGAAAGAGTGAATGTAAACTGTAAGACGAGAGAGTCATAGAACTTGCAGTAACCCCGTTTTAAGACGATGAGGACAGGAAATTGGGTTTAAAGCTTTGAATCATGAGAGTACAAGTTAACTATTAAAAGGGGCGAGCAGGAAGACTGGTGAAGTGTTAAAATAAAAGAAAGAAGATCGTGGAAGACAATACTAAAACCGAGATGCAGTGGATGGATCACTGGAGAAATTTAATGTACGCCAGAGAGCCATGGGGGATTGCCCGGGAATGAAACGTGGATCCTGGGGGGAAGGAAACCTGACTAAGGATAAGGCAAGAGGGAGATCTTGAAGTAATCAAAAGGAGAGTCAGTGAACTGGTGAAGGTAACTGTAAGAGCGTGAGAGTCAGTGGAGGGAGACTGGTGAAGGTAACTGTAAGAGAGTGAGAGTCAAGTGGGGGGGAGACTGGTGAAGGTGAACTGTAAGAGCGTGAGAGTCAATGGAGGGAGACTGGTGAAGGTAACTATAAGAGCGTGAGAGTCAATGGAGGGAGACTGGTGAAGGTAACTATAAGAGCGTGAGAGTCAATGGAGGGAGACTGGTGAAGGTAACTATAAGAGCGTGAGAGTCAATGGAGGGAGACTGGTGAAGGTGACTATAAGAGCGTGAGAGTCAAATGGAGGGAGACTGGTGAAGGTAACTATAAGAAGCGTGAGAGTCAGTGGAGGGAGACTGGTGAAGGTAACTATAAAAGCGTGAGAGTCATGGAGGGAGACTGGTGAAGGTAACTATAAAGCGTGAGAGTCAATGGAGGGAGACTGGTGAAGGTACTGTAAGAGCGTGAAAGTCAATGGAGGGAGACTGGTGAAGGTGACTATAAGAGCGGTGAGAGTCATGGAGGGAGACTGGTGAAGGTAACTATAAAAGCGTGAGAGTCAATGGAGGGAGACTGGTGAAGGTACTGTAAGAGCGTGAAAGTCAGTGGAGGAGACTGGTGAAGGTAACTATAAGAGCGTGAGAGTCATGGAGGGAGACTGGTGAAGGTGACTATAAGAGCGTGAGAGTCAGTGGAGGGAGACTGGTGAAGGTAACTGTAAGAGCGTGAAAGTCAGTGGAGGGAGACTGGTGAAGGTAACTATAAGAGCGTGAGAGTCAGTGGAGGGAGACTGGTGAAGGTAACTATAAGAGCGTGAGAGTCAGTGGAGGGAGACTGGTGAAGGTAACTGTAAGAGAGTGAGAGTCAGTGGAGGGAGACTGGTGAAGGTAACTGTAAGAGAGTGAGAGTCAGTGGAGGGAGACTGGTGAAGGTAACTGTAAGAGCGTGAGAGTCAGTGGAGGGAGACTGGTGAAGGTAACTGTAAGAGAGTGAGAGTCAGTGGAGGGAGACTGGTGAAGGTAACTATAAGAGCGTGAGAGTCAGTGGAGGGAGACTGGTGAAGGTACTATAAGAGCGTGAGAGTCAGTGGAGGGAGGGCTGGTGAAGGTAACTGTAAGAGAGTGAGAGTCAGTGGAGGGAGACTGGTGAAGGTAACTGTAAGACAGTGAGAGTCAGTGGAGGGAGACTGGTGAAGGTAACTTAAGAGCGTGAGAGTCAGTGGAGGGAGACTGGTGAAGGTAAATATAAGAGCGTGAGAGTCAGTGGAGGGAGACTGGTGAAGGTGACTATAAGACGTGAGAGTCAGTGGAGGGAGACTGGTGAAGCTGACTTAAGCGTGAGAGTCAGTGGAGGGAGACTGGTGAAGGTGACTTAAGAGAGTGAGAGTCAGTGGAGGGAGACTGGTGAAGGGACTATAAGAGCGTGAGAGTCAGTGGAGGGAGACTGGTGAAGGTAACTTAAGAGCGTGAGAGTCAGTGGAGGGGGACTGGTGAAGGTAACTATAAGAGCGGAGAAGTCAGTGGAGGGAGACTGGTGAAGGTAACTGTAAGAGCGTGAGAGTCAGTGGAGGGAGACTGGTGAAGGTAACTATAAGAGCGTGAGAGTCAGTGGAGGGAGACTGGTGAAGGTAACTGTAAGAGCGTGAAAAGTCAGTGGAGGGAGACTGGTGAAGGTAACTGTAAGAGCGTGAGAGTCAATGGAGGGAGACTGGTGAAGGTAACTATAAGAGCGTGAGAGTCAGTGGAGGGAGACTGGTGAAGGTAACTTAAGAGCGTGGAGTCAGTGGAGGGAGACTGGTGAAGGTAACTATAAGAGGTGAGAGTCAGTGGAGGGAGACTGGTGAAGGTAACTAGTAAGAGCGTGAGAGTCAGTGGAGGGAGACTGGTGAAGGTAACTGTAAGAGAGTGAGAGTCAGTGGAGGGAGACTGGTGAAGGTAACTGTAAGAGCGTGAGAGTCAGTGGAGGGAGACTGGTGAAGGTAACTATAAGAGCGTGAGAGTCAGTGGAGGGAGACTGGTGAAGGTAACTATAAGAGCGTGAGAGTCAGTGGAGGGAGACTGGTGAAGGTAACTATAAGAGCGTGAGAGTCAGTGGAGGGAGACTGGTGAAGGTAACTATAAGAGCGTGAGAGTCAGTGGAGGGAGACTGGTGAAGGTAACTGTAAGAGCGTGAGAGTCAGTGGAGGGAGCTGTGAATACCTATAAAGATCGTTGAGATCAGTTAGCAGTAGAACTGGTGAAAACTTACGTCGATTATAGTCACACAGTAGGTCGACACGGAGTATTAATGTAAAGCTGAAAATCATTGGATTCTGGCTTCTGGGTGTCTTGTAACCTATAAAAAGCCCTTGGAGTCAGTGAGGACTGGTGAATAACTGAAAAGCGTGAGATCAGTGGACGGAGGAACACTGTGTAACTGTAAGAGCGTAACCAAGGAGATGTAAGGTATATAAGGAGTGGAGTTATAGATATGTATATATTCAGGAAACTTAGTTAAGACAAGGAAATAGCATATAAATTTCCTCAAGACATCTACGTCCCTTAAATCTATAAGACACACACACCTAAAATACAAAATTTAAATAGATTTTTAACTACTGAAAAATATCTTTATTTTAACTTCAATGGTTTTACTTGTATCAAAAATAAAACAGAACTTCCAGCTCCCAGATTTCGATAATCATGGCTCATGGCTGTGTTTTCAGTTATGAATCCGCGTCATAAAAACACTGGTGTTTATCCTGTTTCCTGGGTAACCTAACCAAAATGTACATCTGTGCCCCGTGGTGCCTTATATATGGTGTTAGTGAATATGTGGGGTACATACCGAGGAAGATTAACTAGTTACCCAAAATGTCGGCCATCCAAGGCATATACGTGTATTAATTACGCAACAAAGGCTCATCAGTGGTGACCTAAAAATTTCAGAAAAAAATTAAATATTATTATTACTTTATTAATTAATTATCACTTATTCCTTATTATCTAATAAGTGTTGGATCAAATTTTGATCAAGAATTAAAAAAATAAGGCTTCCCACTTCCCGATTTTAAATGATGGTCCCCTTTGGGTACTATAGTTCCTTCTGTTATGAATCTTAAAGTAATTAAAAAAAATGTTGGTGTTTTTAAAATCCATGAAGGTTCATCTGGGCCTTCAGATCCTCTACGGCCATGTCACGTCCCCTTTCCTCTTCCTGTGTGCATGTGTCTGGGTGTTAGACGAAAATTCTTGTGGGTGATGGGGGAGATTCCCAGCAGAGCAGGCCGCAACACGCTGGCAGAACAGAGAGCTTAACACATTCTTATGTTAATTCCCCAAAAAAGGCTATATCAGTTAGGCCGCAATTCAGGGGAAACTAACATTCTATTTTCTTCATTTAATACACTATTCACTTTATTATCGCTTCTTTTCAATATTACTTGTTAAACTCCCTATTTCAAGTCTTGCACTTTAATATCCACTCACTAATTCCTTTTTCGCAAAATTCCACCCCTTAACCCCCGACTTTAAGGTGCATGTAACCATCACTTTATATACTTCCCTGGGCCTCCGTCATTAACCTGATCTTTTAAGACATCTTGTCTGAATTGAAGGAGCCTTTTCCCCCATCTGCTTGTGCACTTTTCTCGAGTTTTGATTAAGCACTATATTTCCCCTGCTGGCGACTTTACAGACTTAATCTTGGACCTTTCTTTCAAGGTTACCCCGTTTTTCTCTGGTTTAATTACTTTGACTGTGTGTTCTAAGGTTATCTTGAGTGTCTGTAGTCAGTTGTTAAGACAACCTCTTATCTGTGGATGTTTTGGTCCCAAGACTGAATCCCCTACAGCAGATCTCAAGCAGCAGGCACTGGGGGAGGCAAGACACCAAAAAAACTGTTAAATTCAAATTTTTTATAGGAATCAAAACCTTTGCAATTTTTTTATATCATGTATAAAAGAGGCGATGCAGGCCAACCAACGGACCCAAAGCCAGTTCTGTATTTATCACTTTATAATATCATATTATATTAATACCTCCTCTTTTCAATGTTATTAATAAATACTATCATTTTATAATATTATTACTTCATATATATATCTATCATATATTTCTTTATATTTTTAAATATTTTACACCTTTAAACGATTAATATTAACATGCACTATTTAATACATTTACTTTAAATATATTATCTATATTTTCAACAATCACTCTACCACATGCCCATCACCTCTCTCATTCTTTACAATCATTCAGAAGTGTAGCCCTTTTGTTTCCACATTCTCTTGTAGCAACTTTTTACTGCACGATCATTTTAGTAAGCAATAATTTTACACTATGCATGGCGAATTTTCACCACTGAATATCAAACCCTTTTCTTTCTAAGTTTCTGTCTCAACATTTCAAAATTATTTGACGTGTCTCTAAACTTATACTTGAAGGTCGGGGAGATCAGCTTGTAAAACGTCTGTGTTCCCTTTATGTGTCGGTCCCCCAAAAAAAAAGTTTATAAAACCCTTTCTAGATCTCTTAAGTAATGTTGTGCATGAGGCTGCTGTTCTAATACACTAAAAAATATGGAAATTAAATATGCATATTTTCTATTAGAACTCAGGAAACTTACACAATAGTGTTTAATGTCTATTGCAGTATTTATCTTTCTTTTTTTTATAGAGACGCCGAATGCAATCTTTATTCCAACCAGACGACCCTAAAGCCAGTATTCTGAATATAATATATATATATATATATATATATATATATATATATATATATATATATATATATATATATATATATATATATATATATATATATATATATATATATATATATATATATATATATATATATATATATATATATATATATATATATATATATATATATATATATATATATATATATATTAAATATATATTATATATATATATATATATATATATATATATATATATATTTTTCAACAAGTCGGTCGTCTCCCACCGAGGCAGGGTGACCCAAAAAAGAAAGAAAATCCCCAAAAAGAAAATACTTTCATCATCATTCAACACTTTCACCAAACTCACACATTATCACTGCTTTTGCAGAGGTGCTCAGAATACAACAGTTTAGAAGCATATACGTATAGAGATACACAACATATCCCTCCAAACTGCCAATATCCCAAATATATATATATATATATATATATATATATATATATATATATATATATATATAATATATATATACAAATATATATATAAATATATATATATATATATATATATATATATATATATATATATATATATATATATATATATATATATATATATACAGTGGACCCCCGGTTAACGATATTTTTTCATTCCAGAAGTATGTTCAGGTGCCAGTACTGACCGAATTTTTTCCCATAAGGAATATTGTGAAGTACGTTAGTCCATTTCAGACCCCCAAACATACACGTACAAACGCACTTACATAAATACACTTACATAATTGGTCGCATTTGGAGGTGATCGTTAAGCGGGGGTCCACTGTATATATATATATATATATATATATATATATATTAATGTCATATCGAATAGGTAAAACTAGTCAAGTAGCAGAACTCATTTAAAATTAAGTCCTTTCTAAAATTTTCTCATATTCCTTTAAAGACATACTTTTTTCATTCATGATAATGTAAAAATTAATAATTTTGTACCAAAAGAACCTTAGAAAACTTACCTAATCTTGTTATAACAAACACGAAGCACTTCTTGCTGAATAAGGCAAGCGAAAATTTGTGTATGCAATAATATCGCAAAAATCATTCTGAACCTAACAAAAAAAAAATATATTTCATCTGTTTTTATTTTTAAAAAAATTTGAAACACTTTTTCTAAAATATATTATTGGATTAGGAAAAATTTAAAATTTGGGCCCTTATTAAAATTTAAGGTTATAATTTTTTGAGGTTTTTTTTGGTACAAAACCCTTTAAAATTTTTACATTAACATTAAAAAAAAAATTTTCAAAAGTGAAAGAAAAAATTTTTATGGGGTTTTTTTTATATGATTTCTCGCAAACTTGCCTTTTTTTAAATCGATTGGGTTTACACACACAACACACAAACACACAACACAAACACACACACATACACACACAAAACCACACACACACAAAACCCCCCTAAACACAGACACACACACAGAACAGCCCACTCAACACACACACACACCACACCACACACACACCCCACACGCACACACACCCCGCACACACAACGCAAACACACACGCAAAACAAAACACGCACACACACAGAAACACACACCCGCACACACACACGAAACCCACACCCGCACACCCCAAAAGCACCCCACCCCACATATATAAATAATATAATATATAAATATATATATATATATATATAATATATATATAATATATATAAAAATATATATATAAAATATATAAAATATATATATATATATATTTTAAAAACCCCACGACCTTTCCTCCCACCCGAAAAGGGGTTTGACCCAAAAAAAAAACACTTATAATCACCGTTTTTGCAGAGGTCCCAGGTATGACTTTTTAGATGCCCACTCCAAACCCCCAAGGGCCCCGGACCCTTTCTTTAAAGTGCAGCATGTATTTTTTTCCCCTTTTAAGGGACTCAAGCCCATTTAAAAGGGTTTCCCTTTAAAACCCCTTTCCCACAAAATATTACCCTTCACACTCCAGAAATTTTGGGAAATCGAACCAGGCTTTTAACCCAGTTTTTGGAAACCAAGCTAAACCCCCGACGTCTAAAACCATTGGCCCCCAAGGGAAACAAACACCAGGGACCAGAAAAATAAAATGGCCTCCCTCCTGGTGCCACCACATTCGGGGGCCGTGGTTCCTACTTTAACTTTTTTTCATTATTTTCCCTTTGGGAAACAAGATCCCAAAAACAAACTTTTTTTAAAAGTATTTTAAATTTAAAGGTTCATTATAAAAAACTTTAATTTTTTTAAAAACCCGCTAATACTGAATAAATTTCCCACAACTTTTTTATTTCACAAAAAACCTAAAGCAAAAATTTTAAAAATAAAAAAATTTAAAATTTTAAACCACAAAATCTGGTAAAAAAAAATAAAAATTTATTTTTTCAAGCAACAGTGATTCTTTTTTATTCTTTGTCGAAAAATACTAATAACAGAATAAAATTTAAACTTTTTTTTAATCGGCATAATGACAAGCTATTATAAGTCAAACGAAAAGCGTTTTAAATTTTATGATCTTTGGAAAGTAAAAAAAAGGGGGTTTTTTTTTTTTTTTTTTTAAATTATTATTACAGAAAAGGGTGAAAAACCTTTTAAGTAGTTTAAATAAAACATTTGGGGCAACTTTTGGTTATTTTTACTGCGAACATTTCCAAGCAGAACTTACAATCTAGTACAATCTGTATTAGATTAGCGAGGGCCCCGGGGGTTGGGCCGAAAGGGTCGCTTAATAAATCTAGATGTTTTAGGGGTTACTTAATTTGTTCATTTGTTGGCGAAATTAGTGGTTTGATTTTATTTGAGGGAAAAAGGGAGAAAAAATGACGTGGGGAAACCACGGGGTTTTAATTGCTGTATTAAAAAACGTCATTAGACCTAAAAAACCCAGTTTCAGTGTAGTACATTTTTCAAAAAAAAGGGAATTTCCTTTTCAGCCTGCCGAGTCAGAATACATTTACCCTTTTGAGTTGACCCAAAAAAACTCGAACACGGCTTTTAAAACTTTAGATCTGCGCCCTGGGTTTGTCTGGAAGTTTTTGAAAGAATGGTTATTTTTCCCCGGGCTCGCTAACGTGCGCACTAAAAACCCAGTCTTATCCCCCCTTCCTACGGGAATGGACGTTTTTAGCCAGTACCTGCCATTTCATCCCCAAAGCCCCCGCTCAAAACCTTTTCACGGGAAAAACTGGAATGCCATGAGGTTTACCCCTGACGGGGTTTTTCCAGCACAAAACTCAGTTCTGAAAGACGGGTGTTTCACTTTTTTTTTTTTTCCGTCTCCAAATTAAACATTTTCTCTTGAATTTTTTGAAAGGTTTTTCACCGATTTCAAACCCTGGCTGTTTTACGGGCCCCAGCATTTTCAAAAAACCCGGGCCCCATTCCGTCCCCGAAAATTTTTCTGTTGAGGAACCCATTTTTTGTCACCCCAAACAGTGTCTTAGAGGCAGAAAGGGCAACACATGCATCTTCTCCGTAAAAAAATTTTTTTAAAACCATTTTGATTTTCGAAAAAACCTGCCGGAGAAGTTTCCCCCGGGAAAAGAGTCCTCCGCCCACCCAGATTTGGGGAAAAAGGGCCCGGGGTTTTTTGGGTGCCCCCCATCCTCGAACATTTTATAAAAAATGTTTGGATTTCAGAGCTTTTGCCCTCGACGAAATTCAAAAAATTTAAAATTGCATCATTTTTTTCCCGGGTTTTGCAAAACTTTGGGAGCCCGCTAGTTTTTTCCCGATGTAAAAAGGGGAAAAATTATTATGAAGTCAGGTTTTCCCCCTTAACGCCGGTGACAGATAAAACGACTTCCCCTTTCACGGGGGCCCCAGCGCGTCAAAATCCCAAAACCAACACTGCAGCTGCGTAATTTTAATACAACCAAACACTGAAGCTGGTCGTTACACAATCAAACACTGCAGTTTGGGGTCAGTATGCACAACCAAACACGCCAGCTGCGTCAGTATACAAAATCAAACCTGCAGCTGCTTCAAGAAACCCAAACCAAACACGGGCGGGTGCGTTCAGTATACAAAACCCAAAAAACTGCATCGCGTCATTATACACAACCAAACACTGTAGCTCAGTCAGTAAAATAAAACCATACACTGCATAAAAGTCAGGGCACAAAATTTAAACAATCAGCCCCAGTCAGTAAACACAGCCAAACACTGCAGCTCAGTCAGCACCCCACACCCAAACACTGCAAGCGCGGGACTACACAAACCAAACACGCAGCAAGTCACTACCCCAAAACCAAACACTGAAAGGCATTCACTCCCCAAAACCCCAAAAAGGGCCGCACATCACTAAAACACAACCAAACCTGCAGCGCAGTCACTACACACAACAAAACTGCAGCACAGTCATACCCCACAACCCAAACACTGCAGCGCAGTCACAAACCAAAAACCCAAAAACACTGAAAGCACAGCCCACTACAAAAACCCAAAACCCTTGCAGCGCGGTCACTACACACAACCAAACACGGCAGCGGAGTCCTACACAAAACCCCAAAACACGGAAAGCGCAGCCCACTACACACAACCAAAACACTGCAGCAAAAAGTCCCCCCCCCAAACAAAAACCAAAAAAAACTGCAGGGGCATTTTACTAAAAACCACAACCAAACATTTCCCCAGCCGTCACTACACAAAACCCAAACACTGCAGCCAGTCCCCTACACACAACCCAAACATTTGCAGCGCAGTCACTACCAAAACCAAACACGCAGCGCAGTCACTTACAACAAAAAACCCACGGCACCGCAGTCACTACAAAAACCCAAACCCCTGAAAGCGCACCCCTACCCCAAAACCCAAAAAACACTGCAGCACAGTACTAAAACACAAACCAAAAAACTGCAGCGCAGCACTACACACAACCAAAAATGCAGCACAGCCCCTACACACAAACCAAAACCTTGCAGCGCAGTCATTTAAAACACAACCAAAAAACTCCCCAGCGCAGTTACTACACAAAACCCAAAACATTGCAGGCAGTCATACACAAAAACCAAAAAACTGCAGAAAGTCATACACAAAACCCAAAACACTGCAGCGGAGTCAAACACCCCAAACCCAAAACACTGCAGCGCACCCAACTACCCCAAAAACCAAAACGGGCAGACGTAACTACACACAACCCAAAAAACACTGCGCGCGGTCATACACAAAACCCAAAAAACACTGCAGGCAGCCCTTACATAAAACCCAAACACTGCATCTCAATAAAGGGTTATGACCTTAAAAAGAGGGTTTCATTTTATAGTAAAGATGTTTTCCCCGGGGGTTTGGAAAACTGAGGGGAACACTCCAACTTGTTTGGAGGGAAAAGGCTGTGAAAACACGCAGGTTCTTTTCCTCAGGGGTGATACCCTTGAGAGAATATTTAAAGGTTGTTTTTCCCCGTGGTGGTAGCTGAGAGAACACTCCGGGGTTTCTTCACCAGGGGTTTGGCAACTGAGAGAACACTCCAGGTTGTCCCCCCATTTGGTGGTAGCTAAAGAGAACACTCCGCTTGCCCTTCCCCGGGTGGCATCTAGAGAACACTCCAGCTTCCCTTTCCCCAAGTGGGGGCCCAACTGAGAAAAAACATTTCCATTGGGTCTTCCCCAGGGGTTTGGGTAGTGAGAGAACATTTCCAGCTTGTTTTCCCCATGGTGGAAACTGAGAGAAAAATTCCAGCTTCCCTTTCCCCAAAGTGGTGGAAAGCTGGGGAAAACACTCCGGGTTTTGGTTTTCCCCCAGGGGGGTTTTTTAGCTGAGAGAACACCCCAAAGGTTTTGTTTTCCCGGGTGGGGGCATCTGAGAGAACACTCCAGCTTGCCTTCCCTAGGGGTGGCAGCTGAGAAAACACCCCAGGTTGTTTTCCCCCATGGTGGTAGTTTGAGAAAAAACCACTCCAGCTTGTCTTCCCCTTGGTGGAACTGAGAGAACACTCCAGCTTCCCTTTCCTAGGGGTTTGGCAGCAAACAAAAACTCAATTATGATTTTCATCCCCAGTATATTTTCCATACAAGTATGATTTTCATCAAAATTTTTTATGAGTTCCATCATCAGAATGAATTTCATCTTTTAATTTTAGTTCCATCACCATATGATTTTCCCATCACCTGTATGAATTTAAACACCAGTATTTTTTCATCATAAGATGAGTTTAAACCCACCAGTATAAATTTTCAACACCATTTAAGAGTTTCATCATAATAGGGTTTTTCATCTAAGTATGGTTTCCCCAAACCAGTATGAGTAACTTCCCCAGTATGAATTTCATCACCTCCATGATTTCATAAACCAGTATTATTTTGGGTTCATATGAAAATGAGATTCATCACCGTTTGAGTTTCATCACCAGTTTTTAGTTCATCCCCGGCTTGATTTTTCATCACCAGCATGAGTTTCATCAACTGAATGGGGGTTCCTCGCCCACCAATGAAGTTTAAACCACAGTATGGGGTTTTCCCATAAACCAGAAATGATTTTCCCAACATTTAGTATGAGTTTCATCCCCAAATAGGGAGTTTTTCACCGTATGAGTAAACCCACCAGCATAAAATTTCTTTAATTTCCCTGATTTTCATCACTAGTAAGGTTTTCATCACAAATATAAAGTTTAAATCACCATTTATGAGTTTCCATCCCCATAGGGAAAATTCATCCCCCTGTTTAAATTTTTCTTTCAACTGTATGAGTCTCAATCAATTTTGGGAGTTTCATCACCTTATGGTTTCTTTCCAAAAGAAATGAGTTTCATCTCAAAAAGGGTTTCACCAACTGTATAAATTTTTTCATCACCCGCATGAGTTTCATCACCTGAATGATTTCATCAACTGCAGATTTTTCATCATCAAATGGTTTCATAAACCATTTTGGGGGATTCATCCCCTGTATGAATTTCATAAAACTGTATATTTCATCACCTGAAATGAGTTTCGTCCCATTTATGGATTTCATCCCCCAGTAAGTTTCATCAACTGAAAGGAGTTTAAATCACCAGTATGAATTTCACCCCAATTTGTATGGGTCCATAAACATGTAGAGTTTCATCACCTGTAAGATTTTTGTCACCAGAATGAGTTTCATCACCAGTATGAGTTTCATCACTGTATGATTTATAAACTGCACGAGTTTCATCATCGAATGATTTAATCAAAAATTTTGGGGAAGATTCATCACCTGTATGAATTTATCAACTGTAAGATTTCTTTTCAAAAGTATGAGTTTCATAAACTGTATTTTTCGTCCCAGAAAGATTTCATCCCCAAAGTATGATTTTTCATCAACTGTATGAGTTTCATCAACGGAATGAGTTTCATACCAGTAAAATTTTCACCAACTGTATGAGTTTCACCCACCCTTAGGGGTTTCATCCCCTTTGTATAATTTTCATCAACGTATAAATTTCCAAATAACCAGCATAAATTTTCTCACCTTAGATTTTCACACAAGTATGAGTTTCATCAACTGTATAAATTTCATCACCAGAAAAGAGTTTAATAAACCAGTATGATTTTTCCACACCCAGTTTTTATTTTTCCTCCCCAAAAAATATTTTCATCAACTGTATGAATTTCATCACCATTTATGAGTTTAATCACCGGGTATGGGTTCCATAAACCAGAAATTAGTTTCATCCCCAAAAAGATTTTCCCATCAACTGTATGATTTTAAATAAAGGGTTAATGAGTTTCTTTCACCAGTATGAGTTTCCCCAAAAACTGAAATAGTTTCATCACCCGTATGATTTTCATCACCTGATGAATTAAACAATGAAATGGTTCCATCACCAGAAAGATTTTTCATCACCAATGAGTTTCATCACAAGTATGAGTTTCATCAACTGTTAAATTTTTCATCACCATATGATTTTAAATTTCCCAGTTTTGTTTTCACCCACCGGTACAAGTTTCATAACTGAAAAGATTTTTTCCGGTCACCGGTATGAGTTTCATCTTTTGGGTATGAATTTAAATCAAGAAGGTTTTCATCACAAGTATTTTTTCCTTCCACAGTATGAGTTTCATCACAAAAATTTGGTTTTCATCAACTGTTGAGTTTTCTTCAGTATAAAGTTTCATCCCCAAATAGGGGATTTTCACCCACCATATAGTTTCATCCCCGGTAGAATAAATAAAAAGGGAAATGAGTATCATCACCAGAAAGAGTTTCATCACCAGATGATTTTTAAATAAAACTGTATGATTTTTCTTTCATCGGGAAAGAGTTTAAATCCCCAAATTTATGATTTTTTTCATCCCTGAAAGGGTTTTCACCCACCTGTAATATTTTTCTCAATTTGTATGATTTTTTCATCATCTGTATAGTTTACCCACCGGGTAGATTTTCATCCCCAGTTTGGTTTAATAAACCTGTATGGTTTCATCATCTGTATGAGTTTTCCATCACCAGTATGGGGTTTCATCGCCAAAAGGTTTTCATCAACTGTATAAATTTTCCCATCCCCAGTATGAGTTTCATCACCATAAAAGTTTCATCACCAGTATGAGTTTAAATCCCCTGTATGATTTTCCCATCCCCAGTATGAGTTTCATCACCAGTAGGGAGTTTCATCACCAGTATGAGTTTTCATCACCTTTATTTTTTTTCATCACCGGTATGAATTTCATCACCAGAAATGAGTTTCATCACCGGGATAAAGTTCCATAAACCAGTATGAGTTTCATCACCTGAAAGAGTTCCATCCCCTGTATAAATTTTCATAAACCATTTATGATTTTTCATCACCATTATGATTTTCTCACCTGAAAATGATTTTCATCAACCAGTAGGGAATTTCATCACCATAATGAGTTTCATCACCGGGATGATTTCCCCATCCCCAGTATAAATTTTTCTCCAATATGAGTTTCATCACCTGCATGAGTTTCATCAACTGTATGAGTTTCATCAACTGAAATGGTTTAAATCACCATTATGATTTTTCATCACCTGTATAAATTTTCATCACCTGCATAAATTTCTAAACCGGGCATTTTTCATCCCCAAAAAAATGAGTTTCATCACTTGTATGAATTTCATAACTGTATGATTTTCACCCACCCAGTATGATTTTCATAAACCGGTATGAGATTAATCAACTGAGGGATATCATCCCCCAGAATGATTTTTTCATCACCTGTATGAGATTCATCAACTGCTTGAGTTTCATCCCCAGTATGAGTTTCATCCAAGTAAAGTTTTCATCAAAAGTATGATTTTCAAAAAACTGTTTTTATTTTCCCCCTCAGTAGGGTTTTTCTAAACCAGGATGAGTTTCATCACCAGTATGATTTAAAATCCCCTTGAAGAGTTTCATCACCATATGATTTTCATCCCCGGGTATAAAGATTAATAAACGGTAGGGGAATATCATCACCAAAATAATTTTTAAATCCCCCAGTATGAAATTTCATCACCAGTATAAATTTTCATCACCAGTATAAATTTTCTCCCCCTGTATGGTTTTATAACCTGGTCCCTTTTTCACACCATTTATAGTTTCATCCCCCAGAAATGATTTTCACCCAACTTTTGGAATTTCATCCCCATATGAGTTTCATCCCCCAGATGGGGTTCATCAACTTAAAAGTTTCATCCCCAGTATAAATTTTTCACCCACCGTATAATTTAAATCAAAAAATTAGTTTTCATCACCTTATAAAGTTTCATCACCATTATGATTTTCCCATCACCAGAAAAGGAATTTTTCATCACAGTAGGGAAATTTTCATCACCAGTATGATTTTTCATCCCCCTGTATGATTTTTCAAAACCCCGTACGATTTTCATAAACCAGTAAGAATTTTTCATCGCCAGTATGATTTTCAAAAATTTGTAGGGAATTTCATCACCAGAAAAAAATTTTTTCTTTCCACCAGTAGGGTTTTATCAACTTATAAATTTTTCATCACCAGTAGATTTCATCACCATTTTGAGTTTCATCCAAGTATGATTTTTCATCAATTTAAAGAGTTTCATCACCAAAATAAATTTTTTATAACTGTATGGGGTTTCCATCATCAGTATGAGTTTCATCCCCAGTATATTTTCCCAATCACCGGTAATGTTTCATAAACCCTGTATAGTTTCACCCAACTGTATGGGGTTTTAAATCACAGTATAGTTTCTCACCTTTGGGATTTTTCATCAACTGTATGATTTATTCACCATATAAATTTTTCCTCCCCAGTATGATTTTCGTCCCCAGTATGAGTTTCATCAACGGTATGAGTTTCACCCCCAGTATGATTTTTAAATCAACGGGTATGAGTTCCTCTCGTATGATTTTCATCCCCTAGGTTTTTCATCCCCCGTTTGAGTTTCATCACCAGCATGATTTTCATCACCAGAAAGATTTCATCACCACCCATGATTTTCATCCCCAAAAGATTTTTCATCACCATAGAGTTTCATAAACCACCCATATTTTCTCCCCATATGAGTTCCCATCACCATATGATTTCATCACAATTATAAGTTTCATCACCAGTATGATTTTTCATCACCACATGTTTTTTCACCCATATGGGGTTTCAATCAACTGAAAAGATTTTCCATAACAGTATGGTTTCATCACAATATGATTTTCTTCACCAGTATAAATTTTCGTAAAACTGTATATTTTTCATTAACGTATGAGTTTCATCAACGGGTATGATTTTCCCTTCCCCAAAGTATTAGCTTCATCACCAGTATTTTTTTCATCCCAGTATATTTCCATCAAAGTAAGGTTCCATCACAGTATGGGTTCCCACCCACGGTATGGGTTCCATCACGTATAGGTTCCATAAACAGTTGGGTTCCATCACAGTATAGGTTCCTTTCCACAGAAATAGTTTCCCTTTCACGGGTTGGGTTCCCCCATCACGGGATAGGTTCCTCCAGAATAGTTTTCCCCATCACGTTTTAGTTCCATCACAGTATGGGTTCCATCACAGTTTTGGGTTTCCATCCCCTTTAAAGGTTCCATCACAGTATAGGTTCCATCACAGTATAGGTTCCTTTCCCAGTAAAATTTCCCCTTTCACAGTATGGGTTCCATCACAGTAAAAGGTTCCTTCACAGTTTCGGTTCCATCCCCATTTTAAAAGGTTCCATCACGTATAGTTCCCATCACGGGTTAGTTTCCATCCCCATTATGGGTTTTCCACACAGTATGGTTCCATCACAGTATCGGTTCCATCACAGTATAGGTTCCCATAACATTTAATAGTTTTCCATCACAGTATAGATTCCACCCAAAAGTTGGGTTTCCATAAACGTTTAGATTCCATAACAGTATAGTTTCCCAAATCACAGTATAGTTTTCCAAACACAGTATAGGTTCCTCACAGAAGGGGGTTCCCCATCACAGTAAAAAGGTTTCCTTCACAGAAAGGGTTCAATCACAGTATGGGTTTCCATCAAAAGTATAATTCCATCACAGTATAGTTCCATCACAGTTTTGATTCCTTTCCATTTATAGGTTCCATCACATTATTTTTTCCCCAATCAAAAGTATGGGTTTTCCATCCCCAGTTTTGGGTTCCCCCCCCCCCCCAGTATTTTTTTCCCCCCAAGTATAGATTCCATCACAGTATAGATTCCTTTCACAGTAAAAGATTCCATCACAGAAAAGGGTTTTCCATCCCCAGTAAGGGGTTTCCCATCACAGTATAGGTTCCATCAAATTATAGATTCCATCACAGTAAAAGGTTCCATCACAGTATGGTTTCCCAACACAGTATAGGTTCCATCACAGTATGGGTTTCCCAAACACATTTAAGTTTCCATCACATATGATTCCATCACAGAAATAGTTTCCCATAAAAGGTAAAATTTCCCCATCACGAAATTTTTTTCCAAAACCCACAGTATAGGTTCCATCACAGAAATAGATTCCATAACAGAAATAGATTCCATACAGAAAAGGGTTCCATCACGTATAGGTTCCACCCATTTATGTTTTCCCTCACAGTATAGTTTCCATCACAGTTAGATTCCATCACAGTATAGGTTCCATCACAGTATGGGTTCCATAAAACATTTATGGGGTTCCATCACAGTATGTTTAAAAATCACAGAAATAGATTTTTTTCCACAGAAAAAAGTTTTCCATCACAGTATGGGTTTCCATCACAGTAAAAAGTTTCCTTTCCGTAGGGGTTCCTTAAACGGGTATAGATTCCATCACAGTTTTGGGTTTCCATCACAGTATAGATTCCATCCCCGTATGGGTTTCCATCACAGTAGGATTCCTCACAGTATGGGTTTCCCAAATCACACCCAAGGTTCCATCACAGTATAGGTTCCATCACAGTAAGATTCCATCCCCGTTTTGGATTCCCCACAGAATAGATTCCATAAACAGAATAGGTTCCATCACATTTAGGGGTTTTCCATCCAGTATAGGTTCCATAAACAGTATAAAAATTCCATAAACGTATAGGTTCCATCACAGTAGGGTTTTCCATCACGTATAGGTTCCATCAAAGTAGGGGTTTCCCATCACAGTATAGGTTCCATCACAGTATAGTTTCCCATACAGTATAGGTTTCCCTCACAGTATGGATTCCATCACAGTATGGGTTCCATAAACAGTTATGATTTCCATAAAACAGAATAGGTTCCATCCCCGTATGGATTCCATCACAGATGGGTTCCATCCAGAAATAGGTTCCCATCACAGTATAGTTTCCCCAACCAGTATAGGTTTCATCACAGTATGTGTTCCACCCACAGTTAGGTTCCATCACATTTGGGATTCCATCACGGGAAAAGGGGTTCCCATCACATTATAGGTTCCATCACAGTATGGGTTCCTTCACAGAAAAGGGTTTTTCATCACCGAAAGTTTTTCCCAAAAACAGTATGGGTTTCCATCACAGAAAGGGTTTTCCATCACCAGTATGAGTTTCGTCAAAGTATGATTTTTCTTCCCCAAAAGATTCCATCACGGTATGGGTTTCCCCCAATCCAGTATGGGTTCCATCAGGAAAGGGGTTTTCCATCAAGTGTATGTTCCATCACAGAATGGGTTTCCCATCTCATTTAGGTTCCCCCACAGTAGGGGTTTCCTTTTCACAGTATAGTTTCCCCCATCACAGTGGGGGTTTCCCCACCCACAGTTTTGGTTTCCATCAGAGTATAGATTCCATCATAGTGTAGGTTCCATCACAGTGGGGGCTCAATCACAGTATGGGTTTTCCTTTTAAACATTGGGTTTTCCCATAACAGATGGGATCCTTCACAGTATGGGCCCCCAATACAGCATAGTTCCATTACATTTATGGGTTCCATCAAAAACCCGGGTTTCCTAACAGAAATGGGTTCCTTTCAAAATTTTAAATTTCATCACAGTATAGGTTCCTTCACAGAAATTGATTTTCCAAATTAACATATGGGTTTCCATCACAGTTTTAGTTTCCCTTTCACAGAATGACTTCCTTCACAGTATGGGCTCCATACAGTATAATTTCCATCACAGCAGGGAAAATCCATCACATAATGGATTCAACACAAAAAGGGTTTTCCATATAGAAAGGGGTTCCATCACAGTATGGGTTTTCAAAAGTTTTTAATTGGTTCCACCCGCAGTATAGTTTCCCATCACAGTATGGGTTTCCATCACAGTATGGGTTAATTTCACAGTATAGTTTCCCTTCCCACAGTATGGGTTTAAATCACAGTATAGATTCCATCACAATTAAGGTTTCCCAAACACAATTTTAGGTTCCATCACAGAAAGGGTTTTCCTTTCACTGTATGGAGACCATCATAAAGGGGTTTTCCATCACAGTAAAAGGTTTCCCAAACACATATGGGGTTACATCACAGTTTTGGGGATACCAGAGCCATGGTTCCATCACGTATTAAATTTCATCACGGAAAGGGTTCCACCCACGTATGGGTTCCCGTCGCGAATTCGCCCCAAATCACAGTCTGGGTTCCCAATCACTTTATGGGTTTTTCCATCGCAATATAAGTTCCATCCAGAATGGGTTCCATCCAGAAAGGGTTTTGGGTTCCTACATAGTATATGTTCCTTCACGTATAGGTTCCTTCACAGTGAAGCGGGGGCCCAATAAAGGGAAAACCCATTTTTAAAAGAAATTTTTTGTTTTTTTTATAATATATATATATTTTATATATATAATATATATATAAATATATTTATATATATAAAAATATATATATATATATATTTATATTTTATATATAATTTATATAAAAAAATACACACATATATTAAAATTTAAAATTTTTAAATATATATATAAATATATATATATATATATAATATATAAAAATTTATATTTTTTATATATATAAAATTTTTTATATATAAATGTATATATATAAAAACCAAACAATATTAAAAAATTTTATATAAATATATATATAAATAAAATTTTTTATTTTTAATAAATATATAATAACAAATATTTTTAAACCATATATGGAGAAAAAGAGAAGGTTAAGAAGGGGTAAACGGGGAATGTAAAAAGAGACCCAAAGGGAGAGAGTGGGTGAGATTTTCAAAAAAATTTTTTGTTAAAATAAAAAAAATTTTTGGAGTAAAGGAATTAACAATTTTAAGAAAGCCGGGAAAAACAAATGGATTTGTCTTTTAAAAAATAGGAGAGGGGGTTATTAAAGGGGGTTAGAGGGTTTTGGGGAAGATGGAGGGAATTTTTTTTGAGGAATTTTTAAAAAGTTGATGAAGATGGAAAACCCTTGTGTTTTTCGTGTATGGGGCAAGGAGGAAAAAACATCTTGTAGGGGAGGAAAGCCAGTTGTGAGTGTGGGGGAATTTTCGTAAAGGCAGTAGGTAAAAAAAAAGGGGGGAAGGCACCCGGGGAATTGATGGGAAAAAGAAAAAATGTTAAAAGCAGGGGGGATATAGTTTTTTGGGGGGGGGTGAAATTTTTTAAAATTAAAGTATGGAAGAGGGAAAAGGTCCCCGGGGTTTGGCAGGGAGCAGGCAAAAGTTCCTTTGTATAAAGGAAAAAGGGGATAAAAGAGAGTCCCCAAAAATTTAAAGGGGGAAAAGTCTGTTAGGGAAACCGGGGAAAAAGTGTATGGTAGATTATAATTGAAAAAATTTAAAGATTAAAAGGAGAATGGGGATAGCAATGAA
>NC_069428.1:41086392-41118892 GCF_026875155.1 Cherax quadricarinatus | reverse complement strand
TTTAAATGACCAAAATGTTTAGAAAAGAAAAAAAAGGGTTTTGGTACACAAAGCGGATGGAAAAAGAATAAACATAGGGGGAATGAAAAATCAGGGAAAAATCCCCAGACACATAGCATCAAAAAGAAAAAAAAACTCGCGGGAGAAAATTTTAAAACAACAAAACTTCCCAACGGGTATCAATCCTGAGAAAAGATAAAAAGGAGAAAGGGGGAGGGGGGGTTGCACTGCTCATAAAAAAACCCAAGGGGGTTTTGGGGAAGGGAAAGGGCCCTTGACATAAATTGGAGAAAGAGACAAACATTGTAGGAACAATTTCAGTCCGAGAACAAAATAGCCCTTTGGGGTTGATTAAAAACCCCCACAGAATGCGGAGGCCCCAAGAAGGAGTACGAAGAAAACAACAGGGTGAGGGTGGACACACGGCTGGGGTGGCAAGAAAGCTCACTCGAGCAGACCCAAAGTTCGGTAATGGGCGATTTAAACCCAAAAAGGGAGATCGTTTGGGAGAACTTGGACCCGCGGGGGCCAAGATACATGGGGGTCTAAATGATGGAGGGGGTACGGAAAACTTCTTTTACCAACACGTAAGGGAACTACAAGAGAGAGGGGGGAGGAGAACCACAAGGCTGGATTTTAGTTTTCACCTTGATAGTGCAGATATCGGGGACCACATACGAAAGCCCCCTAGGGGCCAGTGACCAGTGTTTTAAGTTTCAAATAACAGTAAGCTACAAGTGGAGGGAGAAGCGGGAAGGCCAGGACGATTAAAGCCAAACTCAAAAAATGGGACTTCACGAATGGGGAAAACTTCCGAAGGGGGTTCAGGGGGACAGAGAACGGGCAGGGAAGCCATTCATGAATATGGAATTGTACCCAAAAAAATGCAAGGGGGGCGAAAGGTTTGTACCCAAGGAAAAGGGAATAATGAAAAAGCCAGATACCCATTTTTTACCCAAAGGGCGGGGGAAAAAACCAAGGTGCTAGGGAATGGAAAAATATAGAAGGCAAAGGCCCCGGGAGAAAAGGGAAGGCGTAAGCCAGAAACGAATATGCACAAAAGAAGGAACCCAAAACAATAGAAAATGACATAGCACAAAAAGCCAAATTGACCCGAAACTTTTTGTACACCACATCAGGGGAAAAACAACATCAAGGACCAGAAATCAGCTAAGGAAGGAAGGGGGGAGAGACAACAAGAAAGACCGTGAAGTATTGGGGAAACCCAAACAAGAGATTCAAAGAATGTTCACGGGGAAACAAAAGGGGGCCCCAAAAGACGGAGAGGTGGGGCACACCACCATGTGCTCGACACAGGCACACAACCGAGGAAGAAGTGAAGAGGCTTCTATGAGCTAGATAAATCAAAGGCATTGGGGCCAGAAACACTCCCCTTTTGGTATTGAAAGAGGGAGCAGAGGCGCTATGTGTACCCCTAACAACAATTTTCAATACATCTATCGAAACAGGGAGATTGCCTGAGGCATGGAAGACAGCAAATGTAGTCCCAATCTTTAAAAAAGGAGACAGACATGAAGCATTAAACTACAGACCAGTGTCACTGACATGTATAGTATGCAAAATCATGGAGAAGATTATCAGGAGAAGAGTGGTGGAACACCTAGAAAGGAATGATCTCATCACCAGCAGCCAACATGGTTTCAGGGACGGGAAATCCTGTGTCACAAACCTACTGGAGTTATATGACATGGTGACAGCAGTAAGACAAGAGAGAGAGGGGTGGGTGGATTGCCTGGTCCAGCAACTGTCTCCTTGAGTTTAACCCCGCCAAATGTAAAGTCATGAAGATTGGGGAAGGGCAAAGAAGACCGCAGACACAATATAGTTTAGATGGCCAAAGTCTGCAAACCTCACTCAAGGAAAAAGATCTGGGGGTGAGTATAACACCGAGCATATCTTCTGAGGCGCACATCAATCAGATAACTGCTGCAGCATACGGGCGCCTGGCAAACCTACGGATAGCGTTCCGATACCTCAGTAAGGATTCGTTCAAGACTCTGTAAACCATTTACGTCAGGCCCATACTGGAGTATGCAGCACCAGTTTGGAATCCACACCTAGTCAAGCACGTCAAGAAATTAGAGAAAGTGCAAAGGTTTGCAACAAGACTATCCCAGAGCCACGGGGATTGTCCTACGAAAAAAGGTTGAGGGAAATTGGCATGACGACACTGGAGGCCAGGAGGGTCAGGGGAGACATATAACGACATACAAAATACTGCGTGGAATAGACAAGGTGGACAAAGACAAGATGTTCCAAGATGGGACCAGACACAAGAGGCACAATTGGAAGTTGAAGACTCAGATGAATCAAAGGGATGTTAGGAAGTATTTCTTCAGTCATAAGTAGTCAAGCCGTGGAATAGCCTAGAAAGTGAAGTAGTGGAGGCGGGAACCATCCCATAGTTTTAAGGCGAGGTATGATAAAGCTCATGGAGCAGGGAGAGAGAGGACCTAGTAGCAATCAGTGAAGAGGCGGGGCCAGGAGCTATGACTCGACCCCTGCAACCACAAATAGGCGAGTACAAATAGGTGAGTACACACACATACACACACACACACACACACACATACACACACACACACACACACACAAAAAACACACACACACACACACACACACACATACACACACAAAACACACATACTCACACACACACACAACACACACACACACACACACACACACACACACACACACATACACACACACACATACACACACACACACACACACACACACACACACACACACATACACACACACACACACACACACACACACACACACACACACACACACACACATACACACACACATACAACACACATAACCCCACACACACACACACAAAACACAAAACACACAGTAGAGACAGGGAAGGACTCTGGGGGACAGACCAGATGGGGACACCAACAAGGAATACACCAAAAAGTGTTGGACGACATACATACAGATGAGGAGGAGGTGAAGAAACTGCTAAGGGACATCGATACCTCAAAGGCAATGGGGCCGGGCAACATCTCTCCATGGGTCCTTAGAGAGGGAGCAGATATGTTTTTGCGTTTCCACTTACCACAATCTTCAACACATCCCTGGAAACTGGGCAACTAAACCCGAGGCATGGAAGACGGCGAATGTAGTTTTCCCCCTTTTTAAAAAAGGAGACAGAAAAGAGGGACTAAACTATAGACCTGTGTCATTGACGTGTATAGTATGCAAAAATTATGGAAAAAATTATCAGGAGGAGAGTGGTGGAGCACCTGGAATGGAACAGGAGTATAAATGCCAACCAGCACGGATTCACGGAAGGCAAATCCTGTGTCACAAACTTCTGGAGTTTATGATAAAACAACAGAAGTAAGACAAGAAGAGAGGGGGGGGTTGATTGCATCTTCTTGGACTGCAAAAAGGCTTTTGACACAGTTCCTCACAAGGATTATGCAGAAGCTAGACATCAGGCGCATATAACGGAAAGGGGCACTGCAAGGGATCAGAAATACCTACAGGGGGAAAAACAACGAGTCATGGACTAATGATGTTCCAGGGGCCCCTGTACGAGCGGGTCCCACGGGGGTCGGTCCTAGACCTGCATTTTTGGTATATGTGAACGACAGAGGGAAGGTTAACTCAAATTTCCCTTTTGCAGATGATGTGAAGTTAATGAGGAGAATTAAATCTGATGAGGCCCGCGGGATTTCAAAGAGACCGGACAGACTGGACACCGGTCCAGCAAATGGCTTCTCAAATTTTAAATCCTCCCAAAATGAAAAGTCATGAAGATAGGGGAAGGGCCAGAAACCACAGACAGAGTATAGGGTAGGGGGCCAAAGACTGCAAACCTCACTCAAGGGGGAAAAAATTTGGGGGGGAGTATAACACCGAATGTCTCCGGAAGCCACATCAATCAGATAACTGCTGCAGCATTGGGGGGGGGCCCGGCAAACCTAGAACAGCATTCCCCACAAACCTTATAAAGGGAAACATTCAAGACACGTACACCGTGTATCAGGCCCAACTGGAGAGCAGCACCTTTTGGAACCCGCATTGATAAACACGTCAAGAAAATAAGAAAGTACAAAATTTGCAACAAGGTTTGTTCCGAGCTAAGGGGAAGTCCCCATGAAAAAGATTAAGGAAATCGGCCTGACGACACTGGAGGACAGGAGGGTCAGGGGAGACATAAATAACGACATATAAAATACTGCGGGGAAAATAGACAAGTGGGACAAGGACAGGATGTTCCAGGGAGGGGACACAGAAACAAAGCCACAATTGGAAGTTGAAGACCAAATGAGTCAGAGAGATAGTAGGAAGTATTTCTTCAGTCATAGAGTTTGTAAGGCAGTGGAATAGCCTAGAAAAGACGTAGTGGAGGCAGGAACCATACACAGTTTTAAGACGAGGTTTGATAAAGCTCATGGAGCGGGGAGAGAGAGGGTCTAGTACAACCGGTGAAGAGGGCGGGGCCAGGAGCAGGACTCGACCCCTGCAACCACAAAAAGGTGAGTACAAAATAGGTGAGTAAACACACACACACACACACAAAACACACACACACCACAGCACACACAGCACCAACACACACACACACACACCCACACACACGCACACACACACCTCATACACACACACACACACACACACACACACACACACCCTCACACACACAACACACACACACACACACACAACACACACACACACCACACACACACACACACACACCCACGCTGACTCTCAAATCGTCATAAGTTTCACTAGAAAATATAATTTAAAAATTCCTCTAATCACTTCAGAAATAGCAATTATAGATCTCATTATTGCTCTTATAGACCTCAAGAAGATGCCAGTCTGATTAATTATACAAATCAATGCAAATGATTAACCATCAATCGTCTACCCACAATTCCATTAGTGACGATAATTGACACTTCCCACAATTACGATTATTATTTATGATTTCTGAGATGTTGTTAACAAAAGCTTTTTAGCTTTATTAAAAGTGAGAACGTTAAGAACGTAAGAGGCTGCTGAGAACGTTAAGAACGTGAGAGTCTGCTGAGAACGTTAAGAACGTAAGAGGCTGCTGAGAACGTTAAGAACGTAAGTGTCTGCTGAGAACGTTAAGAACGTAAGAGGCTGCTGAGAACGTTAAGAACGTGAGAGTCTGCTGAGAACGTTAAGAACGTGAGAGTCTGCTGAGAACGTTAAGAACGTAAGAGTCTGTTAAGAACGTTAAGAACGTAAGAGGCTGCTGAGAACGTTAAGAACGTAAGAGTTTGCTGAGAACGTTAAGAACGTAAAAGGCTGCTGAGAACGTTAAGAACGTAAGAGGATGGTGAGAACGTTAAGAATGTAAGACGCTGTTGAGAACGTTTAGAACTAAGCTGAGGAAGGTAAGAACGTAAGAGGCTGCTGAGAACGTTAAGAACGAAAGAGGCTGGTGAAAATGTTAAGAACGTAAGAAGCTGGTGAGAACGTTAAGAAAGTGAGAGGCTGTTGAGAACGTTAAGAACGTAAGAGTGCTGAGTGAAGTGAAAGAACGTAAAAGGCTGCTGAGAAAGTTAAGAACGTAAGAGGATGGTGAGAACGTTAAGAATGTAAGACGCTGTTGAGAACGTTTAGAACGTAAAAGACTGAAGTGAAGGTTTAGAACGTAAGAGGCTGCTGAGAGCGTTAAGAACGTAAGAGTGGGAAATGTAAGACGTAACTGTAGAACGTTAAGAATGAGGGCTGTTGAGAACGTTAAGAACGTAAGAGGCTGCTGAAGATCGTTAAAACGTAAGAGGCTGTGAGAATGTTAAGAACTTAGAAGACTGAGAGAGGGTTAAGAATGTAAGAGGCTGGATGAGAACTTAAGAACGTAATAGGTGGTGAGAAACGTAGTAATAAATAAGAGGCTGGTTGAGAACGTTAAAATGAACGTAAAAACTGGAAGAGAACGTTAAGAACGTACGTAAGAGCTGGTGAGAACTTAAGAACTAGTGAAGAGGCTGGTGAGAACGTACAAACGTAAGAGGCTGTGAGAACGTTAAGAACGTAAGAGGCTGGTGAGAGCGTAAAGAATGTAAGAGGCTGATGAGAACGTTAAGAACGTAATAGGATGGTGAGAACGTTATGAACGTAAGGTAAGAGGTTGGTGATAAGTTTATGAACGTAAGAGGCTGGTGAGAACGTTAAGAACGTAAGAGGCTGGTGAGAACGTTAAGTACATAGGGTAAGAGGCTGGTGAGACCGTCAAGAACGTAAGAGGCTGGTGAGACCGTCAAGAACGTAAGAGGCTGGTGAGAACGATAAGAACGTAAGAGGCTAGTGAGAACGATAAGAACGTAAGAGGCTGGTGAGAACGTTAAGAATGTTAGAGGCTGGTGCGAAAGATATGAACGTAAGATAAGAGGCTGGTGAGAACGTTATGAACGTAAGAGGTTGGTGAGATCATTATGAACGTAAGGTAAGAGGCTGGTGAGAACTTTTTGAGCGTAAGAGGTGAGACGTAGAAGTTAGTGGAGAACGTTAAGATCGTTAGAGACTGGTGAGAACGTTAAGAACGTAAGAGGCTGGTGAGAACGCTAAGAATGTTAGAGGCTGGTGAGATCATTATGAACGTATGGTAAGAACTGGTGAGAACGTTATGAACGTAAGAGGCTGGTGAGAACGTTAAGAACGTAAGGGGATTGTGAATGCGTTAAGAACGTAATAGACTGGTGAGAACGTTAAGAACGTAAGAGGCTGGAGAGGATTTTAAGAACGTAAGGTAAGAAGCTGGAGAGCACTTTAAGAACGTAAGGTAAAACGCTGGAGAGCACTTTAAGAACGTAAGGTAAGACGCAGGAAAACACTTTAAGAACGTAAGGTAAGACGCTGGAGAGCACTTTAAGAACGTAAGGTAAGACGCAGGAAAACACTTTAAGAACGTAAGGTAAGACGCTGGAGAGCACTTTAAGAACGTAAGGTAAGACGCAGGAAAACACTTTAAGAACGTAAGGTAAGACGCTGGAGAGCACTTTAGGAACGTAAGGTAAGACGCAGGAAAACACTTTAAGAACGTAAGGTAAGACGCTGGAGAGCACTTTAAGAACGTAAGGTAAGACGCAGGAAAACACTTTAAGAACGTAAGGTAAGACGCTGGAGAGCACTTTAAGAACGTAAGGTATGAGGCTCTCCAACGCACCAAGAACGTAACATAAGAACCAGTCCGTTGATTATCGACTACTGAACGTAGAGCAGATAAACCAATTGAAAAAGTCTTTGTGAGAGTTGGTAGCCCCTTTGCCCTTACTGTCAGCCCCTTAGCCCTTACTATCAGCCCCTTAGCCCTTATTGTCAGTCCCATAGCCCTTACTGTCAGCTCTTTAGCCCTTACTGTCAGCTCCTTAGCCCTTACTGTCAGCCCCTTAGCCCTTATTGTCAGTCCCATAGCCCATACTGCCAGCTCCTTAGCCCTTACTGTCAGCCCCTTAGCCCTTACTATCAGCCCCTTAGCCCTTACTGTCAGCCCCTTAGCCCTTACTATCAGCCCCTTAGCCCTTATTGTCAGTCCCATAGCCCATACTGTCAGCTCCTTAGCCCTTACTGTCAGCTCCTTAGCCCTTACTATCAGCCCCTTAGCCCTTATTGTCAGTCCCATAGCCCATACTGTCAGCTCCTTAGCCCTTACTGTCAGCTCCTTAGCCCTTACTGTCAGTCCCATAGCCCTTACTGTCACCCCCTTAGCCCTTACTATCAGCCCCTTAGCCCTTATTGTCAGTCCCATAGCCCTTACTGTCACCCCCTTAGCCCTTACTATCAGCTCCTTAGCCCTTACTCTCAGTCTCTTATACCTTATTCTCAGCCCATGGGCCCTTACTCTCAGCCCTTTAGCTCTAACTGTCAGCCCCTTAGCCCTTACTGTCAGCTCATTAGCTCTTACTGTCAGCCCTTAGTCCTTACTGTCAGTCCCTTAGCCTAGCCTTTACTGTCAGTCTCTTAGCCCTTCCTGTCAGTCCCATAATGCTGGTCCTTTACTGTCGGCCCCTTAACCCTTATTTTCAGCCCCTTAGCCTTTACTATCGCCCCTTAGCCCTTGCTGTAACCTCTTAGCCCTTACTGTCAGCCTTTTAACCCCTTACTGCTAGCCTCTTAGCCCTTACTGTCAGCCACATAATAGTAGCCCTTTACTGTCAGCCCCTTAGCCTTTTCTGTTCAGGCTTTAGCCCTTACTGTCACCCCATTAGCTCTTACTGTCAGCCCTTAGCCCTTACTGTCGGCTTCATAATGATAGCCCTTTACCGTCAGCTTCTTAGCTATTACTCTCAGCTCCTTAGCCCTTATTGTTAACCCCTTAGTTCTTACTGTCATCCCTTAGCCCTTTCTGTCAACTCCTTAACCCTTACTGTCAGCTCCTTAGCCCTTATTAACAACACCATAGTTCTTTTACTGTCAGCCCCTTAGCACTTGGTGTCAACCCCTTAGCTCTTACTGTCAGCCTCTTAGCCCTTACTGTCAGCCCCGTAATACTAGTCCTTTAGTGTCAGCCTCTTAATGGTAACCCTTACTGTCAACCTCTTACTGTTAGCCCTTTAGTCCTTTATTGTAAACCCCTTAGCTTTTAGTGTCAGCACCTTAGCCCTTACTGTCAGTCCCGTAGTCCTTACTCGCGGCCTCTTAGCCCTCACTGTCCGCCCCGTATTGCTAGCCTTTACTGTCAGACCCTCATTGCTAACCTTTACTGTCAGCCCCTTATTGCTAGCCTTTACTGTCAGCTCCTTATTGCTAGTCTTTACTGTCAGCCCCTTATTGCTAGCCTTTACTGTCAGCCCCTTATTGCTAGCCTTTACTCTCAGCCCCTTATTGCTAGCCTTTACTGTCAGCCCCTTATTGCTAGCCTTTACTGTCAGCCCCTTATTGCTAGCCTTTACTGCCAGCCCCTTATTGCTAGCCTTTACTGTCAGCCCCTTATTGCTAGCCTTTACTGTCAGCCCCTTATTGATAGCCTTCACTGTCAGCCCCTTATTGCTAGCCTTTACTGTCAGCCCCTTATTGCTAGCCTATTAGTGCTTCTCCTTAATGTTAGTCACTTAGTGCTAGCCCTTACTGTCAACTTTTTAAAGCAAGCCCTTACTGTCAGCTCTTATTGTCATCCCCAAGGTGTTTGCCCTTACTATCAACCCCTTAGTGCTGTCCATTACTGTTAGCCCCTTAGTGACAGCCCCTGCTCTCAACCCCTTAATCTTTGCCCTTCCTAGTAGCCCTTTAGTTTTAACCCATACTATCAGCCCCATTGCTATAACCCTTACTCTTAGGTCTTAAATCTAGCCCTCATTGTCAGCCCTTCCTGCTAGCCCTTAATATCAGCCCATTTTGTGTTAGTCATCTCTGTCAGCTAATTTGTGATAGGCATTACTGTCAGATTCTTAGTGCTGACCTATAGTCAGCTTTGTGATAACCCTTACAGTCAGTCCCTTAATACTATCGCTAACTGTCAATCCCTTTGTGATAGCCTATGCTGTCATCCTCAGTGCCATCCTTTAGTGCCAGTCCTTACTCTCAGCCTCAGTACCAGCCCCTTCTGTTAGCTTCAGTACCAGCCCCTTCTGTTAGCTTCAGTGACAGCTCTTTCTGTTAACCTCAGTGCCAGCCTTTTTTGTTACCTTCAGTGTCAACCCTTTCTGTTAGTTTCAGTGCCAGCCCCTTCTGTTAGCTTCAGTGCCAGTCCTTACTCTAAACTTCAGTGCCACTCCTTACTCTCAACTTCAGTGCCAACTCTTACTCTCAACTTCACTGCCAGTCCTTACTCTCAACTTCAGTGCCAGTCCTTACTCTCAACTTCACTGCCAGTCCTTACTCTCAACTTCAGTGCCAGTCCTTACTCTCAACTTCACTGCCAGTCCTTACTCTCAACTTCAGTGCCAGTCCTTACTCTCAACTTCACTGCCAGTCCTTACTCTCAACTTCAGTGCCAGTCCTTACTCTCAACTTCAGTGCCAGTCCTTACTCTGAACTTCAGTGCCAGCCCTTACTCTCAACTTCGGTGCCAGCCCTTACTCTCAACTTCAGTGCCAACTCTTGCTCTCAACTTCAGTGCCAGCTCTTACTCTGAACTTCAGTGCCAGCCCTTACTCTCAACTTCAGTGCCAACTCTTGCTCTCAACTTCAGTGGCAGCTCTTACTCTCAACTTCGGTGCCAGCCCTTACTCTCAACTTCAGTGCCAGCCCTTACTCTCAACTTCAGTGCCAACTCTTGCTCTCAATTTCAGTGCCAGCTCTTACTCTCATCTTCAGTGCCAGCTCTTACTGCCAACTTCAGTACCAATGGTTACGGTGTTTGCCATAAACATCCACAAACAGTTTGTACTCACAATACATTCTGGACTCATATATTTTTGTACTTACGAGAAAAACGAAACAGAAAAACCTATTGGTGTAATTATTCTTTTTTCTTCCTAGGTAACATCTCAGTAGTGTAATGTAATACGATTTCTATTACATTTAAATTTTGTGATCAATTCATTGTTATCAAAAAATTTCTTTCCTTGATAATATCTAAAATTATTTCTCTATTAGCAAATCTAAATTTCCCAAATATCAATACTCGCTTCTTAAAATTTCTTCACTGCCTTAAAAAACATCAGTAAGTATTTCCAGAATTCTTAACTTAACACCAACTTAATAAATTATGTTTACAAATTAAGGGAGTTGAAGGAATGGGACTATATTATTAACACTGTGTAGGGGTGAGGCAGCGCTGGCCGCTATATACAGCCAGGGGGGGATGATAACCTCCACTCACACACTCACTCACGGCGGTGCCACCACCACTACTGAATCTTGCACACTCCCTACCTCAGAGCTGCTGCTGCTGCTGCTGCTGCTGCTGCTGCTGCTGCCGCCGCCGCCGCTGCTGCTGCTGCTGCTGCTTTATCTCCTGCACAGGCGTTCGTCCATACACTCTCCCTCGTGCACCACAGCTTCACCCACTACCAACACTCACTGTTTTATTCATCCAGCACTTACCTTACTCTCTTAAACATCAACTGCCATTCACCTTCGTAATGTATTGATGATCCTACATAAAATATTTCCATACTCACTTTTCAACTTACTATAAATTCTTTTGGGCCACTAACCGCAATTCCAACTGCATAACTGTTAAAATATCCCAGTGGTAAGTTATAATATTTCAGAAACAGGCTGGACCACACTGAGAATTCCACGATGCTTGCTCAAGTGATCGTCACATTTAGAACGAACTGCCTCCTCTCCCCTCAAAATGTATCAAGATTTCAATATTCCACCGTACCTCAAGAATTCCTTTATATTCATACTTGAAAGCCTGGGATTCAAGATTTCCTTTAAATTTCGAAATATCCTCTTTTTTATTGTGGGGAAAAAATTCTTTCACCACAGTGCCATTGTGGTTCTTCCAAGACGAGGACATCAGGAAGATAAAAGATCTTGGAGAGAATCTAGAACTATCCTTAAACCCCAGCAAATATGGAGTAATTTTCTCCAACCAAGAGATCATTCGCAAAATCATGGTCACCTTGCCAGGAGCGGAGGTCATGGATCTTGCTGGTGGTACTCTCCTTGGTGCTGGTCTGGGTTCCAACACTATCAACGGAATACTACTAAGGAAAAAAAATCTCCAACCACAAGATGGTAAGCCGGATTGGAGACATTGATGCATTGATGCTTCTTCCTCCCAAAGCTCACCTACTGCTTTGAAATGCTCATCAGCCGTCAACATGAACGTAACATTTCTATAGACAATACTTGAAAATGTCCTAAATCTTGGTGACAAAAAATGGATGTGAACCTCACTTCCAAGCAGACTACGTGGACAGAAAAGGCAAATAGATTTCATAATTTCTGTGTCAGCCTCCTACACGACAACAAATGCTGTGTTTGATCTATTACTGATGTGTCCAGTGTATTCCTTTTGAAGCTACTGTTGTAGATCGAAAATCCAACTTTAATATTTCTAAAATATAACTCCAACCCGATATTATCACCAACTTCACACCGAAGTAATGCATATCAGCGCCTAATATAATCAGACAGGTAATATCTACTTGACAGGTCCCCTCGGCTCTTTAACGAGATGTCATATACTCAAGCCTCGCCACGTCGCCCAGGACTAGGACTGACACCCACATGTTCCTACACCTAGTCAGTACTATATATACATATAGTTTTTCATTCACTGTATATATCGCTGATGCAAATCATAGAACGTAACCGAAATATATTTTTCCTACCAGTGATAAGTCTTCACTACACTATCATTCTCCATATACACTATTGTGCATATTAATTGGGACACTAATGAAATATGACATTTATTTGGGAAATTAATGCTTACTCGATAAATACACGGCAATGATATGACAGATAATTGATTTAATAAGAGATCCTTTGCTTTTATAAGCATTACTACAAGCTTTGGCATAGAATCGATCAGTGTTGAGCACATTTTGGCAAGTTCTTCGTCGTGGCACCAGGTCCTAATAACAGCTTCTCCACAGTTGAAGAGTCCTGTTTCACCATCCTGAGTCTTACCTCTAATTCTTTCAATTATAACCCTACCATACACTTTTCCTGGTATACTCAGTAAACTTATTTCTGTATAATTTTCACAATCTCTTCTGTCCCCCTTCCCCTTATATAAAGGGACTATACATGCTCTCTGCCAATCCCTAGGTACCTTCCCCTCTTTCATACATTTATTAAACAAAAATACCAACCACTGCAACACTATATCCTCCCTGCTTTTAACATTTCTGTCATGATCCCGTCAGTTCCAGCTGCTTTACCCCCTTTCATTCTATGTAATGCCTCACGTACCTCCCCCACACTTACATCCTGTTCTTCTTCGCTCCTAAAAGATGGTATACCTCCCTGGCCAGTGCATGAAATTACCGTTTCCTTTCTTCGTCGACATTTAAAAGTTCCTCACAATATTCTCACCATCTACCCAAAACCTCCATCTCCCCATCTACTAACTCACCTACTCTGTTTTAACTGACAAATCAATTCGTTCCCTAGGCTTTCTTAACTTGTTTAACTCACTCCAATTTTTTTTCTTATTTTCATTAAAATTTCTTGACAGTGCCTCTCCCTCTCTATCATCTGCTCTCCTTTTGCACTCTCTCACCACTCTCTTCACCTTTCTTTAACTCTCCATATACTCTACTTTTCTTATAACACTTCTGCTTTGTAAAAGCCTCTCATAAGCTAACTTTTTCTGGTTTATCACACCCTTTACTTCATCATTCCATCAATGACTCCTCTTTCCTCCTGCATCCACCCTCCTATAACCACAAACTTCTGTCCCACATTCTAATACTGCATTTTTAAAACTACTCCAACCCACTTCAACCCCCCCACTACTCATACTTGCACCAGCCCATCTTTCTGCCAATAGTTGCTTATATTTCACCCGAACTTCTTCCTCCATTAGTTTATACACTTTCACCTCCCTCTTGCTTGTTGTTGCCATTTTCCTCTTTTCCCATCTACCTCTTACTCTTACTGTAGCTACAACTAAATAATGATCCGATATATCAGTTGCTCCTCTAAAAACGTAAATATCCTGGAGCCTACCCATCAACATTTTATCCACCAATACATAATCTAACAAACTACTTTCATTACGTGCTATATCATACCTTGTACATTTATTTATCCTCGTCTTCATAAAATATGTATTACTTATTACCAAACCTCTTTCTACACATAGCTCAATTAAAGGTTCCCCATTTACATTTACCCCTGGCACCTCAAATTTACCTACTACTCCCTCCACAACATTTTTGCCCACTTTAGCATTGAAATCCCCAACCACCATTACTCTCACACTTGGTTCAAAACTCCCCACGCATTCATTCAACGTTTCCCGAAATCTCTCTCTCTCCTCTACACTTCTTTCTTCTCCAGGTGCATATACGCTTACTATAACCTACTTTTCATATCCAACCTTTATTTTACTCCACATAATCCTTGAATTTATACATTTATAGTCCCTCTGTTCCTGCCATAACTTATCCTTCAACATTATTGCTACTCCTTCTTTAGCTCTAACTCTATTGGAACCCCTGACCTAATCCCATTTATTCCTCTCCACTGAAACTCTCCCACCCCATTCAGCTTTGTTTCACTTAAAGCCAGGACATCCAGCTTCTTCTCATTCATAACATCCACAATCATCTCTTTCTTATCATTTGCACAACATCCACGCACATTCAGACTTCCCACTTTGACAATTTTCTTCTTCTTATTCTTTTTAGTAATTATTACAGGAAACGTGGTTACTAGCCCATTGTTCCTGGCATTTTAGTTGACTTTTACAACACGCATATCTTACGGAGGAAAGATTCTTATTCCACTTCCCCATGGATATAAAAAGAAAAGTAATAAGACCAAGAACTATTAAGATAAAATCAAAGAAAACTCAGATGAGTGTGTATAAATAAACATGTACATGTACGTGTAGTGTGACCTAAGTGTAAGTAGAAGTAGCAAGACGTACCTGTAATCTTGCATATTTATGAGACAGACAAAAGACACCAGCAATCCTACCATCATGTAAAACAATTACAGGCTTTCGTTTTACACTCACTTGGCAGGACGGTAGTACCTCCCTGGGTGGTTGCTGTCTGCCAGCCTACTACCATTATATATATATATATATATATATATATATATATATATATATATATATATATATATATATATATATATATATATATATATAAAATGTCGTGCCGAATACGTAAAACTGGTCAATTAGCAAGAACCCATTCAAAATTAAGTCTTTTCTAAAATTTTCTCTTATACGTTTAAAGATATATTTTTTCATTAATGTTAATGTAAAAATTTTTAATTTTGTTCCAAAAGAATCTTAGAAAACTTACCTAACCTTATTATAACAAGAGCAATTTATTTTAGCCTATATCCAACTAAATATATTTAAGATTTGTTTACAATAATTTAATACTGTTAAATTAGACACATGTGCAACTCTTGGGTATCTTTATTGAGGAAACGTATCGCCACACAGTGGCTTCATCAGTCCATACAAAGGATAAACTTGAAGAACAGGAGAAAAATGAGGTAATCATTCCCTCAACCTTGAGTCGATGTGGTCAGTCCATCAATCTTCAATAGAATACGGCATATGAGTGGAGAAGCAGCTTATAAACCGTATGGCAGGAGAGGTGCAGCAGTTGTGCTGAATTTGTAAAACTTGCGATCTTGGCTTAAATAGCAACGCTCATCTTCCATATAAGGCAAGAGAAAACTTGTGTATTCAGTAATCTCGGATAAATCATTCTGAACCTAATGAAAAAAATATATTTCATTGTGTTTGTTTATTATTAAATTATTGTAAACGTATCTAAAATATATTTAATTGGCTTAGGCTAAAATAAATTGCGCTTGTTATAATAAGGCTAGGTAAGTTTTCTAAGATTTTTTTTGGTGCAAAATAATAAATTTTTACATTAACGTTAATGAAAAAATATATCTTTAAACGTATAAGAGAATCTTTCCAGAAAGGACTTAATTTTAAATGAGTTCTTGACCAGTTTTATCTATTAGGCACGACATACATGTATATATATATATTTTATATATATATATATATATATATATATTTTTATATATTATATATATTATATATATTTATATATATATATATAATATATAAAATATTAAGTAGTGCTGAAGGCGGCTCGTGGCTCCTTCTACAGAGCGGTCTTTTTCCTGAGTGGCTCCTCCTGAAAAGGGCTGCGGTTTAGTGGCTCCTTTTCCGAGGGGCTCCCTTTCCAGAGCAGACTCCTTTTCACACCTATATGCTAATGACCTTGACCTCGCCCTCAACCCCACCACGACCCCCACCCCGAGACCATCTCGCCCTCGAGACCACCCCACCCACGCCCCCCCCACGACCCCCACCCACCCACGCCACACCCCCCCCCGCCCTCGTGCCCGCCCGCCGCGCCTCGCGCCCGCCCGCCCCCTTCTGCTGCGCCTTCTGCAGCGTCGCCCGGATCGCCCCCGCGCCCCGAATTTTTTTCCGATTTTTTTTTAATTTTTTTTTTTTTTAATTTCATTTTCTTATGATCCCCTCGGATAAAAATTTTTGAGGTTCCCACTCCCACTTTCACCCCCACCCAATTTTTTTTTTTGAATTTCATTTTCTTATGATCTCCTCAGATCAAGTTTTTTGGATTCCCCCCTATGGGGGTAAGCATTCAAAATGGACTCCCACTTTCACCCCAAAATATTCCTCCTCCATCTCCTTGGATCAGGGTTTTCTCGATAATACAAAGACTCCATCTCCTTGGATCAAGTTTTCTTGATAATACCAAGACTCCATCTCCTTGGATCAAGTTTTTGGATTCTCCCCTCTGGGGGAAGCATTCAAATGAACTCCTATGGGGCATGGTACTTTCTCTTACTACAGGTCTAAACAAGTGTGACGTCACCCCACCTGTGTTTACTCGGCGGTCAGTGACGTCACGTGATGACCTCACACATACAGGCTTAGTCTTGTCGACTCTCCCCTATGTCAGTGACGTCACGTGATGACCGCACACACACAGGCTGAATCTTGTCGAGCAGACATTAACTTAAAATGCAGGATAACACTATTTATTATACAACCAATGCATTTCATATACAACATAGGGAAAACATTTTCACTCTTAACCCAGGATAACCCAAATAATTCCACATTTTTTCGTTAATACCCACAACAATCCACAATTTCTTTACAAAATGCAACACTAGACATTTTTCTCGTTTTAACTATTTCATCTCAGGTCACTCCCCACGAAGTAACCTTCTCTCTCTCCTTCTCCCCCCCCTCCCAAACTCTCACACTCCACTAAACACTTCACAATTTTCACTCATAACCCACAATTTTTTCATTTTAACTATTTCAATCAAAAAAAGTCATCACAACACTTAACTTATAACCACTTTTCGATAAATTCACTAGTCACAATTTTACATAATACGAAGTTAATACCCCACACACACCTCACTTTACTTTGAACCCTTCAAAAACACTCTCATAAATTATTTGAATACTCACAAAATCCCTTTTGAACATTTCCAAACAACACTGAAACACTTCCAAAAATATCATTTTGACTACTCCCAAATACACCCTGAATACTACTAAAACCCCACTGAATACAGTCAAAACACCACCCCAAAAACACCATAAACTAAGGGTTTAACATACAGACTAACAACCATTTTACACAAATTCCCTCAAAATCATATAACCAAGACGATTACCAATTTCTATGAGTACACTCACCTCCAACTAAGAATAAACATGAGTGCAAAAAACATGAAACACAATCAAAACACACAAAAGAACATTATAACAGAATCACTTCTTTTTCGGTATCTCTAGTTCTTTCAACAACACCCACATCTCACAACACCCACATCCACACCCACAATTTTTTCTCGTTTTAAATTAATTTTTCAGAAAAAGACACAACAACAACCCACAACTTTATAAACACTTTTCAGGGATCTCTAGTTCGACACAACACCCACATCCCACAACTCCCAACATCCCACAACACCCCCAACCCCCAACACCCCAACCCACAATTTTTCTCGTTTTAACTAAATTTTTATCAGAAAAGACACAACAACAACCACAATTATAAACACTTTTCAGCATCTCTAGTTCGACATCACCCCCAACCCCCAACACTCACAACCCACAACACCCACAACAACAACCCACTTATAACAACTTTTTGGATATCTCTAGTTCGACAATATTACCACAACCCCCAACCCCACAACCCCCAATTTTTCTCGTTTTAACTAATTTCTTTAGAAAAAGTCACAACAACATCCCACTTATAACATTTTTTTCGGTATCTTACTTCGACAACATCACCCACATCCCAAAACACCCAAACCACAACACCCACAACCATTTAACAACAACCCACTTATAACTCTTTTCGGTATCTCTAGTTCGACACAACACCCACATCCACAACACCACAAAACCACAAAATCAAAACCCAAACACACAACAACAAACCACTTATAACAACTTTTTTTAATTTTCTTAGTTGACAACAATTCCCAACCCAACCCCACCACCCCAAACCCAAAAATTTTTTCTCGTTTTAACTAATTTCATCAAAAAAAGTCACAACAACAACCCCTTTAACATCTTTTCGGTATCTCTAGTTCGACAACAAACCCACATCCCACAACACCCACAAACCCACAACACTCACAACCCCCAACACCCACAACAACAACCAATTATAAAACTTTTTGATATCTCTAGTTCGACAACAATACCCCCAACCACAACACCCACAAAACCCCCAATTTTTCTCGTTTTAATTAATTTCATCAGAAAAAGTACAACAACAACCCACTTATAACATCTTTTCGGTATCTCTAGTTTCGACAACAACACCCACATCCCATAACACCACAACCCACAACACCCACAACGACAACCCACAACTTATAACCACTTTTCAGCATCTCTAGTTCGACATCACCCTCAACACCCACAACCCACAAACCCCACAACCCACAACACCCCAACAACCCACATCACCCACACCCCAAAAACACCCAAACCCACATCACCCCACAACACAAACAACAACAACCCACACCTTACAACATTTTTTCGGTATCTCTAGTTCGACAACAACACCCACAACACTCACAACCCACAATTTTTTCTTCTTTTAACTAATTTCATCAGATAAAGTCACAAAAATCAACCCACTTATACATCTTTCTTTGATATCTCTAGTTCGACAATAATACCCACAACCCTCATCACTTACCAATTCATTCACAATTTTTTCGATACAAATTTTTCCCCTTCTTTTTATTGAATCTTAAAATGTAATACACATTCCTCCCTACATTACTAAAATTCTAATAAAATCCTCTCCATACCCTTCTCCTTGTATCCACATAAACTGATAATATACTCACAACAACTAATCATCTCACTACACAACTACTGCGACATGTTTCTACACCCTCTATTCTTTTCCAATATTCATAAAATTTTTCACTTCTATAATTACTTTTTAAAATATTCAAAACATTACCTTTATTTTCAGTAAAATCCCCCCCCCCCATATTTCATTAAATTTCTAATACAACCCTCCCATACCCCTCTCCATCTCACCCACATTTCTTCACATCCAAATCCCCCATCTCCCAACACACCCCTTCTGAACACACACAAAAAAAACACATTTCTCATCCACAAATGCTTCTCATCACCCATCTCAAATCTACTTTAAAAACCTGTAACCAAGATATTCACAAAACTCTATGACCCCTAACACACACACACACCACACACCAAAACACACACCACCTCACTTTACTGTGAACACCTTCAAAACACTCTCATACATCATACTTTGAGACCACCCCTTTTTTTCAATATCTCTTAAGAAATATTCTCTCATCCACAACCTTTATCATCTCACTACAGAACAAACCCCCAAAAATTACTTCGAACACTCATAAAATCATTTGAATACTCACATAAACACCTTTGAACATTTCCAAACAATACTGAAGCACTTCCAAAATACCATTTTGAATACTCCCAAATAAGATTTGTCATCTCTAATTTATCTACACTTACATATTTCATTAAATTACAACTCATCCACCTACTACTCCCTCAGTCTCCCGACTTTACATCATTATCACAAAAACAACCACGGAACCCCTTCAAAAAATACTCTGCACATTATTTGAACACCTTCAAAAAACACCATCAAACACCTCCGAATACTCCCAAAACACTGCTGATTACTACCAAATCAACTGAATACTACAAAACATCGTCAAAATCACCAGAATCAAAGTTTGCATCACCAGCTAACATCCATTTTATAGAAATTCCCTCAATCATTATAACCAAGAACTCCTCCCCATGGGCGTAAAAAAAAAAGAAAACTTGAACACAAACCTAATACGCAAACACTTAGTACATGATCACCATCACTGAAAAAATATCTTGTACAACACATAAATCTAAGTCAACCACCAACAACAATCACCCATGTCACTTACCTCAAAAATCACTAATATCACAGAAAACACTCATTTTTTTATAAAAATTCACACAAAAAAACATATTTGACAATATCTAAGCGCACTCACCTCATACCACCAACACACAATGTCACACCTCACAGGACCGTCGAGGTCACCTTTCCCGTGACGTACACTCCCCTGTGTGTTTACTTGGTGGTTAGTAGCATACACCAAACCCACCCCTTGTTTCAACCTGTTGTACCCCACATTATCTAAGAACACTATAACCAAACGATTACCAGATTTTATGACCCCACCACTAATATCACAGAAAACACACATTTTTTAAATATTCAATAAAAATCACGATCACAATTCCATATCATGTTTACCATCATCTATCAACATCATCACCAAGATCACCAAAATCTAAGATCTTGCATCTCAAAACTACTTTATGATCACTGAAAACACTTATTTTTTAAACATTCCCAAAAATAAGACATACACAAAAATCCCCACGACACTTCACCAACATCTATAACATAACATGAGCACTATAACATATCACCATCACAAAAAAAAAAAAATAATCCCAACACCCACAACTTATACATTTAAATCACAAATTTAAGACATGAGACATACACCCCAAATCTAAGACATTCACCTCCAACAAAGACATACACATTCTTAACTAAGACATACACCAAAACCTATACTTGACATATTGGGGTATGAATTTTTCATACCGCATTTATGTTGCATATCACATTCCTCATCCACATCATCCCTAAAACATTTTTCCTTATTTATCCGTATATCTCCTAGAGTTGTTTTAACCCGACGGCCCTCACGACGTAGGAGCCAGAGTGTAGTAGGTGGTTTTTGGAGTGGTGATGGTTGCTCTGGCTCCTACGTCGTGATGGGCCGTCGGGGTTAAAATATCTCTAAGAGATATACGGATGAATAAGGAAGGATGTTTTAGGGATGATGTGGATGAGGAATGTGATTTTGCAACATAAATGGGTATGAAAAATTCATACCGCAAAATGTCAAGTTAGGTTTTGTGGTTTTATGTCTTAGTTAAGATGTGTATGTCTTAGTTGGAGGTGAATGTCTTAGATTTGGTGTGTATGTCTCATGTCTTATGTGTGTACAAGATATGTTTTCAGTTGATGGTGATCATGTACTAAGTGTTTGCGTATTAGGTTTGTGTTCAAGTTTTTCTTTTTTTTTGCGCCCATGGGGAGGGAGTTCTTGGTTATAGTGATTGAGGGGAATTTCTATAAAATGGATGTTAGCTGGTGATGCTAAACTTAGATTCTGGTGATTTTGACGATGTTTTGGTAGTATTCAGTGGTGATTTGGTAGTAATCGCAGTGTTTTTGGGAGTATTCGGAGGTGTTTTATGGTGTTTTTTGAAGGTGTTCAAATGATGTGGGAGAGTATTTTTTGAAAGGGGTTCCGTGGTGTTTTGGGTGTTGTTCAGAGATGGTTCAAAGTTAATCAGTGTGTTTGTTATGGTAAAGTCTCATGTCATAAGTGTATGGAGTTAGTTTTTTTTTTTTTGTGTGCTAATGTTGCAAAGTCTGGAGAATGGGGGGAGGAGTTTTTGGGGGATGAGGATGTAATTTCGGTTAATGAAATGTGTAAGTGTGAAGAGTAAATTGGTGAGTGAGGGTTAGAGAAGACAAAATGTTATGTGATCTTAGTAAAAGTATAGATAGTTTTAGTGATCTTCGTTATGATGATGTTTTAAGAGAATGTGTACAAAAAATGTTTGATCTTAGTGGTGCGGTTATAGAATTTGGTAAACGTCTTGATTGGAGATATAACAGGTTGAAACAAGTAACTTCCTCTCGTTAAGTTAAATGAAGTAAAAGTGGGGTGTGACGTTGCTGATTGCCAAGTAAACACAGGTTAGAGCGTGATGTCATGGGAGGTATCCCTATCTGTGCTGGTATGTGTTGGTGGTAGTGGGGGGGGGGGGTTTGCGCTCATGTTATATAATAGTCTGAGGTGAGTGGGATCGTCTTGGTTATAGTGATTTGAGGGGATTTCTATAAAATGGGTGTTAGCTGGTGATGCTAAACTAGTTTCAGGTGATTTTGACGGTGTTTTGTAGTATTCAGTGGTGATTTGGGGGTGTTCGAATTTATATTTTTGGAGTATTCAATGGTAATTGTTGGTGTTTTTGGGGGGTGTTCGAAGGTAAAGTGAGTTGTCTGGGGTGGGAGTGTTTGTGTTAGTTTTGGAAAAATGTCTCATGTCATAAGTTAGAGTTATTTTTTTGTTAATGATGTAAAGTCGGGAGACTGAGGGAAATGTATGGGGGGATGAGTTTAATTTAATAAAAGTGAAATGTAGTAAATTAGAATGACAAATCTTTTTTTGGGAATTAAAAAAGGTATTTTGGAAGTGCTTCAGTATTGTTTGGAAATGTTCAAAGGTGTTTATGGGATTAAAAAGATTTATGGGTGTCAAATAATTTTGGGGGTTGTTCTTGTGAGATGATAAAGATTGTGATGGAGAAATTTTTAAGAGATTTGAAAAAGGTGGTCTCAAAGAGATGTATGAGGTGTTTTAAAGGTGTTTCACAGAAAGGGGAGGTGTGTGGTGCGTGTGTGGTGGTGTGTGTGTGTGTGTTGTGTTGTGTGTGTGTGTGTGAGTGTGTGTGTGTTTTTTTTTGTGTGTTGGTGGTCATAGATTTTTGTAAATACTTGTTACAGTGTTTTTTGTAGATTTGAGATGGTAAAGGGTTTGCATTTGTGGATGAAAATGTGATTTTTGTGTGGTTCAGAAGGGTTTTTGGGAGATGGGGGGTGGAGTGAAAAATGGGGGTGGATGGAGGGGGAAATGGGGAGGTGTTTAAAAAATTAAAATGTTTGGGGGGGGGGGGTTTTTACTGAAAAAAAAGGGGTAATTTTGGAATTTTTTAAAAAAGAAAATATAGAAGTGAAAAAGTTATGATATTTTGGAAAAGAATAGAGGGTGTAGAAACATGTGCAGTAGTTGGGAGGAGATTTTTTGTTGTTGTGGTATATTATCAGTTTATGGGATACAAGGAAAAGGGTATGGAGGGGTTTTTATTAGAATTTTAGTAATGTGGGGGGGAAATGGTATTACATTTAAATTTCAGTAAAAAAAAGGGGAAAAAAAATTTGATCGAAAAAAATGTGAAAAAATTGGTAAGTGATGAGGGTTGTGGGTTTTATTGTCGAACAGAGATATCGAAAAAAATGTTATAAGGGGGGTTGTTGTTGTGACTTTTTCTGATGAAATTATTTTAAAACGAAAAAAAATTGGGGGTTTTAGGGTTTTTTGTGGGTTTTGTTGGGGTTTTGTCGAACTGGGAAAACCCAAAAAGGGATGTTATAAGTGGGTTGTTGGGGGGTTTGATGGGGGTTGTGGGTTGGGGGTGTTGTGGGATTGTGGGTTTGTGGGATTGGGTATGTTGTCAACTAGAGATTTCGAAAAAGATTTTAAAAGGGGTTGATGTTGTGTTTTTTTCTGATTAAATTAGTTAAAACGAAAAAAAAATTTTGGGGTTGTGAGTTTGTGGGTGTTGTTGTCGAATAAATCCCGAAAGATGTTGTAAGTTGGGGTTGTTGTTGGGGTGTTGTGGGGGTGTGGGTTGTGGGTGTTGGGGGCGGGGGTGCTTTTGTCGAACTAGAGATCCGAAAAGTGTTATAAAGCGGGTTGTTTTTGGGGATTTTTCTATAAAATTAGTTAAAACGAAAAAAAATTGTGTGTTGGGGTGGGGGGGTTGTGGGTTTTGTTGTCGAACTGAGATATCAAAAAAGTTGTTTAAAAGGGGTTGGGTTGTTGTGGGGTTGGGGGTTGGGGGTTTTTGGGGTTGGGGTTTGTTGTGAACTGAGTACCGAAAAGATTTTAAAAGGGGGTTTGTTGTTGTAAAATTTTTTGAAAAATTTATTTAAAAAACGAAAAAATTTGTGGTTGGGGGTGTTGGGGGGTTTGTGGGTTTGTTGCACGAGTTAAAAAAAATTGAAAAGGGGGGGTTTTTTGTTGGGGGTTGTGAGTGTTGTGGGTTTGGGTTTGGTCGAACTGGGTTTTTCGAAAAGTTTTTATAATTGGGGGTTGTTGTTGTGTCTTTTTTGAAAAATTTAGAAAACGAAAAAAAAATTTGGGGGGTTGGGATGGGGGTTTGTGGGTTTGGGGGTGTTTTTGAGAACAAAGGGATCCCAAAAAAGAAGTGATTCTGTTTAAGTGTTTGTGTTTTTTGGATTTTGTTCATTTTTTTCATCATTTATTTATATTAGGGGGGTGATGTACTCATAGAAAGGGTAATCGTTTTGGTTATGTGTTTGGGGGGATTTGTGTGAAAATGGGTGTTAGTTTTTTATGTTGCTTGTTTATGGTGATTTTGGGGGTGTTTTGACTGTATTCAGTGGTGTTTTGTAGTTTTCGGGTGTATTTTGGGAGTAGCAAAATGAATTTTGGAAGGGGTTTTTGTGTTGTTTGGAAATTTCAAAGGGATTTTTGGGTATTCAAATGATTTATGAGAGTGTTTTGAAAGGGGTTTAAAGTAAGTGAGGTGTGTGTGCGTTTAATTGTATAGAAAATTGTGACTGGAATTTATCGAAAAGTGGTTATAAGTTGTAAGTGTTGTGGGACTTTTTTGATGAAAAAGTTAAACGAGAAAAATTGTGGGTATGGTTTTAAATTGGAGGGGTTGGGGGGAGTGTGAGGGTTTGGGAGGGGGGGGGGAGAAGGAAGAGAAGGTTACTTGTGGGGGGTGACCCGAGATGAAAAAGTTAAACCGAGAAAAATGTCTAGACTTGTGTAATATTTTGTAAAAAAATTGTGGTTGTTGTGGGGATTAACGAAAAAATGTGGAATTATTTGGGTTTTTCCTGGGTTAAGAGTGAAAAGTTTTCCCTTTGTTGTATTAATGCATTGGGTTTTATAATAAATAGTGTTTTCCTGCATTTTAAATTAAAGTCTGCTGGACAAAGATCAGCCTGTAGTTGAGGTCACACGGACGTCAGACCGCCGAGTAAAAAACAGGTGGGGTGAGTACCCCTTGTTTAGACCTGTAGTAAAAGAAAGTACCATGCCCCCTAGGAGGAGTTATTTGAATGCTTACTCCCCGAGGGGGGTCCCAAAAAATTGATCCCAAAGGGGAAAGGAGTTTGGTATTATCGAGAAAAACTTGCCAAAGGAGATGGAGTTTTGTATACGAAAAACCCTTTATCCAAGGAGAGGAGAGGAAAATTTTTGGGGGGAAAGGGGAGTCCATTTTGAATGCTTACCCCCAAGGGGGGGAATCCAAAAAACTTGATCTGATGAGATAAAGAAAATGAAATTCAAAAAAAAAAAATTTGGTGGGGGGTGAAAGTGGGGGGGGAACCTCGAAAATTTTATCCCGGGGGATCATAAGAAAAGAAAATTAAAAAAAAAATCGGAAAAAAATTGGGGCGCGGGGGCGATCCGGCGACGCTGCGAAGGGGCAGCAGAAGGGCGGGTGGCGCGAGGGCGCGGGCGGGGGGAGGGGAGATGGGGAGCGCGGGTGGGGGGGGTGGGGGGGCGTGGGTGGGGTTTTCTCGAGGGCGGGTGGGGCTCGGGGTGGGGGTCGGGGTGGGGGTTGAGGGGGAGGGCCCCGGTCTTTTCATTAGGTTGAAAAGGAGTCTGCTCAGGAAAGGGAGCCCCTCAGGGAAAAAGGGCCACTCAGCCGCAGCCCTTTTAGGAGGAGACTCGGAAGAGACGCTCTGTAGAAGGGCCACTGAGCCGCCTTCAGCCCCTTTTTTTATATATTATAATATATATAAAATATAATTTTAATATATATAAAAAAAATATATATATTTATATATATTTTTTATATATAATTATTTAAAATATAATAACCACAATCACCTTGAGTATGAAGCCATTCAAAAAGGAAGACGCATACATTTTAATCGTGATAGTTAAAGGGAATCAAAAATTTTACACAATGGTAAAATAATTTGGTCAAGTCGCACCTACGCTTGTCATAGTGCACATGCAGTTTTTTGCTGTTTAGTCCTAATTCCATCACTCGCCTTGAAAAGTTGAAGAGAAGGATGGAAGATTTTTCTCATGAGCGAAAGAAAAAGAAAAATTGGGGAAGAAAAGGGGAAAAAATCAAAAAACTACTTAAAGGGCTCCCTCTCGGAACCCGTTAAGAAAATTAAGAGATGGCGAAGAAATGATTGTTGGGAGGGGGGGGGGGTGGTTTCCCCAGCTCGGATAAATATTAAAGATGCATTAAGTTGAGAAGGTACAAAATCCCACAATTTATGATTTTGACACATGTGCAACAGTAGGGAATTTTATTGTTAAAGTGAAATAAAAAATGTTTGATCAGTCCATCAATCTTGGAGATGGGGTGACAACCTCAAATACTATTTCTCTCAGGTGATAGATATTGCATTTTATTTTACTACCAAACTGCTGCCTCTGTTATGATGAAAAAAGTCTCGTTGTGATACATCAGAGATGCCTTAAGGCACAAAAATGTTTGGAAAAATTTTTCAGCCCCAGAAAGTCTGGAAGTGGAATGACTTTGATGAACAGAATGAGTTGACATCATACAAGACTTTTACAAAGCCATGATAAGACAGAAAAATTTATGAGGATGGACACGGTCATGACCGTCCAGACCAGGCCCAAACAACGACCCCCGCAACCCCCAAATATTAAGTACAAAAACACTCGACACAAATAATCACAAAACAAATTTACGACCTCAAGCAAAAAAAAAAAAATTAAGCCTAGACAGAGAACGAACAAGAGATAAAAAATGGATAATAATTTGGACATAAAAATTGTCATAAAACTAGGAAGTGCACAGAAATATATTACATAAATTTTTCTTCAGCTATTTTTAATGTTTCTTTTTTTCATTTAATGAAAGAATTTGGAATCTTTTTTTCTAGCTGATATGAGAAATAGTTACAATGGGCCCCAATTGAATGTTAAAAAATATGTTTCATGAATATAAGAGCTTAGATAATGCTGGACCAACAGACAGTGAAACCAGGAATATTCTATTATTCTGTAGAACTTATCTATAAAAATAGTTTTGAGAAAACGATCTACTAAATACGTGGCGGCACTTTTTAAATATATATATGCTAAAATGCATACATTTATGTATGTATATATATGTATGTATAAACACTGATCTCTGGCTGAAGGAGACTCGAACCTACGAACCTTGGAACAAGGTACGCTATACCAAACTCACCAAACTGGAACAGTGGTCCAGTGTGGTGAGTTTGGTATAGCACTACGTACCTTGTTCCAAGGTTCGCAGGTTCGAGTCTCCTTCAGCCAGAGATCAGTGTTTGTGTATATTTCGCTGCTCTCGCGAATTCCTTGTATATATATATATATATATATATATTATATATATATATATTATATATATTCTTTCAACACACCGGCCGTATCCCACCAAGGCAGGGTGGCCCAAAAAGAAAAACGAAAGTTTCTCTTAAATTTAGTAATTTATACGGAAGAAGGGGTTACTAGCCTGGCCTTTTAGTCGCCTCTTACAACAGGCATGGCTAACGGAGGAAGAATTCTGTTCCACTTTCCCATGGAGATAAGAGGAAATAAACCAGAACAAGAACTAGAAAGAAAACAGAAGAATACCTAGAGGGGTGTGCATATATATGCTTGTACATGTATGTGTAGTGTGACCTAAGTGTAAGTAGAAGTAACAAGACATACCTGAAATCTTGCATGTTTATGAGACAGACAAAAGACAACAGCAATCCTACCATAAAAAAACCAAACCATACCCCGGCCGGGATTGAACCCACGGTCAGAGAGTCTCAAAACATCAGCCCGTCGCGTTAGCCACTAGACCAGCTAGCGACGGGCTGGAGTTTTGAGACTCTCTGACCGCGGGTTCAATCCCGGCCGGGGCATGGTTTGTTTGCAATCGTGTCATTACGATTTCGTGAGTCAAGTAATCCTACCATCATGTAAAACAATTACAGGTTTTCGTTGTACACTCACTCGGCAGGACGGTAGTACTTCCCTGGGTGGTTGCTGTTTACCAACCTACTACCTAGTATATATTTATATATATATATATATAATATATATATTATATATTTATATATATATATATATATTATATATATATATATTTTATATTTTTCAACAAGTCGGCCGTCTCCCACCGAGGCAGGGTGACCCAAAAAAGAAAGAAAATCCCCAAAAAGAAAATACTTTCCTCATCATTCAAACACTTGCACCACACTCGACATGATCACTGTTTTTGCATGAGGTGCTCAGATTCCAATCAGTGCTAGAAGCATACACATTTAAGATACACAACATATCCTCTCCACACTGCAATTTTCCCAAACCCCTCCTTTAAAGGGCAGGCCATTGATACTTCCCTTTTCCAGCGTCTCAAGTCCCCGATATATAAAATAAACGGTTTCCCTGTCCCTTCCACTATTTTACCCTGCTCACACTCCAACAGATGTCAGGTCCAAGTACCATTCGTTCTCCAGACACTCCTATTAACACGCTCACGCACCCCATACGCTTGCTGGAAGTCCAAGCCCTTGCACACAAAACCTCCTTTACCCCCTCTCTCAACCCTTGCGTGGTCGGACCCCTACCCCGCCGCCTTCCCTATAGTTTTATATGCGTTCCATGTCATTCTACTAGGATCCACCCCCGTTCTCTCTAAATGACCAAACTCACCTCAACAACCCCTCTTTCTTGCCCTACTCTGACTAATACTTTTTATTTTACTCCTCTCCTTCTCCTAATTTCCACACTCCGAATTTCTGCATTAATATGTTCACCACAACATGCCCTTAAACAGGACTCTCACTGCTCCAACCGTTCCTCGCTGTTCTTTTACCACCCAAGTTCACACCATATATAGAGTGGTGGTATTCTATACTTTCATACATTCCCATCTTTGCCTCATTGATAAACCGTTTGTTTGTCTCCACATCTCACCTCATTCGCACCACTCACCTTTTTTCCCTCATCAATTTCTATGATTACCGCATCCTTCATAAATCCTCCGCCGACACGTCAACTCCCATAGTATTGAAATACATTCACTTCTTCCTACTCCTCTCCCCAAAATTTTGATAAATCCAATTTTCTGTATCTATATCATTGACACCCTCATCACCTTAACCTCTTTTCTATGTTCACTTTCAACTTTCTAACCTCTACACACATTCCAAACTCATCACTAACCTTTGCTTTTTTTTTAGAATCTCCCATAAGCACAGTCTTTCATTCTGCAAAAAGTAACTGTGTCAATTCCCATTTGGGATTTGAGTCACCAAATATTTAATCCCACCCCTCGCCCGAACACCCTTGCATTGAACTTCCTTTACAAACCCCATCTATATAAATATAATTAAACTAACCTTGTGACCTTACACATCCTGTCTAAGACCTTCTTTTACCGGGAAGTAGTCTCCCTTCTTCGACCCACCTAACCTGAGCCTCACGATCCTCATAAAAAATCCTTTACAGCATTTGAATAATTAACCACCGATTCCTATACTTGCAATACATCTGCACTTTGCTCCTCTATCCACTCTATTCTTATGCCTTTTTCTAAATCAATAAATGCAATAAAAACTTCTCCGACCTTTATCTAAATACTGTGCCACATATATGCTTCTATGTAAACACTTGATCTACATCATCCTACCACTCTGAATACCTCCTGGGCTCATCCGCTTATCCTACTGTCTGGCTTACCTATAATTCCTTCAATTTAACCCTACCGTACACTTTCTCCTGGTATACTCAGTAAGCTTATTCCTCGATATTTTTACAGTCTCTTTGGTCCCCTTTCCCTTTATATTTTAAGGGACTAGACATGCTCTTTGCATTCTCCTAGGTACCTTCCCCTCTGTCATACATTTATTTTAAAACAAAAGTACCAACCACTCCAAACACTATATCCCCCCTGCTGGTAACATTTTGTCATGATCCCATCAGTTCCAGCGGCTTTACCCCTCTTTCAGTTTTACGTAATGCCTCACGTACTCCCCCACTCTTACATGCTGCTTCTTCTTCACGCCTAAAAGATGTTTACATCCCTGACAGTGCATGAATTACGCTTCTGTTTCTGCCTTAACATTTTTAAAAGTCCGGCAAATTATTCTCGCCATTCTACCCAATTACCTCCATCTCCCCTTCTTCTAACTCCCCTACTCTGCTTTTTTAACTTACAAATCCCTATTTTCCCTACTTTTTTAACTTGTTTAACTCACTCCAAAAAATTTTTTCTTATTTTCATTTAAAATTTCTTGACATTCCCTCCCACTCTATCATCCCTCCTTTTGCACTCTCTCACCACTCTCTTTTCCTTTTTTTTACTCTCCATATATCTGCCTTTTTATAACACTTCTGCTTTTTAAAAACCTCTCATAACTACCTTTTTTTCTTTATCACACCCCTTTACTTCATCATTTCCCCAATCACTCCTCTTTCCTCCTGCCCCACCCTCCTATAACCCAAACTTTTGCCCCACATTCTAATCGCATTTTTAAAACTATTCCAACCCCTTTAAACCCCCCCCCCCACTACTCATCTTTTGCAACCCACCTTTCGCCAATATCGCTTATAAATTCACCCAACTTCCTCCTCCCTTAGTTATCACTTTCACCCCCCTCTTACTTTTTGTTGCCACCTTTTCTTTTCCCATCTACCTCTTACTCTAACTGTAGCTACAACTAAATAATGATCCGTAAATTTGTTTCCCCCTATAAACAGTACCCGGAGCCTACCCCTCAACCCTTTTTTCCACCCAAACATTAATCAATAAACACTTTCTTACTGCTACATCATACCTTTTGATATTTATTTACCCCTTTTTTTCATAAAATAGTATTACTTATTAAAAAATTTTTTTCTACACATACTCAATTAAAGGCTCCCCATTTACATTTCCCCCGGCCCCCCCAAAATTTACCTACTACTCCCCCAAACATTTTTACCCACTTTAGCTTTGAAACCCCAACCACCATTACCCACACTTATTCAAAACCCCCACGCATTTACTCAACATTCCCAAATCTCTCTCCTCCCCTCCTTCCTCTTCTCCAGGTGCATACACGCTTATTATAACCCATTTTTTCAATCCATCTTTTTTTTTCTCCACATAACCCTTAAATTACTAATTTATAGTCCCCCTTTTCCCTGCCATAGCTTATCCTTTAAAAAATTATTGCTACTCCTTCTTTACTCAACCTTTTTAAAACCCCTGACCTAATCCCTTTTATTCCTCTCCACTGAAACTTCCCCCCCCTTCACTTTGTTTCACTTAAAGCCGGACATCCAGCTTCTTCTCATTCATAACATCCACAATCATCTCTTCTTACATCGCACAACATCCACCACATTCAGACTTCCCACTTTGACAATTTTCTTTTTTTATTTTTTTTTTAGAATCTTTACGGGAAAAAAGGGGTTACTCCCTTTTTCCCCGGCATTTTATTTGACTTTTACAAAGCTGGCTTACGGAGGAAAGATTCTTTTTTCCACTTCCCATGGAATAAAAGGAAAATTAATAAGCCCAAAAACTAAAAGAAAAAAATCAAAAAAAAACCAGATGATGTGTATAAAAAATGTGTACATGTATGTGTGTGTGACCAAGTGTAAGTAGAAGTAGCAAGACTACCTTAATCTTGCATATTAGAGACGAAAAAAGCATCGGGGCAATCCTACCTCTGTAAAACAATCACAGGCTTTCGTTTTACACCACTTGGCAGGACGGTAGTACCCCCCGGGGGGTTGCTGTTCCCAACCTACTACTTAAAAAAAAATTTAAAAAATTATATTATATTATATTAAATATATATTTTTAAATATTATAATATATATTATATATATAATAATTTTAAACATTAAATAAATAAAATATATATTAATATAAAAATATATATAATAATAATTATATATAAAATATAAAATTTATATTAATAAAATAAAAATTTAATATATACATACATGTATAGGCATAAAACCCGCGGGGAGTAGACGATAGCTCTGGGCCCTTTGTTTTGGGTGAAAATTTAAACCCCATCACATCAGAGCTGAACATTGAGAAAAAGGGGAAAATCCATGCGGCCGTTCCCCCGCCCCCCCCTTTTTCTTTTTCTCCTTCTCTTCACTGGGGGCCTGGGGCCCTTTTGTCCCTTTCTTTTCTTCTTTTTTTCCCTCCTATTTTTATCCTCAACGGGGGCCCCTTTTTCCCTTTTTTTTTAACCCCTTTCCTTTTTGCAATTTTACAATCCTATGTTGTATTGCAAAAAGATAAGAACTTTTTTCCCCTGTTTTTTCTTTAAACCCTTTTTTTCAAATTTTATTTTTTATGGAAAAGGGGGGGGTGGGGGGGGGGGGGGGACATAGATCAAGTAAAATTTGT
>NC_069428.1:41058892-41081392 GCF_026875155.1 Cherax quadricarinatus | reverse complement strand
GATACATTGAAATTAAGTGATTTGTGATCGCTTTCCCCAAGCTCATTATTAACCTCAAGATTATTAATTAGTGAATCTTTGTTGGCAAGAACCAAGTCAAGCAGATTGTTTCTTCAAGTTGGTTCTGTCACAACCTGTTCTAAAAAGCAATCCTGAACTGTATCAAGAAAGCCACTAAACTCAAAATTTCCTGTCATATTGTTCCAATCAATTTGTCTAAAGTTAAAATCTCCCATTGTCACAACATTTTCATATCTAGATGCCTTATGAATTTCGTCCCATAACAGCTTACTGCACTCCCTATCAAGTTTGGGGGGCTATAAATCACACCCAAAATTAATTTGTCACGGCCCTCGAGAAACTGTAGCCAAACAGATTCTGTGTTCGATGTTTCTAATCTTATATCATGTCTAAGACAACAATTGTAATTTTCTTTTACCTATATCGCCACTCCACCACCCTTCCTGTTGACCCTATCAGTGTGGACTACTTTATAACGCTGTATGTTGCATTCAGAAGGCATTTCTCTATCTTTCAGGTTGAACCAGGTCTCTGTAATACCAATAATATCTATATTACCTACACTTGCAAGTAGTCTTAGTTCATCTATCTTATTTCTTAGACACCTGCTATTTGTATAATAAACCTTAAGGGAGCTAGTCACTCGTTGCCCTCTACTATCTTTCTATGTTTGTTGATCAATTGATTTGCCATTACTAGCAACTTTATTTTTAATATTGTCTTTTAAACATATCTCTGAGGTATCCTGGTAATAACTGCTGTTTTTAACCCTAATGCCGCAGCCTGATTGTTTCCCACAAACACCCATACCTCTATAATCTATCAGTTTAAATTCCTAGACACGTCATCAATTACTCTCTCAATCGAACTGGCTAATGCAACCACTCCATCCCCAGAGAGATGAACCCCATCCCTTGCATACATATCACGTTTGCCAAAGAATAGGTCCCAGTTATCAATGAATGGGATTGCAAGTTCCTTGCAGTACCTGTCTAGCCAGCAATTTATACCAATTTATACCTTATTTATACCAAAAGTTTGGTCTACAAGCGTAACGTTATCTTAATCTACAAGCGTAACGTTATCTTAATCTACAAGCGTAACGTTATCTTAATCTTCAAGCGTACAACGTTATCTTATCTACAGGTAACGTTATAATCTACAAGCGTAACGTTATCTTAATCTACAAGCGTAACGTTATCTTAATCTACAAGCGTAACGTTATCTTAATCTTCAAGCGTAACGTTATCTTAATCTACAAGCGTAACGTTATCTTAATCTACAAGCGTAACGTTATCTTAATCTACAAGCGTAACGATATCTTAATAAAGCTTAGGTTACAAACGTATCGTTATCTTAAAGCTTGGTCTACAAGCGTAACGTTATCTTATTAAAGCTTGGTCTACAAGCGCATCGTTATCTTAATAAAGCTTGGTCTACAAGCGTAACGTTATCTTAATAAAGCTTGGTCTACAAGCGAAACATTATCTTAATAAAGCTTGGTCTACAAGCGTAACGTTATCTTAATAAAGCTTGGTCTACAAGCGTAACATTATCTTAATAAAGCTTGGTCTACAAGTGTAACATTATCTTAATAAAGCTTGGTCTACAAGCGTATCATTATCTTAAAAGCTTGGTCTACAAGCGTACAGTTATCTTAATAAGCTTGGTCTACAAGCGTAACGTTATCTTAATAAAGCTTGGTCTACAAGTGTATCGTTATCTTAATAAAGCTTGGTCTACAAGCGTAACGTTATCTTAATAAAGCTTGTCTACAAGCGTAACGTTATCTTAATAAAGCTTGGTCTACAAGCGTAACATTATCTTAATAAAGCTTGGCCTACAAGCGTAACATTATCTTAATAAAGCTTTGTCTACAAGCGTAACATTATCTTAATAAAGCTTGGACTACAAGCGTAACGTTATCTTAATAAAGCTTCGTCTACAAGCGTAACATTATCTTAATAAAGCTTGGTCTACAAGCGAAACATTATCTTAATAAAGCTTCGTCTACAAGCGTAACGTTATCTTAATAAAGCTTCGTCTACAAGCGTAACATTACCTTAATAAAGCTTGGTCTACAAGCGTAACGTTATCTTAATAAAGCTTGGTCTACAAGCGTAACATTATCTTAATAAAGCTTGGTCTGCAAACGTAACATTATCTTAATAAAGCTTGGTCTACAAGCGTAATGTTATCTTAATAAAGCTTGGTCTACAAGCGTAACATTATCTTAATAAAGCTTGGTCTACAAGCATATCGTTATATTAATAAAGCTTGGTCTACTAGCGTAACATTATCTTAATAAAGCTTTGTCTACAAGCGTTACATTATCTTAATAAAGCTTGGTCTACAAGCGTAACATTATCTTAATAAAGCTTGGTCTACAAGCGTAGCATTATCTTAATAAAGCTTGGTTTATAAGTGTATCGTTTTCTTAATAAAGCTGGTCTACAAGCGTAACGTTATCTTAATAAAGCTTGGTCTACAAGCATAACATTATCCTAATAAAGCTTGGTTTACAAGCGTAGCATTATCTTAATAAAGCTTGGTTTATAAATGTATCGTTATCCTAATAAAGCTTGGTCTACAAGCATAACATTATCCTAATAAAGCTTGGTTTACAAGCGTAACATTATCTTAATAAAGCTTGGTCTACAAGCGTAACGTTATCTTAATAAAGCTTGGTCTATAAGCATGACGTTATCTTAATAAAGCTTGGTCTACAAGCGTAGCATTATCTTAATAAAGCTTGGTCTACAAGCGTATCGTTATCTTAATAAAACTTGGTCTACAAGCGTAACGTTATCTTAATAAAGCTTGGTCTACAAGCGTAACGTTATCTTAATAAAGCTTGGTCTACAAGCATAACTTATCTTAAAAGCTTGGTTTACAAGCTGTAGCATTATCTTAATAAAGCTTGGTTTATAAATGTATCGTTATCTTAATAAAGCTTGGTCTACAATCGTAACATTATCTTAATAAAGCTTGGTCTACAAGCGTAGCATTATCTTAATGAAGCTTGGTTTATAAGTGTATCGTTATCTTAATAAAGCTTGGTCTACAAGCGTAACATTATCTTAATAAAGCTTGGTCTACAAGCGTTACATTATCTTAACAAAGCTTAGTCTACAAGTGTAACATTATCTTAATAAAGCTTGGTCTACAAGCGTAACATTTCCTTAAAAAAGCTTAGTCTACAAGCGTAACATTATCTTAATAAAGCTTGGTATACAAGCGTAACGTTATCTTAATAAAGCTTAGTCTACAAGCGTAACGTTATCTTAATAAAGCTTGGTCTACAAGCGTAACATTACCTTAATAAAGCTTGGTCTACAAGCGTAACGTTATCTTGATAAAGCTTGGTCTACAAGCGTAACATTATCTTAATAGAGCTTCATCTACAAGCATAACGTTATCTTAATAAAGCTTGGTCTACAAGCGTAACGTTATCTTAATAAAGCTTGGTCTATAAGCATGACGTTATCTTAATAAAGCTTGGTCTACAAGCGTAGCATTATCTTAATAAAGCTTGGTCTACAAGCGTATCGTTATCTTAATAAAGCTTAGTCTACAAGCGTAACGTTATCTTAATAAAACTTGGTCTACAAGCGTAACGTTATCTTAATAAAGCTTGGTCTACAAGCGTAACGTTATCTTAATAAAGCTTGGTCTATCAAGCGTAACGTTATCTTATTAAATCTTGGTCTACAAGCGTAACGTTATCTTAATAAAGCTTGGTCTACAAGCGTAGCGTTATCTTAATAAAGCTTGGTCTACAAGCGTAACGTTATCTTAATAAAGCTTGGTCTACAAGCGTAACGTTATCTTAATAAAGCTTGGTCTACAAGCGTAACGTTATCTTAATAAATCTTGGTCTACAAGCGTAACGTTATCTTAATAAAGCTTGGTCTACAAGCGTAGCGTTATCTTAATAAAGCTTGGTCTACAAGCGTAACGTTATCTTAATAAAGCTTGGTCTACAAGCGTAACATTATCTTAATAAAGCTTGGTCTACAAGCGTATCGTTATCTTAATAAAGCTTAGTCTACAAGCGTAACGTTACCTTAATAAAGCTTACTCTACAAGCGTAACGTTATTTTAATGAAGCTTGGTCTACAAGCGTAACGTTATCTTAATAAAGCTTGGTCTACAAGCGTAACATTATCTTAAAGCTTGGTCTACAAGCGTAACGTTATCTTAATAAAGCTTGATCTACAAGCGTAACGTTATCTTAATAAAGCTTGGTCTACAAGCGTAACGTTATCTTAATAAAGCTTGGTCTACAAGCGTATCGTTATCTTAATAAAGCTTGGTCTACAAGCGTAACGTTATCTTAATAAAGCTTGGTCTACAAGCGTAACGTTATCTTAATAAAGCTTGGTCTACAAGCGTACGTTATCTTAATAAACTTGGTCTACAAGCGTAACGTTATCTTAATAAAGCTTGGTCTACAAGCGTAACGTTATCTTAATAAAGCTTGGTCTACAAGCGTAACGTTATCTTAATAAAGCTTGGTTCTACAAACGTTAACGTTATCTTAATAAAGCTTGGTCTACAAGCGTAAAGTTATCTTAAAAAAGCTTGGTCTACAAGCGTAAACGTTATCTTAATAAAGCTTGGTCTACAAAGCGTTTAGCGTTATCTTAATAAAGCTTGGTCTACAAGCGTAACGTTATCTTAATAAAGCTTGGTCTACAAGCGTAACGTTATCTTAATAAAGCTTGGTCTACAAGCGTAACGTTATCTTAATAAAGCTTGGTCTACAAGCGTAACATTATCTTAATGAAGCTTGGTCTACAACGTAACGTATCTTAATGAAAGCTTGGTCACAAGCGTAACGTTATCTTAATAAAGCTTGGTCTACAAGCGTAACGTTATCTTAATAAAGCTTGGTCTACAAGCGTAACGTTATCTTAATACATTATACCTGCTGCCTTTGTGTCATTGTATTGCAACTAGTCGATTTGTTCTCCTGATTCCCGCTTTTTTTTATAGCGTTCACGTGAAAATGGTTTCGAAAACCGATAAGTTGAGGAATGAGACACACGTGCAACATTTTGGAATCTTTACTGAGGAAACGTTTCGCCACACAGTGGCTTCTTCAGTCCAATACAAAGAAGAACAGTAGAAGAAGGGGAGTGTGAGGTAATCAGTCCCTCAGCCTGGAATCGATATGTTCGGTCCATCAGTCTTGAAGATATATAGACATTCCAGGCTGAGGGACTGATTACCTTAACTAAGCTTCTCCTCTTTTTCTATCGTTCTTTGTATTGGACTGATGAAACCACTGTGTGGACGAAACGTTTCCTCAGGATTCCCGAATGTTGCACAAGTGTCTCATAAGAACATAAGAAAGAAGTAACACTGCAACAGGTCTACTGGCCTATGCGATGCAGGTCCAATTCTCCCACAAGCTTAAGCTCACCGACCTAGCAACGTTAAGCTCACTGACCTTGTGACCATCATAGTATTTATGCACTAAATAAACATACATGTTGTGGAAGTATTCCATATTGTTCTTGGTTCTTTATTCAGAGTTCATCTGTCTCAACACCTCCAGCAGTCTTAATGAGTTTCTCTGAACTTCGAACTTTGACTAGGTGAGAAATCCTCACGGGTTCTTCGGGTTCTTCGGGTTCTTCGGGTTCTTCACATTCATAAATCCCGTATGATGTATTAACTGCATAGAAAGTCTCTTGAGATTTCTTATATTCTAGAGCTAAGCAGGAAATACTAACATTATTTTTTTTTAAGAATGCATCAGTCTTAGGTAAATATTGACTCACGAAATAATAACAATGTTTTCGTTTTAGTTCACATGTGTAATCAGTTTTCATTAGCAAGTATGAGACACATTATAATCTTTTATGAGGGAACGCTTCGCCACACAGTGGCTTCTTCAGTCCAATACAAAGAAGAACGATGTAAAGAAAGGAGAAGTTTGAGGTAATCAGCCCCTCAGTCTGGAATCGATGCTGAGGGACTGATTACCTTAAACTACTCCTAGCTTTACACGGTTCTGTGTATTGGATTGATGAAGCCACTATATGGCGAAACGTTTCCTCAATAAAGATGTTGTACAAGTCTCATTCTTCAACTTGTCAGTTTTCTAAACCATTTATCATACAGTTTTCTCAATGTTTAACGGAGGTGCATTACTTTGATGTTACTTGTTCATACATCACTAACCACTTATTCCACTTTTCATGTACTCTCTTCAGCGCCTCCGTCAACCTTCCATCAACTTCACACATTTGTACTCTCGTTATTTTTAGCATCATCTGTATACCAAGATATGTAGGAGTATACTTCTGATAACAAGAACTGTACGTACAGTGAAAGTAGTATGGGGGATCCAGTACTGATTTTTTTGAAGGGAATTCCACTAGTTACACTGTCCCATCTGGAGGTTTCTTCTCTTACTCTGTCACTTTGATTCTCATCATTCAAATAACCGACCAATGCTCGTTCAGTTGCTGTTACACGAGCAAGATCCTCCAATTTGCGTAGTAGCTTTGTGTACGGCACAGTATCAAAGGTGAAATATGTAGTCTACCAACCTTTCTCTTTCATGTCTGATGTCCGCTAGCCTGTCATATCTCTGAATAAGGTTTGTTTGGCATGGATTGTCATTCCTAAAGCCATGCTGTTGATCCCTCAGAAATTTTGTTTAATGGGTTTTCAAAAAACATTTTTTATTTAATAAATGTCGCCCTAAAACTTCTTTGTTCACTCGTCGGTGGTAGTTACTCTCTGTGATATAAATTGATCTGCCCGAAATATGTAAAGTAAAAGGACACAAGTGCAACTAATGTGACATTTATTGTGGCAACGTTTCGCTCTCCAGGAGCTTTATCAAGCCATTACAAACAATACATGGACACAGAGGGTATATAAAGGCTCAGAGTGAGGTGAATACTAGTGAATACTAGAAAAGAGCTCTTCAGATCATCAATTCTCCACGCTTCAACACCGCTCCCAACAAAGTTATAATTCTTCCAACAGCCAGGTTGCCACTAAAGTCTGAAAATCTTCAGGCTAAACCAGACTCCTCGCTTTACCACTTCTAAAGTATTGATTGAGACCATATATGCAAACGTACCATCAATAAGAGAGTTTAACTATTCCCTGTGCAGGTGTTCTCTACGTAGTTGAAACAGCAAGTTTCCCTCTAACCGCCTAACGAGGCATTACCTTTGATATACGCCTTAAACAACCCTGAGTCAACTACCGATTTTCTTACTCATCTTATGACCTTCGTCAACCTCCACAATTAGGATACAAATTTACTCGTTTTTAGCATCATCTTGAATCAGATTAGGATACTTCGATAACGAAAACTGTCGAATACAATTAAACATAATAGGGGCCATCACTGATCTTCTGAAGAATTCGCAAGTTCCTCGTCCAAACTGAATCTTCCTCACTACTGTCCTTTGTTTATTCATAACACAAGCTACAGAGAGTGACACGCAACCTGCATCATCCAATTTATTGTAACTTTTGTAGTTACCCAAGTATAAAGCTTTTAAATCTTATCATACGATTATTCTCTTCATGTTGTTCACTTTTGTCACTCCATAACTTACTTATGCTGTACCATCTAACATCGAATGTTCTGTATTCCCCAATTATTTGACTTTTATACAACATTGTCAATTTATAATTGTTGGCCTTGTAAGCTCTTGGTAGCCGACGTGTAGTTACATCAATATGTCAACATTGATTCACTTGCTCCTTTATACTTCATGCTAGGTGTTCTAGTGGTACACTCTGTAATTATTATTTTACTACATGTAAACCACACAATAACCAAATTCTGTAAACTCAGCATTGTAATCCTTACAGAGAATAAACTTTGAATTTGAATATGAATTTGAATCTGCCTCTCCATTCATGATACTTATTACTGCGTCATTATTTCTATCGCATTTCATTTTTAATCGTCTTTTGTTTGTTGTAGGACAGTAGATAATGTTCCGTAGTCATTGTTCCAGTTAAATGGTAATAAATGCTGGTATGCTACTCCTCTTCCTCCTTTTCTTTTTCACTCCTTTCTTCCTGCGAAACAGTCCTATAGAAAAATATATATGGGATAATATCTGATTCCTTCCTTATAGTATCTTGGGCGAGATTCAGTCTATCTTATTTTGTTGTTTCCTTCAGCTGATGAGCTCTATTTATAATCCAGTTTCTCTTTATTTAAAATAATCTGGGGTGCGTTTCATCTTGACTTTCAAGGATCACAACATTGCCACGATCATAAATGCGAAGAAAATGATAGGACGGATAATGAGAACGTTATAAACAAGAGATGCCAAGCCAATAATGATCCTTTTTAAATCACTTTCACTGAGCTGGAATGTTGCTGTACATTAACATTTCCATTCAAAGCAGGAGAAACTGCAGTTCTAGAGAGTGTACAGAGAACCTTTACTGCACGTATATGTTCCGTCAAGCACCTCAACTACTGGGAACGCTTGGAAGCACTTTACTTGTACTCCATGGAACGCAGGCGAGAGAGATATAAAATCCTAGAAGGAATGGTCCCTAATCTACACACAGAAATCACTCCCTATGAAAGGAAAAGAAGAGTAGAGGCACCATTGGTACACTAAGAGAAAATAAAATAAGTGTCCGGGGCCCAAGACTGTTCAACAGCCTCCCACCAGGCATAAGGGGGTTTACCAATAGGCCCCTGGCTGCCTTCAAGAGGGAGCTGGACAGATACTTAAAGTTGGTGCCGGATCAGCCGAGCTGTGGTTGGTATGTTGGACTACGTGCAGCCAGCAGTAACAGCCTAGTTAATCAGGCCCTGATCCACCTGAATGCCTGGTCGTCGACCGGGCCGCGGGGACGTTAATCCCCGGAATACCCTCCAGGTAGACTCCAGGTAGGTAGGTGAGATCTTACTAGGAAGAGGAATGTATGAAGAACTTGTGGTGTGGGAAGGTTCCTGGTAGTATAGTGGGCTTTGAGGGGGTGTTGAGGGGGTGTTGAGGGGGTGTTGAGGGGGTGTTGAGGGGGTGTTGAGGGGTTGAGGGTGTTGAGGGGGTGTTGAGGGGTGTTGAGGGGTGTTGAGGGGGTGTTGAGGGGGTGTTGAGGGGGTGTTGAGGGGTGTTGAGGGGGTGTTGAGGGGTGTTGAGGGGGTGTTGAGTGGGGTGTTAGGGGGTGAGGGGTGTTGAGTGGGGTGTTGAGGGGTGTTTGAGGTGTGAGGGTGTTGAGTGGGGTGTTGAGGGGGTGTTGAGGGGTGGAGGGTGTTGAGTGGGTGTTGAGGGGGTGTTGAGGGGTGTTGAGGTGTTGATGGGGTGTTGAGAGGGTGTTTAGTGGGGTGTTGAGGGGGTGTTGAGGGGGTGTTGAGGTGCTGAAGGGGGTGTTGAGGGGGTGTTTGAGGGGGTGTTGAGGAGGGTGTTGAGGGGGTGTTGAGGGGTGTTGAGGGGGTGTTGAGGGTGCTGAGGGTGTTGAGGGGGGGTGTTGAGGGGGTGTTTGAGGGGGTGTTGAGGTGGGTGAGGTTGAGTGGGGTGTTGAGTGGGGTGTTGACGGGGTGTTGAGTGGGGTGTTGAGGTGTTGATTGGGGTGTTGAGGGGGTGTTGTTTAGTGGGGTGTGTTGAGGGGGTATTGAGAGGGGTCTGGAGGGGGTTGTTGGAGGGGTGTGTTGCAGGGGTGATGAGTGGGGTTGTTGTGAGGGGGTGTTGAGTGGGGGTGTGAGTGGGGTGTTGTGGGGTGTTGAGGGGGGTGTTGATGTGTGGCAGGGACGATGTGTGGCAGAGGTCGATCTGTGGCAGGGGTCGATGTGTGGCAGGGGTTGATGTGTGGCAGGGGTCGATGTGTGGCAGGGTTCGATGTGTGTCAGGGGTTGATGTGTGGCAAGGGTCGATGTGTGCCAGGGATTGATGTGTGGCAGGGTTCGATGTGTGTCAGGGGTTGATGTGTGGCAAGGGTCGATGTGTGGCAGGGATTGATGTGTGGCAGGGGTCGATGTGTGGCAGGGATTGATGTGTGGCAGGGGTTGTGTGGCAGGGGTTGTGTGGCAGGGTTGTGTTGCAGGAATTGTGCGGCAAGGGTTGTGTGGCAGGGGTTGATGTGTGGCATGGGTTGTGGGGCATGGGTTGATGTGTGGCAAGGGTTATGTGGTAGCGGTTGTGTGGCAGTGGTTGTGAGGCAGGGGTTGATGTGTGGCAGGGGTTGTGTGGCAGGGGTTAATGTGCGGCAGGGATGATGTGTGGCAGGGGATGATGTGTGGCAGGGGTTGTGTGGCAGGTGTTGCGTGGCAGGGGTTGTGTGGCAGGGTTGTGTGGTAGGGGTTGTGTGACAGGGGTTGTGTGGCAGGGGTTGTGTGGTGGGGTTGTGTGGCAGGGGTTGATGTGTGGCATGGGTTGTGTGGCAGGGGTTGATGTATGGCAAGGGTTGTGTGGCAGAGGTTGATGTGTGGCAGGGGTTGTGTGGCAGGGGTTAATGTGTGGCAGGATTTGATGTGTGGCAGGGGTTGTGTGGCAGGGGTTCTGTGGCAGAGGTTGTGTGGAAGTGGTTGATGTGTGGCATGGTTGTGTGGCAGGGGTTGATGTGTATGCAGGGGTTGTGTGGCAGGGTTGATGTGTGGCAGGAGTTGTGTGGCAGGGGTAGTGTGGCAGGGGTTGATGTGTGGCAGGGGTGTTGTGGCAGGGGTTGTGTGAAAGGGGTTGATGTGTGGCAGGGGTTGTATGGCAGGGGTTGTGTGGCAGTGGTTGATGTGTGGCAGTGGTTGATGTGTGGCAGGGGTTGTGTGGGGGCTGATGCGTGGCAGGGGTTGATGTGTGGCAGGCGTTGTGTGGCAGGGGTTGATGTGTGGCAGGGGTTGATGTGTGGCAGGGGTTGCGTGGCAGAGGTTGTGTGGCAGGGGTTGTGTGGCAGTGTTGTGCGGCAGGGGTTGTGTGGCAGGGTGTGTGCGGCCAGAGGTTGTGTGGAAGTTGTTGATGTGTGGCATGGGTTGTGTGGCAGGGGTTGATGTGTGGCACGGGTTGTGTTGCAGGGTTGATGTGTAGCAGGGGTTGTATGGCAGGGGTTGTGTGGTAGGGGTTGTGTGGCAGGGGTTTTGTGACAGGGGTTGTGTGGCAGAGGTGGTGTGGTGGGGTTGTGTGGCAGGGGTTGATGTGTGGCAGGGGTTGTATGGCAGGGGTTGATGTTTGGCAGGGTTGTGTGACATGGGTTTGTGTGTGGCAGGGGTTGTGTGGCAGGTTGTGTGGCAGGGGTTGATGTGTGGCAGGGGTTCAGTGGCAGGGTTTGTGTGGAAGGGGTTGATGTGTGGCAGGGGTTGTGTGGCAGGGGTTGTGTGGCAGAGGTTGTGTGGAATGGTTGATTGTGTGGCATGGGTTGTGTGGAAAGGGGTTGTGTGGTAGGGTTGGTGTGGCAGGGTTTTTGTGGCAGGGGTTGTGTGGCAGGGGTTGATGTGTGGCAAGGGTTGTGTGGCATGGGTTGATGTGTGGCAGGGTTGTGTGGCAGGGGTTTTTTTGCAGGGGTTGATGTGTGGCAGGGGTTTCTTTGGCAGGTTGTGTGGCAGTGGTTGATGTGTGTAAATGGTTGAATGGGGTTGGTGCAGGGGTTGTTTTGGGGTTGATGTGTGTCAGGGGTTGTGTGGCAGGGGTTGATGGTGGCAGGGATTTGATGTGTGGCAGGGGTTTGTGTGGCAGGGGTTGTGTGGCAGGGGGTTGCGTGGCAGAGGTTGTGTGGCAGAGGTTGTGTGTGGCAGGGCGTTTAATGTGGCGGCAGGGTTGTGTGGGGGTTGATGTGTGGCAGGGTTGTTGTGGCAGGGGTTGATGTGTGGCAGATGTTGTGTGTGCAGAGGTTGTGTGGCAGGCGTTAATGTGCGGCAGGGGTTGTGTGGCAGAAGTTTTGTGGCAGGCGTTAATGTGCGGCAGGGGTTGTGTGGCAGAAGTTGTGTGGCAGAAGTTGTGTGGCAGGCGTTAATGTGCGGCAGGGGTTGTGTGGCAGAAGTTGTGTGACAGGGTTGTGTGGCAGAGGTTTTGTGTGGCAGAAGTTGTGTGGCAGGGTTGTGTGGCAGGGTTGTGTGGGCAGGGGTTGTGTGGCAGGGTTGTGTGGCAGGGTTGTGTGGCAGAGTTGTGTGGGCAGGGGTTGTGTGGCAGGGTTGTGTGGCAGAAGTTGTGTGACGGGGGTTGGTGTGCAGATGGTTGTGTGGCAGAAGTTGTGTGGCAGAGGGTTGTGTGGAAAGGGTTGTGTGGCAGGGGTTGTGTGGCAGGGTTGTGTGGCAGAGGTTGTGTGGCAGGGTTGTGTGGCAGGGGTTGTGTGGCAGAAGTTGTGTGACAGGGGTTGTGTAGCAGAGGTTGTGTGGCAGAAGTTGTGTGGCAGAGGTTGTGTGGCAGGGGTTGTGTGGCAGGGGTTGTGTGGCAGGGGTTGTGTGGCAGGGGTTGTGTGGCAGAGGTTGTGTGGCAGGGGTTGTGTGGCAGGGGTTGTGTGGCAGGGGTTGTGTGGCAGGGTGAACACATAATTAATCATGTGTTCACGAACTAGAAAGAATAAATCCTGAATTTTATCATGGAAATAAAATCTCGGCTCACGTAAAATAAAATATTTGATCACACTTGGACTGGTAACTAAAATTTATCGTAATAATAAATAGGATATAATAAATAGGATATAATAAATAGGATATAATACTTCATCTAAGTAATAATAACGATGACATCATAAGCTTTATCTAAGTAATAATAACGACGACATCATAAGCTTTATCTAAGTAATAATAACGACGACATCATAAGCTTTATCTAAGTAATAATAACGACGACATCATAAGCTTTATCTAAGTAATAATAACGACGACATCATAAGCTTTATCTAAGTAATAATAACGACGACATCATAAGCTTTTATCTAAGTAATAATAACGACGACATCATAAGCTTTATCTAAGTAATAATAACGACGACATCAAAGCTTTATCTAAGTAATAATAACGACGACATCATAAGCTTTATCTAAGTAATAATAACGACGACATCATAAGCTTTATCTAAGTAATAATAACGACGACATCATAAGCTTTATCTAAGTAATAATAACGACGACATCATAAGCTTTATCTAAGTAATAATAACGACGACATCATAAGCTTTATCTAAGTAATAATAACGACGACATCATAAGCTTTATCTAAGTAATAATAACGACGACATCATAAGCTTTATCTAAGTAATAATAACGACGACATCATAAGCTTTATCTAAGTAATAAAAAAGAGACATCAAAGCTTCATTAAGTAATAAAAATGACGTACTCAGTACGATGATCATAAGCTTCATCTAAGTAATAATAACGACACATCATAAGCTTCATCTAAGTAATAATAAAGATGACATCAAGCTTCATTTAAGTAATAACAAAGATGACATCATTCTTCTCCTAAGTAATAACGATGACATCATAAGTTTCATCTAAGTAATAATGAAGATGACATCATTCTTCATCTAAACAATAATAATGACATCATGCTTCATCTAAGCAGTAATAAAGATGACATCATAAGCTTCATCTAAGGAGTAATAAAGAGGACATCATAAGCTTCATCTAAGTAATAATAAAGATGACATCATTGCTTCATCTAAGTAATAATAAAGATGACATCATAAGCTTCATCTAAGCAGTAATAAAGAGGACATCATAAGCTTCATCTAAGTAATAATAAAGATGACATCATAAGCTTCATCTAAGTAATAATAAAGATGACATCATAAGCTTCATCTAAGCAGTAATAAAGATGACATCATAAGCTTCATCTAAGCAGTAATAAAGAGGACATCATAAGCTTCATCTAAGTAATAATAAAGATGACATCATAAGCTTTATCTAAGTAATACTTAAACTTATAAAAGACCTTAATTATCTATTTACCAGAAATCGTTGACGGTTGAAAAATAATAAAAATATCTGGAATTTTTCTGCGATAATGAGGTCAACTTTATGTTGTATATTTCATGTTATATAATGAGACTTGTGGTTGTAAAACCCACAAATTGATAATAAATTTGGTCTCCAAGCTTGGTCTCCAAGCTTGGTCTCCAAGCTTGGTCTCCATGTTTGGTCTCAAAAGCTTGGTCTCCAAGTTTGGTCTCCAAGCTTGGTCTCCATGCTTGGTCTCAAAAGCTTGGTCTCCAAGCTTGGTCTCCAAGCTTGGTCTCCAAGCTTGGTCTCCATGCTTGGTCTCAAAAGCTTGGTCTCCAAGTTTGGTCTCCAAGCTTGGTCTCCAAGCTTGGTCTCCAAGCTTGGTCTCCATGCTTGGTCTCCAAGCTTGGTCTCCAAGCTTGGTCTCCATGCTTGGTCTCAAAAGCTTGGTCTCCAAGTTTGGTCTCCATGTTTGGTCTCAAAAGCTTGGTCTCCAAGTTTGGTCTCCAAGCTTGGTCTCCATGCTTGGTCTCAAAAGCTTGGTCTCCAAGCTTGGTCTCCAAGCTTGGTCTCCAAGCTTGGTCTCCATGCTTGGTCTCAAAAGCTTGGTCTCCAAGTTTGGTCTCCAAGCTTGGTCTCCAAGCTTGGTCTCCAAGCTTGGTTTCCAAGCATGGTCTCCAAGCTTGGTAACCGAACTTGGTCTTTTAAGTTTGATCTCCAAGATTGATCTCCAAGTTTGATCTCCAAGTTTGATCTCCAAGTTTGATCTCCAAGTTTGATCTCCACGTTTTGTCTCTAAGTTTAATCTTCAAGTTTGGTTTCCAAGTTTGATCAAGTTTGATTTCCAAGTTTGATCTCCAAATTTGACCTCCAAGTTTAATCTCCAAGTTTGATCTCCAAGCTTGGTATCCGAACTTGGGCTCCAAGCTGAAAGTTGTCTAAATAGGTTTCTATTTTATCAAAGTTACATAAATATAAGCTTATTATTATTATTATTATTATTATTATTATTATTATTATTATCATCATCATCATCATCACCATCACCATCATCATTATTTTGACACATCGGCCGTCTCTAAACGAGGTAGGGTGACCTGAGAAAGAGGAAACACATTTACCGTCACTCATTCAATCACTGTCTTATCAGAAGATAACCCACTTAACTGCACTATCCCCAGCCGTCCTCTAGAGTGCAGGCACTGTACTTCCCACCTCCAGGGCTCGTGCCTGGCTAACCGGATTTCCCTGAACCCCTTCATAAATATTACCTTGCTCACACTCCAACAGCACGTCAAGTCATAAAAACCGCTTGCCTCCACTCCTCCCAAGTGCGTTCACACAAGCTTGTCGGACGTTCAAGCCTCTAATACTCAAAATCTTTACCGTTTCATGCACCCCTTCCTGGGAGGATTCCTACCCCTCCTACCCAACAACCCAGACTCATTTACCCTCCTAACCATCCTATTTTGTTCCATCCTCTCTAAACGTCCAAACCACTACTACTGTTACTACATTAGTAGTAGTAGTAATAATAGTAATAGTGGTGGTGGTAGTAGTAGTAGTAGTAGTAGTAGTGAATCAATCAGTCATTTAGCAGTAGAAGTAGTAGTAATTGTGTTAGTGGTTTTAATAGTAGTAGTAGTAACACCAGTAGTCAATAACAGTGATAGTAATAGCAATAGCAGTAGCAGTGGTGAATCAGACAATTCGTGGTAGTAACAGTAGCACCACTACTACCAGTAGCAGCGACAGTAATAGTAGTAGCGCCAGCAGCAGCACCACCACCGGCAACAGTACCACCACCACCACCTCTACCATAACCATCACCACAACTGTTGCGGCCCCCTACCAAACTAGCGGTTAAATAGTTAACCTGCCGGCCGGCAGTACCACTGGGTACGTCATCAAACCCAATGTGGGGACTGCTGAGCCGGCCTTACAGCATTAAGTACCTGAGCGCCTCAGGGTACGCATCTAAGCAGTAGGTACCTGAACACCTAATCGTACACATCTACTGGCTTTAGAAACATTAAGTACCTGAGCACCTCACGGTACGCATCTACGCAGTAGGTACCTGAACACCTAATCGTACCCATCTACTGGCGTTAGAAGAACCGCTCACCGCAGCTCACTGAGTCTGTTGGCCTCAGTTACTTGACGGCCGCATTCAGTGAGCTTGCAGCATGGTGTTCGGCAAGCGGTGTGTCAACCGGAGTGTCAACCGGCTTCGGAGAGTATTTACTGGACTACCGGTGATGTCCTCGGACTCACCGCCTACGCTTGTCAACTGTGGGCCGGAGTCATCTGATGCTGTTTAGTGGGACATTACATGAAGAAAAGGTTGGAGTGTTACACTGAACTGGGCCAGGACCGTAGTGTGACACTTAAGCGAGTATGATGGAGTGGAACACTGAGATATGCACAGGACCGTAGTGGAACACTGAGAAGAAAAGGGTGTCGTGTGACACTGAAGATGGCCTGGTTGTAGTGTACATTGAACAGTGTCATGTGACTGGCCTCGACAAAGACGCTATGCGGGTAGTGTGACGCAGAGACAAGGGTGTCAAGTGTGACACGGTTGCGAAAGTGTGTATTACACGGAGAAAAGGGTGTCAAGTGACACGGTGGAGAAAGAGCGTCACAACTCGGATAAGTGTGAGAAACAGTTGATTGTAAATTATTATTTTAAATGTTACTTAATTTATTATTTTAGCGTATAGATATGACACAGTAGTGTCAAGAGAGTTGTACCCTGTGTAGGGTTACGAATTATTTATTTTAGTAAAATGCTAATTATAATTTATTATTGTAACATGTATATATTATCAGATGTTAGTTCAAATACCTCTAGACCAAAGATAGTTGATTTTTTATATAATATTAAAGATTAATTGATTTTAATGTGTATATTTATGTATCACTTTTGTAATAACCACCACCACTATCACTACCAGAAACAGCACCATCAGCATCAGTACCACCACCACTATCACTACCAGAAACAGCACCATCAGCATCAGTACCACCACCATAACTATCACCATCAGAAACAGCACCAGCAGCAGTAGCAGTAATAATAGCAGTAGAAGCAGCGGCAGCAACAGCAGCAGCTGGAGCAGTAACAGTAAAAGTAGTAGCAGTAGATGTACCAACACCAACAGTAACAGCAGCAGCAGCAATAGTAATAGTAGTAGGAACAGCAGCAGAAGTAATAGAAGCAGAAGCAGCAGCAGGAATAATAGTAGTAGCACCAATACCAGCAGCAGTAATAACAATAGTAGTAGCAGTAACAGCTGCAACATCAGCAGCAACAGTAACGGTAGTAGAAGCACAAACTTCAGCAGCAGCAGCAGCAGCAGCAGCAGCAGCAGCAGCAGCAGCAGCAGCAGCAGCAGCAGCAGCAGCAGCAGCAGCAGCAGCAAGAAGGGGGAGGAGCAGCAGCAGTAGCATTAATAATAATGGTAGTACCAGCAACAGTAGCAACAGCAGCAGAAGCAGCAGTAGTAATAACAGCAGCAGTGTAATATTGGGTTTACCTGGAGTTTACCTTGAGAGGGTGTCGAGGGTCAACGCCCCATCGGCCCGGTCTGAGACCAGGCCTCATGGGCAGTATAGAAGATCAGAATAATGATAATGGGAAAAGCAGGAATAAGAGAGTAAATACAAGGAGTAAGACGAGTGACAGGAGAAGCTGGAGGTAATGTGAGGTTACTGGTGACTTGCATCACCAGCAACACTGGTGACTACACCACCAACACTGGTGACTACACCACCAACACTGGTGACTACACCACCAACACTGGTGACTACACCACCACCAACACTGGTGACTACACCACCACCAACACTGGTGGCTACACCACCACCAACACTGGTGGCTACACCACCACCTCCACTGGTGACTACACCTCCACTGGTGAATACACCACCTCCACTGGTGACTGCACCACCACCACCTCCACTGGTGACTGCACCACCACCTCCACTGGTGACTGCACCACCACCTCCACTGGTGACTGCACCACCACCACCTCCACTGGTGACTGCACCACCACCACCTCCACTGGTGACTGCACCACCACCTCCACTGGTGACTGCACCTCCACTGGTGACTGCACCACCTCCACTGGTGACTGCACCACCACCTCCACTGGTGACTACAACACCTCCAACACTGACTACACCACCACCACTAGTGACTACACCTCCATTGGTGACTGCACCACCACTGGTGACTACACCACCACCTCCAATGGTGACTACACCACCACCTCCAATGGTGACTACACCACCACCTCCACTGGTGGCTGCACTACCACCTCCACTGGTGGCTGCACTACCACCTCCACTGGTGGCTGCACTACCACCTCCACTGGTGGCTGCACTACCACCTCCACTGGTGACTACACCACCTCCACTGGAGACTGCACCACCACCTCCACTGGAGACTGCACCACCACCTCCACTGGAGACTGCACCACCACCTCCACTGGAGACTGCATCACCACCTCCACTGGAGACTGCACTACCACCTCCACTGGTGACTACACCACCACCACCACTGGTGACTCCACCACCTCCACTGGAGACTGCACTACCACCTCCACTGGTGACTACACCACCTCCACCGGTGACTGCACCACCACCTCCACTGGTGACTGCACTATCACCTCCACTGGTGACTACACCACCACCTCCACTGGTGACTACACCACCACCTCCACTGGTGACTACACCACCACCTCCACTGGTGACTGCACCACCACCTCCACTGGTGACTGCACCACCACCTCCACTGGTGACTGCACCACCACCTCCACTGGTGACTGCACCACAACCTCCAATGGTGACTACACCACCTCCACTGGTGACTACAACACCACCAACACTGGTGACTACAACACCACCAACACTGGTGACTACACCACCACCTCCACTAGTGACTGCACCACCACCTCCACTGGTGACTGCACCACCACCTCCACTGGTGACTGCACCACCACCTCCACTGGTGACTGCACCACCACCACCACTGGTGACTACACCACCACCTCCACTGGTGACTACACCACCACCTCCACTGGTGACTACACCTCCACTGGTGACTACACCACCACCTCCACTGGTGACTGCACCTCCACTGGTGACTGCACCTCCACTGGTGACTGCACCACCTCCACTGGTGACTGCACCACCTCCACTGGTGACTACACCACCACCTCCAATGGTGACTACACCACCACCTCCACTGGTGACTACACCACCACCACTGGTGACTGCACCACCACCTCCACTCGTGACTGCACCACCACCTCCACTGGTGACTGCACCACCACCTCCACTGGTGACTGCACCACCACCTCCACTGGTGACTGCACCACCACCTCCACTGGTGACTGCACCACCACCTCCACTGGTGACTGCACCACCACCTCCACTACCATGTCCCTCACCACCTCCACTCTCACCATCCTTATTTTAAATAAAATATTTAAAACAAAGAATGATTACGGAGACAGTGAATATTCTATTTCCCTCAAACACGTTTAGTGGTTATTGTACAGTAATATGCCTGGGCCACCAGACCCAAGCATATTACTGCCGTGTGACGAGAGATCTGAAGCTCTCGCTTCACATGGCAACTGTCCGGGTTCGATTCCCGGTGAGGGTAGAAACAATGGCCGTGTTTCTTTACACTGGCTGTCTACGTTCCCCAGTAGGAAAATGGTTACCTGGGTGTTAGTCGACTGGTGTGGGTCGCATCCTGGGACAAAACTGACCTAATTTGCCTGAAATGCTCAGCATAAGCGGCTTTCTGTATAGTAGTATGTCACTGATGTCAACTAGATCTGTATACCTTGTACATGTACATGTAGAAATAACGACGATGACCAGAACTCTGCACACAGGAAAGAGCTCTGCCCGAATTCTCTCTCTTAGTTTCTTCTTTTAAGTTCACCGGTGAGTCCTGGACCGGGTCTTCTCCAGATGGTGACCTGGCTCAACTCTTAGCTGTTTCCTTGGGCTTATATGGTCCTTTTTGCACCCCCTTTAACTCCTGGTTTCGAGGGTCACCCTCCATGAGTGATATTCCTGCGGTGGCCCTTGGCCTAGTGGCAAGAGCTCTCGCTTCACACGGTGAGTGTCCGGGTTCGATTCCCGGCAAGGGTAGAAACATTGGGCGTGTTTCCGTACAACGGTTGCCTGTATTCACCCATCAGTATAAAATGGGTACCTGGGTGTTAGTCGACTGCTGTGGGTCGCATTCCCTCTTGAAGACAGCAAGGGATTTGTTGGTGAACCACCCCTTCCCCTTATGTATGAAGAAAAGACATTGAAAAGTCGTGGTCCCATAACACTTATTAAGTTCTCAGGGTAATCACTTCCCTGCTATTCATTGGAGGCATCCTGTACAGTCTGCCAAGCCTCCTGTGTTCGTAAGTAGTAATTTCGGTGTGCAGGTTTGTACATTTTCCAGCTCATCAATTTTGCCTATCTTGCAGGTTGCCGTTAGTACACAGCAATATTCCAGCCTAGAGAGCACGAATGACCTGAAGAGTGTGATTGGCTTAGCATCTCTTGTTTTGAAGGTTCTAGTTATCCGACCTATCATGTTTCTTGGTTACAATAATAACTCTCTTGTGTTCTTTAAACTTCAAATCCACCGACATTATCACTCCAAGTTCTCTGATATTCAACTATTAAGTGACTTGAGTTTGTCTTGTACTCTGATTTTTTTTTATTCTTCCATGGAATAATAACTAAACAATTTCCCTCACTGAATATCATAAGGATGTCAGTGGCCCACTGGAAGACTTGGTTTACATCATCTTGGAGGCTCAGTGTGACTTCTGTGGATACCAGTTTCATGAAGATGCTATCGCCTGCAAAGGATGATACAGTGTTATGATTGATGTCCAGGTGATAGATATGAGAATGTGAAGAGAAGTGGGGTAAGTACCTTACCCAGGGGGACAGAAATTTTCACCCTGGCAGTCCCTAATTTCACCGCTTACTTACTCTGTGGATTGTACTTGTGAGGAAGTTAATTCCCTCTGCCAATCTTCCCAGTTATTCATTTTGCACACTGTGTGAAATTACTTAACAGTTACACTTATGAAAGGCTTTAGCAAAGTCATTGCACAACATCTGCATTTCGTCTGTCTTCAAAAGCATCGAAGACCATGTCGTAATGGTCCAATATTTGTGAGAGGCTGGAGCCACCTGTTCTAAACCCACGTTGACCTCTGTTGGGCAACTGCTGCTATTCCACGAGACTCGTAACCTTGTTTCATACAGCCCTTTCAAAGATCTTGATAATGTGGGATGTTAGGGCTATTGGTCTGATTTTTATTTTCCATTTTTTTACTGCCATTTTTGTGGAGTAGGGTAATATCAGTGTTTTTTTTAATAACTGTGGGACGACTCCAATGTCTAGGAGTCTTCTTCCTAGAATATTCAAAGCATGTGATAAAAGTTTCTTGTAATTCATGATATATATCGAGTTCAGCGAGTCTGGGACTGGAGAGGACTGTGTTGGCATACAACAGCGGCTTCATGCAAGGAGATTGGGGTTAGAGTTATATCAGAGATTATAGAGATGTCACGTGGGTTGTCAGTGCTAAGGTGGATTAGTGGATCACTGAACACTGGGACTTCAGTATTTCTTTCAATATTGGGCCAGACACAGCTGCTGCCCTCCCTCAGTGACTCCTGGACCAAGACATAGCTGCTGCCCTCCCTCAGTGACTCCTGGACCAAGACATAGCTGCTGCCCTCCCTCATTGACTCCTGGGCCAAGACACAGCTGCTGCCATCCCTCATTGACTCCTGGACCAAGACACAGCTGCGGCTCTCCCTCAGTGTCTCTCCTGGGTTAAGACACAGCTGCTGCCCTCCCTCGGTGACTTTCTTGGGCCCGGACACAGCTGCTGCCCTCCCTCAGTGTCTCTCCTGGGTCAGTATACAGCTGCTACCCTCCCTCGGTGACTCTCCTGGATCAGGACACAGCTGCTGCCCTCCCTCAGTGTCTCTCTTGGGTCAGTATACAGCTGCTACCCTACCTCGGTGTCTCTCTTGGGTCAGTATACAGCTGCTACCCTCCCTCGGTGACTCTCCTGGAGCAGGACACAGCTGCTGCTCTCCCTCGGTGACTCTCCTGGATCAGGACACAGCTGCTGCGCTCCCTCAGTGACTCTCCTGGGCCAGGACACAGCTACTGCCCTCCTTCAGTGACTCTCATGGGCCAGGACACAGCTGCTGCTTTCCGTCAGTGACTCTCAAGGGCCAGGACACAGCTGCTGCCCTCCCTCAGTGACTCTCCTGGGCAAGGACACAGCTGTTGTCCTCCCTCAGTGACTCTCCTGGGCCAGGACACAGCTGCTGCCCTCCTTCAGTGACTCTCCTGGGCCAGGACACAGCTGCTGCCCTCCCTCAGTGACTCTCCTGGGCCAGGACACAGCTGCTGTCCTCCCTCAGTGACTCTCCTGGGCCAGGACACAGCTGCTGTCCTGCCTCAGTGCCTCTCCTGGGCCAGGACACAGCTGCTGTCCTCCCTCAGTGACTCTCCTGGGCAAGGACACAGCTGCTGTCCTCTCT
>NC_069428.1:41031392-41056392 GCF_026875155.1 Cherax quadricarinatus | reverse complement strand
TCATCTCTGAGCCTTGAATCCTCGAGTGTCGTCAGATTTAGCTCCTCTAGCCTATACCACTCAGCTCTGGAACTAGTTTCAATGCAAATTTTGACTTTTTTCAGCTTCTTTACATGCTTAACCAGATGTGGGTCCCATACTGGCTGTGCATATTCCGGAATGAGCCTAACATACAATGTTCATAACCACTGCGTTTGTTGCAGTGGTTATTCGGTTGATGTGCACAGCAAGCGAAATGCTAGAAATTATGCTCACTTTTCCCCAGAGGTCCTTGAGTTTTAGGTTCGCAGACTTTGTCCCCCGAACCTGTACACTGTTTCCAGACGTCTTTTTCCCCCTACGATCTTCATAACTTTGCGTCTGCTGGGGTTAAAATCTAGCAGCAACTTTTGAGAGCACTCCTCCGGGTTATCCTTACATGTTGACACATGAAGTTTACCATCGCCACTCCATGTTTACATTCCTCCATGTAGCTCCAGTCTTTCCCAGTCTGCTTCCTTATGGTTAAGGTTTTTTAAGGTTTTCCATAATCAGTACTTTTGTATTGCCTATGTTGGTTCTTCCAGCAACCACTGCGGTCACCATTGCTCTGTGTGTGTATTCACCTATACGTAGTTTCAGGGGTCGATTCACAGCTCCTGGCTGTGTGTGTGTGTGTGTACATAACTGTTGTGTTACCATAATTTTTAAAGAGGTGGACCGGTAAGCCAGCGGAAGGCCTCGGTCAGATGACCAAAAGCTCCAAAGGCGGGTCATCATCTGACTAAGACCCGCGTCAGGAAACATTTCTCCTGTTTCCTGACGAACCTTACCTAACCTAACCTAACTGTTGTGTTCAAGGGTTAAAATTTCAAATTTGTTTATCTATCATGCGTGTGTGCGTGCCTACATGTGTGTGATGTTTACACACCTGCATGAGTGTCGCGTTTTTGTGATACCAACAATCTCTGGATAGAGACACCTGTGTACAGTTTGCGCCATTTATTAAAGGAAACGTTTCGCTACGAGTGAAGGAGTCCCCTGAGAAAACCAATCCTGGCGAAACGTTTTCCTTAAAAAGACCCCCTATCAGTCATAATTATCTTGCATTTCTTTGCTGCCTTTGTACTATTTATTGCTTAGTAATCAGCTTTCGCTCAGTGGTCGCGGGCAGCACCCACCGGGTTTTAAGTAACCCTCGTGCCACAAAAAGGAAATTTGGGTTGTTCCTTGACGACCATAGCAAGCCTTTCTTCGATTTAAAATGTACACCGTACACACTGCCGGTGTTTCTCTTCCGAGCTCACCCTCACCCTACCACTGCCGGTGTTTCTCTCTCCAGACTCACTCCCAACGTACACACTGCCCCGGTGTTTCCCCCTCCAAAAGCCACTCTCCAGTGTTCACTCCCCAGGCTCACTCTCCAAATTCACCTTCACCGTACACATGCTGGGGGTTTCCCAGATTCACTCTCCAGGTTTATCTCCCGAGTTCACTTCCAGAGTTCATCCCCCGAGCTAACTCTCCAGACTAACTTTTTCCCGGTTCACTCTCCCGATTTTCTCTCCAACTCCTCTCCAGAGTCACTCTCCCAAACCCCTTTTTTTCAAGGCTGTGATTAAATTTTGTTAAAAACCCCTGAACCGCTCCGGTTCTAAATTTTGCTAGTATAATAATGGAAATGAATTTGGAAAGGCAACATTTGGGAAACTCCGTATGGGGAAAGTTTCTCCCGCCAGTGACCTCATCAGTCCAAAACAAAGAAAAACCGGGGAAGAAAAGGAGCTTAGGTAATCGTCCCTCAGTGGAATAAAGTGCTCTTTCCCTCAGTCTTAAAGACCAAAAGGGGTGAGCACACGATTCAGGTGGGGAGATTACCCAACTCCCCTTTTTTCCATCGTTCTTCTTTTTAAATTGGACTGAGGGAAACCCCTGGCTGGAGAAATTTCTCAGTAAAGATTCTCAAATCTTACGTCCAATAAGGAGTGTACTGACCCTGCTTTCATAAAATGAAAAGACTTTAAAACGTTTTATAAAAGAGTGGGTCCTCTAAGTCTTTGGGATAAAGAGCCATTCACCAGCTTCCATGTACCTGCTTTTGAATGGACAAGAATCTGAAAAAGTTTGGTCAGGTGTGAGGTCAATGGCGGTGCTGCATATTTCATTGCAAACTTGACAGACGGAGTTTACAAAATCGTTCAGGATTCTTAAAGTTTCTCGTATATAGTTCAAGAAATTTTAGCCTCAATAATGTTGTTAATGTTTTATGGTTTAAGTGACTCTCTGGTAATGATTTCAGTGTCCCGTAGGTCTACTGCTAGCGCACTCACCCCACACACTCAGGTCCGGGGGGAGATCCCTATATAGTAGTATATTATTGATGTTTGATGTCATTTTGGCCCGAATACTTTGTACATGTACTTGTAGCAATAAATATTATTTATTATTATTATTATTATTATTATTATTATTATTATTCCGAGTTTTCTTCCCTACATGATATTTGTAGAATATATTAATCCCAGACTTCCTCCATCCTCAGTATGCACAACCTTGCACTTATTTCAGTTGAACTTGCTCATGTCTTATTAAAGCTTGGCTATAACCTCTGCAGATTTTGTTCACCTCACTAGTTTCAGGTCACTGACACACTACGTTATGTAGGCGTCAGTCCTCCTGGCACCTGCGTATATTAAAAATAGTAACGATAGTACTGACCTTGGGATACCTCACTAGTATCCTTTCTCAATCTGTGACGTTATCCTTTACCATTATCCCTCTGTCTTGTGGCTAAGGTATTCCCTGAATCACTGGAGCTACAGTACGTTTATACAGAAGGACAGATGAAGGAAAAATCATTTTTATTCTACAGGAGAAGCCTAAACAGTGTTCCTTACATGTGAGGATCAGTCACAACATAAATAAAAATGTTGATTATAAGAGGCCGCTGTTACAGATTTAAACAGAAATTAGAAAATAAATGTTTATTTGGTTATTGTAAGTTAAATATATATAATGTACTTTTAATGGGGTCGTAACGTCTACGTTCCCTCAATAGTTTTGTAAAAAAAAATATTGAATATACTTAAAGCCTAAATTTAAAGTTATTTATTTAAGTTATTATTATTATTAAAGATTCACAGGTATTCCCCCGGCCCGGGCCTTTTCCAAGTGGTGGCCCGGCCTTGGCTCCCTCTTTAGGGAGTGTCTGAGACCTAAGTCTCCCATGGGAGGAGGCACAAGTACCTCCTCATCTTTGGGACCAACTGTCCCCAGGCCTAGCCACAAGCTAGGCCTCTCTGGTCTGCCATCCCCGCCCCAAGGGGCCTAATGGGAATGACAGTCTTATGAGCTGCAAGCTCGGGCTCAGGCCATTTATTTAAGTGAAGGTAAATAATCGGCAGGAGAAAATAGGTCAACAGGCAGGAGGGAAGACGTCAGCATGAGAGGGGAGGAAAGATGTCAGCATGGGAGGGGAGGGAAGACATCAGCATGAGAGGGCAAGGCAGACTTCAGCATGGGAGGGGACGGCAGCTCCCTCGTGTGAGGTTCTCACAGAGGTTATGGTGGACAAGCATAACATGCAGCTACTGCTCTCATTCCCCTCTACTTTCCTTGTTTACATATAGGTTGGCTCAGCGAGGGATTCAGGGGTCACTGTGACCTCTTCCTTAACTTCGTCCCTACTGTCCCTTACCCAAGGCTATCACTGACGAATACCTATATGTACTGCTGTCAAACAACGTCCAATCAACAATGATTAAGGTATGAATCGTTCTGTTGGAATTGAATATATCGTTGCTAAGGTTCTTATTCTGAGAGTTATGTTATGCTTAGCTTACACACCAATGAATGTATACCAGCTTAGTCTTAAGTCTTTTTACAGCTGTGGAGGAACTTACCGTAAGCTTAATATAGGTCGAGATCAGCACAAAAGATGTCACTATTGCATTTCCATTGTGACATCAAACGTATGAGTCAGTACATTCAAATAACTATTTCTTGAAGAATAAAATTGAAAGAATTCATCAAAAAAATAAAATTGGAGATAAATCATATAAAATACCGACACGATTGGAAAATAAGCACAAATGCAGTACAATGGGATTCTTTATTGACTACATTTCGCCCACACAGTGGACTTTATGAGGTCACAATCAGATTTACCTGGGTAAAGAGTAAATGGGTTTATATAGTGTGGAGAGTCAGGTGGAGAATGTTGGGTAGGTTGTATCTGAGACGGAGCTGTACGGGACATACACACTCGCCCGTCCCGCTCACTGTGTGGGCGAAACGTTGTCGCTATAGGATTTCATTATACTGCATTTGTTTTTATTTTTCCAAACCTCAGAATTAATGAGTGTCAGGGTAAAGAATCTGAGAATTTATGATGTATTATTCTTAATGGTAATTAATTTGTAAAGTAACTTAAGCTTGACAGGAGGAAACCTCTGAAGCTTTCTAATCTTCTGAGTCTATTGTATGAAGTCTGACGATAACCTTATCAAAATATTGAAGCCTCTCAGCTCAGGCTGACAGATTTCATTCCATGTTATGACAGCCCATCCTCTGTGCTGGCGTATGACAGGAAAATCATCCTGTGTGATAAATGTCTTAGGTAAACATAGATGGTTCTTCTACTATAATTGTAAATGTCGTATTGATCTGCGTCGCAGCACAATGCGGTTGTACTAATTGTATTATTAAAATTGTATAATAATTCTCATCACTTTTACAAAAGGTTAATAATGTAAGGGTATCATGTGCTTTCCTTATGGTAAATACCCTATACATTAAGCACTATATATTTAAATAAGCACTAAAACTATCGACAACACAGTTAATTATACTTTCAGATATTTTAACATGGGTAAATTATGTTAAAAGCACCTATTACAATAATAAAAATTAATGTTATGTTAAACTATGTTTTTTGTGTGTTAGGTAAGACACATATGCAACAGTTGGGTATCTTTATTTCGAAACGTTTCGCCTACACAGTAGGCTTCTTCAGTCGAGTACAGAAAAGTTGATAGAAGCAGAAGATACTTGAAGACGATGTAATCAGTCCATCACCCTTAAAGTTTTGAGGTGGTCAGTCCCTCAGTCTGGAGAAGAGCATTGTTCCGTTGTCTGTTTTTTGTAACTCACGATAAGCAGACATAACTACGCTACGTGAGGTGGTACATTAGGCCCACCTAATTAAAGACTTGGACAACTTTTTTATCTAGATGCCTGACACAGATTCCAGTATTCTTCTCAAGGTGCCTTTCTTAACAAATTTTTATATTTTAGTTTTCAATAACTGAAGTCTAAGTCGAGAAAATGCTTCTAACCTGCTCCTGTTTTTCCTAACTTGATCAAACTGTTTCAACAAAAATGGAATCGAATCAGTTCCTTTCAGTCAGCCAATACAATCATATCTACTGAGCTAACAGAGTCTGAGGGAAAAGTATGAACCAATAATTCTTAACTGGTTCCACTGGGATAGCGACATTATATCACAACCACAAATCCACATTTTACCAAACTACCAACAGAGCTTGTTGCCAGTATAAAGTCAGCTCACAGTTACCAGTCACTCCCAGCTATACACACTGATATTTTATGCTCTTCTGAAAACACAGATTGTAAATGAAGAGTAATGGAGGATTCGGACAACACAACTCAGCCAGCTGACGCGCACAAAAGAATGGGAACCTCTAAATAAAGCAATCCAGTATTCATCACTGTTGTCACTGTCCACGCTGGCTAGGTGCTCCAGTCTTGGTGACAGAGCGATAATTTGGAACCTTAATTAACTGCTTCATCCATACCATATTTTCAGAAAGCATTTTCCAAGTTGGTCGGGTCCTAATGGGCTGCAGTACTGCGTCCAGCTGGAGAGTTTTTCAAGCGTCCAAGTCCTGAGAATGAAGATGAGGTACTCTTTGAGTCCTTTCCTCGCGTACCTTTCTTCACCCCTGGGGACGCACCTTTCATCACCCCTGGGGACGCACCTTTTTTCACCCCTGGGGACGCACCTTTCCTCACCCCTGGGGACGTACCTTTCCTCACCCCTGGGGATGCACCTTTCCTCACCCCTGGGGACGCACCTTTCCTTACCCCTGGGGACGCACCTTTCCTCACCCCTGGGGACGCACCTTTCCTCACCCCTGGGGACGTACTTTTCCTCACCCCGGGGGATGCACCTTTCCTCACCCCTGGGGATGCACCTTTCCTCACCCCTGGGCACGCACCTTTCCTCACCCCTGGGGACGCACCTTTCCTCACCCCTGGGGACGCACCTTTCCTCACCCCTGGGGACGCACCTTTCCTCACCCCTGGGGACGCACCTTTCCTCACCCCTGGGGACGCACCTTTCCTCACCCCTAGGGACGCACCTTTCCTCACCCCTGGGGACGCACCTTTAATCATCCCTGGGGACGCACCTTTCCTCACCCCTGGGGACGCACCTTTCCTCACCCCTGGGGACGTACTTTTCCTCACCCCGGGGGATGCACCTTTCCTCACCCCTGGGGACGCACCTTTCCTTACCCCTGGGGACGCACCTTTCCTCACCCCTGGGGACGCACCTTTCCTCACCCCTGGGGACGCACCTTTCCTCACCCCTGGGGATGCACCTTTCCTCACCCCTGGGGAGGTACTTTTCCTCACCCCGGGGGACGCACCTTTCTTTACCCCTGGGGACGCACCTTTCCTCACCCCTGGGGACGCACCTTTCCTCACCCCTGGGGATGCACCTTTCCTCACCCCTGGGGACGCACCTTTCCTCACCCCTGGGGACGCACCTTTCCTCACCCCTGGGGACGCACCTTTCCTCACCCCTGGGGACGCACCTTTCCTCACCCCTGGGGAAGCACCTTTCCTCACCCCTGGGGACGCACCTTTCCTCACCCCTGGGGACGTACTTTTCCTCACCCCGGGGGACGCACCTTTCCTCACCCCTGGGGAAGCACCTTTCCTCACCCCTGGGGACGCACCTTTACTCACCCCTGGGGACGCACCTTTCCTCACCCCTGGGGACGCACCTTTAATCATCCCTGGGGACGCACCTTTCCTCGCCCCTGGGGACGCACCTTTCCTCACCCCTGGGGACGTACTTTTCCTCACCCCGGGGGATGCACCTTTCCTCACCCCTGGGGACGCACCTTTCCTTACCCCTGGGGACGCACCTTTCCTCACCACTGGGGACGCACCTTTCCTCACCCCTGGGGACGCACCTTTCCTCACCCCTGGGGATGCACCTTTCCTCACCCCTGGGGACGTACTTTTCCTCACCGCGGGGGACGCACCTTTCCTCACCCCTGGGGATGCACCTTTCCTCACCCCTGGGGACGCACCTTTCCTCACCCCTAGGGACGCACCTTTCCTCACCCCTGGGGACGCACCTTTCCTCACCCCTGGGGACGCACCTTTCCTCACCCTGGGGACGCACCTTTCCTCACCCCTGGGCACGCACCTTTCCTCACCCCTGGGCACGCACCTTTCCTCACCCCTGGGCACGCACCTTTCCTCACCCCTGGGCACGCACCTTTCCTCACCCTGGGCACGCACCTTTCCTCATTCCTGGGGACGCACCTTTCCTTACCCCTGGGGACGCACCTTTCCTCACCCCTGGGGACGCACCTTTCCTCACCCCTGGGGACGCACCTTTCCTCACCCCTGGGGACGTACTTTTCCTCACCCCTGGGGACGCACCTTTCCTCGCCCCTGGAGACGCACCTTTCCTCACCCCTGGAGACGCACCTTTCCTCACCCCTGGAGACGCACCTTTCCTCACCCCTGGAGACGCACCTTTCCTCACCCCTGGGGACGCACCTTTCCTCACCCCTGGGGACGCACCTTTCCTCATTCCTGGGGACGCACCTTTCCTCACCCCTGGGGACGCACCTTTCCTCACCCCTGGGGACGCACCTTTCCTCACCCCTGGGGACGCACCTTTCCTCACCCCTGGGGACGCACCTTTCCTCACCCCTGGGGACGCACGCATTACATAAATCGCTATTCTACCACTTTAATCTTTTCAGTAATTGCAATCTAATGAAACATTTTTGAGTCTTTTATCACCTTTGACACTATGAACTTTGTGATTCACTACTCTGTAGCAATTAGTGTATCAACCCTATCGAAAATTCATTACTAGTATATCAACTAAACCGAGGATACAGCGCCTGATGTGGAAGGCATTATTCGACTGGAACGAAATCTCACAGCAACAACTGCATCCTGAAAACTTACATCTTGGCCTATTATGTACCAAAATAAATCAAGAACTCTGATGAGGATGGTTTACTATCAAATACTATCAGGTTTACTATCAAACACTATCATGTTATAGTCAAAAGACTAATATAGTAACTGAATATACATTTAACTAGCGCTTTCCAACACAATTACAGCAGAATTATTGAGATTTTTTTTTATGGAACCAATTTGGTTTCGCAGCACAACGACAGAAGATATCGTGATCAACAACTCCAGCACTGACAGCACGTCAAGATATCATCATCTTCAGCACTGACAGCACGTAAAGATATCATCAACATCTCCAGCACTGACAGCACGTCAAGATATCATCATCTTCAGTACTGACAGCACATAAAGATATCATCAACATCTCCAGCACTGACACTACGTAAAGATAACATCTCCAGCAATGACAGCAAGTAAAGATATCACCAACATCTTCAGCACTGATGGCATATAAACACAACATTAACCTCTCCAGTAGTGACGACGTGTAAAGATAGCACCAACATCTCCATCACTGATGGCGTATAAATACGTTATCATCTCCAGCAATGACGCATATAAAAATTATGATTACACACGTTTCAGTAATGAGATATGTATGATGGCGTACATTATAGTCCAATTTACAGATCCACAAAATCACAAAATTTGAAAATAGCATTACATAACCGCACGTAATACAGCATTACATAACCGCACATAATACAGCATTACATAACCGCACATAATACAGCATTACTGCATAACGTTGTGATACATTATACAGGATTATGATTTACTTCGGTGGGGAAAAAATATCGAAAAAATTGTAAAAAAAAAAAATCTCATATGAGAAACTGCTCGGCTGTTTATGTCCGCGACGACACTGTTCATGTTTAGCGAAACAAAAACACAAAAATTTTTATAAATTTGTTGTATATTGTTGAAGAACATAAACAGTGAGGCTGCAGTAATGCCACTGGGAAGATAGAGTAAAGATAGTCACTGCAGTGAAAGCTTAGCACAGCGATGATTTACTGTAACATGATCAAGACTATGTATCAGTCTCAAATTCCCTTCCAACACGACCGCTCACAGCAGAGACGAGACTCTCAGGTACATAATACCGCCACAACTCAGAGTAACACTGAAACAGTCTCGTCTTACCCACTGCCACCTCTGTCACCACTGCCACAACTGCCACCGCTGCCACCACTGCCACCACTGTCACCATTGCCACCGCTGCCACCACTGTCACCGCTGCCACCACAGACAATACAACTTCTCCTACCCTTCGTAAACCATCACGCTAGTGGTATACAATACCGACAAGTAGATGAGAAAGAAACACGTGCAACAGTCAAGTATCTTTATTGCGGAAACCTTTCGCCACACAGTAGCTTCATCAGTCCAACGTTTCCACGATAAAGATACCTAAGCGTTGCACATGTGTATAATTTATCAACTTGTCGGTTCTCTAAAACTATTTATCTACGTTCTTCAGATAAATTCAGAGGTGATGACAATACTAGAGACAGTAGAAGTGGAGAGGTAATTGTGATCAGCTCCTCAGTCTTGACGGGAGGGTGTCAGTCTTTAAGTCTGCTGATGAAGTCTGCTGTGCAGACGAAAAGTTTCGGTCATAAATACGTCATCGTCCAGCACTGACGCCTCGTCGGCTTGGTGATATTTATCTCCAGTTCTTCAGCTTAATGTATTGAATAAGATTTATAACATGTAGCATCAGTAATGCTTGTGTGAAACACAACTCCCACTTGAAAGAACTCCCATGTTAAACACAACTCCCACGTGAAACACAACTCCCACATGAAGCACCACAACTGGAGGAAATAATAACTAGGACTGAGTATACTACAAACTCCAATCACACAATAGAGCGGAAAAGTAATGTGAAGGACCTGGGTGTAGTAATGTACGAAGACCTCACCTTCAAGGATCACAACAATGCCACTATCACATCTGCGAGGAAACTGATAAGATGGATAATGAGAACATTCAAGACAAGACATGCTAAGCCAATGATGATCCTTTTTAAATCACTTTTTCTCTCTAGGCTGGAATACTGCTGTACATTAACATCACCATTCAAGGCAAGTGAAATTGCAGAACTAGAGAATGTGCAGAGAACCTTTACTGCACGTATAAGTTCTATCAAACACATTAACTACTGGGAGCGCCTGGAAGCACTTGACTTGTACTCACTAGAGCGCAGGCGAGAGAGATATTTCGTAATCTACACCTGGAAGATTTTGGAGGACTGGTCCCTAATATGCACACAGCGATCACTCCATACGAAACCAAAAGACTTGGCAGGCGATGCAACATACCCCCAGTGAAAAGTAGGGACGTCACTGGTACACTAAGAGAAAACACACTAAGTGTCCGGGGCCCAAGACTGTTCAACAACCTCCCACCAGCAATAAGGGGCATTACGGGAAGACCCCTGGTTGTCTTCAAGAGGGAACTGGACAGATACCTAAAGACGGTGCCGGATCAGCCGGGCTGTGGTTCGTACGGTGGATTGCGTGCGGCCAGCAGTAACAGCCTTGTTGATCAGGCCCTGATCCACCGGGAGGCCTGGTCGTGGACCGGGCCGCGGGGGCGTTGATACCCGGAATGCCCTCCAGGTAGCCTCCAGGTAACTCCTACATGACGCACCACACAACAACTCCCACACGAAACACCATAACTCCCACATGAAACACCACAAATCCCACATGAAGCACCACAACACCCACATGAAGCACCACAACGCCCACATGAAGCACCACAACGCCCACATGACGCACCACAACTCCGACAGGCAGTGCCACAACTCCCACATGTAGCACCACAACTCCCACATGACGCACCACAACTCCCACATGTAGCACCACAACTCCAACATGTAGCACCACAACTCCAACATGTAGCACCACAACTCCAACATGTAGCACCACAACTCCAACATGTAGCACCACAACTCCAACATGTAGCACCACAACTCCAACATGTAGCACCACAACTCCAACATGTAGCACCACAACTCCAACACGTAGCACCACAACTCCCACATGTAGCACCACAACTCCAACATGTAGCACCACAACTCCAACATGTAGCACCACAACTCCAACATGCAGCACCACAACTCCAACATGTAGCACCACAACTCCAACATGTAGCACCACAACTCCCACATGTAGCACCACATCTCCCACATGTAGCACCACAACTCCAACATGTAGCACCACAACTCCAACATGTAGCACCACAACTCCAACATGTAGCACCACAACTCCAACATGTAGCACCACAACTCCAACATGTAGCACCACAACTCCCACATGTAGCACCACATCTCCCACATGTAGCACCACAACTCCAACATGTAGCACCACAACTCCAACATGTAGCACCACAACTCCAACATGTAGCACCACAACTCCAACATGTAGCACCACAACTCCAACATGTAGCACCACAACTCCAACATGTAGCACCACAACTCCAACATGTAGCACCACAACTCCTACATGTAGCACCACAACTCCAACATGTAGCACCACAACTCCCACATGTAGCACCACAACTCCTACATGTAGCACCACAACTCCTACATGTAGCACCACAACTCCTACATGTAGCACCACAACTCCCACATGTAGCACCACAACTCCAACATGTAGCACCACAACTCCCACGATCACCTCATAGTATGGAAAAAAATTCTTCCCTGTTATTTCATTAACTAGACAATATTAACAGCAGATATCTGAAGTCTTCAACTCTCACTCACCTCAACACTGTCCAACACTATGCAACACTAGACAACACTGTCCAGCACTATGCAACACTAGACAACACTGTCCAACGCTATGCAACACTAGACAACACTGTCCAACGCTATGCAACACTAGACAACACTGTCCAACGCTATGCAACACTAGACAACACTGTCCAACGCTATGCAACACTAGACAACACTGTCCAACACTATGCAACACTAGACAACACTGTCCAACGCTATGCAACACTAGACAACACTGTCCAACGCTATGCAACACTAGACAACACTGTCCAACACTATGCAACACTAGACAACACTGTCCAACACTATGCAACACTAGACAACACTGTCCAACACTATGCAACACTAGACAACACTGTCCAACACTTGTAAACAATGCACTCTCCTCACACAGTGTCCGTGGTTTGATCCCCGACAAGGGTGGAACCATTGGGAGTGTTTCCTTACACCTGCTGTCCCTGTTCACCTAGAAAGTAGGTACCCGGTGAATGCTAGTCGACAGATGTGGGTGGCATCCTGGGACACAAGTCTGAAGGATCTCAATGTAAATAAGAAAGTCCTTAATGACGCACTGATTTTCTTGGGTTATCCTGGCTGGACAACCTCCGGGTTAAAAATCCAACCAAAATCTCATATTATCTAATCAGTAGAGTGGCAAGGTTACCTTGGTTACACCCACCACCACCACCCACATCATCTTAGGACGAGGGATATGTGGAGCAAACCACCGCCAGTAGACCTCCTGCAGTGCTGCTCTGATGCTGCTCATCTTCATGCCTCACCTGACCTTAGGCGCTGTTTATGATGGATTTTTCTAATGTTATGTGTTTACGGTGAATCCTCCTCCCTCAAGGGTGAATCCTAATCCCACGAGGGTGAATAAATCTCCCTAAGGTGAATTCTCCTCCCAAAAGGTAAATTCCCTCACCTAGAGTGAATCCTCCTCTCTAAGGGTGACTCGTCCTCCCCAAGGGTGTATCTCCATCAACTAGGGTGAATCCCTCTCCCATAGGGTGAAACCCCCTCGTCTAAGGTGAAACGTAGTACCAGTAAAGGCTTCCTTGAACTTAGAGTTTTCCTACTGAGAACAACAATAACAGAAAACAACAACAATAACGGAAAACAACAGAAAGAACAGAAGCAGCAGCAGTAGTGACAACAACAGAAGCAACAACAAAGAGAACGACGACCACGACAGCAACCACAACAGCAACAATAACAGCAGGAGCAGCAACAAAAAGATGACGACGACAACAATAACAACAATAACAATGACAACTACAACGACGACAACAACAACGACAACAACAACACAATAACAACACAACAACAACAATTTCGAAGACGACAGCAACAATAAGAACAGCAACGACAGCAACAAGGACAAAGACAACAACACAACAACAACAATGACAACAGCACAACACAATAAGAGCAACAATAAGATCAGAGTCTGCAAAACCTGCAGACTCTGTCCCTGACTGCTGCCTTCTTTACGCTAATGTGAGAGTAGCACCCAGGGTAGTACCCAGGGTAGTACCCAGGGTAGTACCCAGGGTAGTACCCAGGGTAGTACCCAGGGTAGTACCCAGGGTAGTACCCAGGGTAGCACCCAGGGTAGCACCCAGGGTAGTACCCAGGGTAGCACCCAGAGTAGTACCCAGGGTAGTACCCAGGGTAGCACCCAGGGTAGTACCCAGTGTAGCACCCAGGGTAGTACCCAGGGTAGCACCCAGGGTAGTACCCAGGGTAGTACCCAGGGTAGCACCCAGGGTAGTACCCAGGGTAGCACCCAGAGTAGTACCCAGGGTAGTACCCAGGGTAGCACCCAGGGTAGTACCCAGGGTAGTACCAGGGTAGCACCCAGGGTTAGTACCCAGGGTAGTACCCAGGGTAGCACCCAGGGTAGTACCCAGGGTAGTACCCAGGGTAGCACCCAGGGTAGTACCCAGGGTAGCACCCAGGGTAGTACCCAGGGTAGTACCCAGGGTAGTACCCAGGGTAGCACCCAGGGTAGTACCCAGGGTAGTACCCAGGGTAGTACCCAGGGTAGTACCCAGGGTAGTACCCAGGGTAGTACCCAGGGTAGTACCCAGGATAGTACCCAGGGTAGTACCCAGGGTAGTACCCAGGGTAGTACCCAGGGTAGCACCCAGGGTAGCACCCAGGGTAGCACCCAGGGTAGTACCCTGGGTAGTACCCAGGGTAGTACCCAGGGTAGTACCCAGGGTAGCACCCAGGGTAGTACCCAGGGTAACACCCAGGGTAGTACCCAGGGTAGTACCCAGGGTAGCACCCAGGGTAGTACCCAGGGTAGCACCCAGGGTAGTACCCAGGGTAGCACCCAGGGGAGTACCCAGGGTAGTACCCAGGGTAGTACCCAGGGTAGCACCCAAAGCAGTACCCAGGGAAGTACCCAGGGTAGCACCCAGGGTAGTACCCAGGGTAGTACCCAGGGTAGCACCAAGGGTAGTACCCAGGGTACCACCCAGGGTAGTACCCAGGGTAGCACCCAGGGTAGTACCCAGGGTAGCACCCAGGGTAGCACCCAGGGTAGTACCCAGGGTAGTACCCAGGGTAGCACCCAGGGTAGTACCCAGGGTAGCACCCAGGGTAGCACCCAGCGTAGCACCCAGCGTAGCACCCAGGGTAGTACCCAGGGTAGCACCCAGGGTAGTACCCAGGGTAGTACCCAGGGTAGTACCCAGGGTAGCCCCAAGGGTAGTACCCAGGGTAGTACCCAGGATAGCACCCACGGTAGTACCCAGGGTAGTACCCAGGGTAGCACCCACGGTAGTACCCAGGGTAGTACCCAGGGTAGCACCCAGGGTAGTACCCAGGGTAGTACCCAGGGTAGTACCCAGGGTAACACCCAAGGTAGTACCCAGGGTAACACCAAGGGAAACACTGAGTGTAGCACCCAGGGTAACACCCAGGGTAACACCCAGGGTAACACCAAGGGAAACACTGAGGGTAGCACCCAGAGTAACACCCAGGGTAACACCTAGATTAACACTGAGAGTAGCACCGAGGATAGCACCCAGGATAACACCCAGGGTAGCACCCAGCGTAGCACCCAGGGTAACATCCAGGCAACACCCAGGGTAGTACCCAGGGTAGTACCCAGGATAGCACCCAGGGTAGCACCCATGGTAGCACCCAGGGTAGTATCCAGGGTAGTACCCAGGGTATTACCCAGGGAAGCACCCAGGGTAGCACCCAGGGTAACACCAAGGGAAACACTGAGTGTAGCACCCAGGGTAACACCCAGGGTAACACCTAGATTAACACTGAGAGTAGCACGGAGGATAGCACCCAGGATAACACCCAGAGTAGCACCCAGCGTAGCACCCAGGGTAACACCCAGGGTAGCACCCAGGGGAGCACCCAGGGTAACACCAAGGGAAACACTGAGTGTAGCACCCAGGGTAACACCCAGGGTAGCACCCAGGGTAGCACCAAGGGAAACACTGAGGGTAGCACCCAGGGTAACACCCAGCGTAGCACCCAGGGTAACAGCCAGGTAACACCCAGGGTAGCACCCAGGGTAGCACCCAGGGTAACACCCAGGGTAACACCAAGAGTAGCACTGAGGGTAGCACCCAGGGTAACACCCAGGGTAGCACCCAGGGTAGCACCCAGGATAACACTCAGGGTAGCACCCAGGGTAGCACCCAAGGTAACACCCAGGGTAGCACCCAGGGTAGCACACTGGGTAACACCTAGGGTAGCACGCAAGGTAGCACCCAAGGTAGCACCCAGGGAAGCACCCAAGATAACACCCAGGGTAACACCCAGAGTAACACACAGGGTAGCATCTAGGGTAGCACCCAGGGTAACACCCAGGGTAGCACCCAGGGTAACATCCAGGGTAACACCTAGGGTTGCATCCAAGGTAGCACCCAGGGTAACATCCAGGGTAACACCTAGGGTAACATCCAGGGTAACACCTAGGGTAGCATCCAAGGTAGCACCGATGGTAACACCCAGGGTAGCACCCAGGGTAACATCCAGGGTAACACCTAGGGTAGCATCCAAGGTAGCACCCAGGGTAATGCCCAGGGTAACTCCTAGGGTAGCATCCAAGGTAGCACCCAGGGTAACACTGAGGGTATCACCAAAGGTAGCACCGAGGGTAGCACCGAGGGTAACACCGAGGGTAGCATCGAGAGTAGCACCGAGGGTAGCACTGAGGGTAGCACCGAGGGTAGCACTGAGGGTAGCACTGAGGGTAGCACTAAGGGTAGCACCGAGGGTAACACCGAGTTTAGCACCGAGGGTAGCACTGAGGGTAGCACCGAGGTTAACAGTGAGGGGTAGCACTGAGTTTAGCACCGAGGATAACACACTGAGGGTAGCACTGAGGGTAACACTGAAGGGTAGCACTGAGGGTAGCACTGAGGGTAGCACTGAGAGTAGCACTGAGGGTAGCACCGAGGGTAACACCGAGTTTAGCACCGAGGGTAGCACCGAGGGTAGTACCGAGGGTAGCACCGAGAGTAGCACCGAGGGTAACACCGAGGGTAGCACCGAGGGTAGCATCGAGGGTAGCACTGAGAGTAGCACTGAGGGTAGCACCGAGGGTAACACCGAGTTTAGCACCGAGGGTAGCACCGAGGGTAGCACCGAGGGTAGCACTGAGGGTAGCACCGAGGGTAATACCGAGGGTAACAGTGAGGATACACTGAGGATACCACCGAGGGTAGCGCTGAGGGTAGTACCGAGGGTAACACCGAGTTTAGCACTGAGGGTAGCACCGAGGGTAGCACCGAGGGTAACACCGAGTTTAGCACCGAGGGTAGCACCGAGGGTAACAGTGAGGGGTAGCACTGAGTTTAGCACCGAGGATAACACACTGAGGGTAGCACTGAGGGTAACACTGATGGGTAGCACTGAGGGTAGCACTGAGTGTAGCACCGAGGATAACACTGAAGGGTAACACTGAAGGGTAACACTGAAGGGTAGCACTGAGGGTAGCACTGAGGGTAGCACTGAGGGAAGCACCCAGGGTAGCACTGACGAGCAACCACCTGACGCTCAAGGTTAAGCCAATTACACGCTGGAGGAAGTGCAGTAACGACTGAACACGCCGCGCCAATTTGCTTGGAGGTCGTACCCAAAGAGCTATTTAGGGTTGTTAGATTGAGGGTGGATTACTAGAGCGTAGATACACGGGGGTTATATATATAACTGAGGTATTGACATGGACACGGGCACTCTCCACGGCACGCGAGGAAAAAAATATGTCACGTGGGGTGTGGATATCAACCACGTAGAATAAGTAAGTTTGTGATGAATGGTTTGAAAAACCGACAAGTTGAAGATTGAGACACTTATGCAGCATATGGAAATCTTTATTCAGGAAACGTTTCGCCACACAGTGGCTTCATCAGTCCAATACAAAGAGGAAGGCGTAAGGAGAGGAGGAGAATGAGGTAATCAGTCCCTCAACCTGGAGTCGATGTGTTCAGTCCATCAATCTTGTAGAATGTACAGCATAGGGCCGTAGACGTGGCTTATATACTGTAGTGAGGTGACGTGAAGCAGATGGAGGCGGGGTCATAGTGGTACCATCCACTAGTCGAAGTAGGTCTTCGTCCAAAGGTTGAACAAGTGTTGAAGAATTCTTTGTAACAAGATCCCATGATGCTGCAGTGTCCGACAGTTGTGATGAATGGTTTGAAAAACCGACAAGTATTGGACTGATGAAGCCACTGTGTGGCGAAACGTTTCCTGAATAAAGATTTCCATATGCTGCATAAGTGTCTCAATCTTCATAAGTAAGTTTGTTTAGGCATAGGTACATATAAATACAGTTACATAAATTATTATACATAGCAGCACATATGTAGGTTACCTAGGATCACCCATGCAAATCAGACAAAGTGACTTATTTCTATTAGGGTCCTTGTGATAACAGGTAAGTAACCTATGTGACAAGCAGTTACAATGAGAGGAGACATAGTAGGAGTAATATAAACTGCGATATATACATTAACATTAAAGAGAGGATTAGATCACAGTTATAGTTACATGTATGTTAACTATACAAGAAATCACTCTCGTCTCTTTCTGTAGCTACATTCATTAGGTACCTTTTGGCTCTCTTTTTGAACTGGTTCATGCTATGACTGGCTTTGACATGTGCAGGGAGTCTGTTCCATTCCTTTATTGTTGTACAATAAAATGTGTTTGAAGCCTGGCCACCTACTCTATGTACGACAAAGTTGTGTTCCCTTCCCCTAGTACTATGATTGCTTTGGTTCCCAACCTTGACAAACTTGGCAGCAAGATATTCTGGACATTGTTCGTGAGCAGTTTTATAAACGCAATTAAACTTCATTGTTTTACTCTGTCTTCAACATTCATTATATCTAGTTGTAATTCATCCTGGCCAACATGATCTCTTGAACCAGGTCCAGAATGAATCTCACCATTTTCTTCTGCGTGATTTGTAGTCTATCTTTCAGTTTTTTTTTAAGGCAGAGTACCATGAAGAGCCAGAGTAATCTATATGGTATTGTATATGAGCTAGATATAGGGTCCTGCGAGCCTCAGTAGGTAGACACTGTGCCTGTCTGTAGAGGAACTTTAGTCTGGTATTAGCTTTCTTTACTACACAGTTTCCTATCAATTCTCCTGACATGCTTAGGTCAAAGGGGATTCCCAGATATTTCACTGAGGAAACTGTAGTAGTGGGTTCACTGAACATTAAAATTATTTACCCTTTTCATGTATGGCTTCTGTTTTCCCGGGGTATAACGATAATTTGTTGTCTGTTAACCATTCGCTGCAGGACTCTAGTTCTGGACATAGCACATTAGCTATATCTTGTGGAAAACAGAACCTTGTATAGTGGAGCCTGTGGATGAAGTGGAGCGATACAGCAGTAACAGACGTGGTTGCGTGTGGGCGAGGCCCACTACCGTAGTGGAAGATTAGTTTTATAAGGCAGTCACATGTTGGCCCCGTCCCTCATGTGACTACGTCGACTATTGTTGCATTGGTCCACTTCTTCCACTGGCTACACTATAAAATATTTCCGTATCATATCTATTATATTATTGTAGTAGAGATGGTTGTAGCCCATGACTTCCATCCACTCACATCTTTCCTATAAATTACGTGCCTTTTATACTGTTTAATATGTTTTTACCCCTGTTTCATGCCGCGGGAAGCCGAAAGATGTGGAGAACCGTCTGCTTTATTATCCTGGCCTCAATCATCATCCAGAATCAAGATAATAGATAGTCCTCAATCAAAATACTTTAGTGTAGACTCTCAAGTCTTACAAGTCTGCCTTTCCACGTACGTCCGTGTAATACTTGGTGGGCGCACGCTACAAGACTTTAAACTTCGTGCTGATGGCAGTGCAATCTCTGGGTTTACGGCTGAAGTATGGTAAGAGTTTTTAGGAGTGGAACCTGGGTATACAAGGAGTGCACCTATCACTCACCAGGATATAACACCTCGTAAACCTGATTCACAACCTCAGGGGATGGAAAAGAGGGGGGGAAGGGGTTACATTTTTTACTTTAAATGGTTACTCTCTCTCTCTCTCTCTCTCTCTCTCTCTCTCTCTCTCTCTCTCTCTCTCTCTCTCTCTCTCTCTCTCTTTGGAATTACATTTTCCTTTATTTTACAACGTTGTCCTCCCGAATAATCCATTTAGTAGATACATGAACTTTATCTTCAGCCTAAACACCATGAATGGTGGCATAAATTTCATAGTTCAGACGTTCCAGCGGGTAAGTTGCATCTTACATGTTTTCCTTTTCTTGAAGTTTTGTTGAGTAGTTAAAAGTTGGAGACTGGCTGTAATTATTCCAAGTTGCAGTTCAGCAGCTCACTGTTGTTGTGTGGATGGATGTACTCTGTATGTAACGTTTTTATTGTTGTTAGGTTACAGTTTAATTGTTTTCGAAGCTACGTTATAATCGCTTGAAAACTTCCCTTCCCTTCGTGAGTTACGATAAACGTAGACAGATGGATATGCAGGTAGAGACAGAAATATTTACAGATCCACAGACACAGAGATAGTCAAACATGCGCAGAGACATGAGGACAAACATCACGAAGTCAGACACAAAAGCAATGTTTTGGAAATTTTGGAAACGGCGAGAAGGCTAGACCTTGGGAACATACCCGGCTAGACCTTGGGAACATACCCGGCTAGACCTTGGGAACATACCCGGCTAGACCTTCTGAACATACCCGGCTAGACCTTGGGAACATACCCGGCTAGACCTTGGGAACATACCCGGCTAGACCTAGGGAACATACCCGGCTAGATCTTGGGAACATACCCGGCTAGACCTTGAGAACATACCCGGCTAGATCTTGGGAACATACCCGGCTAGACCTTGGGAACATACCCGGCTAGACCTTGGGAACATACCCGGCTAGACCTTGGGAACATACCCGGCTAGGCCTTGGGAACATACCCGGCTAGATCTTGGGAACATACCCGTGATACACAAGCTACAACCTTCATACATGAAGAAACGCCGAACATATCACCAGGGACAATCATCAACTGAATAACCTCAGCAGCAAATGTTCGTTTGGGAAATCTAAGAGCAACCTTCAGGAATCATAGCAAAGAACTGTTCATGTTTGTACCACCAACATGGAACCCAAAGCTAAGAAAAATGAGCTATGAGGATGAGTTCAAGAAGCTGAATTTGATGGAATTAGAGGATAGAAGATGATAATGACATATAACGAAAGACATGATAACGAAATATAAAATTCTCAGGAGACCTGACAAAGTGGACAGGGATAGACTTTTCGAGAGGCGAGAAACGGATACACGAGGGCACAGATTAGTCATGGGGATGTGAGGAAGCATTTCTTCAGTCTCAGGATGGTCAGAAAGTGGAACGACCTAAACGAAGGAGTGATGGAGCGCAAGCGCCATACGTAGTTTTAGGAACAGGTGTGTATGACAGGGCTCAGGAGATTAGGAGAGAGTATATCCAGCAAGTGACAATTCAAGAGGAAGGCCAGGAGCTGAGAATCTACCTCTGCAATCACAAATAGGTGAGTGTAAAAACAAATATCACTCTGATCAGGAAGACAGAGACACACAGACAGACATTAAGCTAGACAGACACACAGGCTAGAGGTATCGTGTTAGACTAACAACCAGAGGAGCCCGGTCCAACACTGTGCGAGTCGAAATGTAAAAGCAAGTCTCTTCTTTCGCCTGCTGCCCCTGATCACCTGACGGTAAATAGGCTCTAGGGGTTAGCCATTTGTTGTGCGTCGTAGTCTGAGTAAAACAACACAACGATAATTGCTCTCCAGGGTAAGTAATCTGTGGACAGTGTTCTTATTATTCAGATATGTAGACAGACAAAAAAAACAGACACACATAGATAGGCACGCAAATACAGACAGACAAATAAACTGATAAAACACGCAGGTACGTGTACATATTGAAAGACATGCAGACAGAGACACAGATATGGGACATACATTTAGAGTGACACGTAGATTTAGATTTCAGATTTTGCTATCGAAGTGGCTAGTTTATTATGCACCCCATATCCATCCTGTGGAGGGTAACGCAAGATCATATGGATACACAAAAGGCCTAGGAACTAAGCCCCAGAAGAGTTTACAAGAGTATATCTGAATATCAACAGTTTACTTATCTATTATAAGCAGATTTAGGATATTTGCTTAATATACATGGTATCTTATTTTCATGAATGAGATATCCTGATAAATCACATAGGCTATTATACTATCTATCTCAATATTCCTCAATAAGTGGACCATAGTGTTCAAGATAGTGACCAAAGGGCTGACCACATACTTTGCATTTAGTTTGATTATCATTTGTGTCTGTCAAATTGCCAGAAGTACTTGTAACCAAGCCTAGGCCTGGCCACCACAACAACAGTCTGTTCACATTGCAAGTTACTCGCATATAATCTAGTGATACCAGTGAATAGCAGAATACAGTGTTGTAGTAGCAACTAACCAGTATTATAATGGTACTTAGTGGAGTGGAGTGACTTTCATTAGTTTCTTTTCTTGAAATACGAGACGTTACTGTGAATTTCATATAACCTGTAGTTACCAGCGGTCGCAATATACACAACGAGAAGCAATTATTACTACAGAAAAAGCGTCCTTCCTCCAAAATTTGCACCAGTCAACTATAGTGATAATATAGCATTTATTGTGGTGGAGACGGAAAAAAAAATAGAAAAAGCCAGATACGGGCGATTGTTTAAACAAGGGGGTTGACCGTTCTTTCATTGAGGAGCTGCCAGAAAAACCCCGGGCCTCTTCAACACCAATTTATACTTTTGTATCATCAAATCAAATATTCCCGGGGGTAGAAAATTTTTCCATTAGACCCTTCATGTTTTAGCTAAAATTTCCACCGACCAAAAAGTTTTAAATAAGTGACCCACTGTTTCAGTTTCAATCGACTGGCCCCGGACCCTTGACTGGCCCCGAACCCTTGACTGGTCCAAAACCCGGGACTTTTTTCCAAACATTTCTTTGGGACAATAAAGCAAACTGTAAACGGAGGGGGGTTTGGGGCGCCCTTAAAAACCCCAAAAAACTTTAAAAAAATCGGGAAACCGTGACGGAAAACCCGCCCCAATAACAAAAAGAGTTAAAAACCCGAAATAAAAATAGCTGAGCTTCATTTAAGGTTTTTTAATATAATTTTCAAGAGGTTCAAGTAGAATTGAAAGTAAATTAAACCCAATTAAAATCTTTTATGAAGCGGGGTGTAGTCTGTGGTCAGTCAAACAAAGGGGCCTTCCCACATGGATAAATTTTAAATTTTTTGGAAATTGGTGTAAACCCCCCTTTGGGGCGGGAAAACCCTGAAAAAGCTAAAAAGCATTTTTAAAAACAAAAAGTTTTTCGGGTTTAGGGCCCAAATAAGGAAAATCTGTGGACTAAAAAAAAAAAGGGTTTTAAAAAAGGGAAAAACACCCAAAGCTATTTTTCATAGAAAACCGGGAAGCTTTCAAAACCGTTTGGAACAAAAAAAGTCGGGGCGGGAATGGTATTTCCCCTTTGATACTGGCCATGTAGTCAAAACCTTGTAAGGCGGGAGGTGTTTCCCCCGGGAACAGTAAAATTAAAAAGTTTGGAAAGGTGCTGTCCGGGGAGACATTAATGGTGAAGTGGGGGTTGCTGTCCGGGGAAAACGGGAAATGGTGAAGGGAGATACGTCGGGGAGACAGTAATGGGAAGTTTGGAGATTTTGTCCAGGAAAAGTCGGGAATTAAAAACCGGGAAGGGGAAAAACTTTATAAATGACCTCATGGGGGACAGGAGCCATAAAAAAGGAAAAAAGTGAAAGCAAAGATAAGATAAAACCAATTTTTAAAACTAAAATACCCCCGAAATGCAAACAAAGGACTCCAAAGAAATTTATTTGAGGAAAAATTTCCCAAAAAACAACTGGGGGGAGCCCCATTGTTGGGGGCAAGGGAGGTAGAAGAAAACCCCCAGGGGAAACATGCAAAAACGGGGAATACAGTCACAGAAACCCAAGGCAAGCGGAAACCAAGCCTTTGGTTGCACATACTATGCATTTGGAATCTGCTGGCATGGGAAATCGGGGAAAAACAAAGGGACGTGCAACTATGACCACCCGAGAAAATGCCATGCCCCTAAACAACGAAAATGCAAAACTCCCCTTTCCCGTAACTTTTTCAAACCCCGAAATTTTGTACCCTTCATACAGGAAAGACTGTGCAAAAACTTAAAAGCCAGGCAAACCATCTAAAGGGAAAAAAAAAATTTCAAAACATCCAGGGCCCTGGGGAAAAACCCGGGAAACCACACCACTCAAAGGGAGAGGGTTTTTTTGTGCCAGGAAGGAAAAAAAAAAGGGAGGAAATGGCCCAAAAACGTACACCCAAAAAAAGTCATTCCGGAGTGGAACCCCCAGTCCCATTGGCCCCCACCCAAAAACCCAAAAGATACAGAAACTAATGCCGGGAAAAAAAAACCCCCCCCCAGTACCAACAATACCACCAGGGCCATAAAAATTCCTTCTTTGCCCAAAAATAAAAGGTTCCAAAAACCAGCAACAAAAAAACAAAATACCTTTCATCCGTGGACCGCTTGGGGGAGGGGAAAGTCAATGTTTTGCGGGTTTTAAAAGAGACCCCAAAAAGTATCCCCTTGGGCCCAAAGAAAATTAAAGGGTCCCAGGTTTTCAACCTAAAACAGATTTTGGGCCCGAGTGAACAGGGAAAAGGGGGGGGGGGCCGTACATTGCAAAAATCACTTGTTTTCAAAAACTGCTTAATCCCCAAATGACGTAGTGGAAGTTTTAGCAGTAAAAAGGCGAGAACCAAAAAACCAAATCTTTGTGGGAGTCTACAAAACCTCCGGGTGCCAAAATCCCAGCAATTTCCCGGAACAGCTTTTTAAAAAATTGGGCCACGTCTTTGGAAAAACTTTCCCGCTCCTGCACCCAACATCTTTCTCCTGGGGGATTTCAACTAAGGCACCTAAAATGGAGGAATTAAAAACAAATAATAATTTTTTGCGAAAAAAAAACACCCGGGAAGGGTCTGATGGGAAAACTCAAACTCAAAACGGGGCTTTTAAAACTCTGCACAAAAAAATTTAAATTTAAACCACAAAAAATAGAGCCTACAAACTGGAGAAACACAAAAGGGGAAACCCATATTCACTAACAAAGATGATCCCATAAGAAATGTCACCAATAATCAAAAACAAATACTCCCAAACACAAAATAATTGAGGTTCAGACATTGGGATGCGAAAGGGGCCCCCGAAAAAACAAAATGAGACTATCACGGGGGGAGCAAATTTACCCAAAAATTTAACTTCAATAACAAAAACATAAAGTGGGGACCAAGTAAACCAAAATCCAACCGATATAAGCGGGAAGAAATACAGCAACACAGACCCAAAATTATGCCTTTGAACAGATTAACTCGGTGGGACTCGTTTTAT